>CM017443.1:33119742-34319742 GCA_007726485.1 Eragrostis curvula
CCAGCGACACTAGCAACACTAGTACTGCCCAAGGTCTAATTGATGTGAATGAGAATCAATTTGATGAACGAAGAACGAGCGAAGAAATTGTGCCAGTTCCATTAGATGATATTCAAATTCATGAGGATGATGCACAACAATCAGCAGGTGATGAGACAGCAGAGGTTCCATTTTCAGATGCTCCTATCATTGGCGCTCCTTTTCGGTTGATTTCATTTGTTGCAAGATATGTCAGTGGTGCTGATTTGGTGGACGAAAAATAATGTGTCGGCTGCCCATGCCATTAAGAAGATTTTATCGAAAGAGGGATCTCTTTTTATTGTGCTGATTAATGGCACCTTCAGCAAGCTTTTCAAATTCTTCAACGTGCTAAGATATAGGGTGTGTGCATTGAATTCAACAGAGATGTGGAAGCTCTGTTCATTCATGGTAGTGCTCATGTCACTGCCACACTTTCTCCCTCCCTGTATTTTTTTTTCAGGTGCAGGAGAAATTCATGTTCCCGTTTGTATACGAGGGTCTGTGTACGATGGCCCTCCTACACCAATCTGACCATGTGAAAATCTATGGACCCTTGAAATGAGTTTATTCATACCGGGATGGCTATCCCTCAAATTTTAAGCGATCAAGACTATTTTGTTATTGCATATATAGAATTGTGTTATATTGGTCAAGTGCACCGTTTTTGGTCATATGGTTGCCCCTTTCTTGTGATATGCTTTTCCTAGACATTAGCGAATGTTGTCTTATGTTTCGGTCATCAACTCCCCAATTTTCCCTTACGATGACAAAATCAAAACGGAGTGAGTACATGTTTACCTCCCCCACCTTGTTTTCTTAAGTGGAATTAAACACAATTTAAACATCGTCTAAATGCTAGACAGGTGACCACCGTTTATGCCTAAACGGCCGTTTAACCCGTTTAAACCTGAAACGGCGTTTAAACAGATTTAAACGCTAAACGATGGTCGACTGACTGTTTATCGTTTACCGTCTAGGAAATCATAGCTCCCCCATTGGTATTACAACGAATGGCACTAGACCAGTGCCATCATAACTTGAAGTTGCATGGCCTCCAGCTTGAATTTCAACCTAAGATAAACTCTTGAGAGTAATTCTTTCTGGCGAAGCTTGCGGTGGTGTCTGATCATGACCAGGGTTTCAAAATCGACGTTAATCGGTTGATAATCGCAATTACCGGACTTATCGGTCCGGTAAGTCCGGTACGCCGGTTTTCAAAATTTGAATTTGAAATTTTTTGAAACAAAAAATATGTAAATAAATTAGACGTCATTTGCAGCACATTGGTGGAAATGATACACGAAAACGAGTTCGTTTGATGGGTCAAAAAAATGCCGGAAGATTTCTGGGCGAAAATAAATGGAAAAAAAAAAGAAAACTCAAATTGGTATGAGTAATTTCCTGGGAAAGACAATCTTGGACTGATGATTCCTAATTTCAGCTGCTATATTTGAAGCAGCACTTCTGTTTGTCACAAATGATACAAAATAATTGAATAATATCTACTGGTTCACAACAGGCCATTTATTTCCGATTTATGTGTGTTTGTCCTATAAATTTTAGTTACTTTGTTTAACAATTTTTTTGTTTTCTCGGTGATACAGATTTGGAACTTGGAAGCCAAGAAGACAGAAGATGCGATGTTGTTCAGTTCAAAGCCCATGGGTGATTGTAACTAGACTGGTTGAGTTGTCACCGGGAAAAAAATACGAGGGAATGATCTTGAGTAACATCGAGCTGATGTTTCTTCCTTGCCTTTGTGTCGTGTCTGTGCAAAGTTACACCTTCTTGGTTGTGGTTAATATTCTTCATTTCCTTAGAGTTTCCGAACACCTCCCCCTTGTCTAGTGTCATGTAGGTCCTGTTCTTGTAGCATAAGGCTTGAAGTGAGTGGTCTCCAAAAAAAAAAAGAGGCTTGAAGTGAGTCGACAGTAAAGAAATTTTGTTCATTCTGTGTTTATACTTGATTTTTGGGGTATCATCTTCTATGCCCCTTTCTCATGGTTCACTTTGGAATGGGTATATTATCCAATCAATTTGAAATATTGTTCATGGAGAATTTTCCTACATTTTTATCATCATTTTTTGCAATTTTTCTCACTGTCCCGGTTACAAATCGAAGTTGTCGATAACTGACGCAAACCGGTCCGAAGAAATCGGTCGATTATCGAATTTTTGAATTCAAATTTCGGATTTCAAACATTTGTCCGGTTTTCAATCGGTTTGGTTGGTTACCGCGATTACCTTGATCAGGACAGTATTATGCGATGGCCATGCATATTTAGAAATGTGATCACATACTGTTAATTTGAACACAGAACGACACAGCAGCTATATCTGGTGCTCATGCTCAAGGTTCAGGACTACATTGAGGAGGTTTGTCAATGTCACGATACAGGATTTGTGAATCAGAATTGGAGATAACCATGAAAGTGATATTTCTTACATCGCAGTAGCTTACACCGAATCCACGATTTACACAGATGGAAGATTAGGAATATCATTGGAAGAAGTGCGGCTGTCTGAAGCGGACCGCCGGAGCTCCTCCATCAACCTGATGACATCCACCATCGTCGGACGTCGATCTGGAGACCATGACGTGCATGCCATGGCAATATGGAGCATCTGGACCAGCTCATCTTCTATGTTGGGATACTTCATCAGCTGAACATCAAACACTTCGGCAGTCCACTCCTCTCGTACTACAGAGTGCACCCACCTTGGTAAGTCAACACAATCATCGTGTCCCTGTGACTGAAGGGGGGCTTTGCCAGTCAACATCTCCATGAGGAGAACACCGAAGCTGTAAACATCTGACTTATGGGTGAACTTCCTAGATTCAAAGGTCTCTGGTGCACGGTAACCAATGACAATTCGGGAGGGGTGGATTGGAAGGCTCATCAAAGCGCTCATCCCGTAGTCCGAGACATATGGATTATGGTCTTGATCCAGCAGGATATTGGTTGACTTGATGTTGCCATGAGCGAGCTTGGAGCCACCTTCCGCATGAATGTGTGCAATACCACGTGCTGTTCCAAGTATAATTTTCATCCTGGTATTCCAATCTAGTGGGGTCTTCTCAGCAATGCCCTTAATACCTGTTCATCAACACTTGGTGAGAAATATTATCCAATGTACTACAATTCATTGCCAACATTTATTTAGATATTCACTACGAAGATTAACCAAACTTTTCACTGAATAGACTGGGCAACAATGGGGGAAACCCTCTATTTCATTAAAAAAAAGGAAAAAAAATCAAAATACCTCTATACAAAAGATGTACCACGCAAGAAAATGTTATAACTTCAACAGGTAAGTTAAAGAGTCACGCAAACCATATTGAAAATCATAACACTCTTTTGGCATGTAAATTAGCTTTGTTAGGCCAGCACGGTTTGTTAGGCTTCCACTCCCTTCAATCACAAAAGGTTTTTTTCCTCCTTTTTTTAGTTCTTGAAGTCATCAACGCACCACATGGTACTAATAAACTTTTTTTTGCACAGATATAAAAAGTATATTATGTAACTCTACAAAAGTGTTTTTTTAATGAAAAAATTACCTATAGCATTGTCAGGAATCTGAACTATATATCAAGATAACACATACAGGAAAAACCAATAACTTGACTGCGCTAATTCTAAGGAGTCACCAGGAGCAGAATAATATAATTGCACAATAAAATGAAATTACACTTTATTGATACAACATGAAGAAATGAAAGGCCTTGACATACCGTGCAACAAAGCTGAGAAGCTGCCAGTGGAACTATACTCATAAACAACAAGCTTCTCATCCTTCGAGTAGTAGTAGGCACGAAGAGGTACGAGGTTTGCATGCTTGCCAACCCTCCCAATGAGCTCCATCTGCTGCTCAAATTCCCTTTTCCCTGCCACAACGTCCTTTAGCCTCTTGACAACCACAATAGTGCCATCCTCAAGTATAGCCTTGTAGGCAGTTCCATAACTTCCTTTGCCAAGAACTTCTGCAGAAGCTCTCAGTAAATCCTCCAAGTCAAAGTTGTAACTGCATCCATCCAAGAAAACCAACTTGTTCTTCTGAGCCATCTGGACACCACTACTGACATCATCTTTACGCTTCTCGGTCCTTACACCATCAATTTCATTGCCGTTGTAATCCACTCCATCTTTCTTCTCCTTCCTCTTTGAAAAGCACCTAGTGAACATCACAGCAGCTAGCAGAAATATGACGAAGCCCACAGCAACAGCCGCAATTATAAAGCCATTGCCTGCCGTCTTCCCACGGTGTGGCAATGTTGGTGGTGATGATGGAAGTGAAGGTACTTGTGATGGTGTAGGTGAAGGAAGAAAGGAACATTCAGCTAGAGGTGGTCCACACAATCCAGGGTTTCCTAAGAATGAGCTATTCGAAAAAATTTGGAGAAAGGGAGGAATTGAACCGTTTAGTTCATTGTTGCTCAGATTTAATTGTCTTAGGCTTGGAAGTTTGAGATCAGGTATTGGTCCAGACAGAGAATTTTCTGCTAAATTGAGGATAGATAATCGGGTAAGATTCTGAAAACCTGTTGGGATTTGTCCTGTAAAGGAGTTGTGAGAGAGGTCAAGGGTACTAAGGCTTGGTGAGAAAAAGGAAGGCAAATCTCCTGACAGTTCATTGTGCTGAAGAAAGATGGAACTTAAAGAAGGAAGCAAAGCAATATCGGACGGAAGGCTTCCACTCAAACGGTTTGACCTCAGACTTAAAACTTCGAGGGACATAAGCCTGCCAAGAGTATTTGGAGGAATAGTTCCAATCAAACCGGCACCTGGCACCCTAAGGGCCGATATGCGTGATCGATCCAGTGAGCATGTCACACCATGCCATGAGCACAGTGAGATGTTTTGATCCCAATTGAGCTTGTTGCCATGGTGGACTGCAGACGCAAAAGCAAGGAGTGCTTGCTTCTCAGAAGTTAAGTCTGCCATAGCGAGGGGGAAAAATAGCGGTAGCAGAAGATGTAGACAAATCAGTAGACGGATAGAGGCTCCATGATGTAAACGATCCATACTAGATATCTCTGAACCAAAATGACTAAACGAGCACCAATATCATCTGGATATATCTTCTTTCTGCAACGAAAACATAAATGTTAGTACCTCAATCTGAAAACTGAAAATACAACTTCAAGAATAACTTTGTTTTAAGCCCAGAAGATAGCACAAGCACGATTGCTTATGTGTGAGGAAGCACATGAACCTATGAGCTAGGGAAGCCACATCGAGGAAGCATTCACCCAACAAGATGCTCAAGCCATGAAAATACCATGGTACTTTCGATTGAAAAGATTTAGATCAATGTCTAAGAAATATAAAAGTCTGGTTCCGAAATGGTGCAGAATGCTTTTCAATAAAGAAACCAAACAACGTTGGGAAAGTTGTTATCCTGCGAAATTGCTCAGTGTGGACTGTAAACTGTGAAGCGTACTTTGTTCTCCCTTTTAGAGGGGCCAAGAAGTCACAGACAAGCACTTTACCGAGCCTTCTCGTTCACTTAACTACTAAAGAGATTCTTCTCCATTACCACGAAGCCATGTTAAATGATGGGAATAAAGAAAACACATAGCTAGTCAACACAAGGGACAAGGATTCTACTCGCAAAGAATGGCCGTGAAGTTGCGGCAAGAAAGCAAATTGAAGGCCAAGAAAAAAATGGCTGAAATAGTGGGCCCAACATGCAAAGTCGAGGGGCATCGACAAAAGCAGAGAAAGGGGAGACAATGCAAGAATGACGCTAAAACACAATCATTCTAACCTCAAAGAGAGCAATATCACCTCATGCAGCTTTCTTGAATGAAACACTACATTACTCTTAGCTTACTATATAGTGTTCGATGGGAGAAAAAAAAACATACAATATAGGTGTTCTCCCCAAAGAACAGTTAATACACCATTCAAATTTCTTGAACGAAACACTAAAGCAAGCTCGGGAAACATAGTCTACTATAGAAGACAGCACGCTAAAACAAAGTACTTAGTGAACTGCAGAACACTACACGCTTAAGCACGCAGCCCAAGCAACCAAATGATTGCGTCAGCCCCACTAAAGTTTTGAACTAATCAAGTAATCATTACTGACCAAATCACCATAATAATCAAATTCATCCACATTTAGGATTAAAAAAACTTGGCAGCCTTATGCCCATACGTGCAGCCATAGTGCACCACGTAAGGCAGTGGCCACTATAAAAAAGCTAATCAGAGGATACCACTAAAAAAGGTGAAAGAAAAGTGAGACAGACAAAGCAATACCCTGAACTATAACTTTCGCGCCAAAAGGAAAAAAAAAGGAACAAAAGGAAAAGTACACGGGATGCTCTAGCCTAACTAAAATGTGAACTAAGAAACTCAGGCAAAAGCAAAGGAGAGTTTCTGTTGGAGATGAGTCGGAGTGAGGCTGCACATGCAACTGGACGTACGGGTTTTCGATTCAGCATTTGTTTACTGACTACAAGATCTTGATTAGTGTGGAGTTGTTTAATGTCAACCTAAAAATATCACCCTTTTTTTGTTTCAGGGAACACTCGAGTACCGGGCAGTCAGTCCTCTAAACCCAATGCCCAGGACATGATTTTGCAAAGGACTCGCGGCTCACACCTTTCAAGTCCCCCAACAACTGATGAAAGCCAGTGTTGTGATGAGATTTACTACGGTGTTACGTTGGCCTGACATGTATGGTACTGCCACAGTACTACTAGATCCACTATCGCACCACAAATTTACCAAACTGTGCTAAGAAATTTAAAATCTGCAGCGGGTGAAAAATGCTGCTTGAGATGCAACGACAGCAAAACCAGTGCAGTAGTTGGGAATACTGTTGTGCAATTTCGCTTAGGCCAGTCTTAACAGGATCTTTCATTTGCATTAAATTATATACCATATGTGCATCTTTTGATGATTTAGCAAGTTAATTATGATGAGAGAGATGAGAAACTTTTATATTTTGTGAGAGATCTTTCATCCAAATGAAAAGAAGTTAGCTCCCTTTCCTAAAACTAGTTTTGAAAAAAATGCAATGAAAAGCCCCGTTCAGACTGGCGTTACCACTGATTCTCGGCAACTCATTTGCACCAGTACAAACAAAAATATTCTCTAAACCAAACAGGACACGATTTGCACGAAGGAAAACTGTTCTCTGAATCTACCAAGTGAAAAACAAAAAACTTATAACAAAAAATTTGCACCAAGGAAAACTGTTCTCTGAACCTACCAAGAAAAGTTAATTATTCTTTCCAGCCCCCGAAGAAGAAATAAATGCACCCAGAATCGAGGCCAGTAACCGAGGTAGTGGAGAAACGCCCGTTTGGACTCCAGAACCACCAACGGCACATTGAATCGCGCATTAAGAATCGACGAACCCAAGTATACCCAACTATCCCAGTTCGAGAAAGCATCTTCCTCCTCTCTCTATCCCCACGAAATTCTTAAGAACGGCAACATACATATGGGAAGAGCGGAATCAAAAGTAGGTACACAGACCAAAGAATGCCATATACGGGGAGAGCGGCGCAGTACCTCCGCCGCGCGAGAACGGAAGCCCGGAGGGAATTCTTGAACCCCAACGGAACGGCGGGGCTTCGCTCGGACTCTGGCGAACTCTGCGGACGCGGAGACGGGGAGAGATGCGGTGATCAGCAGAGAGGAAGAGGCGACGAGGAGCGTTTTAAACGAGGCTGCCAGGCCAGAGCCGCAACTGTTGGGTTCAGCAGGGCTGCGAGCGGCACGCTCTTCTTGCTGCCAAGTGCCCAGGGCTCCGCGCTTTTACCCTTCTGCCCCGGCCCGTCGGTGGGCCCCTACCTGGTCAAAACCAGGGCTGTAAAATTTCAAAGCAGTCGACGTTACTCGCCCGCTTCTCGTGAGGCCTTCTCCAAGTACTGCTGGCAGGAACGATGAATGAGCACCAGTATTTCTCCATTTCTTACTCGCTAAGAATAAGATTATCGCGTCACCAGAAAGCTCGATAAAGGCATGCACGCCAGCAAAAGGAAAAGAGAAAGAAAATGTGAAGCAACATTTCGAGCCGGACCCATGAAGAAATCAAGAAAGACGGGGAGGGTCCAGCGGCAATTGCGGGAGACAGAGATCAATAATGATGGCATCATCGCCCATGCGTAGGGCTGGGTAGGAACAGAACTGTTTGGTTGAATGAATCGATCCGTGCAAGCTTGCATCACGTTCCGGTGCCTGCGAACTTTTTGCTCTTGATGAAGCGTCGAAGGCGCGTTCGTTGCGCCCCCTTTAAACTTTAGAAGGGTCTAAACTAAAATTTTTTTGTCTTAAATAAAGTTTAATTATAAAACTAACTACAGAACCCTGGTCTAATTCGAGACGAATCTAATAAGAGTAGTTAAGCCGCGATTAGACGATGGTTACTGTAGCATTACTGTAGTATCACTGTAGCAAAACATAGCTTAATTAGGCTCATTATTCGTCTCGTAAAGATGTACCCATCTATAAAAAAATTTTATTAATAAACTTTATTAGTACTAAATTCTATTTGTTTAGAGCCTCTAAAATTTAGAAGCTCTAAAACAACGCTACAAAGATTCAAAAGCATCTGGCTGTCCAGAGATGGAGGCCAGCTATTTATCTGCGCCCATAATTTCAGTTGTAATCCTGTGCCCAACTGGCCGTGACTTCGGAAATCGTTTTTACGACGATAGTACAAGTGACCTCGTGGATCGTGCTTAAATTGAGTGTAGATAAGTTTGGTTTAGCAGAAATTCTTTGAGTTGTTTTCGATTCGATCTGTCCAAAACACTGCCTGACAGCAAGAAGACTGGACGCACCGCTCCAGACAGATCGAAAATCGATTTCGTTGGTGTTTCGTTTGGTATACGCAGACATTTCGGAAATGGCCATGCTTAAAATAGGAAGAATAGTAACAGAGTTGTCTGTGGCTATAGTTGTATGAATTTGTTTCTATCCTTCCTTCCTTGAAGCACCAGAATCAGAGCATCGGCAGCGATGCTCCTCGTTTTTTGTCTTGCAAGAGTGTAGGCAAGGTTTCAAAAACCGTATAAGGTGCAAATCGCGGTTTTCACGAAAACCGTGAGCGTTTTTGAAATTTTAAATTTTCTCAAAATTTCATCAATTTTTTTTGACAGAAACCATGGAACCTTCTAAACTGTTGGGTTGTAGTTTTCAACATTTTTGTAAACCATGAGTGTAGACATGCACGAACATTTTCAGTACGAGGCACGGGGGCGGGGGGTAGTGCTAAATTAGTTGCAAAATAGACAAAAAAAAACATTGTATATACACTGTTTGCATGGATAAATGTCAAGATCCAGAGGGCCATGGCCCCCCGGTGGCCTTAATGAAGCTCCGTCCCTAGTTGTGCATGCAAAAAGGGCTGCAGAAAACGCGGGCGAATCAAAAGGGGCCTCCTGTGTTAACTGATTGGACCTACAGTGTACTAGTTTGCTAATCCACCTGTTATACGAAAATGAATACTCCCTCCGTTTTTAAATTGTTGTCGCCATTGACTTTTTTTACTATCTTTGACTATTCGTCTTATTCAAAAAAGTTTTAAAAATATCATATATTTTGTGATGATTTGTTTTATCTTCAAAGTAAGTTTGAACTTAACTTATAATTTTGCATATTCGAACAACTATTTTGAATAAGACGAACGGTCAAACGTAAATAAAAAAGTCAATGGCGACAACAATTTAAAAACGGAGGGAGTATATAATAACACAAGTAATAAAAACAATAAGATAAAATGAACCGTGGGCCGGGGCCAAACCAAACAGCTAAGCGCTTTAGGATGGGCCAGCCCAACAAATGCAGCATGTTCCACCGAAAAGAAAACAACAAGCCCAGGCATCTTAAAAAAAAAAGAACTGGCCCACAAATTACAGCCTCTGCCCGTCCCCGTCATCCAGAGACCAGAGCCGCGCGTCGCGACCACCGAAGCATCCGGAGACCGGAGGCGCCCCTCCCCCTACCTCACCTTCCCATGGCGCCACCCCTCGCCGCCGCCGCGGTCTCCTCCTCGTCTCCCCTCTTCTCCCCCTCCTCGTCCCGCCCCATCCTCCGTTGCCATGCGCCTCCGAGATCTGTCTTCTTCCAAACGCGGCGCCGCTCCCCTGCCGTTGCGTCCGCGGCGGCGGACGAAACCTCCGGCACCCCGCTGCTCGAAGTGCGCGGGCTCACTGCTTCCGTGAAGGAAACAGGACAGCAGATCCTTGCTGGTGTTAACCTCACCATCGGCACGGGCGAGGTTCGTGTGCCCCCTATGTGTACTGGTTTATGGTTGTGGTGTATTGACGGACAGCTATATTGCCTCGTTGGAGCTGGAAGGAATTGACGGATGTTGGTTTATGTCTGTGTTTCCTTGTTCTAGATTCATGCGATCATGGGGAAGAATGGCTCCGGCAAGAGCACACTCACAAAGGTATGGTGTTTCTTCTTGATGCACCTATTTCGTCATGTTATTATTGAAACTATTAAGAAAAGCGAGGTAGATTTCTGTCGTAATGCTTATGTGGATGTTATCGTTCTGTTGGAGATTTAAAGGTGAAAATACGCTGCTAAGACCAAAATCTGCAAAATGTCACTTGTTACTGATGTAATTTAAATTGTGTACATTTTGGTTTTCACTATGTAATGTCACCAACCATACTGCAAGACTAATGCCTTAAAATTTATTTTTCGATAAAATAATTGCTGCATTTGTGCTAAGGATATGCTCATTTATTTGTATAAAATGGCACTACTTGTATGACACGTGGTCACTCTCTTGTTTATTTGTTTATTCAGTAAGCTAGCCTCTTAAGTCTTAATTAAGATTATCTGTGAAAATACGAATGTATAATGTTTGTGCGGTTAATCATCATAAATTATGATAGCTCACTTTAATGTAAGGCTTTGAGCAATTGCACGTGTTTTTCCTGGCCATCCCGAAACCATATGTCGTCAATACATGATGCTTGCTGGAACCCACCTTCTGAGCTTGAACTGAAGAGCTGGTGGAGTCCAACTCTTAAAGATTCATTGAGTTTTGTTCTGCTGTGCAGCCTTCGCAAATTCCACTAGAAGTTGCCATGCACACCCGTTTGTTGATCCCCTAAGCAAACTTTCCTCATTGAACTGCATAAAATTGACCATGCTTTTTGCTGTGGTGCCACATTTGATTAAATTTTTCATCTTCTGTTTGCAGGTACTTGTCGGCCATCCGCATTATGAGGTAACTGGGGGTACCATTCTCTTCAAGGGTGAGGACTTGCTTGAAATGGAGCCGGAGGAAAGATCTCTTGCGGGCCTTTTTATGAGTTTCCAAGCACCTATTGAGATTCCTGGAGTGAGCAATTTTGATTTTCTGCTCATGGCAGTAAATGCTCGCAGGGAAAAGAGTGGTCTGCCAGCACTGGGGCCCCTTGAGGTTTGAACTTTACAATTTTCTTATCACATAGAATACTACCCGTTGGTTTCTAAGATAATAACACACTACTCCATCATGGTTAGTACTGACTAGGAATGACTTATAAGAATAAGGCAGGATAGGCACTGGTTTTACAAACTAGCATTTTGTATGTTTCTGCGTCTTCACTCTATATGTTTGAAATGGAACTTTCCTTACCGTACTAAGTTGCAGCAGTGTTGCTTTCTCATCTCTTGAACAAATATCCACATAAATAACTAAAGCATAACTTGATACTCTGTGTTTTATGGTTTGACCTGTTTTTATCACTCAATAGTTTTGAATTATTTCTGGTAGTGTTGATTCTAACACATATTTGCTTGGTCATGCAGTTTTATTCAGTTGTATCACCCAAAGTTGATGCCTTGAAGATGGACCCGAAGTTCCTCGATCGCAATGTCAATGAAGGGTTTAGCGGTGGTGAAAGAAAACGCAATGAGATATTGCAACTTTCAGTAAGATCATGACGAATTTATTTTTGATACCTAGAAAATTTCAAGTTGTGTTTACATTTGATTTTCAGTAGTCCTTCATTCCCTAATGAGTCTCTTATTTGTATATAGTCCCATTTTCTCATATTTGTGTAATTGAACATACAAATTGAACATACAAATTCGTTTAATTGTTTTAGGTCTGTTAAGTACAATTGTGTTTGTGTAGTCAATTAGTTTTCATGTGTTAGAATATTTTTTTCCTCCGTCAGAGGATGCTTATGTCATTAAGAGAACATCTATATGAGTCTTTAGAATCTTTAATGTTCTATCTATTTTTGTGCTTCATAAATATGTTTCCTTCTGACTCATGGTATTTGTTTGTAAATTTAGGTTATTGGAGCAGATTTAGCACTTCTTGATGAGATTGATTCAGGATTAGATGTCGATGCACTCGAAGATGTAGCTAATGCAGTGAATGGGCTTTTGACGCCCCAGAATTCTGTTCTGATGATTACACATTACCAACGTCTTTTGGATCTCATTAAGCCCAGCTATGTTCACATCATGGTAAGGCGCATAGTCAATACAGTTGAGACTTAACTTGTCTGTTCATATGTGTTTCATTTAGCTATTCCCGTGTTTTATTGTTTTCCTAGTGTTGTTTCTTACAGATTCATGAATGTTTTATCATGACAGTTATTTTTGCATCATTGTAGATTAGTTCTAAACAAAACCCGTGTGGAGTGTGGTCCTTATTCTGTTATTTACAATGTTAGTGGGGGATAGGGTTGTGAAGATCTAAATAACTGTTATTCTAATCAATAGTTAGCCATCTTATCCTGGTTATCCTTTTCTAATCTTCCCTGGAAATTCTGAATCCTAAACATGGCCATGTCATCTACCCTGTTAATTCATCTGCACAACAGCACAAGTTTAACACACTATGTGTTTGGAATGTGCTCCACTGTTTTTTTCTTAAACTTAGGGTCGCATGCACATATTACCATTGCTCCGATTAAAGTTATGCTGATTTTGATCATTGTAAATTACAGTACAACATTAAATGATGTAAGGATACTTTAGAAAGATCTGTATTTTGCCTCTTGTTGAAGTCCTACATTACCAAATGAAAAGAACACTTGAACGAAAAGAAAAGAATGGAGGAAGAATATAACTACAAGTAATAAATTTATAAATTGTATGAATGACTTTGCTCATTATCTCCGCATTTGTTTTCCACATGATAGAATGTAGGGTATTTTAATATAGTAAAATGTAGGATGCATAATGTTTCTGATAGCACTTAATATCTGATAAAGTTCATGTGTTTGTTAATTTGTTAAAGTTCATGTGTTTCTGATAACACTTAATATCTTGATAAAGTTATGCCTCTACTGTGAATGCTGATTTTGAGTCCTGTAAATTACAGTACAACATCAAATGATGTATGGATACTTTAGAAAGATGTGTATTTGCCTCTTCTTGGAATCCTACATCACAAAATGGGAAAGAACACTTGAACAAAAAAAGATGGAGATATGAATTACTTCCCTCATTATCTCCTCGTCTGTTTCCCCAAATTTTAGAATTTAGAGCATCTAGATGTCTTCGTAAAACGTCGGGTGCATACTGTTTCTGATAGCACTTTGGATTTGGTTATTCTCAGGAAAATGGCAAGATAATCAAGACGGGTGACAGCTCTCTTGCTACCAGCATTAGTGAAGGAGGATTCAAATCAATTGCTGCTCTTGTATAGTGTGAAAGTAGGTTATATTTCTTATCCTGTGCTTTTTCTTTTTTATTTGTGGGATTATTCTCAGCCTTCACACTGACTTGAAGTTGATCTATGCATTTGCATGGTAACAATGACAGTACCAGCAATTCCTATGATAAAAGAAATAAAGAAATTATTCAAAGGGATAGTTTTTATTGGTATGTGAAAAAGTGAATCAGGTTCTTATGAATTCCAGTGATTTTGAACAATTTGCAGGTCAAATACTCGAATGACCTTTTGGTCTTATTCAGCAGGCACTAGCCTACTTGCCTACTTGTCAGGGAAGAGTGGTTGCTGCTTGAGTTTTGCATATGTTAAACATATTCTGCATGTTGAGAGTAGGCAGCACGCATAATTTCATTACAATTTTGAGTTAGTACCCGCAGCAACCAGGCATTGTATATTTTTGAAGTGGGAGAACTCGCAGATCTTAGAACACGCTCTCTCTAGACAAGTTTTTGGATTAAGATATTGATACGGGTGGTGATCTCTAGGCAAAATGTCTTGCCTGTGCATACAAGACCCATATTTCTTGTAAATTGAGTATGTTTTGTTGCCTTAGATATCTGCCCATCAAGATTGGTTCTGCATGCGACGTTTGTAAACATTTTTGAGACTTGTGACTTACGTGTAGGCCCAGAAAGCTATTCTGTTGTCTCCTTATCCATAATGAAGAATTCTATCTGAAGCTTGTTTACCCGATGCGTTCTCTAGCATGCCTGCCGTTACCTAGAAAGCTATTGATGATTATCCTTCGTCTGTCAGGGTATCTTTCGGCTAGAGCTGCAGTTAAAGTGTATCCATCTCAATGCAATATCTTTGGTTTTTACTTTAAAACCAAGTTGATCGTTTGTGTTAAATGTTTTTATGAGGGACCGCTCTCTCTCTAATCTGTTATGATGTGTCCAAAAGCTCCTTAGGTGCATTCAGGATTTGACCTATGATACCACTAATGGTATTGGCAGGTAGGTACAGGATTCCGGGCTATTCCCATTGCAGTTGTTCTATTCTCAAATAATACAATTCAATTGTTCACTTGCTGTGACTGGGGGACCATGCTCAAGGTTCTCAAGTGCATTCCAGACAAATGTATTAGGCTATTATCCTTTATCCGTCCGCCACTAATGGTGAGTGGCTACGGGACTTAGCCTTTTTCCTGTTACAATTGCTCGGTGCTAACACGTCCATTAACAACCAAATCTTTCTGAGTTGGTGGTCGCCCCCTTGCTGGTTAGTATTAAGCATTCAGCAAGTTGCCGTTGACTCGTGCACTCTTGTCCTATCAAATACTCCTTCCGTTTCGATAACTGCATATATTTTGAAACGGACGAAGTATTAAATATAGAGCTTGGTAATGGATTTCAGTATTGACTTATGCGATCAGAAATGAGTTCAGAAAGTTTGGCTTCTGTAGTGATCCATTTCCATGGAAATGAGCTTCTGGGAATACTCAAAACAAGTCTAGAAAACTGCATCACGTAAGACTTTTTTTGCTTGTTTCTGCTGGAAACGAGAAGTAAACTTTCTGCCGGTTCTTTGTTAAATTCTTGCGCAGCCCACATTGTGCATGCCGCTACCGAATGTTCAATTCATGGGAAACGTCATCTTCGCCAGAGCTTTCTTGATTGGCACCACGCCCGAACGCCCCAGTTCCCTACTAGTCTATCGAGCGAAAGAGCTGCCCGGTGGTCGAGGTCGCCATCACACGATTGCAATGTCACCGTCACGTAGCAGCGGCGGCGCAGTTGGGTCCACGTGGCGCGCACCGGGTGCGCTGGCGGTGCAAATGGGGCATCATCCTGAGGTGGCCTCACTCGCCGTCTCCGGACCTAATCCTGCTTATTCCTTGGCGTAATCATGCTTTTGCAATAGCGGCTCACCTTTTGCATTGGACGATGACTCATGCTGCCTGCATTCGCCCCTCTATAAGATCGCGGCACCCGGTGCTCTCTTGGCAGCTGTGTTGGCACATCCAGAGACCAGATCCAGGTAGTAGTATTACTCTCTTTATTTCATATTACCGTTTCTTCACTTTTTGTTGTGTGTGACTCTGCTTCCTTTCTTCCTTTGGCCGTGGATGGTGACATGAACTGAATCTCGTGATTTCGTTCGCGTAGTACTTAAGCGCACTGTAACTTGATCTTCTAAATCAGAAGGCCACCACCATGCATGAACACCGTGCACATTCGAGCGTTTCAGCTACTAGATTTTATTGATCAATATCAGCCTACTATCTTACATGCATAATGCCTGCAGAGACTAGCAGCGGTGGTGCGGCACGTTCCACCGATGGCCTCGCAGACGACGTGCGTCTTCCGGCGGCGGCAGATCACGCTTCTGCTAATAATGCTGCTTCCGCACCTCTTCCTCGACGCCGTGGGCGCGAGGCAGTGCTTCTGGCCGAGCCCGGCGCCGGAGGAGGCCGGGTGCCTGAGCTGGCGCGTCATGGTGGAGGCGAACAACGCCAGGGGCTGGCGCACGGTGCCGCCGCAGTGCGTCGGGTACGTGAGGGGCTACATGACCCGAGGCCAGTACCTCAGGGACCTGGCCGGCGTCATGGAGCAGGCGTCCGCCTACGTCGACGAGGTCGCCGTGGACGCCGACGGCCTCGACGCGTGGGTGCTCGACGTCGACGACACATGCCTCTCCAACCTGTTCTACTACGAGACCAAGCAGTTCGGGTACGCACGCACTCGTTGTCGATCAGAAACCAGCGCCACAACGATGATCTTTGTGACAAAAGATGATGGTTGGGCAATGTCTTATTTCCAGGGCGTACGACCCGTCGGCGTTCAAGGATTGGGCCAGCAGGAGGGCCTGCCCGGGGATCCCTCCGGTTCTGCAGCTGTTCACGACGCTGCTGGACAAAGGGTTCAAGGTTTTTCTCCTCTCCGGGAGGGACGAGGAGACTCTGGGCCCGTGCACGACGGAGAATCTCGAAGCAGAGGGCTTCTCTGGATACGAGAGGCTCATCATGAGGTAATTACACAGAACAGCTTCTTCTCAATGTCGAACCGAATGCAAACGTTGACGACCCGTATTGCGCATTTGCGTCATTGACGTGGACGGCTGAACATTCATATTGACGTCTAAACAGGGAAAGCAGGGCGGTCACAGTCTTGATTTCCATCGAAAACGTCATCCGGATTATTAAACAGAGCTTACAGTTACTGATATCTTACATGTTTTTCATGGCTTGCAGGACTCCGGAGTACCGAGGGCAGAGCTCGTCGCTGTTCAAGTCGGCGATGAGGAAGCAACTGGTGGAGGAAGGCTACAGGATCCGCGGCAACGTCGGGGACCAGTGGAGCGACCTGCAGGGCGACTGCGTCGGCGACCGCGTGTTCAAGATACCCAACCCCATGTACTTCGTCCCCTGAAACAGAGGACGACGGGTCGCCGGAGCGATCGCCAAAGGGCAAGTAATCAAAAGCAACTTGTAAACGTGAAAGGGGTCTTGGCCTAGTGGTTAAGGCAACCGAGTAGCACCTTTGAGGTCCTGGGTTCGACTCCCGGTGGGAGCGAATTTTCTAGGATTTAACGGCATTTGTGCTTTCAGCGGTATTCGACGAGGCCGTCGACAACGAGGCGCCAGTGGTGACTTCGGGAATCTGGAGAATTTGCCGGCTCAGTCTTCGAAGATGCTCATAGGGGTAGGGTTTGCGTATGTACGTTCATAGGGGTGAGTGTGCGTGCGTTGTGAGTGTCTGAGTTGTACTGTGTAATATCTCAAAAGCAACTTGTAAACGATTGGCCAATGTGGAAGAAGCACAGGCCGTAAATTAAAGAGCATGATCAAATCGAAGTGGTCTTCAGTTTCCCTGCAATCTGGATTTCTTGCAGAAGTGGAACTCAATCAAATATATTCAAGCACGTAATAACAAGTAACAAAGCGTTAACGGACCGTGAACAGCTAGAAACTCTGCAAAGCAGGTGCACCGACACACACACACGGCGCAGGCGCACGACCACGGCCCCCGGCCCCGGTTCATACTGGCGTCGCGTCACCCGTGGCGACCATGGGCTGCCGTGTGCTGATAGGCTTGTTGCACATTCGTTCGGCTAGAAGCAGCAGCAGTCAAAACCAAAACCCGCAGCCCACACATACATTTCCAGCCCACGATGACCAGACCAAATAAAAGCAGCCGCCTAGGCGTCGCCGTCACGGCCTACGGTAAGCATCTCGGCCAGCCCAAACGCAAGCTCCGGTCATTGGCCCCGGAGCGCCACACGTACGCGGCGCACCAGAACCTTCCCGCACTTTTCTTGGCATCTGGTCAGGTCGTCTTCTCTTTATATCCACCACCTGGCCTCCCGTTCTCCTTCACGCTCCGGAACCTGAAAGGCTCCCGAACCCAACACCTCACCACTTGTCACGTCCAACTTTTCTCGTTCGCCATGGGCAGGAGTAAGCAACCAAACTCAGCATGTTCTTCCGTTCCTCTAGCTAATTCTTCACCATGATCGTCGATCTAGGACTCATGCGCCGCATGTTCTAGCTCCCCTTCATGTTTCTCTAACATGTGCGAGCAACGAAATATGTTTACATGTCTGATGTGTAATAACGAACGATGTGGGTGCAGGGCCGTGGCGGTGCTACCGCCAGATCAAGAACAAGCCGTACCCGAAGTCGCGCTACTGCCGCGGCGTGCCGGACCCGAAGATCCGCATCTTCGACGTGGGGCAGAAGCGGCGCGGCGTGGACGAGTTCCCGCTGTGCGTGCACCTGGTGAGCTGGGAGAAGGAGAACGTGTCGAGCGAGGCGCTGGAGGCGGCCCGGATCGCGTGCAACAAGTACATGGCCAAGCACGCGGGCAAGGACGCCTTCCACCTCCGCGTCCGCGCCCACCCGTTCCACGTCCTCCGCATCAACAAGATGCTCTCCTGCGCCGGCGCCGACCGCCTGCAGACGGGGATGCGCGGCGCGTTCGGGAAGCCCACGGGGACGTGCGCGCGGGTCAGCATCGGACAGGTGCTGCTCTCCGTGCGCTGCCGCGACGCGCACGCGGCGCAGGCGCACGAGGCGCTGCGCAGGGCCAAGTTCAAGTTCCCCGGGCGACAGAGGATCATCACCAGCGGCAAGTGGTACGTACTACAGCCTCGCCTCGTGTCGTGTGGATCTGATGGGTTGGTTTTACTCGTTGTTAGGTTGGACGGCCAGGATTAGTCCTGCTTCCTCCAAACTGTGCTGGGCGCTCGTTCTCAGACGCTGATTTGTTTGCTGCTTTGTGTGTCTAACAGGGGGTTCACCAAGTTCTCGCGCGCGGAGTACCTCCAGCTCAGGAGCGAGGGGCGCGTCGTCCCGGACGGATCCAACGCCAAGGTAACAACGATCTAGCTGTCGGCACGCATAGTTCTTTGTCACTGAAAGTTTAGCGGAGTTTTGTTCTCGATACAATACGATCATTTGCTTGCTTCAACTTTGGTGCTGTGCAGCTGCTCACTTGGCACGGGTCCCTAGCTGATCGCAAGCCTGGCCGAGCGGTGTTCCCGCCCTCCGTTGCAGGATCTGCTTGAAGGAAACAGTTTTCGCCGGACGGCAAGTGCATGCTAGTGGTACGCCAATGTTTCTGTGCAGGACACGTCTGGCCCCATGTTGTAACAGGAGGAAGATATACCAATGTTAACGTTTATCTACAGTAATAACGATGCATGATTTTTAGTGTCATGTATACCGATGTATGTCGGTGCTAAAGTATAATGTAATTTTGTTTGCGAATAAATAAAGGGGCTTATGGTGTGATGTATCAATATTATATGCCGCTTATCACTCTGCCTCTGGAACATTTCGAAACACCAAGGTTTTCCGTTCCCTCCCTCCATCACAATGCACAAGAACGACAACGTCAAGCTTGCAAGACTGACTGCAGTTCTCTGGCGCTATAGATGGCCTGCGCTCGGCCGATGCTTATGTTGATTATGAATGGTGTAATCTCTTCTCCTTCTCCCAGCTCTCATATGAACATGTGTAATCCTTGACCTGATAGACGTAGGGATGGCAACGAGTCGGGTTCGGGTCGGGTGGAGCAAACACCCACCCGCGAAAGAAAATGCTTCGGGTGAATTTTTTCACCCGCACCCGCACCCGCGGGTGAAATCTTGGACCCGCGCCCGCGCCCGTCGGGTCACGGGCGGGTGTCGGGTCACCCGCGGGTGGTTCACAGTAAAAATCCAACTATTCACCTGATTTTGGAGCTCTCACATAGCGCACACACGAGTGAAATCAAGTTGAGAAGCGACAAACTGAGAAGTCACTGCTCTTAAGAATAAAGTTTAAACAGCCCACTCCTCACAGCTCAAAGTACAAATGGAAAGAGTGAAATAAAAAAGAAACGAAGTGCAAAGTACACAAGCATTTCCTTGCAAAAGATCCCAAGCTTCCTGCCTCCTGTTTCACAAGTCACGAAGAAAAGATGCTCACGTCGCATCGCGCTCTAGCTTTGCATCCCTTCCTTTAAGAACGACCGCGCAAGGTCACTTGCTTGGAGTCTTACGGGAGCAGGAAGGGATGGGCGACGGCACTAGCTCGGAGATGGACGGCGCGACGTGTCTGCTGCTCTCGGCTTGGATCTGCAGGATCGAGAGGGAATTGCAGGAGAGGCGAGTGCGACGGGATTTGGAAGAGCAGGGCGTGGGATTGCTCGCCGCGTTGGTGGCGGCGCCGTATCGTGAGAGAAGAGAGGCAAGCGAGGGCGACGAGATGGGGATTAGGGTATTATGAAATATATGTACCATGGTACATGTGTTCCTTCCTTCTGGATCCGCCACGTGCCTTCCCACCTCGATTTCGGAACCAAGCGGTACGCACACATACGGTGGGGTCCACGTACAAGACTGAAGAGGATACGCTTTATATTCCGGATTCACACCTCTCTATCCCGGTTCAGTTTTCACCGTCCTCTCTCTCTCATCTCACCGTCCTCTCTCCTTCCACCCTTTCTCTCTCATCTCGCCGGCGACCAGGATGGGCAGTCCGGGCCAGATCTGCCACGCCAGTGGCCGGATCCGGTGGCGGCGAGCGGCGCGACGGCCGCGAGCTGGAGGCTGCAGCGGCAGGTGCGCATAGCGCGACGGTGACAGAGGCGAGCTAGAGGCGGTGGAGGCGCAAGGCGCGAAAACAACCCCTCGTTCCAGATCTAGGCGGAGTGGAGCTGCACGACGGCATCGAGCTCGAGGCTGCTCGGCGGCGGGAAGACCCTTCTACCTTCCAGATCTGGGCGGGGGTGAGCCGCGCGTCGTCGGCGGCGAGCACGCCGTGACGGCGGGGACCACGAGGCGGCGGAGGCGTCGACGTCGAGACATGGTGGTGGCGGCGTTCCACGCGATGGCGCACTGGAGTCGTTGCTCGAGGAGACGGCTGGTGGGTGCTCGTCGCGGTGGCGGCAAGCGTGCTCGGCTCGACGTCGGCCTGACGGCGGCACCAGCGGTTGATCTGCTCCTCCTTCCTCCACATCCGGGCGGCTCCAACTCCATGACGTCCGGATCTGAGCCGATTCACGGCGGATCCCATCGCGGGCACGCTTGGCGAGGTACCAGGCAGTGGGCGATGCAGGGGCCGGGCGGAGTCTTGGAGGCGACCGGATGGAGATGCGGCGGCTGGTTCGTCTTCTTCCCCCACGATTGCACCTCAGTACCCAGATCGAGCCATCGCGGAGCTGTTCTCCGTTGTAGCCGATGTACACATGCGGATGAGGGCCACTGGGTCAGGCAAGATATGGTTAAAGTTTTTCCTTTTTTTATTTGCTTTATGGAGATGGTGCGTTTTGGCCTCACGGTGAGATTTTCTCAGCACGGGAGGCCTGCTGCTTCGTCAGCTTGTGCATGCATTACCCTCGCATGTGCTAGTGTCCTTTTCTTGTTTGTCGAATTATATGCTGCTTCAGAAGTTGGTCTAGAAAGTTGAACTGTGTGTTGAGGTTGAAACTAAGATTACTTCACCCACCGCATGATGCTCTTCCTATTAGACTAAAATATTCTTTGGTGGTTCATGTGAAATGCATGACTGAGATTTTGACGTGTTGGGTTAAGTTTAACTTCAGATGTTCTGAACTTGTTCTTGTTCGTCGGATTAAGTCAGATTATATTTTTATTGCTATAACTCATGGTGGCCACATTTGTTTTTGAGGTAATCTTGTAAGTCGTATAGATGTTCATGTGTACAGATTGAAATTGGAGAAATTTTTGCGCTCTCTTTTTGTTTGCCTATTGCCTACTCAGTGAGAACATGATGATTATACAGAACTGTATAATCGACATCAAGTTATTGTGGTGTTTTTGGTCTGTACAAGTTCATACACATAGATATTCATGTGCATCAAATTCCTTTTTGGGTTGAACATGCGAAGTTCAAAATCAAGCTTATTTGCTAGCTCACAGTGTGTAAATGAGAATTACAATGAATATTACAGTGAACAAATTGGTGCACATTATTGGTACCTTTCATTTTTCATGTGAACAAAAAAAATAGCACAAATATATCTGATTAGTACATGTTCTTGTACATCAAATTTGTTTTTTTTTTGTTGAACATGTGGATTTCAAAATCAAGTTTATTTGCTTGCTAGCTCATAGTGTGTATATCAGAATTACAATGAATATTACAGTGAATAAATTGGTACACATTATTGGTACCGTTGATTTCAAGGTTAGCTACCACACTATTGTTACAGGTCACAGAGTTAGGACTGTTATACATCCTCATGTTCTTGGTTAGCTGTTTCAGGACACTTTAAATTATTCACAGGGTGTATGTTTGTGCTGGCGTACAGTTAGGGTACTTTTGATGAGAGTGACACATGCAGATCACAGTGCCTCAAAATTGTTTTTTTAATGCACTTTTTAGAAGTACAGGGTGGTCGCTCATCAAAGTTGTTTGAGATTTATTTTGTTTATTTCCTTTTAGATAATACCAGAGTGTGTTTTGTCTGAAAAGAGTGTAACTGTTCCTCTGATATACTAGATCTGTATATTACATTTCTGTTCGTCTGAATAAATTATAGGGGTACATGATCTTGTTCTTCCAGATGTTCTTATTCCTTTGTTGAACTTGTTCTGTTGATCATATTTTTATTTACACCATGCAAAGTAGTAGACAAGATACTAAAGTGTTTGTGAAATTTTCTGATATGCGACAAGTGTTCCTAAATGAGCTAAGTAGTTCCTGATGATTTTGGTTAGTTATTTACAGATCCCATGTTACGAGTTTAAATGCACAACAGGATAACATAATCACAATTTGAATTTTGAAATATGGGGAAGATTTGTACTGGATATTCACGTTGAGTTCACCAACACATATTTGTTGATTTTTTTTCTTATATGTACAGAAAATTTGAATCTTGCATTATAGATGATCATAATTTTTTTTTGTGTGTTTTTAGATGATCTTGCATTTGTTGCACAATGGCTATCGTCACTTGAGTTCAATTTTTGAATCTGGAGCGGAGCATGCTCCTCGAAAGTTTTTGATTGGTACAGGTTATCAGGTTCAGATGTTCCTCGTTTGAAGTGTTTCAATTAAAGGGTTCTTTTGTATTCGGGTTAGTGCTTCTGGTGGCCACATAAAAATATACTTTGTGTGTTACTCATGTTCGGCTCACCTGTCGTGCAAAACATAGATGTTCATTTTCTTGAATTGTACTAAGACTGCATGTACAAGTGGTGTACGTGTATCATTTGTCTAGCATTTATACATTGTTATATTAAAAAAACAAAAAGAAATGACATGTGTTCAAAATTTGCAAGAGGAGGGTCATGTGTTCCAAAATTTACAAGTGATGTTCATTGAAGAAATTTATATTTTTCTGTTCTACATATATTTCTTGTTGATTTTATTTATATGATCCCATGCTAGATCTGCTAGATCAAAGGGTGTACGTGAGAATTAGTACAATGGATATTACAGTCAAGAAATTTTGTTTGTTTTTGGATTATTAGTTCAAGTGTACATGATAATATCAGTTGATAAATTTTCGAATTTATTATTCCTGAATGGGTACCCATATGGTCTGGAATGACCACTGATTATGGAACATGGTCCTCTCAAAATTTGAAACTGATGGGCGGTAGACGTTTCAAGATTCAAAAGATTGTTCCTGTACATGCAACAGTAAAAATCCGCGTGTCATTGTTCATATGGTTAGCTTAAACAAGTGGGCCACAAATGATGTTCCCAAAGGATAATAAAAAAGGGTACCAGTGGCCTTTCGGTGTTCCCAAAGGACCTGAGCAACAGGACAGTTTATGTCAGTGGTCAGCCTCCCTCTCTTCTCTCTCTATCTTGTACCGTAGAAATACAAGCAGTTCAGCACCGTTGATGAGGACAGGCTGGAGATCTGATGGCTCAAACGGTGGGAACACATGTTGCAAGGTACATAAGTGATTTACCGGGGATTAGGGCGGCGCGGTGTGGGGGTGGTGCCGTGTTAGCAAGTTGCTGGCGTGTGGGCTGGAAGTGGAAGTTGGGCCGTGGTCGCTGGGCTGGCGAAGTACTGTATTTTTTGGGCCCCGTCGGGTCACCCGCGGGTGAGAGAAGACACCCGCGCCCGCGCCCGAATCGCTGCGGGTCGGGTGCGGGTGTCACCCGCGGGCAGAAAACATCACCCGCACCCGTCGGGTGCGGGACCCGTCGGGTGCCCGCACCCGCGGGTGAAATTGCCATCCCTAGATAGACGCGCGTTTAGCCTGATCTCCATAACAGTGAATCATGTGGGGTGCTCTCGCCTCGTTGCATCATGAAAAAAACATATACCTTCTGCAACATCAACTTAGATTTGGTTCTCATCGCTGCTCCTTTTGAAGACCTTAACAATAAATATTTTATTTGGTGAAGTACCTCTAAGATTTTCAGCTATAGATTTTGCATTTAATTACAATGGGAATGTCTTTTTTTTTTTGTTTGCTTGCTACATGGTAGATGAAGTTTGCATTATACTAACTTGACTATAATAATATTGCCAACATACTCTCTGCTTGATGAAGTAGGACTTCCCCGTATCCAGGGAATACGTCCAAAAAAAAATCTTTCATCAATGTTTTACCAGATGTTGGTGTAATGGACCAAACGAAAATTAAAGAATATCACATAGGTGTTAGAATGGGAAGGAAAATATCTGGATGGAGAGAAGGAATACAGACGTGAGAGAGAAGTGAGTCCAGCCATATAAGACCTTCATCTTTTGCTATCCATCGTGTTGAGACACAGCCATTCATCCAATTGACCACCTGGGCACAAGAGAAAAATGCCACATGAAAGAAGACAATTGGTCAAACATTCTTTTTGTTATTTCTGAACTTGCTCGGTACAACTTTTGTACTCATCTCTCCATTAGTACTATTTCTTATATAGATTTTGATTTGATGGAGATGGCATCTTTGCATTGTGTGACATGAACAATTCTTGACCTAAATAGACGATTTTGATGTTGAGAACCAAGAGTGTGATGGCTGAATTGATTTTGAAGAGTACATATAATATATTAGCCCGAGCTAGAATTCTGGTTGATGTATAATAGTATTTAATAAGAACATTGTAGTTTGAAATAAGAATCTATATGCAGTTGCAAAACAAAATCTTGCAATTTACTTCTATGTAATACATTATCTAGCATGCTTTCGAACTGTACCACTTTGATATGAGATATATTTCTCTGTAAAGTGATTATTTGCTGCGAATGTTGTGATAAAAAATAATCAACATAGAAAGTTCCAATTGAAATAAGATCTAAACAAGGATGATCATTATTAGCCATTCATGGTTTATTATTGGACTTTTGCCTTCTCTACTCATTATCCGAGTCATTAGTTTACTTGTCTCCTCTACTATCCACATGTTCTAGTTATACACCTTCATAATGATGTACAAGCGGGTATCACCGTAAAAGGGAAATATTTAACGTGTGTGCATTTTTAGGTGGTTGTTTAATTTCAATATTCACTTTTTAAATGTTGATCACAACCAAAGTTTGCAACACTAATTCGAAAAGATGATGTTTGTTGTTCTGGTGTGCAACAGGACTAAATGGGACAAAAGGAATTATGCATAATCAAGAGATATAAAAGGAATTCTCTCCTAAGGACTTATACCCGGTTGGCTAGGAGGTATCACCTCATGTCTCGAGTTCGATTTCCGGTGAAAGCGTTTCGGGCTGAGGTTAAATCACATATGTCATGGCCAAAGCACAGGACAGGACTAAGGCCCAGCGAGGTCGTTGGTCGTTCTCACACAGGCTACGATGACCCCGTGTAAAGGCGGGACATGGGTTTGAGAATTTTCTCGTGAAAAGATTTTCTCTCATAAAATTAAGTCAGAGGGCTGTCAGGTTGAGACTTTCTTTAATAAACTGTTTCAGAACTATATGTCATCCATGAGACCAGCTATAAAAAACGGTTCCATTTGCCTTCGAGTTATATGACCATTTGTCCATTTGTCGGATACCTATCTCCAGGTATCCGCGGTTAATCTCTAGACTCCCGTAATTAAGGATAAAACGATCGGGGCCAAAGTCCCAAAACTAACCAAGGAGCAGTCCCGCACTGCCCCCGACCCCCCCCCCCCCCCCCCCCCCCCCCAACGGCTAAGTCACCAAAACCGCCTGCCTCACGGACCCGCATCCGACTCCCACTCACAAAGGACTCCACGTGGAGCCGGATCCGACACACAGAGGGCCCCCTCGACCCCCGGAAGGTCAGGGGAGAGCCCGCTTTGGCCGACCCTAGTCCCTCGACCCCAGCGGAGCGGAATGCGGTCAAGCGAACGAGAGCGCGCCCCGACGGTTGGACCGCATTTAATTCGAATGCAAGTGGGAAGCCTTTAGCCCATCCCTCGACGTGAGCCACCATCTCCACACGTCCCACAGGGACATTTGACAGCGGTCAAGCTGTTGGGCATGCTGTAACAGTCCTGGGCGGCACCAAACAGAGTCGGAACAATGGCCAAACATTAATCAACAGGACTCAGACACGACCGCCACGACGCGACAGCGGCCAACGTCATCGTCCTCGCCTGCGGAAAGAGACGGCGAGGAAGGAGGAGCTCGTCCCTGCCTGCGACCTAGCTACACCCTCTCCTTTAGTTTTCTTTTTCTTTTTTCCTCCATTGTAAGACCCACTTCCCCTTGACCAGATAAAAGGGGAAGCTGGACCACGGTAAGGAGGCCGATCAATTCACTCATCACTCGCTCACTTTCGCTCGTTCTCGCAACGCACGACATGACGAGCTCACCTGAATTCACGAACACTTAGAGATTTGGGAGCTTCTCCCTCTCTCGCTTTGGCTTGTAACCCCTACTACGAGCAATACAATCTGAACCACCACACTAAACGTAGAGTCTAATCCCTCGTGTCGATTATCTCTCTCGATCAACCAAGCGCGTAGTCTAAATTTACTCATCGGCCGGTTTCACAACCGACACCATTTCACTTTTAAAATGGATGTCCTCAAATAGTTATATCCGAAATGGGCATAACCATATATATAAAGCCTTGTTTATTAGAGGGCCAAAAATTGTAAAATCAGATTTACAAGGAGTTACAAGTATGTCATGGAAATAAATTTGCAAACCATTGTACATACAACATATACATGTACATGCAGTGTTCTCGCTAGCAGACGGATTTTCCACGGCCTTCAAAGAGCAGAAGTCCACGAATGGTCGAGTATCGAACACCTGCCGGCAGAGCGGTCGCGGACCGGTTGTCCCCTTCCTCCTCTTCCTGAACCCCCAATCTACCTCCTCCGTACTCCCGGTTCGCTCCACAAATCCCGCCTACACAGTGAAATCCCAGAGAGGATTCGGAGATGAAGGTCGTTCCTGTTCCTTGCCTGGAGGACAATTATGCCTACCTGTACGAATCGGCGCACATATCTGTATCCTTCGTTTGTCTATTTGTTTGCGCTGTTCAACGATCCGTTCTGAGTTTTGAATTTTTGGCTGTTCTTTCCATTTCGTAGAATCGTGGATGAGAGCACCAAGAAGGCGGCGGCCGTTGACCCAGTGGAGCCAGAGAAGGTTCTCAAGGCGGCCAGCGAAATCGGCGCCTACATCGACTGTGTCCTCACCACCCACCACCACTGGTATACTATCTCCTCCCAGTCTTCCTCCCTCCTCCCAGCTAGAGCTTGGAGGTTTAGATTCTTGCTTCATGGATTTGGTGGACACGAATTTAACTTAAAAAAAAAAAGATCCGTGTTGCTGGACCTAACATTGTTCCAAATTGGGAGACCAAATGGCTTCTTTTTTCAACAGGAAGGCATAATTACCGCTACTAGATTGTTGTTTGCTGCTAATGAACTCCACAAAGTGTCTTACTGCTACTGTACAGTTTCATGACAAATGATGAACTGTCTTTTGGTGTCCTGAGTCTCCTGACTGGACATATGGCTGATTATCCAATGGAATTGCTTGACTAATGCCGCTCATAATTGGTTTTTTATTATGTGCTTGTTCCCAGACCATAAAGTAGTATGTTTGCAATTACAAGTTTTTTACAACTTACAAGTTACCTAAAGAGGCTGGGGAGTAGGCCTTATCGACACTCTTCAATGTCATGACATCTAGTGTACACCACCGTACACTAGTCATTTCTTTATATCTTTAATAGAATGGAGGGATTCAATGCCAGTCGTGTACGTTATTGGTACTTAATCGTGCAACTGGTTTGCGCTTTTAGGGATCATGCTGGTGGAAATGAGCAGATGAGGCTGCAGGTGCCAGGAATAAAGGTCTTTGGAGGATCCCTGGACAATGTGAAAGGCTGTACTGATCAGGTTGAGAATGGAACCAAGTTGTCCCTGGGAAAGGACATTGAGATACTATGCCTACACACACCATGGTATGCTATTTGCTATGCTGACTTGTTGCCTTTCACAGACCACTGGGAATTTATGCCTTTAATTTTGCAAACACTCTTTTATATTCAAGGAACCTGCATCCAGTTGTGGAGTGGCATAAATGCATAATGATGCATAATTGTGTCACCACTGTTTTTGAGCTCTTTGATAAAGTCTCAATTGGTTTTGTTTTTAGATAAGAGGGCTTGCCCTCGGTTTTCAATAGAAAAACCGTGATCATTACAAAGTAGTGTAGACGAATACATAGAGCGATAAAAAAAAGGGCACCGCCAGAGGTATGAGCCCCTCCCGCCCTACCTCGGCTCACAGCAAAAAACTACTAGAACAAGCTACTGCCAGCCGCCCTTTGAACTACTCTACCAGACTAAAAGTTCACCTCGCTACAGGAAACAAGCAACCAAAAAGTCTACGACTGTCTCCTTTTGACTCCAACTTGCACATCCTTCCATTAAACTTGCAGCTCGGTTGCGTCAGGTTGTTTCAGGCCATCATGCAGTCAGCTACTGATCCTTCTTCTCAAGGGTACCCAACTTTTCGCCATCCCGCTGAAGTCCATCGCCACCTTCCGCAACCTTGCCGCGCCTTCCTTCACCTTATTTGCTTCTTCCTCTCCCTGCAAAAGCGACCAATAGTCAAGCCATGAACAAATCTTAAAGATAACTGCATTAGGGTCTGTGATCAGCCTATTTTGGAAGACTGCATTATTCCTGGTTTTCCAAATAGACCAGCACACAGCAGCTATGCCAACTATCATTATATTTCTATTTTGTCTCTTCGCACTGTTCAGCCAACCATCTAATAAGTCTTGGCTGTTATTAGGTGGCTTTTCCATGTCAAACGTCCATAGCAGAATCCCCCATATATATCTTGCTAAAGGACATGTGAACAGGAGATGCTCCAAAGTTTCTTTCACCCCACAGAACACACAATTGCAGTCCCCTTTCCAGCCTCTCTTCTCTAAATTATCTTTGGTCAGGATCCTATTTTTGATCAAAAGCCAGAGATGAATTTTAATTTTCAAAGGTAGTTTCACCTTCCAAATAAATTTCTGTGGGAACTGTAATTGTTGTGTTTTTTGTGCTAGGTAAAAGGATCTCACAGTAAATTTACCACTTGTGTTTAGTTTCCAAGTGCTTCTGTCTATACTTTCATTCAGGGAGGTATCACAACAGCTGGTTTTCAGCAACTGCCATTGCAACAGGGTCTCCCCCCATAAAGTTCTTCGGAACCTCAGTTTCCCCCAACCATCATTTAGCACCTCGGCTACACTAATGTCTTTTTGAAAAGTTAGGTTGAACAACCTTGGATAAGCCTCTGACAGGGGACCATCCCCTGTCCAGTGGTCTTTCCAGAAGCTTGTGTTCTCCCCATTATTCACTACCCTTCTGCAGAAGGGGAGGAAAATGCTTTTCACTTCCATGAGGCCTTGCCAAAAGTGAGAGTCACCAGGCTTGGCCTTTACTTGAAAAAGTGTGCTTTTACTAAGATATTTCTTTCTTATTAACTTTTGCCAGATACCATCCTCATTGTCTAATCTCCAGAGCCACTTTCCTAACAGACTAATATTCATGCAATCCAGGTCAACTACCCCCAGCCCTCTGGCCAATTGACGAGATGATATTTTTTTATCCCTTGGTCAGATTGCCAGAGCAACCTAGCCCTGTAGTAATCCATCCTCTTCCTTACCCTTACTGGCACTCTATAAAACGACAACATATAAAGAGGCACGTGTGTGAGACTTGCTTTGATTAAAGTAAGCCTGCCACATATTGAAGAAAAATTTCCTTGCCAACACCCACATTTCTTCTCCATTTTGTTTTCAGCTGGTTTCCATTCGCTATTTCTCAACCTTTTCCCTGACACTGGCAGTCCTAGATAGTGTAAAGGAAGAGAGGCACTTTTACATGTGAAAATTTCCTCTAAAACTGACTGGTTTTCCACAGCGTTTCCTAAACAATATACATCACTTTTGTGAAAATTTATTTTAAGGCCTGACATCTGCTCAAAAAGGCATAAAATAAATTTAAGATTTCTAGCTTCCTCTAGATTATTTTGCATCAGGAATACGGTATCATCCGCATATTGTAGTATGGACACCCCTCCCTGAACCAATTGGTTTATCTGGCTGTTATTGTAGACAGCCTTTTATATGTTTTTCTCTGTGAAAGCTTGTTTATTTGATTGTTGATCCCCGTCATTTTGTTTCTGCCAACAGCCACACAAAAGGACATATTAGCTACTATGTTACTAGCAAAGAGAAGGAAGATCCAGCAGTGTTCACTGGAGACACCTTGGTTAGTATCGTATGTGCATCTAGCATTCATTGGTGGTTTTTCATTTTCATACTGACCCAGTGACCCCTTCTTGAAATACAGTTCATTGCTGGTTGTGGAAGGTTTTTTGAGGGCACTGCAGAGCAAATGTATCAGTCCCTTATTGTTACACTGGGTTCGCTGCCAAAGTCAACTCAAGTTTACTGTGGTCATGAGGTATGTTTTCAGGTTCAGTACGTTTTAATATTATTAGGATGGTAGGTCTTTATTCAGGAGAAAACTAAACATGGAATGCATCTGTATTGTGGACCAGCTTAGAAAGTAACTATTCTTTTCTACAATGCAGTGTGGAAAATATGTGTTATTAATGACTTGTTGACATATTTACAAGTCTACTTGCCTGTGTTTTTCTTAGAACCAGGTAGGCTGTATGTTGTACAATGATCTATTGCATGATTTGTGTATTAAGTTTCAAATTCTACGGACCATTTAATATTTTCTTCTCTTAATGCATTCCTGTTGGCTAGATAGGCATCAAGAATAATAATACTCCACTCGTTGCCTTTACATTTTATGTTTAGTCTTGGTACCTGGTAGATTACTTTGGTACCTGGTGGATTACTTTGGCTTTGTTTTAAACTTAACGTGAAAATTTCTGAAACCTTGCATGTAAACTTGACTCTTAATGTGGTTAGCATATATATGTAAATCTTAACATGAAAATGTCATCTGTTCTTAGTAATAATTCTAGTGTCAACAGAAAAATGAGGCACATGCATCATGTTCTGACTTGTTGCATGTTGGCTCGCAGTACACTGTAAAGAACCTAAAATTTGTGCTGACAGTGGAGCCAGAGAATGAAAAGATCAAACAGAAACTCGAGTGGGCTCAAAAGCAACGTGAAGCAAATCAACCAACAATCCCCTCGACCATAGGGGACGAGTTTGAGACAAATACTTTCATGCGCGTCGATCTTCCAGAAATACAGGTTAACCTGCTTCCAAGATACTTTTCTTTTCTACAGTACCATCTTTGTAGTGCTACTAGGACGTACAGAAATGGATAACATTGTAGTGATGAACAGCGCCTAGATTTGAAGGTATCTTTTTTTTCGGATGCTTATGTAGGATACTTGATCGATTTTGCAGGCAAAATTCGGTGCCAAATCTCCAGTTGAAGCGATGAGAGAAGTCAGGAAGACCAAGGATAACTGGAAAGGTTGATGCTCATGCGTCTGCAACTCGTCTGATGGAGGGCCAGCCTCTCAAATAGAGCTAATGCAGAGACCTTACCCTGTAGGTGGGACGTCCTGCCGCGCAATGCTTTGAGAGTGGGTGGTCTTGGAAGGAGAGCACTATTACAATAAGCTCCGTGTTTATTAAAAAGAATAATCAGGTGTTCGTTCTGTACGTGATAAGTCAGCCATGCCTGAACTATGTATGCTTGTTCTACCAAACTTGGAAGTTGGGCTGTGAAGTAATGTATGTAAATTTGCCTGCATCTTATAAATAACATCATCCACCATGATTTCGAACTGTCAGCTAGCGTATAATCACAGATCCATTTGAAATTACGAACATGCTAAATCGCCCAATTATTTTTGTACTTTTTGCAACAGAATTATGCAGACAAGTACTCCCCTAGGCTAACATCGTTTCAAACCGGAGGTCGATTCATGGGAAGGGAGCTGCAACTTCCAAGGTGCTTTAAATTACTAATTATTCTTCTTGCCGGAAGCACTCGACGTCGAAGGCTTCACCTTGAAGGGCTGTGAAGGAGAGCTGGCGAACTGACCGAAGCCCAGCCGGGCGGGGAGCAGCTTGGGCGCCGCGAACGGCCCGTATGCCGCGGCCGCCGGCTCGCTCGCGTCGCTCTTCTGCCCTGACTCTTTCGCTGCCACGGCGCCCGGCGTCGCGTTCTTTGCAGCCTTGGACGCCGCGGCCCCGGCCCTCGCGTTGTCCGCGGCCTTGGCTGCCATGGCGCCTTTCCTCGCGCGGTCCGCAGTCTTGGCCGCCATGGAGCCAGTCTTCACGTTGTTCGCAGCCTTTGCCGCCGTGGCGCCGGCCTTCGCGTGGTCCGCAGCCTTGGCCACCACCATGGCGCCGGCCCGCACGTCGTCCGCAGCCTTGGCCTTCGTGTGATCTGCAGCCTTGTTGGTCGTCACGTGATCCGGCGCCTTGGCCTTATTACGACCGCCCTTCGTCACGCCGCACTTCTCCTTGCGCTTATCGTCGCCGAACATCTGCTTGGCTCTCTCCAAGAACGCGCCCGGAGTTCCCATGAGCACGAACAGCTTGAGCAGCTCGTCCGTCTCCAGCTTGCACACCGGCGGCCGCGCCTGGTCGGCCGACGACGACGGCGGCGGTGCTCGGAGCGCCGGGTCGTTGTTGCCATCCGGAGGCGGCGTCGGATGGTGGTGGTGGTAGCCGTGCGGCGGGAGGAAGCCGGCGGCGCCGGGGTTCCAGTAGTGCGGCGGCGCGGGGCTGTGCCTGGCGCGCGCGACGCACTCTAGCGTCCTGAACTCGGCGGCCACGCGCGCCTTGAGCCCCGCGTGCCGCACGAAGCGCTGCAGGCTCTCGCGGTACGTGTGCTCCTGCAGCTGCTGAACAACGTGCACCAGACACCATCACTTCAGTGTACGAGAAATTTGGAAGAAAAAAAACACACAACGATTTTACAGGAAATTTGGAGGAAGACAAATCATTTTTGGTGCTTACATCTTGAAGGGTGACGTGCCGGCCTTGGAGGGCCGGCACCGCCATCGCCGGCCGCGCTTGATCGCCTCCTGCTTCGTCAGTGTACGTGAGCCTCCTCCGCACCGCCACGCCGGCGTCGTCAACGGCTTCACCAACGTCGAACGAGCAACGTCTCAGTTACATTTCAGTGTCTGAAACAGAAGATCGCTTACGGCCGGCTTAATACCTTTTCTGATCTTCTTCACGGGCGGCGTGACCCTGTTGGCCTCCTTTCCTCCTGGCTGCCTCGCTCTCTGGTTCTCCAATGCCCTGCCAACGTTCTTGGTGTTCTCCTGCACCTTCCTCTCGGCGGTGGCCTTCTTCCTCGGTGTCGCAGGGGGCCGCTGCGCCGGCGTAGTGGGAGGATGGTGTGATGATGGGACTCCCATGTCGCCCTCTCTTCTTGCCGGCGTGATCGGCTGCTGCAGCTGGTCCAGGTGCCTCTGGCGCCATGCCGCGAGCTCCGACTCCGAGTACATCTGGTTGCTCTTCAGGGACATGAACACGTGCTTGGCTTGCTCCAGCAATGACATGGCCTGCATAAAGGAGACATTGATTCATGCAATGTGCGGAAAATTAAGAAGTAGACTAGATGAATAATCACCAACCTCTCTGAAAGGCACGGTGTCCTGGCTGTTCATTGTCATCGCTTTCTGGAACACCATGTAAACATCGTTCTGCGATTGCGCAAACGAATAAGACCGTGAAACCCAAGAGCTAATTCATTAGTACTAAGGATGGAAAATTGTTAAAGACAGGCAAACGTGTAATTGTTAAACAAATGTACCTCAAAATGTTCCAGTGCCGTGTACATGCCATCCTTGTTCTTCTGTCTCAATGTTGCAAAGTCACCTGGCCTGTTTACCCGTTCAGCATAATCAGCCACCTGCAGAAATATGTCCATGTTTCAGTCTCACCTTCTAATATGCATCAAGATCGCCAGTTCGCTACATGTTCGTGTTCCAATATTCCACTCTAAACTAAAAACTAAGACGCTTGGGCTTATTACCTGGATGTCATCTGGCATTGCAAACAATTCATGCTTGTCCCTCCTGAAACAAATGAAGATACACACGTATGTAATTGAATAGGAAACAATGTGCTGCCTCAATGACAAGCAAAAGAGAAGGCATGGGAAAAGCTTTACATCTCCAATTCATCAAGGATGTACTCGATGATTTGTCCTACTGAGCTTTGGCTTGATAAGTTATCTGAAACAGAACAGTAAGAAATTTACATGTCTCCACACGAAATTCAGCAGTGCTGAGACTCAAAGAGGCAAACAAAATCCGTACCGGTAGCAGCTGCAGGTAATGGTTGGTGGCTACATGAAGCTTCTCCCTGCGACTGCTGAAAAATCATCGGTCGGATAATATCGGAAGGAGACTAAACCTACATGAGAAGAGTGAGAGTACCCAATGGCTAGAAAATTTACCTGGTGTTCTTCATTCCTTTTTCTCTTCCCTCGGGCGCTCGAACCGGAAATGCTGTTCCGTATTATTTGCCATGGATCCAGGAGGCAGACGGTTGAGTCGTCGTCGTTCTTCTGCTCCTCAAGCTTCAACAATCTAGCGCTTCGCCTCTTCCCTTTTCCAGACATCTCTGCACCCCTTGTTCGTCCTTCACAGATGAATGAAAAAGAAGGGGAAGAGGGTGTCTGGTGACAATGCATCTGTCCTGAACTTGTATCCCATGCTGCAAGATGAAGGGAAAGATCATATTTTTACAGCTGGTGCCTCGTGTATGTCTATATGTGAGTGTTTCATCCTGAAAAGGAATTTTCAACTGGAGTATTGAGGCACCGTAATGCCATGATCTTCTAGGCCTTCAAGGCTTGCCATTCTGTTATGGTTTATTATAGATAGAAGCAATGCAGGTTAAGTAGCAAGGAGTGATGACTCGGTGACCAAAAGGAAAATGTGGAAAAAGTATAGATGACTTCGTATTGTAGGACCTCAGAATTGTGAGAAGTATATACTATATTATCCGAGCTTATGAGAAGCGAAGCACATACAGGCTATTTTTTAAGCATGCTTGTAGGAAGCGTATGGAATCCTCACGATTCATCCGTGTTGTTGTTTGTGCTCCATGAGTGAAACATTTCTCCTATACAAAATTGGAATCCTGGTACAGTGCGAATAACTTTTGGAAAGACATGTTTGGCACGGCAAAAATAAAAATAAAAAAATCTTATAGCATTAGTTCACTGAAGTTTTACCGCTAGTTATGGCTTAGTTTAACTCGAATCAACTGGACTGACAAAAATAGGAGACTGGTATATTGTGCAAACTACATACTATAATAAAGTGTAAAACCATGTCAAATGACATGGTTGAGCTATTCTAGATAGATTGAAACTAGAAATGCGATATCCTAGGTATTTAATTTCCATCAGAACCTCTATGCCATGTAGCGTAGTAACTGGAAGTGGATACTTCTCGAAAAGTTTTTACTTGTTTTCGAAAGAAAAAAAATTGTGTCCATCCTCTAGTCATTGGATATAACTCCCGCTGGTGTACATGACATATATCAACTAGAGGTTCTCAAGGGTTCATATGTATTTCCAGTGACCATCCGCTAGTCATTCGAAGTTGTCTTGCTCCTGTTAAGAAGTGTAGTAAGAGTTTCGATTCAGTGCGCATAAAATTTAAACTTCTGCAAGTCCAACTTTTACCTCTGGAAATTTAATATCTGCTAAATAAACACATTAACACAATATGCTGGAGAAAACAACTGTAAAATGTCTTCTTGACGTGGAGGCCAAAAACATGTACTATGCCGGAGTTTGCTGGTACCGAAAACCGGCACACTGGCCGAATTTGCTACCCAAAAGCAATATCAGGGCAACATGGAACGACATCATTTATATTAAAATGACAGTTGAGATGAAACAATTAAATATTTACTGGGATTATTCTTGTTACATTACAATGGAGACCTCGTGGTTTGCTTCTATCCCTCACAGGAAAACTTTGTTCCTTGGCTCTCTTTACAAGGAAGATTTTATCTTCAAAACTGTGACTTCTTGTTCCCCACATTTAAAATCCTACTCCATTTACAGGGCAGATGAGTTAAAACCTGCTCTCATTCAATTAGGTTTATATTACCCTTGCAAAAGGGAAAACCGAATAACCCATCAATCAAACATCAGTTAACAGCAGCAGCATCAATGACGTCACTGTTGTTCTGCTGTGACCACAGTTCTGCATACCGCCCACCCCGTGTCAGAAGAACATCATGTGGTCCTTGTTCCACTACCTTTCCATTCTCCAGAACAATGATCTAAAAATCACATTTGAAACAGAAATTAGTTAAATTGTATATAAGATGAATCTGACAAGCACTACTTTGAATGCATAGGAAGGTTTCGAAACTCAAGTATATGATATGAGTAGTAGATGAGTTCAAAGCACATTCAGACTTCTCCAGAAGTTAGAAAGCTACATCTTCCTGTCGAACTGATTAAAATTCTGATTTTAATTGTGCATTTTGCAACAAGCGATAATGTCATCAAAGATTGAAACAGCCAGTGTGCATTGTTTTATCTTTGTACAGTTATGCATACCTCATCGCATTGCATTGCTGTTGTGAGTCGATGAGCGATGAAGATTGAGGTGCGATCAACAGATAAAGACTTGAGAGAATTCAAAATCGATGCTTCTGTGGTGCTATCAAGAGCGCTTGTAGCTTCATCACATAATCTGACATACATCAGATGAAAATAGTTATAACCAATGAGGGCATAGATAAGGCCGTTAGTTGAATGGAAGGTTCACTCACAGAATTGAAGGCTCCTTCAAGAATACACGAGCAATTGACACACGTTGTTTCTCCCCACCACTTAACTGCAGTGAAGACAAAAAACATGTTTTTTAGATATAATAGGTTAAGGAACACAGGTTACCACATTTCCTAATTTAGCACATTGCACGAGATTGTCTCACCTTCAAACCTCGCTCTCCTACCACTGTGTCATACTTGTCCGGGAAACTCATGATTGTATCATGGATAGCAGCACGACGGGCAGCATCATAAACCTATATGAAACAAACTATAGCCTTCACAAAATAGATCATATGATTGTACTATAACTTCAGAATTTCTAGGTAGAAGTAGTACATCCTCATCTTTTGCTGATAACCGGCCGTATTGTATATTATGCTTAATCGTGTCATTAAAGAGCACCTGCATTCACATTAACGACGTGAGCTCAGATGGATTTGGAAGAGTGGTAGGTGATACTGATTGTTAATAACGTATAGATACAGCTCCTTATTAACATTTTTCTTCAATCTACTCAAACCATGTTACCAAGTTGACGAAAATTGTAAAAGGCACCAAGTTTTCCTCGTCTAATGCAATTTTATTGTGCTAAATTAATTCTAAATAACAGAAGTAATGTTGCTTTACTATTGTTAATATTTAAAAGGATTCATGTTTCATTATTTGTCTTTTGCTTTTGCTGCATTTTGCTCTCATTTAATTTATCTTCCACACTTTTGCTTCCCTTTGTCAGTTCTTGTGTGTTTCATTGCATGGGATTAAAAGTCTTCATTGTAGTCGTTTGATTCATGTTTGAATGTCCAACAAATAATCAAACAATACTGAGCGAGGAGAGAAGAAGATACATAGACAGGTAGCTTATATGAGAATTAAAAAACAGGAAACTTCCCCCATAACAAATATATGAATTTGTTTTAATACTTGAGCACGGTTTAGGAAAGTCAATCCGAGGAGAATAAAAATTTGAGAACTGACAATTCAACAAAAAATAGCATATCAGGAGACTTACCGTGTCCTGTGGTACAACACCAACACACTTCCGTAGGCTATCTAGTGTCACTCCTCGGACATCTTGCCCATCGATTCGTATCTGCCAGGAAATTAAAGGCGTCACAAGAATGGTAAACTAACATCGCTGAAGGTTGATAACCCATGGCATGACTTTTAAGGGATAGGAGTCTTTAGTATTGAGTCCTTTCCCTATTTCTATACGCACTTATGTAACCCCTATGTATTGCCCCCTATGAGGCTATGATTCAATACAGGTGCTATTCATAACATGGTATTCAGAGCCAACAACTACAATTAGGGTTCCTTTTCTCTCTAGTCGTTCCCAATCCACGGCGTGTTGCACTTGCACGTTCTTTTATTTTCAGCTCTTCTTCATGACAGTTTGATGAGCAGGAAAACTAAAACAGAGGTTTTGATGGTCTGTTGTTCTTACCGATCCTGAAGCTGAATCAAAAAATCTGAAGAGAAGCCTCAGTATGGTTGACTTTCCTGCAGAAGAAATGTCTGGTTAATGAATGGCTCGTCCACCCAAAAAAATCATGAGTGGTGCTATTACTGGAAGGGAAAAAAGTTTGGTAACAGCTCTTTATAATCCAAATAAAAGGACATCTTCCCACACAAATATTCACAACGTGTTATTATTCTAGTTGACAAACTTTTATAGATGAAATGCATAAGAATGCCAAATTTCCAGTTAACTATAAGCAGGATATAATCCAGCTAACTAGACAGGGTCATTTTTACTTGGTTTCTAGCCCATGTGAAAAAAAAACCCTACAAATAATGTCTGGATGATAAAACTTGCAATATACACCTATTAACTGTCTAAAAAAGAACATATTGGGTTCATCATCTTTTGTGTGTGTTTGGGGGGGGGGGGGGGGGGGTTTATTAGCATAAACAAAGCTACCAGTAACTGGTTCACTCCTGGATAAACTTATTTTTACAGTGAATTTAGAGATCAGGCAAACCAAACAGACGTCCTAAAAAGCATGTGCGTGCATCAAGTGATGGAAAACTTGCTCTTTGCCATAGCCACAAGTGATCAAATAAAGGAATCAACTATTGGCCAGAGTCTAATTTCTACTATCCCATAGGTAAATGCTGATACTAATCTATGAAGATGTTATACTGAAGAATTTGGATATGTCTACTAAGAAACACTATCTTTTTTTAGTGCCCTAGGGCTAGGATCCAGTCAGGACGCCGATGCTCTTAAAAATCACAATGAAGGCACCATTGCATGGCAAGTCACGAGAAACCATGTAGACAGACATTCAATCATTTAAGACAGAAGCTCTGTACAACAGTATCAGCAAACTTTTCCCTCGAAAAGAAAAATAGTATCCAGCAAATTAAACATGGGGTGTCAGAAAATTGTTTTGTGGTACTAATCTTAACTCTTAAGAAAATGCTGCCGCCCCTCCAATGATCTATATTTTCCAAAGTGACCTAAAGTACCACTGATCCATAGTTACCAAAGTGCCAAAAAATAGGATGAGAAAACACAAAAAAGTCTACTGTAAAAAAATAATTGTAATATTTGAAATCACAAAGATATGACCTTAAATTGTCTTTTGATAGCATGGAAAATAAAATAACTCTTAAAAACCTTGAAGTTTTAAGCCTGGTTACAGAAACAGTAAAAGAATTTGATAAATAAAGATAAGTTTACCACTGCCACTAGTTCCAACTATGGCCACACTTTTTCCTGCTGGTACAATGAAAGAGACACCATCAAGAATCTTCCTTTCTGGTACATACCTGGAAGAAATCAAATCTTTCAGGCACTCATTAATAGATATCAGCTGTCTATTCTAATTTAATCCAGATAATAAAGTTTTGCATATTTCACAAAAACAGGTAAATAACTTGAGTTTCTTAATATTATATTCCAATTAACTATTGCAGTTATAGTACAGCCTTCTATGCATAATAATTGTTTCTCCACAATTTTTTAAATAAAATTTTATAGGCTGTGCACACATTAAGTCCAAATGTACCAAGATCCAAGACTAATTGGTGATGATTCACCTGGTTGAGCTTGTTGGTGAATATAGTTGACATTATTAGAAGAAAAACCAATATCACAGTGAGGTCATAAAATAGGAACCATTAAAATTTACAAAGAATCATCTGGTTGCTACAGATTCAATGCCGAAATAATTTTCAGCAAAGCAATATTCACTCACTTGCTACTGGATTATATTTCTGAGTAGTACTTCCAAATATTTCAAAAGATAATAATGGCTACTTATGCATAGAAGAAAATATGCACCTTGATGCCCAGTTATCTGCAACCTGTATGTTAGCTTTCAGGAAAGAACATGAACATTTCGCTACATTTAACAATCTAATAGAGAATAGAAGTACCCGAAATGCACATTCTCAAATTCTATGCTGCCTCCCTTGAACTGCAACGGTTGTGCATCAGGTTCATCCCTTATTCCAGGTTTTTCCTACGGAAATAAAAAAGAAAAGCAGCTTCCTTTAGAATAAGATTTACACATTATACTGAAACTGCAAGCTATTAGGTGCACTAGACAATTTAACTACAAAGAGATTACCTCAAGCAATTGAAACATGGCCTTCATGTCAATAAGGCTTTGTCTAGCTTCTCGATAGACACTCCCAAGGAAGTTTAGAGGCAATGAAAGCTGGAATAGAAGCCCATTAACCATGACCTGTATGCCAAGATTTCACCAAATTAAATAAAGGTAGTCTGCAAATGACTGCCATGTCAAATATGGCCAAAACTCACATGATATAAGAAACAAATGGGTCATGGATTGCATCAAAATTACCAAATCACCCACAGTCAAAGCGCCACTCATTACTCCATATGAGCTCAAAACCATTGCTGTGGATAAAGCCGAGCTAAATATAACATTTTGACCAAAGTTCAGGTATGCAAGGCTACTTTGAGTTTTCAATGCAGCACCCTCGTACTCTGATCACATAATAAACGAAAATAGGAGGTTAATAGATCAGATCCATTTAAGAAATCAACTTGTGATGCATGTCAGTGTTACTAGGTTTTTTTTTTTGGGAGATCAGTGTTACTAGTCAGCTGGGATTCATCAGATCTACGTAACCATTAATACTTTCAAAACAATGTTCACCATCCATGATCCTTTGTTAAAATTGTGCAAGAACACTTCGATAATTTGGTTTTAATCTCTTTTTGCGTTCAAGAACAGATTTCAACTATCAAGATGCAAAATATGATAGGTTATACATCACAACTTATCTCTCACATACCATTCCTAATTTTTGGGATCTTGTATTTCTTTTAGAAAGATTGAAACTAAATATCATTCGCTGTGCATATGTACGATGAATCAGTGATATTGCTCCCAAGAATAAATCAATATATGTACTCACTCTTTAAATATTTGTCATACTTCTCAACTTCAAATTGTTCGTTGTTGAAGTACTTAACAGTCTGAGCACAGTCAAAGGAAGATGATAAGTCAACCAGAATGAGGAAATATAGGTAAATGCAGAAACTAAAGCAATGAAAAATCATGACCTCATAATTCAAAAGGGAATCAACTGCCACTGTACTAGAAGCATTATCAGCTGCATTCATGGCTGTCCTGAACTTAGTACGCCACTGCATAAGATTGTAAAAGGACAAAAGCACCAATGAGCAGCTAGAGTAAGACATCAATCGACTTACATGAAGCTATCATTACAAATAATCAATTGAATACTTCTGTTATCAAGAAGAGCTTGAGAGATCATAGGTATAATGATTTGTACCTGGGTGATAGCCAAAGTGAAAGCAATATAAGTTGCAACTGAAACTGAAGTAATCCAAGCAAAAGAAGAACCAAAACTGTAGGCAAGTATACTTGACACCATGCCGATCTGAAAATGAGAAGAAAAACAGGAAAGCAAATGTGATGTAATAGAAAAGGACGACGAATAAGGGTCAGCCAGGAAAAATGCAGAACAGATAGACTGTAACAGTCATAGAAAAGAATTTATGACTACCTCTAATATTGTGGGAACAACATTGAACACCATCACTGAAAGAATGTAATTTATAGCGCGACTGCCACGATCAATTATGCGATTTAGACCACCAGTTTGCCGGCTGGAAACACAGAAGCAGGTAAGGAAACATAAGACTTCAATTAATCTCCACCTTGACCACCGAATGCCATCAGGTAACTTAGTAACAAACAATTCTGATTTTGTTCAGATTCGACTCATGCTGATTTATATGATTATATCATGCGCACTACTCCCTTTCTAACCGGATGAAAAGTGGGCCAATGATGATGACAATAGTGCAATCCCTAGATTTTGCTCTCATCACTTTCCGCATACATCAAGTGTTACTTTGGTACGCATCAAAGCATCAAGCTACGTAGTCCACTGAAGTTATTTGCGTGTACTCTATTTCCTGTGGTGTTTTTTCAAAACGTATTATATAAAATAAATAATGCATTCCTTAAGAAAATGAAACTGAGAAAACAAGCATGAAGGCATGAATTTGAGTGCTTCCTATATGTACCTCAGATGATAACGAAGATCAAGCTCATGCAAGTGAGAAAATACCTGCAATACAAAGAGTTCATGAATTTTGTTTTCTTTTCTTTTTTTTTGGCATAAGAGTTCATGAATTATGGTAATCCAGAATTTTAAACATTCAAGCAAAATCTATGTGCACAAATCACATAATTGGTGCAAATAAGGATGATCCAATTAAGTTTTTTTTTTTTTTAAATGTAGGAACTCAAAAGTAATCTTTAAAACATATTCGTCGAACAAATTAGTTTCTTTATTCATGAATACATAGATGCATAGGAGAAATACAGTCCATTCTTTTCTCGTTGACATTGGTTAGCACATCAAAATAAGAACAAGAATCATGAAAAGGAATGGAGATAGTACATGACAAGAAAAGAAACCCTGACTTCATTCACATCGAGTCACCGAGTTATATTTGTTGGGAGTTGGGACATCTGGACAGTTGCGGCTAATAGTAAATGAATGAAAAACATCACTTAGCCATGCAAAAAAAAAAAAGGGGGGGGGGGGGGATCAAAATGTACCATTCTAGAGACTGAACGGATGGCTCTCAAGGTCACTTTGGAGAACACCGCATTCCGCAGTTCTGCCAGCATAGAAGTGACCATTAGGAATAAATGGTAGTATGCTAGTCATACACATCTCAGCAAGGTTACAAAGAAATGTATTCTCTTGCTCTTTTCCTCGTGTGAGCTTGAACAGCAATCAAGGAAAATTTTTGCTAACGAAGGAAAATGATAAGAAATTTCATTACATCAAAAGGGAAGCATTTACCTGTACAGGCTGATACACCTGATCGTGCGATTCCGTAACCAATCAAAACAGCTACTGGGCTTGCAAAGAGAGCCAACAGGGTGGCATTAGTTTCTGTGAACGATGCCAGTGAGGCTTCAGCGCCACTGAGGGCTGCAAGCCAATCGATTGCGAGCTTAAACAAGAAAGGCACTTGAACATTTATAACCTGGTGTTCATTATAAATGAAAAGGGTCAGGTATGGAAGCTGAAAGCTTGTTGAGAAAACTTCCATCTTTTAAGCTGGCCTTATGTTTTATACCCTGATTGAAGGGACAATATTCTCCCATCAATTTCACATTTGATGATAATGGCCCGTGTTTAAACTATCTCAATTACCAAATAACGTCAAGATAGTGCAAACAAGTCCTTTTCTATAAAGGGAAAAAATATCGGCGACAACCAGGTGTTATGGAAATGCGCCAGATTCCAACAAGTAGCATTTACCTTTGCTCCAACTAAGAGGCCCAGTGACAAAACAATCCTGAAACGGAAGTCAGGGCTGTCGTTCAATAGTAAGTACTTCGCTAGGTTTTTCAGGATCTGTGTATCTGCTATCTGATGATCAACGTCCTTTTTCGAGTTATCTTTCTGCACCTTGTCATCGGACGGCTTCCCAGCTGCCACCGCATTGGCGGATGTTGAGAATGCATGCCCTCTCTACAAACATTTCACAAAACCATACTTTGATAAATAATGATTCCTTTCATCACAGAACAGAACCAAGCAGAAACTTCCTAGTACTTATTTATGTGCTCTGATCACTGAAATATGAATCAACCAAGATATTGGCTCGGAAAAAAAAAAGGACATAAACATGAACAATAAGTCAATAACATCTTTCCAGAGGAATCAATGCAGAGCAGATACAACAGAAGTCGCTCAAAAGAATAAAGTATCACTGTTTTCTTGTACTTCTTTTTGTAATTTAACAGATTACACAATAAAAGTATCAAAACATAAGACCGACAAATCGTACACTCAGAAGCATCTCAGAACAGACAACTTTATAGAAGCAAGGCTATTCATGAATAGGTGTTCATGGAGACTAGCAATTCACGTGCAACTTTGGTTTTTGGCCTTAGCAGAACTACTTTCTAATACAACCCTTTTGTCTATTACTTTTCTCTCTCTCTCTCTCTCTCTTTTTCCCTCTTTCTTTTGAATTTTCTCGGTGGTTCTTGTGGGTATCATGTCTAGTCAACCACAATTTTCTTGAGATTAAAAAGCTTTGTTGTTGTTGTTTGTGCTAAGCATATGGTTTCTGAACTTTTTTTCGGTAAGAATGTTTTCGGAACTAATGAATAATAGAAACTGAGACAATAACATCTTCCACCACTGTTGTCACCAATGTTTTTCTTAACAAAAAAGAAACCAATGCTTATTTATCAGCAAAGCTACCAAAGAACCTATAATACTGTTGCCCGCTGTTTTACTACGAAATTATCTAGTCAGAGGCGCACTAGAGCAACTTTACTATGCCAAAAATAGTAGCTAACAGCCTAACACTCTGAATCCAAACCATCACAAATGCGGTAAGCACAGATTACCGTGTCACGAGGAGGCCGAGCGCAATGGGGCGGGTAGGTGAAATCCGGCTGGAAGCTGCTGAGACGACCAAGGAGGGTGCCATTCCCGGGGAAAACACTACAGTTAGGTCCGAAGCCTCCGATCAGAGGGCTGTGGATAGGCTTCGGCACGTTGGGCCCATTAATAGCTCCGTTTAGCCGCCGGTACCCGGAGGCAGCGGCGGCGGCCCGGGAGGGGTCGAAGCGGGAGCCGCGGAGAAGGTGGCCCGCCGCGAGTATGCGGGAGGAAGGCAGCATGGCACCCGCCGCCAGCGCCGCCGCCGGCTGCGTTTATTATGGATGAAGAGGGAGGTCGCCGGCCGCAGCGGAGAGGCGTAGTTGGACTGTCTGTTGAGAATAGGGTCTTTTCTTCCTTTTTTCTATTGGTGTTCTGATTCTTTTTCAAATTTTACCTTTTTCTCCCCTGGTGTTTATTACTATCATTCAACGCACCTAGACACATTTATAGGCAGTACTGTAGACATAATAAAAACTTTGAAATTTTGCACTGTTTCGCCCTGAGGTATTCGGATGGAGAAGCCACTTAGCAAACAAAATTGAATTTTCTAGGTTATTATCATCAACAAAATTGATTCAAATAATTTTACAATTACCACTGACCGGTAGCATAAGTTCTCTGGCTTCCATCGTTACGATATGAGTTTGACTTATGCCGATTGAATTCATAGTCAGGGTCCCACTCTCTAGTCTAGATTGAAAAGGGTTAGTCCCGTTTAGAACGTAAGAATTTCACAGGAAATAGTTTAATTCCTGCAAGAATAGAGAAGAAATCACCATTCCAAACGGGACCTCAGGGGGTGTTTGATTGGTTGCTAAGACAATGTCACGCAAACCTAATCATGTTACAGTTTCTTTTGTAAGTGTTGGTTTTTTTTTTGTAAGGCTTGTAATATATCTTACATGTCTTAGATAGTATCTTTGTCAAATTTTGACAAAAGTATGATGAGCAAAAAGTTTAGCAATGAAGCATGATAATGTGTGGTCGTCAACCAAACATGCCTTTTTCCCACGGATGAGGTCAGAGTTTCGCATCTCTTCTACCTTGTGTCGAACCATCCGAAGTTGTTTCTATATATTTACCCATGATAGAAATCGGGAGAGAACAACCGTTTGGGTGTAGTATTTAATAAATTTGATATGTTTTCTATTTTATTTTATTTATTTTATTTTATTCTGCATTCGCATAAGTCAAATAACATCAAAACAAGCCGATTGAACCACGCGATAGATAGAGAAGACTGGTAGATTGTAGGCACGAATGTAAGTAGTGGCTTGTACCTAAAAAAAATATATGAGCGGCACTACATATCCGACCCAGCCATCCGACTTGGGTACAACTAGCATCATCACACGACCAAATACTCATGACATCATTGTTGAGGGGCTCGGCGGCCGTTGATCATGATTAGTCGGACACTAGTCAAACCAATTGGTTGGGTGTATAGAGTTTTCCAAAATATATTCGTGATGACGAATATATTAAGGTTGAATATTTATACTGCCATTATAAATATCTATTACTACTAACCCATTTAGTTTGGTCATACATAAAGATGATAATCGAGTCATTGCTGCCCTCTAAACGTTTATCTTTTTTTAACACGCGTACACAAATCCTACCCCTATGAGTATCGAAGAAGGAGCCGACAAATACTCGAGATTGATGAAGTCACTACTGGCGCATCGCTGTCGACGAGAGTGTCGCCTACCACTGAAGCACAATGCCGTTAAATCTTAAAAATTCGTTCCCACAGGGAGACGAACCCAGGACCTCATGTGCTACTAAGACTCTTGTAGCTATTAGGCTACATGCTCTTTTGCCACACGTTCATTTTTTTGACCTCCTTCTATCTCTATTTTGTTTTGTGATACCTCGGAAGTGTAAATACAATAATTCCAATTATTATATCATCAAAGATTTACAATAATTGCAAATTATCATATGCTATAGTGCCATGAGTTTGTGGCAAACGAAAACAAGAAAAATTCACATTTTCAATAACCGATACGTGAGAGAGAAATCGACAAAAAAAAAAATGCTACTTTTAATGATGATATGGGTTTTGGTTCAAAGGGAGCGGTGAGGAGTATACAATTTAATTACCGCATGCACCAAGAAAATTCCGAGAGCAAATTGGTGAGTTCGGCATAGGCTAGCTTGAGTATATGTATGCGTAACAAAAGTATCAAAAGTCAACCCAACCAAGGCATGGCATGTGGAACCAGATCGGCCGAGTTCCGGCTTCCCGAGCAACCATTCACCGTCACGCAACAAAAGCGGCTATAATCCGGAGAAAACAACTTAAAGCAGGGAACGAGCCGAGCCCAAAACCGAAGAGTGGACGACGGGAGACGAGTCTCCTTTCATGAAAGAAGACAACCGCGTTTCTTGGGCAGACTGAGACTACTGCTGGCGTGAAAATTCTGCAAGAACGTTCGTGAGTCGTGGCACTCCTGTACATGTTATTGTCACTTTTTACACTTTCCCTGTTAGCCGAACGGAACGAATTCGCTCAAAATCTCAACACCACAGCTCTATCATGAAGTATCTGATACTTGTGTGGCTATCACTCATTTTCGGATGGCTGAATCTTCCTAAAGAAGACATCGAATCGTCGATTCGTTTTTGGATGTTTGCCTGGTGTGCTCTGTGAAACTTTGCCGCAGCCCGTGCCCGGAATGCTTCGTGCACTCCTTGCCACCACACACAGGCAGCTTGAGACACCGTATCTTCTCGAGACGCACGCGATTCACGCAAAGAGAGCTGTGCCAACTGGTTTCTCGTCGGTAGTGGACACAAGAGAGGTGGGAGTGAAGATGCTCTCGCGGCAAAGAGAAGGCAGACGCGAAGATATTGCGGCCCGACCGTAAGGCCCATTCTTTCCTTAACTCGGGTAGTCGGCCGGCCCATCCCCGCCAAAAAATGCATGGCGCCGACTGTAGCCCACGGACCCGTCATGTGACGCTATTTTCAAAGCCTCCAAACAACCAAAGTGACTAAGGAATTTTATCTGTTTATCACTGAACTAAGGAGCCTGCTATCATAGAACTTTTTATCTGTTTCGATTGTTCATAGTCCTAGAGACTGCAACAAAGCCGCACATGCTTTAGCAACCTTAGGTTGTGAGTGTGACTCTGAGAACAATCCAATTCTATATATTCTCTCAGATTGTATTCGGTTGATTGTTGCTGGCGATGTTGTCAACCGTTGAGTAATGGAATTTATTTCCACGTAAAAAAAAGATAACTAGGGAATTTTAATAAAAAAAAGTAAACTGACTAAGGAGTCAAATCCTGGGCGCCTCACCTTGACGAACTTCTTTCGCAATCTTAGCCACCACTTCATAGATGCAGGCTTAACAACGGTCGGGCTAATATATTGTAGGTGGTGGTCCAAGATCTTCGACTCTTGTGCACATAGGGTGGTGTTGGTATCATCCTTCCGAAGACCAAAGGAAGTAGCCTTTCTTTTTTTTTTTGCGAGGAGACCAAAGGAAGTAGTCGATTCGTGTTCCAGCACCGTTTATGGATCACTAGCCAAAAGAAGAACTGATAAGCAGACGGACACCATGCAAGAACCTCTGTTTGTCCAATGAAAAACACGTGATAAGCATTGGCTGAGGAGAATCTTCAGTCGTCGTTTTAACCAAAACTTTTTTCTTTTTTTGCTTTGCTTTTTTTAACAACCCAAAGTCCCAAACTGGTATGGCTCCACTGGACAAGGCGACCTCGGATGTGAGGTTCAGGACCCGAATAACTCAAGTAGCACTGAGAACCGTGAACTCAAGTAGCACTTGAACCTCCTATCCAAAAAAAAAAAAAAAAAAGTAGCACTTGAACCGGTGTTGCATAATGCATATATATTGTACATTTCTCTTATTCAAAAGCCATATTTTCCATCAACAATTTCAAAGTCAACTTTTAAAAGACACCAGGGTAAACATGCATCACCTAAATCATATGGTAAAACAATTTCCCCAAAGATCCTTATGCACACGTTAGAGGATTCGCTTTGTGCCGATATGATTTGCCCATGCATTCTCCGTTTCCGCATGTGTGAATAGCGGCAATTTTGTCCAGAAGCAGAAAAGCAGAATGGAGGAGAAATGCACTAGCAATGGAATGTGGCTGCTACTTATTCTGAGAGCGGCGTCAAATAGTTGGATCGCAGTTTTCTTTACCCGTAGAGAAACAAATTAAAGATCCAGCTCGACGTTGATTGAAGATGAATGCATGCCACAATCATCACCTTTGATATAATAAAAAGGCTGATCACCAACGAGGGAAAGCCGGAAAGGCCAGATATTTGGAACGTACTGTAGAAAGTTAGCATGATCTTGTGCAAATCTGGCAAGAAAACGCTTTATTAGCTCGTATCATATGAATGATTCTCGAGGGAGCCTAGCTGGAAAATTACTCCGAATCTCCGATACTGGATAGACATGGAGTACACCTTTGGCGCAGCGCGGCCTACGGTCTCACAGCGCACATATGTGAGTGTGACGACTCTTGTTGGGGTTGGCATTTGGACTCTAGCACCTTCCCCTGGCGGCCCCCATTCCCAACCCCATTTAGCTAGAGAGAAGCGCTAGTGATCTGGTGGTTAGAGAGAAGAGGGCCAGCAACACCAAGGATCTTAATTCATCATAGAGTGAGAGGAGGCTGCGCAGCTTGTTGATTGCTGCGTGACACGGCGATCGATGGACGCCGCTGCAGTCGTGGCCATGGCGGTGAAGGTGCTGCTGAGCCTGAGCTGCGTGGCGGCGTGCGGCCTCGCGACGTACCTCTACTACATGCTCTGGGTGGCGCCCCGGAGAGTCCTCGCCGAGTTCAAGAGGCAGGGCATCGGCGGGCCGCCGCCGTCGTTCCCTTACGGCAACCTCGCCGACCTGCGAGAGGCCGTCGCCGCCGCGAAGGCGGCCCGGGCGTCTACGCGCCGAAGCGGTGGCGGCGGCCGCGACATCGTGCACGATTACCGGCCTGCCGTGCTGCCCTTCTACGAGAAATGGAGGAAAGAGCACGGTACGTACCACGTATGCTTTCCATGGCGTTCGGTATACATGCACAAGTATATATAGTTTCTTGATCAAGTACTCGTTCATGATGCTTTTCAAGTGTGATCCCTGCTCTGCACGGTAGTCTTTGTTTGTTCATCTCGATCGCCCTGAATGAATTTTCATATGGTAGGGACTGGTTAATTACGCAATTCATTTTTTTTAGAAAAAGCCTATATGGCCTGCTTGTATTGAAAGCATATAAAGCCTATATGGACTGGTTAATTACGCAATTCATGACTTAGCATATGGGGGATGTTCGCCGTAGGGGTGGTGGTACATGTTTAGCTCAATAATTGGTCCATCAATAAGGTGGCCACACTAACGGAAACACTACAGCTCTGCAGCGACAAAAGCTTCTCCACGACATTTTTTATCCCCCTGTCACAAGTGCCATCCCTTTCAAGGACCCGGTAATGATGAACGCACCGCACTAAAGTACCCGAAATGAACCCATCCTCGTTCCATCCTGATGTTGAGATCGCGCTAATCCCAGCTGTTGCAACGCTAACAGGTCACTAAACTACCTTTACGGTCCATCTCCCGGCTGCATAAGCTATTTTTGCTGTTGCTGTTATTGTTCGTTAATAGGGTAGATTAGGTGAAGCGGCCATCACGATGTGCAAGTCCTTTGGCAGGCTCTAGTGAAGATGTTAACGGCGGGGCAAACGTACAAAGACTGAAAAGACCGAATCATAAACTAAGCTGATACATGTCGAGTTGATGATTCGGTTTCAGATCCTGTTTTGTCTGTGTTTGGCACGATGCAAAAGGACAGGAAGAGAAGGGGCCTTGAGCTGGGATCTCGCCGAGCGGCAAGTATTTGCACCAGGGCGGTTGGTGCATGAATTTAACGAGATGCGTGCATGTGCGCGACCTGCAACTGTTCATAATCCACGTAGCAGTGTCGCCCCGCAACAAAACTCTGGTCTTTTACCTTGACCCTGCATCTTTGTAGTGGTAGTGACCAATGAGTGGGCACAAACAGTAACAATTCAAAAGTTATTTTTACTTTTTGCCCAATCAGGTCACATCGCTAGGATACCATTAAATCCGAAGAAAAAGATACAGCTATCAGTATTGTTAGCGTATGGTATCGTCTGCGGCATACGTAGTTGCTTCATTTCGAGTAGCATGGCATACAAGCTAACGAAAAGAGAAGGACACTCAAATCCCCGACATATCACGTCAGTTAGATGCGTAAGCATTCCGCTCAGAGAGACATGCAAATCCGTAAACGAGCGAGTAAGCGGCATGGTTCCATGATCTGTCCTGGTCCTGCAGTGCCCTTCACTCTCCAAAGGTTTATCTACTCGTTGATTGAAAGGAAAGGAGGGAGGCTCAGGTTGGCGTGACCCGGGGCCGCGTCAATGTCGCGCGCGTGAGCCGTGAGATCCCGCCAGGTCCGGGCGCGCCAAGAAACGCGCGAGCACGGTGGCGCGCGCGTGGCCCGGGCCAGGGAGCGGCACGCGCGCGCAGGTGGCGTGGGGCATGCCATGGTGGGGTGGGTCTTGGGGTCGCGCGCGAGTTCTCTTGCCTGTTGCTGCCTCCTGTGCCGCGAGGCGCATCGCTGCCAATCAGTCAAGGCTCAGGCAGCTGCCCCTGCCCGCCGATGCGATGCGTCGTCCAACCGGCGCGATGTGATGCCGCATTCCCGTGCGAGAGAGCGACACGGCCGGGACGGGGGCCTGCCGCGCCCGGGCCGGGTTGGCTCCCGGTGGAAGGAAAAGACGTGCGCTTTCGGCTGACGCGACGGCGGCGGGACTCGGGGGGTGTTCGGCGCATAGGGGTGTAAATTTTAGAGTGATCTAAATTCTAAATAAGTTATATTAAATAAAGTTTAATTACAAAACTAACTACAGAACCCTGGTCTAATTCGCGAGACGAATCTAATGAGAATAATTAAGCAATGATTAGATGATAGTTACTGTAGCATTACTGTAGCGAGAGGAGTCTAAGTCGCGGAAGGAAGCGGACGAGTGTAGGGCGACGGCCGCCGCGTCGTGATCCTGGCGATACGTGCGATATTTTCAACAGTAGCAAGGTATGGCAGACCAATAGCAGTGTACCATGATTTTCCATTTTCCGAGTGGAGCAGAGCACAGTATTTGGTCGTCAAAGTCAGCATATCGGCTGAAACCAGTGACGAAACTTGCAAGTGGCACCAGTAGAACTACTGGTACTGTTTGGGGGTATAGCATGCATGACTGTATTGTCCTCAGATAGTCAGATGTGTATTTTACTTCCAGACAGTCTCATGTCCGCCATTACTTGCTACGCTTAGAACGAGCAAGCTTAATTTGTGCGGTTTTACTGAAACTGACAGGTCCGATATTCACTTACTCCATGGGGAACGTGGTGTTCCTCCACGTAAGCCGGCCTGATGTGGTCCGGGACATCAACCTCTGCGTGTCGCTGGACCTCGGCAAGAGCTCCTACCTCAAGGCGACGCACGAGCCCCTCTTCGGCGGGGGCATCCTCAAGTCCAACGGCGAGGCGTGGCTGCACCAGAGGAAGATCATCGCTCCCGAGTTCTTCCTGGACAAGGTCAAGGTATGTGGTCACGCGCATCACACTGTCCCAACAAATCATGACTAATCTCGGCATCCTGCTACATTGCATAATCTGTAGAGTACATCCTTCTGACGTTGCTCGCTTAACATGATTCATAGTACTTCAAATCCTTGCATGTTTAATTAAGGAGAGACCTGGATTGCAGAAACAGCTATAAAGCCCTCTGGATAAAGCATTAAAAACTATAAGTGTTCAGTAGGTCTCAAAATTTAAGCTGTGGGTCTATATGCTGCCGCTTATCTGCAGACATATAATTCAGAATGACAGTTCACAAGGCGGGAGAGCTAGCACCCAAAAACTGCATTATTCTGATCCAGCTAGATAACGAGCAACAAAGATCCTAAGTAGGACCATTTCAAACACAAAACTACAATATTCTGATCCTTCTAGATGATGTGGGACAACATTCTAGTTAGGACCACTTCCAGTAGCCCTGCATTCTTCCTGAATAATATGGATATATTGTAATCATCTAGTTGGAGGGGAATATACTCCTATTACTACACCCACTGGTCAGTGAATTGTCGAGAATATTCCCTCAACACTGGTCACTAATAAGAATAAAGAGATTTGAGAATAGAAGATAAGTAGATATCCATGATTTTTCAGATGTCACCCTGACTCTTTCAATTTCATACGAATAGGGAATGGTGGATCTGATGGTTGATTCTGCACAAACACTGCTGAGATCGTGGGAAGAGAGAGTTGACAAAAATGATGGTATCACAGACATTAAGATTGACGATGACATAAGAGCCTACTCCGCAGACGTGATATCCATAACTTGCTTTGGAAGCAGCTACATCAAAGGAAAGAAAATATTTTCGAAGATCAGAGAACTACAGCAGGCTGTATCAAAGCCAAATGTTCTAGCTGAAATGACTGGACTAAGGTTAGGAGGAAAAGACAAAACTAATCTATAAACTCATATTGTTCTGTGCAGGAACACAATTTTATGAATGTTATGGATCCAAAGCAACACAATATTCAGAAAGGAATGTAAGAGAGGAAGTTTTGATACTTGCAGGTTCTTTCCCACAATGAGGAACAAGCGGGCATGGGAGCTTCAAGAACAAATCCGCACATTGATTCTGGAAATTGTGAAGGAAAGTGGAGAAGACAGGAACTTACTAAGTGCAATTCTTCACAGTGCAAGCAGCAGCAAGGTGGCCCTCAACGAAGCAGAGAACTTTATTGTTGATAACTGCAAGAGCATATATTTTGCAGGATATGAGAGCACAGCTGTCACAGCTGCCTGGTGTCTAATGCTCCTTGGATTACACCCAGAATGGCAGGATCGGGTGCGTGAAGAAGTCCATGAATTCTGTGGAGGCCGGCCACTAGACTCCCAGTCACTTCAAAAAATGAAAAGCGTACACCTTTATTCTCATCCTTTATATGCAGTTTCACAATTCTGTGTTTCAATTCTGCAGGAGAAAAATATCAGAGAATAATGCACTAGTGAATTCTAGATTCTTTTGAATTTGTCCCTTGTTACTGGTTATAAGAGTGCATGCAAATGCAGTTAGTCATAAGTAGGCTTGTTACGAATTGGTGCTAACTGCACATGTCAAATTGAGTCAAAGTTATCTGGTATGCATGAACAGAAGTAGATTTGCTTACAAGTTCATCCTCTGTAATAAGTTCAATATGATCTATCACTTTTGGGGAAATGCATGTCGTCTAGTAATCTCTATTAATTCACTTATTTATGAGCATGTTAACGGCCTATAAAATTCAAAATACTTCATGTTAGTAAATTGATTTTGCTCTCAAATGGCTCTAACTTCCAGATCACTTTTTTGCCATGTAGTTGACAATGGTAATCCAGGAAACCTTACGGTTGTACCCAGCAGGGGCTTTTGTATCAAGGCAGGCCCTTCAGGAATTAACTCTTGGTGGTGTACATATACCAAAAGGTGTCAACATCTACATCCCTGTCTCCACAATGCATCTTGATCCCAAATTATGGGGTCCAGATGTAAAAGAGTTCAACCCAGAGCGCTTCTCTGATGCTAGACGACCCCACCTATATTCGTACTTGCCATTTGGCGCTGGTGCTCGGACCTGCCTTGGCCAGGGATTCGCTATGGCTGAGCTCAAGATCCTGATATCTCTCATCGTCTCCAAGTTTGTTTTGAAGCTTTCACCTCACTATGAGCATTCTCCAACACTGAAACTCATTGTGGAACCAGAGTATGGTGTGGATCTCACCTTAACAAAAGTGCAAAGCACCTCTAGAGACTAAGAGGGGCACTGTGATTTGGGCACAGTAGTGTATGTGATCATACTAGGTGATGGGAAAATATATGTAATGTGATAAATGCCTCCTGGGAGAAAATATTGTACAGATACAGCTCATATTAATCAACTTTATCTCTCTCATGTTCATTAATCAGCTTATATATGTTGAATAGAGAGAGAGAGTACCTACTGAGTAAAATTATTTGAGACAACACTGTGTGGGAAAACATTAGAAGCTATTATGGTGAGTACCAAACAGCAATATATATTGGAAAAATTGAGGTGTGCAATTCACAGAAATTCAAGAATCTAATGTTTAATGAGCAAGACGGACGATGCGTACCAGTCGGATGAACATAAAGCAAACCTCTCTGCAATGCTTAAAACAAAAGGGATCATTCTTCCATTTTCTCCACATGATGATGATCCAATGTACTGAAAGATCAAAGATACTACTAGCCCTGCTGAATACTACAGGTAACCTATCATGAAAATATATGATCAGCCACAAAATATTTAATTTCAAAGAAAAAGGAAACCAGTAGATAGAAGACAAAATGCAGATATAGCTGGACAGCACAAAAAACCTGATTTTATCACTAAACACCAAATGTCAAGCAGTACTGGACACTAACATGATGAGCAAGTTAGCATAAAACACATCAATAACCTACTCATCAATTCAGAAGGCATACAAAGGAGAGATGCCCTCACATGAAGCACAGGATAAATTGAGCCAATTACAACGCAGGCACGACAGATACTTCAATGGTACAGATGATTCAATGCTGAAGGATCCAATTTCTGATCAGAACTAATTTACCAGAACCAGAACACCAATGCACACTAGAGTCAACGTGAACATATTTTAGCAACTGTAAGTATCATAACTTTTACATAACTCTTGGAATTGACAACAATCCAACACACCCACAAAAACTAGACAATGAGACTCAGCCTGACACCAATTTCACAACAATGATAAGAACATTAAGTGCTATCAAGGGCATCCTAAGAAACTGTGTGGCGTAGATGAGTCCAACGATCTGCCCCTTCAGCGATTTCGTTTGCCCATTTCCTGAGACTTCAGACATGCTCCATCCCCTGGGAGCAAGGAATCGGTCTTCGTTCAGTATAGCGAAAGCATTCGCGAGAAGCAAAAAGCCCTCCAGCAACGTCCACAGGCCCATTCCTGCAATCATAGTTATGTTAGTTTCAAATAATGTTCCTTCTATTACCTCTACAAGTCAGCAAACATCAATCCTAGTAGTACTTAGGAACGATTTTAGCATAAGAAAAGTAATACGCCGTCCCGCGACACACATGGCTAAACAAGAAGATAATCAGGGTTCCGCTTAGGAGCATATCAAGCCCAGATCAAATGATCCTAGAAAAACCACTGATGTACGCACTCTAGAGCCTCCGGGAAGTAACGCAGCCACGATCCCGACGCAAAAGACCAGTAAACCAAGCTCAAACCCTAGCCCGCCAGATCTGGCCGCGGGATGCCATAACAGGAGGCGAAACGCATCCCAAATCGGAAACTAAACTAGGGATCGGACTTACCTCCAGAACCGGAGAGCTGTGAGCGCGGGAGGGACGGCGAGCGCCGGCGCGGGGAGGCGAGCTGACGCGGGGAAGGACGGCGTGCCGGCAGGTCGAAGAGAGGTGGCGGGGTAGATGGGCAGAGGCAGGGCGAAGGAGTCCAGGGCCCGGCTGCGACGATGCTTCCATGTCACGTTTCGGCCGCTACTTTCTGAAAAAAACGGTGTTTTTTTTTTTTTTTTTTTTTTTTTTTTTTTTTTTTTTTTTGAATCGGAGTTACATGGCAAGTCCATCATTCTCCAGTCCACGGGCCCTATCCGTCTAAAGCAATCCAAACCAGAACTATTAGCAAGCCTGGCCCAACCCAGAGCAAATAAGAAGCCCTCGCCACATTGCCTTTCTCTGAATTCCGCCAAACTTTTTTGTTTTTGGACAATAGGAAAATGTATTGAATCCGGTCTTGACATTCAACGGAGCTACAGTAACACTGGTCTTGACTTCTAAAACATTACAGCCAAATACAAAAACCAAATAAACGACCAACATCAGAGGTGTACATACGCACACACACGGATGGACACAACTTAACAAAAAGAAAAGAGAGAAATGTTCCATATGTAGATGATGGAGAGGCCTCAGCCTCCGTTAGGGGTGAAAGCGGATCGGATCGGAGCGGATAATACCTTCCCCATATCCTAATCCATTTTTTTCATCGGATTTCGGAGCGGAGCGGATAAATTGCGGATGCGGTTATGGATACGGATATTTTTGGATGTCGGAAATGGGACGGATGCGGACCGGAAACGGATCGGAAGCGGAACTTCAAATGTCGGATATAATATGTCTATCAATAGAGAATTATATGTTGAACAATTATTCATCCAAGCATGTAGAATAGCTAAGAGCAACCATAAAATATCTAAAAAAATCACACTGTCTAAACTATAAGTTCTCAGTTTAAAATATTAAGGAAGCACGTAAAAAAAGTTCTGAAGCAAACTTTAGCGTGAGAATAACATGGAAAACACAATTCGTTAATATATAGGAAGCCTTGTGGGCTAGAGAATTACACGTATGGGCAATATTGATTTGTTGGGCGAAGCAAGTATTGTCGGATAATCCTATTTTAAGCTTCGGATAATCCGTTTGAATATCTCGGATAATCCATATCCGTCGGATTTCCCTAATCCCATATCCTAATCCGCATCCGTTTTAATCGGATGCGGATCGGATCGGATCCTCTAGGATACCTAAAATTCTTCTCCAAATCCTCAAAAATCGGATTCGGGCCGGATCGGATCGGATAATTATCCACACCACTTTCACCCCTAGCCTCCGTCATCCAATCTTGCTCTACTCAGTTATGAGGCAAATGTCATCTCGCAAGAAAGAAAAAGTGTGAAACGCTGATCACACATGGCACATCAAAACCTCTTATCTACAGGTCAAAAAAAACCCTCTTATCTTAAGTAAATCAACCGCTGCAAGCCTGCAATCCATGCTCCCGACTAAGGGTCAGCTTTCGCAACTCCATTTCTCTGCAAATGGGGCTCATCTGAAAGATACTCCATCAAATACTGGACACACCGAGCTCACCTCATCGCTGCCCCCAGGGCCCAGACACCATTCCCATCCACTCTTTCCGGGACGGGCATCACCTTTCACTGACATGTGGATTCAATGTCTTGCCCGGCTCGCATGTCAGTGCCTTGCGATCATCACGACTCTCACTTCAGCAAGCGTTGCTACAGCAACGACCCCCCATCAAGCCAGTCGGCTCCTTCCCTCTCCGTCGGAGTACTTGGTTCACATCCAACCACAAGTCTCATCCCCTCCTCAACGAGCAGGCAAGGATTGCCGAGATCCAATCAAGTGTAGGACTTGCTCCGAACAGGTGACGGCGCAGCTTTCAGTGTAATTCATCACCTCTTCACCTATCCCAAACTATATATCTCTTGCTACACTACAGAGCTGGATCAAGCGTTGGACTTGCTCTGAACCCAGAATAATTTCTTCCTCTCATCTCGTAGACAGATGGATGTCTCTGTTTCGCGTTGTTGTTTAGCACAATTATTCTCGCATATATCGTTATCTATTCCAAGTATTCTTTCCAATATATATGCAGTGCTCGCCAGACCATTCACTAGTCTGTTCTTGTAATCCATCCAGGGGACCGAGAGATGACGCAGACGAGGAGAAGGGCTGCGGAGCAGGGCGCTGTGGCGGCGTCCGCGTCGACGCCTCCACCGAAGAGGCCCTGCGCGGCGGAGGACTGTGACGAAGATGATGAAGAAGAGACGACGAGGCACTTCAGGATAAAGCCGGGCTCGCGCTCCATGAACTGCCCCATCTGCGTCCTGCCTTTCGAGGCTGAGGTGTACATGGTACTATCTGAAATCTGGGTTGATCCCACCTTGGTTGGTATTTTTCTAGTAGTTTTTGACGCTCCAGCATTGTGTGACTCACTCGTCTCCAGTGCAACAACGGGCACGCCGCGTGCCCGAGATGCTGCCTCAGCATGAGCCGCAAGTGCGGGAGCTGCAACGAGCCGATCGGCGACGTGCGATGCCGGCCGCTAGAGAACCTCCTCGACGAGATGGACACGGACTGCAAGTACAAGAAGTACGGCTGCGTCGAGAGCATCAAGTACACGCAGAAGCGCGCCCACGAGGCGGCCTGCCCCCGCGCGCCGTCCGGCTGCCCCGTGGACGGCTGCAGCTACCGCGGCCTGCTGCTGTACGAGCACGTCGTGGACGACCACGCCGGCGCGGTCGCCACCGTCTCCTACCTCCGGAGCGCGACGGTGACGGTGCACAAGCGCGCGCCGTTCCGCGTGCTGGCGGAGCCCGGCAGGGGCCGCGTGTTCCTGCTGCTCAACGGCGGCGACGTCCTGGGCGGCCGCTCCCTGTCGCTGGTCTGCCTCGGCCCGCGCCCGGAGGGGAACGTCGACGTCGCGGAGTCGATCGGCTACAAGATGGAGGTCCGCGGCGGCGCGCCGGGAGAGCTGATGTTGAAGGGGACCGCGCCGTGCGTCCGCCGACTCGAGGGGTTCCAGCCGAAGAAGTTCATCTTCGTGCCGGATGCGGACTGGGGATCTTCCGGCACCGTCTCCGTCAGCGTTCGTCTTGGTTGACACGGGTCACACGGCTTCGATTCCCGCTTGTTTGTTACTACTAGGAAATGCTGCTTTGGAGAATTACCGCTGCGAACAACAAGATCACGTTTCTGCTCTAGCCATGTGACGATCTCGTGTATCCTCCTCTGTCTGTAATTCTGCCCATTGTGGCTCGTTGTAGGCTAGACTCCCTAATCCTGTATTCGTGTTAATACACTGGACCTGCAAAAACCAATATGGCTTAGAAGCTACGGGCATGGAAAACCAAACGGGCGCGCGGCCATCCCAACCCATCCCACCCGGACGCGCGCGAACGACGCAGAAGCCGCCGCGCAGTCACGGGTTCCTGTTGGCTTCGTAGCTGTACCCTCGTTTCAGCAGACAGGAAAGAAATTGAGGCCCCGTTCGTTTCTTTTAGCGTTAAATTTTAGAGGCCTTTAAATAAAGAAAATTTAGTATTAAATAAAGTCTAATGATAAAACCTTTTTACAGATGGGTACATCTTTACGAGACGAATCTAACGAGCCTAAGTAAGCTATGTTTTGCTACAGTCATGGTACAGTAACCATCGTCTAACCACGGATTGCTTACCCTCATTAGATTCGTCTCGCGAATTAGACCAGGAGTTCTGCAGTTAGTTTTGTAATTAAACTTTATTTAATACTCTTAAATGATAAGATTCTTTTTTTAGATCCCCATAAAACGAAGAGAAAATTCCCTGTATGACCCTGAAAAAAATGGAGTTGCCTCCTATAGCCTTCTTCAGATCGAACTTCCTTCTCAGGCCTAACTTCAAGTTTGCCTTCCCTTCATGGCCTTCTGTTATTCATTCCGTCAAAAATCCATCTGCAGCAACTTGAATTGTCGTGTATACCCTCAAGCCTTTCTCTCCATCGTTACAGACACTCCAGAGAAAAAACGATTCAGAAAAAAAAAAAGAGGCGTCGCGCTGATGGCGGAGGGCGCCGGCGGCATCGGGGAGGCAGGCGCAGGCCGGGGGTCGCCCGCGCCGCCTCGACGGCGGTCGCCGCGGGCGCGGCCTCCAACCTCGCCGCGAGAGCCAGATGCGCCGAAGTCGTCGCGCCCGCCCAAGTCGTCGCAGCCCGCGCCCAAGTCATCGCGCCCGCCAGATGCGGCGTCGCCGGCGCGGCCTCGACGAGGGTCGCCGCGGCTGCGGCCGTCGTCCACGTCTCCGCGGAGGCGGACTGCGGCAGGGTCGCCGGCGCGGGCTGGAGGTGAACCTGGCGCGGATCTTGGCGCCCCCGACACCATGTCACCTCGGAGGCGGGCTGCGGCAGGCTCGTCGGCACAGCCTGGAGGTGAACCCGGCGCGGATGTTGGCAGCCCCGACCTTCTTCGACGCACATTGTCGCCTCGCCGTCAGCTGCAGCCACAGGATGAGTGCGTTGAACTACTCTGAATTGTTTCTTAATTTTTGTTAATTGGAGAAACATAGAATGCAGCTGCTGTACGTTTGTAATGCTGCATTTGAAATCATAATTTTGCCTTGTTCTTTCTTGTTGGTCAAAAAAGGACCCAGAGCGATGCTGATGTGCTGCTGTCCAAACAAGTTTAATGCAGTATCCCTTTGTTCTGGTCTGGAGTTCCATCGAGTTCATTTTACCTATTATCCAGACATGTCTGTCGTGTGGCGGCAATGGCACAACCTGGCAGTCACTCACCTGCACATCAACTTGTTCTGAAATGCAACATATGTTTGTCTAACAGGTTGGATGATACATGTTTCTTACGGGAAATGGGATTGGATCCATATGTTCCGGGCACGAAGAGGGATTGTGTTATTGATGTGCAGCAAAAGAACAACACTGAGAATGATGAGGATGATTATCTTAGGAATCCATTGCCACTAAATGAGCATGTAGGTGTCGATGAGGAGAGTATGTATTTGGAGATGGTCCCAAAGAATGCAGCTGCTGATGCTTTACAGGTGGTGCCTTGCATCGAAAAAGAAGCTCATAGTGAGGATGATAGTGAGGATGAGGATGACTCTGAGGAGGTTAGTGAGGACGGTGATCAGTCAGAGGATGAAGAAGAATTCCAGGAAGAGGATGTGCCATGTAATAAAGAAAATCATGCTCCTGTTGTAGAATATGATCCCGATGACCCACCAATGGAGGTTGGCTCCACTTATCCTAGCATGAAGGTCTTCAAATTGATGTTGTCCCAACATGCAATAAAAAATCAATTTGAGTTCAACATTGCAAAAAGTGCACCAAAAAGATATAGGGTATATTGTTCAAGGAAACGCCCCGACAAATGTCCATGGTGGTTATTTGCATCTACCACAGGAGATGGTTGCACTGTAAAGGTAAATGTTCAACATAACTTGTGTGGATATCCTTGTATGTTTGTTTTCTTATCGAAATTACTAATGTGTAATTATTTTGTAGGTTAAGAAGAACCCTTATCCTCATGACTGCTCTAGTACGAGGAGGAAGAAGAGAGTGAAGAATGCTACAAAATTTTGGATAGCAGAAAAAGTGAAGGACTTTCTTATAGAAGATGCAACTCTAGGGGCAGAGACACTGCAGAAGAAGATCAAGGAACACCATAAGGTGCACATCAACTACAAAAGAGTATATATGGGTAAGGAGCTAGTACTGAGAGAGCTTTATGGTGATTGGGACAGCAGCTTTGACAATCTATACAGGTTTAAAGCTCAAGTTGAGAGTTCTTGCCCTGGTAGCTTGGTAATTATTGATCATCACACAATTAATGGAAAGATCAGATTTAAACGGTTCTTTCTTGCATTGAAGCCTTGCATAGAAGGGTTCCTTAATGGCTGCAGACCATATCTAGCAATAGATAGTACATTCTTGACAGGCAAGTTCAAGGGGCAGTTGGCTAGTGCTTCGGCTGTTGATGGGCACAATTGGTTGTATCCTGTTTGTGTTGGAGTTTTTGACTCAGAAACTAACGATAATTGGATATGGTTTATGAGTCAACTTAGAGAGGCCATTGGATCACCTAGGGGCTTAACCATATGCACTGATGCAGGACAAGCTGTTATGGCAGGGGTGGCTGAAGTATTTCCATCGGCTGAACATCGGGAATGTATGTTTCACTTGGTCAATAACTTCAAGAAGAGGCATCATGGGAAGGTGTTTGATGACCATCTATGGGCAGCAGCTTACTCATGGAATCCGTATATGTTTGAGAAGCATTGGGCAGCTATGGAGGAGGCAAAGCCAGCAGCCACCAATTATCTAAGGAATTCACACAAAAAATTGTGGACAAGAAGCTAATTCTCAACCATGTCCAAGGTGGACTATGTGACCAACAACCTTGCAGAGTGCTTCAACAATTGGATCAAGCAGCATAAGTCCTTAAACCTGGATGACTTCATGGACAAGTTGAGACAGTTGCTTATGGTCAAGTGGAATCAACGGAGGAAAATATCAAAAAAACTCGATGGCCTGATTTTGCCCCACATAATCAAGCAACTGAATGAGAAAAGTAGAGAGTTGAACTTGGAAGTGGAAGAATGTTCTGAAGAAGTGGCTGAAGTGACAGCAATGGGAGGCAGTGACTTTCGGTTTGTGGTCAACCTAAATGACAGGACATGTTCTTGTAGAGAATGGCAGGTTTCTGGTATTCCTTGCAGCCATGCTCTAGCATTTATCACATCACTTAACAATGAACCAATACAGAAATATGTTGACATGTATTACTCCATTGAGAAGTTTAGAGTTGCATATAGTCAGCTTATTCCTGCTATGCCTGACAAGACCCAATGGCCCAAAGCTGAGCATGGATTTTTTATGAACCCACCTTTATTGAAAGCCGTAGCTGGTAGGCCTAAAACCGAAAGGTTTAAAGGCAGTGGTGACAATAAAAGGAGAAAAGGCCAGCACCAGTGCCCTATTTGCTTGGGCTACGGACATCACTGGCATAATTGCAAGAAGGGAAGCCCGGAGGATATTGCTGCTATGAAAGCTATCAAGTAATAATCTTTCTAGTTTTACTTTACTTTCTATGTTTGTTTAATGAAAACAACTAACTACTAACTCCCTCATTCTTATTTGTAGAGGAACACCAAAGAAGAAGGGAAAGAAAGCCAATTCTGCTCAAAGTTCCATTTTGCCTTTGGAGGAAGATGCACCAGCAGCATCCATGTCTTTTCCACCAAGGTTTGCAGTTTCTAACTTCCTCTCATGTTTATTCACACTTGTGTTGCATTCTTAGTTCCTACTTTCTCATGTAGTCAAACATTGGAAATAACAACTAACAACAAGAGAAAACATGCCGAGTCTACTCCTGAACCATGTCAAAGGTAATTCAAATTAGTCCTATTTCTTTTGCTATTTTGAGTAACCTTGCTGAGACTTTCAAATGAAAACTAATACACCACTTCCATTACTTACAGCCGGTCTTTGGAGGTTTCGAGTAAGAAAAAAGGACAACATACAAGCAGCAACTCTGGAGCATCAAAAAGGTCAAGAAGTGGCTCAAATCAGCCTGAGCCTCTTTCCATTGACATTCCATTACGCATAGAGCAACCTGTGAAGGGCAAGCAACTAAAAAAGGCCAAACCAACAAAGAAGAAAGAGGTTCCCCTCAAGGCAGCAAACAATCCAAAAGTCCCACTTGACAGCCCCTCAATGTGTACAAGAAGCAAAAAAGCTCCTGCTAGCCCCGCAATGAGCACAAGAAGCAAAAGAAGACTCAGCATCTAAATTCGATCATGATTTCATCCTCCTATGTATGCGGCTATGCGTGTATCCCTTAATGTTGTATGTGGTTGTATGTGTGCGTACCATACTTATTTGTGAGCTTATGCACTTGTGCGTGTACCGTACTTATTTGTGAACTTATGCACTTGTGAAACTTTGTATGTGGCTGTATGCGGCTATGATGATTTTTTTTTTTGTCCAAACAAGCCATGATATACAATTCTTTGTCCGATAACAAGCCATGATATACAATTTTGAAATAAAATACAGTTGTAAAATAATACACTTTTTCACACAATTTATTTGAATATAAATGAAGCCCATTTCAAATGAAGGGTAAAATGGTACTTTCAACCTCTATTTAACGCCGTTAAGTATCAAAACTAACGGTAGGGCCATAGAAGGAACTCTAAAATGGTTTTGGGCCTCAGGAGGAAGTTCATTTCTAAAAGGGCCATAGAAGACATGGACATTTTTTTGAAGGCCATACATAGAATTTTCTCTAAAACGAACACCCCCTGAGATGAAATGATCGTGTTTCGTTTCGGCTATCCAAGAAGGTGCGGAGAGAAAGCGGTCAGGCATCATCCATGACCCATGCTCTGGCTCCGGGATGGGAAGCTGGATGTGGGGCCTGGTGCTGGTGCTGCTGGCTCTGGCCGCGCTAGCCGGTTCGCCTGTTGCTCCTCTACACCATCTTGCGCAACCCCACCCGCATTGTCATCCGCGTCAACGTCATGGCACGGAAGCGCTGGGTCGCCGCAGCTGCGGCTGGTGTACGGGAGCAAGTACCGGGTCGGGGAGGTGTTCGCGGCCAAGTACCTGCCCTATTTCATGCTCCTCTGCGTCTGCAAAGAAGCAGGACATCCGAAGCTTCCTCCTCGGCTGCGGGGACGAGTTCGCGGCGTACGTTAAAAACTTGCACAAAAACTTTAGATTCTGATCTGTTGGGGCCTTCCGATTTTGGAAGGCACCCTCCAAAAATTGAAGTATGCTGCTTACTGTGGCAAGCACACGGTATTCTTTAGTAAAAGGCGAAAGAATAGTTCGCTTTGTGCTTACCACGCAGCTCCATGCTTTGAACCATGGAACGGGTGCTCGGTTTATTCTACTGCTAAGCGCGCCGCCGCTGATAACTGGCAATGTGGTACTAACCAACATTAGCTGCTTTGACACTAGAGTTATCATTTGAACTGGGCCGGGGCCATGGATGATCATCCATTCACATATGGCTTGCCGGACGCGGCCCATATCATTTAATGTTTTCCTAATTCATTTAGTTTCCAGAGCTGCTTTGTCTATAGGTAAACAAAGCAGTTTACACAATCTTGCTTAAATCACCATGTTAAAAAAGGAAGCTGCAACTCCACAAAACTAAATCGAAGCCGCACGTCATCCCATCCAGTCACTTTATGCTTGATGAGAAGAAAAATCACATCATGGAGGTGAGAACAGCCGAACTGCCTTGAGCCCTTGACCCGCTATCGCCGCCGGGCGGCGCCGGCGGTTGAATCCTCACCTAGTACTCGCGGTTTTAGCTTCGGAAGACGTACGCGCAGCTCCTTTCCGCCGGCTGCGTGTGTGCGCGCTGCTTTGGAGTCGAAAAGTTTTGCACTACGAGCCTAGCTACGACAACGATAGATGACGCCGGTAATTCGAGCAGGCATCCTACTACCCCAACACGCCTATCGAAACACGCAACTGATGGGAGCAGCCGCTAGCGCGTCTAAACCGCGTCGATCCCGCGGTGGTTAGTTTTTTTCTCGAAATCCCGCGGTGGTTAGTTAACAACGAGCGCCGTCACGTCCTTGTAGATGTCCTGATAATGTACTTGCCCACTTGGCGTTAGGTGACAGAGCACGCGACACCCCGGCGACCGAGACCGCGGCGACGCCGTACTAGTCAAACACGCGCCATCGCCCGCGCCCGGCCCACCCCTGTGACTAGGGATGAAAACGGTCGGAAACGATCGAAAAAATCCATTATTATTTCCTAACTATATTATTTAGTCGAAAACGAAATCGAAACCGGTAACTTCGGAAATGAAAACGATATCGAAAATGTCGGGAGATCGAGAACGAAATTATCGGAACGAAAATATGTCGATATCGGTCGGGAACCGATAATTGGGATCGAAAATAACGAGCTCCAATATAAATAATAAAATAACGTGAATATAGCCTAAGTAATGAAGAATAAAAGTGAACCATCATAACAAGTGTAGCGGTGTCGCTCATATTGGGATTCGACTCTGTTTGGTAAGGGCTGGATGGAATGAGACGTTCATGCACATGGTAGTCAGTCAATCACGATGGAGGTAGTTAGACAGTAATCACTATCATGACAAAGTCACGGTAATTACTTCCATGCCAGTATTATTTCCACATAAGGAAGTTAGGCTTGTTGCTTGGGCTGGTTGGGTAAAGAAAAAAGGTCTGACGGTGCCTACTGTAGTAATAAATACGGTATTTTTTACGGAAATTTCCGATGTAATACGATATTCTGTCTATTCGATCGAAAATCCCCTCTATCGTTTTCATTTTCATTTCCGTTTAGTTTTTCCCATTTTCATTTTCGTTTTCAAATTTTCCGTTTTCATTTTCCCATTTCTTGTTTTCTCGGAAACGATCCTCGGTAGATCGGGAATTTCCGTCACTGTTTTCACCCCTACCTGTGCCCAGCTCCAGCTACCGCGGCGTGCCCACTGGCCGCGGCTGCCAATGCAAACACGAGAATGGTAGTATAGCGCTTGCTCCAAACATAACGCCGCTGTCGTGCCACTCTCGTACGTATTTACGTCCAAGACTCCGTGACCGTCCTGAGCCTCCTGCGCCGTCGCATCACGCGCGAAAGCGAACCCACATCATCATGTGAATGGAACTGGAGGAAACCTGCTCGAGCTGCACCGATATGCTAGGAGTAGGAGGGTTTCCTCTTTCTCGCCGGGTCGCTTCAGAATCATTGGGCTCCAAATGCATGCAGCAGAGCAACGGATGGGTGGATGATGGACGCCAGTGCGCCAGCGATAAGGGGTAGGGGCTTTATTTCGACGCAGATACTATACATCTGGTGTGATGTCGTGTGGTTGGACAGCACTCACATGACATGAGTGGCGCAGGACGACTTGACCGAGCTAACCGACCGGCGAGGAGGGGAGGGGAGTGGAATGTGGAAGGAACGAAGCAGCCGGCGGCCGGCGTGGTGGCATGGCACGACGACGAACCGGCCGGCCGGCGCGGTGTGTGAGGTCAGAATGTTAACGGCAGGCAAGAAGCGCGAGGCATGTGGCTGGCCTCTCATCCGCCGAAACGTCGCGCCCTACGCGGTGCGCGTTTACCTCCGGCCACATGCTAGTCGCCTTGGCGCTGCATTGCTCGTCATATTTTTTCTTCCCGAATCTTCGGTAAACTTTGCGTGTTTTCCATGTTTGATCCTCGCATCGCATCTCATGATCTTTATTCCTGATGCTGGCTGGGGTCATGATCGGCCGGCGCGTCAAACTGAAACTCCCCGTCGCCGCTGCGACTTGTACCCCTCGGGCCTCGGCGATATTTCTGCCGCTGAAATCGGCAGCAGCGCAGCACCCACCATTCATTTGGCCCGGCCGTCAGGGCGATCGCGTTCTACCTACGGATGTCAATCGATCTAGAAACGAACGCGGAACGCCTTTTTATCTGCCCGCGTAGAGCTCACGCCTCAGCACAGCAGACATGTCACTGCTCGATCGTCTAGATGACGAGAACGGTAGGCGCGCGCGTGCCTTCCACGACTGGCTAGTTGCCAATGGGCCACGGCTGAGGGCCAGCGTTGACGACAGGACGCGGGAAGACAACGCGCGCGGTGAGGTAGAGGAGCCGATCGAATAGGAGGGAATTGCCGGGCCCGGTGCTCATGCGTGTGATGTGCTCCCACGAACGGGCATGCGCACGGATGGATGCCGGGGCACCGCTGACAAGAGGGCGCGTCGACGCCGGGTCGTGCTCGGCATGCGTCTCCACCAGCTCCCGGAGCTCCGGCGTGCGTTCCACTAGTCTAGCTAAGGGACACCAGCAAAATAATCAGGCAATGGAAACCACGTCGTCGGTGCCTTGTTGATTATTTGAGGAGGACAAAGAGCGTGATAATTGGGGGACACATGGGGGTGGTGGTCAAACAACGTACAATAAGATTGGAGGAATCTCATCTCACCAACAAACTACTAACTGATTATTAGGATCTCTTTGAATTACGAAGAACAGTAGACGAAGACTACGACTTAGTAGCAGCGCTAGTAGCCCAGCACGCGGCGCCGGTGCATCCAAGACTAGTCTCTCTAGAACAACGTTTAGAAAGGTTCACAGAGGTGGAACGGGAGGACTGGAATTGTAACTTTTCAAGTTTTGCTTTTCTGTGAGCAGACAATTAGGTGGAACGGGAGGACTGGAAATGTAACTTCATGAATCTAACCGTTGGGCTGACAATTAGGTCATGCATATGTAATTTGGAATATTGTAAACGGAAATAGTAATATAATAGAAGATATTCAACTGGCCCTACCAAAATTGAAAGGCAGGAATTTAATTGGCTCCGCGGCCCCGCGTTTCTCTCTCTATAAAGCCCCCGGCCCGGACCTCTCACCAGTCACCAACAACACAACAAGGCAAGCAACAGAAGCAAACGCGCTCCAGAAATAATCAACCTTCGCAAACGAGCCCAGAGCCAGAGAAAAGAGCTCACGACATGGACACCACCCCCGCCCCCGCCGCAGCTCCGGCGAAGCCGTCGCTGTCCAAGAAGCCCTCGCCGTCGTTCCGCCTCCGCAACGGCAGCCTGAACGCGCTGCGCCTGCGCCGCGTGTTCGACCTCTTCGACCGCAACGGCGACGGCGAGATCACCCTCGACGAGATGGCCGACGCGCTCGACACGCTCGGCCTCGGCGCCGACCGCTCGGGCCTCGAGGCCGCCGTCGGCGGGTACATCCCGGCCGGCGCCGCGGGGCTCCGCTTCGACGACTTCGAGTCCCTCCACCGCGCGCTCGGCGACGCGCTGTTCGGGCCCATCCCGGAGGCGGAGGCCGAGGCCGAGGTGGACGACGAGGGCGACATGAAGGAGGCGTTCCGCGTGTTCGACGAGGACGGCGACGGCTTCATCTCCGCCGCCGAGCTGCAGGCCGTGCTCAAGAAGCTCGGACTGCCCGAGGCCAGGAACCTGGCCACCGTGCAGGAGATGATCTGCAACGTCGACCGCGACCGCGACGGACGCGTCGACTTCGGCGAGTTCAAGTGCATGATGCAGGGGATCACCGTGTGGGGCGCGTAACGGAAGCGCTTCGGCGGCCTCCATCTCCCAACCCGCGTGTTCCCATGTATGTACCTATTTAGGCATCGTACAATGCTTTCCTTCTGCTCGGCGCTTCTTCTTGATCGTGCCGTGGATTCTTCTTCTTCTTGACTTTGCTCTGCCTCTGCCTCTAGTCTTTGAGAATTTTGGGTAACAACAACCGAACCCGCGGTCACATGCTCACATGCACCGTTTCCGTTTTCTTGATTTTTAATCACATTTTATTTACACTGTATATGATGTAAAAGAACGTTGACCATGACCAGCTTCCGTCCAAGTTTATCTTGGCTTTCTTAGTGGTTTCGCCCACCTCTCTCGCTGTCAGCTGAAAAGTTACTACCTCTGTCCAAGAATATAAGGACTTGTTGACTTTCAAACATCACCTTTGACTATTCGTCTTATTTAAAAAATTTATAAAAAATTTATTTATTTTATTATGATTTGTTTCATCACTAGATATACTTTAAATATGATTTAATTATTTTTATTTTTTCATAAATATTTTGAATAAGACGAATGGTCAAAGGTGATAGCTGAAAGTCAATAAGTCCTTATATTTCTGGACGGAGGTAGTATTATAGTGCATACTCTACATCAGTTAATAGTTTAGTGTACCAGTGTTCATGTGAAAGAATCAGACAAGAAAAATTAAATACAATGCATGTTCATCAACGATTCTAATCGAAAGAAAAAACAAAGATTATGTATTTTGTTCGTAAAAAATCTACAGCATGTTTCTTCCTTCTTTGCAAGCTTGGGCTCATTAGAAATTAAATAACACAACTGATTGCGGTGCTGACAAACACCAAAATCAATTCTTTGTATACTCGTCGTTTCACATACCAACCTTACCCGAATGTACGCACTAAAATAGAGTATTCGCAGCTTCACATGGACATGCCTCTCCAAGACTACCTACTAGCTACACGTGAACATTGCTACACCAACCGAACACTTTTTTTCTTTAATGACAACAAGCTAATGAAATATTCAAAGAATCACACTTCAGATCGCTGCAACAGCCAAGCAAATATTTTTCTGTAATGACAGCAAGCTAACTAAATATTCAAAGAAACCCACTTCACATGCTTGTATGATGAGCAGCACTTAATGCCATCACATAGTGCTTTCTTTTAATTAAGTATGCATATCTTTTTCAGCTAATTTCGTTGCAAATACTCGCCATTGATTTTTTTTTTTGAACTGACCATTGATTTCTCTTGACTCTGCAGGTCCAGAACATCTAAGGATTGGACGAGGAGGAGCAACCAATAGATCAGTACCTTATGCCACGTATTAGGTTTGTGTTAGTTTCAGTAGTACTATCGTGTGTTGTCAGGATGCTGGTGATGTAGTAATTTCAGTGTGTTCTAACTGTCTGGTGGCATTATCATTCGCTGATGTAGGTACTGTGATCATGTAGTGTCTCTCTAGCCGTTATAAGCTTTCTGAACATGAGACAATCTCGTCCCTTTGTTAATTATAATATGCATTCGTGCTTATTTTCTGGTGTTATGTGGCACAATATTCATGCGTGCTGGAGGCTGGAGCCCATTTCCATGGTGATGTTAGATCGACAAAGTGCCAACATACTTTTCTCAGTTTGAACTTTAAATATGACTACTGGTGGAGGAGTCAAAATTAATTGGATAAAAAAATGCATGATTCCAGGAGCTTAAAGTTTCAACTGTTATTTGTAATGATTCTTTCTGCCACTTTATTTGCACCATTACTGTTACTGCCGGACAGCAAACCATTTCTGCCTTGAGAATTTACATGTAAACTTTCGCCTGGTAGCCTGGGCAGTGGCTCATGTAATAAACTTCAGCAATGTAGGAAATGATGCCAATCGATTAGACAGAACCATGACTTTCTCAAACAAAACCATTGATTTTTCGGTATTACCAAAACTCTGCGACTAGTGTAACTAACTGTACTCGCAAAACCTCAAGGACTACATAAACAACATGAAAATTAGAATTACATTCATCACTTACATGAAACATAGAGATAGCTACTAATCTCTACGCCGTGCCATTGCTGGACTTTGGCGGCAAGAAAGGACCCCACCATCCGGACTCGTATTTAGGGTATGGAGCTGTCCATTTCTCAGGCTTTTCAAATTTAACCTCAACAGGGTTAGAAGCCAGTGCCTCCTCCATTGATTCTGAATCAAACTGATCTGCTAAGACCCTGTCCAGCCTCAACTTCATGAACCTGGCAATAGAAAAGAGAGTGAAATGAAGAGCATTAGTGTTCAGTATTGCAGGCATGCAACTTCAAATTAGAAAAATAGACAAGCATACTATCAGCAGCGAAAATAAAAATGGATGCAAATGCTGATTAGTATATCAGTGAGTATTTGATTTATAAATTACGACTAGTCATACTGATAGCAGCAATACAAAGATGGTAGGGCTGATTTATGAGTTGTCTGATGAATTAAGACTAGTAATGTTTACGGCAGCAATACAAAGATGGTGGTGCTGATTTGTACAACGTGGGCAAAGCAAGTCAACGGGACATGGGAATGCACTCACACATATCAAGTTTTAGTAGCATTACTTTCCCATATAATCACTAGGGCATCAGGTCAGGTCGTACCACTTAGTGAAAGGAAAAAGAAAGGCACTCAGGTCACTCTCTATATTATCAAGAATTCATGATACAGTCTAAGGATTCAACAAAGGAGTGGGGCAAAATGTAGGATTATTCAAATATTTTAAAGAAACATCATGCGATACTAGCTTCAAAAAAAGATACAACTTAGACATAACTTGACCATATACAGGAAGCGTGCAACGCAACCTGTTGGAGTGAACCAGATATGGCTCATGTGATCTACCAGAGAATTAGAGGGTTGTTCTACTTCTTTCAGATCCTTATCTGCCCACCTTCTCTCTTCGAAATGGCAACCGGACACGAGAGCAGACCAGATCAGGTACCATAGTTTAACATTTGTCATACTTAAACCTGAACTCATAAAAAGAGTACTTGAATCTGAATAAACTGTTGTCCCCAAAAAAAGAAATCTGAATAAACTGAATCATTCATTTTTCAGCATCCCCTTGTTCTTTTATTCTCACCAAGCGTACTCAGAGGTATTTATTTGTTGAAGAATGTGGAGCAACATGTGACTTAAATATTCAGAGGTCTTTGGCTGCTGACTGTAAACACGTTAAAGCTAACCGGCAAGGATCAACAGGTGCATATTGGACTGACACTCAAGCAAACTCTGGACAAAGGTACGAAGAATGCTGGACAATTGCAGTATGACACATCAGGATTGCATGCCTTGTGGGATGCATAGCAATGACATGCTCATTGCCAAGGCACTCATAAGTTAACCATAAACTCACAAGCATGATTAGCATTGCTCGATCGATGCAGAGAGCACTTACGTAATCCAGTTACCGTCGGTGGATACGAGCGCGACGGCAGGGCGCTTGAGGCGCTTGGTGATGCTGGGGAACTTGTCTAGGAACTTGGGCTCAATCACAAGCCAGAAGTCCCGCTCCATGCCGCGCTCGGCGTAGAGCCGCAGCTTCTCGGCGAGCTGCTCCTGGAAGTGCTCCTCCTCGTCCAACATGAACTTGGCGTTCGCCACCACGAAGTAGTACGTCTGCGGCTTCTTCACCTGCCCGAATGCCAAGACAATCAGCGGTGCGATGCGAGAGGAGGAGGTGGACAAAATCAGTCGCGCGCGGAGCCTTGTTTACCTGCTCGGGAGGCTTGGCGGAGCCTTGCTGGTCGGAATCGACGGCGACGGCGCGGCGGACGCTCTCGAGGCGCCTCGGCGGGTAGGAGACGGCGGCGGAAGGCGTGGCCCGAGCCGCGTGAGCGAAACCGAAGCTGGCGCGGGGCAGCGCGGCCCGTGGCGGCGCGAGGGCCGCGCTGGGGCGGAGGGAGAGGGTTGCCGGAGCTACCATTGGCTCCGCCTTGGCTGGGAATGGGCACGGCGCCGAATCGGAACTGAAGTGGACTGGACGGCTCGTGCCGGAGAGGATAGAGGGGCGGTGCGGAGGCGGAGGCCGGGAGCCTTATCTGCGGTTTTACTTGACACTTGTTGGAGTGCAGCGGCGGTGTAGCAGCAGGGGGGGGGCGCGAAGTGTTATGGGCCGAAGCCTTGAGATTGTGTGGTTGTTCTTAGATAATTGTAGTGGGCCGTATGGTTGGGCCATGAAGCTAGGAAGAAACAATTCTTCGGCCTGAACACGCTGTGCATTATCTATCAACTTGTCAAATTTCTCGCGAGCGTAGGAGTACCGTGATTCGTGAACGTGTCGGCACGCCCTTAATGGCTATGATCCGCGAGCGTTCTCGATGCCGGCAAGAGGCCCGCGAAGAGCAGGATGTAGATTCGAGAACACTACCGTGTAGTAGGCCGGCACGTAGTGACTGACTGCATGTCGTGCTTGGGTTTCAATCCGTTGGTGTATTTCTCTTGATCGTGTGCTAGTACACTGCCCATCCCGGCACGAAGCAATGGCCACTTTCCGCGAGCGTCCCCGCATGCCGGCCCTTGTCTTGCCATGTAATTATTCACGTGCGGCATCAGGAACAACGATGCCCCTCTCGCCTGTCAACGCCATGGCCTGGCTACCACACAAGATCTCTGTTGTGGCCACGACCCATCATGCTCCATTAATTCGCTCGTCGACAACGAATATCAAACATCATCATATTCCACTCTCGGCAAAACCCCGTGGTATCGGACAGCATGTGAGAACGAACTACGAAGGCCGTTCGACGAGGACGGGGCCGCGTGTCTCCGTGCATGCGACTCGCTTGCTCTGCTTGCTGCTCATCTCACCTCCGTCCAAAGAAACACAAGGGCGGGGGCGCGTCACGTGGAGATCCCCTGTTTTCTTCCCTGCAGTCATGCGAGATCCGGTTCCCGCGGAGCATATCGCGCACGTACGCCCCCAGACTGTCTTCGAATCATGACGCGGGCGGCGGTGAGTGCGGAGGCCGTTAATCCTCGGTGGCGTGGCGTTCCCTGCCCCCGCACGCCGCCTTGCGTTGCGTCAGAACGACGTGTTCACGTACCTGAACGCCCATCGATTCGCCGACGCAAATGCTGCAGGCTTCGCTTGCACGCGAGTACACGGCCGCATCCAGGCCATGCAGAGTGTGTCATCATCCATTCGCACGCAACAGCGGGAAGCACTGCGAAATGTGAATGCGCAAGGGCGTGGTCGGCACTCGGCAGTGCCGCTCCAGTAGTGACCTCGGCAGTCTCGCTGGCGAGGATCGGATTACGCTGGCCCCACGTGCAGGCAAACGCGACCGTTGTTTCCTTATCGGCTACGCGTCTCCCGGCTGCAACTACCACACCACCACTGCTGGGAGCTGGCTCCGTGGCTGATCCATGCGGCAAAAGCTACCGACACTGTTTAACCATCGGTCTGCGACAGCAACCAATGCAAAGATAAACATAAAGACGCAAAGCGAGAGCTGCATAAAAGATCGGTCGAGGCGCGTGTCATGGCAGGATTAGGGCGCCGTCGTTTTCGCCAGCTAAGCTAATTGATCTGCGATGCTTATACAAAGGAGAGAATATAAAGTTTGCTGGAGCCTGCAGCCTTGTTACCCACTCTGTTCTTGAACAAGCCAACGTCAACGGAACGAGATCCTCTGCCGAACGGCAGCTGGCAGTGCGCTCGTCGATTCTCAATCTAACGGTAACAGTTTTTTCTCTGCTTTGCGACAGGGAGCGAGCCACCCCGGGAAGGCAGTGCGCGGCCCATCAACGAAATCTTGGCCCATCACGCGTCTGTTCCCAGCTCCTAGTCAACGCCGCCGCTGAGTGCCGACGCTTTGCGATAGGGAGCGAGCCACCACGCCGCCGGCCGGTCCGCGCCCGTCTGCGTACAAGATGCCGTAGGCTGCCGCAGCGAGGCAAGAACGTACAGGGTCGAGGAGCTTGCGCCCGATGGCAGCGGCAGCCGGCAGGAGCAGGCGAAGCCGCGGATGGCCATATTGCCACCGATTCAATGATCTCCCATTGCTAATCCCCTAAACCTTAACCCTAAAACCCTAAGAGAATAGTGGAGGATGCATCCTGCACTCGATTTTGCTTGTTCTTGCGTGTTGATGCCCTTCTATTCAGGACCCTATGCAAGCTCCATGAGCAGCCATGGCGGTCCTTTCTTTTTCCATTTTCCTTGTGCGGATGTGGAGGAAGAAGATGGCTGTTGGGCCGGTCGGGCCGTTGTGGCCTACGGGCGAACCCAGCAAGAAGGGCAAGTAGCGGCATCATCGTTGGTTGTCCGATCGACGGACGCACTGCCGGCTGCCGTTCGGCAGAGGATCTCGTTCCAACGTCAACAAACCATGAACGGAGAGAGTACTTACAACCCAATAATTTCGAAGAATATATTGTGGTAGGAAACAATTAAGGATCCTTATTACGAGATGTTTGAGGCCCGTAGAACCAACCGGATCTTGAATAGCAGCGTCACCAACCTCTCCTCGTACGACCGTGCTAGTCGTAGTGATTGTGCTGTCTGGTACTGACTCTGGTGCATCAACCACTGGCGCCATTAAGCACTGCAAATGCCAAAGGAGGTAGGAGGGCACATGCATGCTAACGCGTTGCCTGTCGGTGGAAGCAACGCAACAAACGATGGCATTAGCGACCCTCTTTTTGGCCCTTCTTGCACACACCACTCGCGGAGAAAAAAAGCGTGCTGCTTGTTTTGTGTAATCAATGGTTTGCGGGTGACATATCCATCCATATCCAAGCCATGTCCTGACGACGGGGGATGCCACGAAGATCCGTGGCATCATTTTTGCATGCACCCAATGCCAACGGCGACATGATTGCTAGCTCCGGACGTGTACCACACCAAACACACACGCCGTCACGCCGTCTTGCCGTTTTCACCGAAACCTGACCACCGCCTGGCCCTCGCTGGATTATACTATTGTTATACTTAGCAGAAGCATAAAGCATGCATGAGCAGAATGGGCTAAGCAACCTATACCAGGCTAAAGAGCATATCTCATTTTTAAAACGGCGCTTCGTATCTTTACTGAAGCACAACTTTGCGGTTGAAACAAGAACTGTAAAGTGTGAGCTCCATCCAATAAAGTGGGTAGTGACTACTGCATCGAAGTCTGTCAAGACACTTAAACAAGCAACGGTCACGTACATGTACATAACCTTTTCCCTGTAAATTACTGCTACTCATCAGCTAACCAGGATTATTCAGACTAGAGTATTATAGTGCGGCATCTTTGGAGAAGGCTATCCAGCAATCACAAAAGACGTATGATGCCCATTGCAGGCACTATTTTGCTCCAGGCAGCTTAGCTTTCTCACCACCTCTGTCAATCTGCTCACATGCCATCACATGAGGTAGGCCAACTCTTTCGAGACCTTTACCAATCCTACAAGTCATAGGGACATTGCTCTCTGGGGTTCAAGATTAAAAGGCTAAAGCGCGTCACAGTTCTTTTGCACATGCATGTGCAACCTTATTACAGCCAGAGGGGCTAGATGCTCAAAGTGCACGTAGAACCCAACTGACCGTCTTGATGAAACGCGTTATTCCTTCGGACTTTAATGCGTTCATGCATTCCTCTTTATAATCAGAATGACAATATTGCTAGCTGCAGAGCATTCAAAAGTACATCTTAAATTAGTCTGATTTTAGGTTGCATGCCGTTGGATTTGATACGTTCTCTGTCATCAAGACTGGGTATTTGAAAATGGTGGTGCCAAAAAGAATAGTTTTCGAAGTACAGTAAAGTTTTGCAGACCAGAAACTCTGCAATACGACTGCCTTTGGGCTAGTGGATTAAGCCACAACCAAATGAACATGCCATTTCATTCATCCCCCAAAAGACGTTGTTTGAGAAAAAAAAAACGCTGTCCTCAAAAAAAGAGAGAAAAAAACTAAAGGGCACGTAACTAATACTAAGTGGCAGCAGAAATTTCAGCTTCTCGGCGAAGGAAGACTATCCAATCTGTATGCCTCCCGCAATGTAACATCGCTGCCGTAATGCAGGACATACAAAGCTCATAACTAAAAATTGTAATTGCGTAGAGTACAGTAGGAACTGAGGTATTGGATGTTGTTGAATATTGAAGTGTGTTAGGCAGGAGCAAACAAACACGCAAGTATCTCACTGATGGCTATAGTTTGGATGGCATCAGGCCATACGGACAAACTAACAATCGAGATAATAATTTTAGGGACAATTTGCTCATGGACACTCTTCAATGTTAGCATTTGCTAGCGGACACTACTCAAATTTGGTTTTGCTAATGGACACTATTTAGTTGTGCCAATTAGCTAATGGACGCTCAAGGCATTAAAATATGACTTTTCTTGCATATAGGAGAGAGATGATTTTTTAAATGACCAAAATGCCCCTATTTACTTGGTCAAACCTACTCAATATATCACGATACAATTAACATAATTTCTGAAATATGTATAATTAATAATGCTTAGGAAAATAATTAGTACTTTTAATAAAAAAAAGTAATAACGCTTATGGCATATATAATTAACAAAGAAATGTGGCTATGTAATCATATTGCTAAACTAGTTGCAAGGGTAATATGGCCATTTCTAGAATTATCTTTCTTCTCCACACAAGATAATCAATATTCTAATGACATGGATGTCTATTAGCTAAATACCACAATTCAATAGTGTCTTCTAGCAAAACCAAACTTAAATAGTGTCCACTAGCAAATACCAATATTAAAAGATGTTTTTGAGCGAATTTTGCCATAATTTTATTATCGCCTAAACCTTCGTAGCATCAGTAAAGATACATCGGCCACCGCAACAGTAGTCAGTAGCGACCATCTCCCGATAAAACCCGGCTCCGTGGATGGGCGTAAACAAAAGACGGGCGAAACATTGCATGTGCGCCCGTGCGCACCGCAGCGCCGCGCACGGTTTCCGCAGAACCATGTTCCACCACGGCTTGTCGTGCCCGCGAATTCTCCTCTCTGCCCGTGTTTGTTCGGTTGTTCCTCCGACCGCCGTTGCAGAGGTTGATCGAATCGCGTCCCGGCCGGCAGCTGCTGAACACGCATGCATGCCACACTGTTGCAATCGCTTAAGGCTGGAGTCACACGAAGTCATGGTCCAGTGGTTCGACAGGTTTCCAGGATCAAAGGCTCCGCGTTTCAGGATTGCCATGACTTTTCCACAATGTCGTCCTTAATTCTCTTCCCGGACATCGCCTTGTACGTTGTCCGCATTGACTTTTCCACAATGATGTTGATGTGCATCGCTCACCTCACAAGGCCAGCGAGCGACAGGGGATCAGACGGCCCAATTAGGTAGACGGCGGCTTAACAAGGACCATGCGCCGCGATTATTGCGGCCTGTGAAGTGTTGACCTCGTGCCACGCCGGTTTAGGCATACGTCGACGCCGCCGGAAAAAGGGGGAAACAGAGGCACGGATCCGCGTTCGCGGGCCCGACACCGGGCACCGCTCGGACCCCATTGTTCGCGACAGAACGGGATACATGAGCAGAACCGAGCGCTGCGTGGCACATGGCCGGCCGCGGTCAAAGAGAGACTTCCGGCGCCACGGCACGGTGGCGACGACGCCGACGAGGTGACTCGAGGCTGGGTGGCACGTGTGCACGCGAGCAGCGGGTGCGAGGCGCAGGAGCCAGGGACCGCGCCGATGTGGCCTTGGGTTGTTGGGTGGCGAACTGGCGACGCGGACAGGGGCGTGCCGTGGCGCCGAATTGCTGGGCGGGCGCACGGGCTCGGACCGTTACGGGTGGCATTACGATCACTGGTCCCTTTTTTTTTCCCAGAGAACGACGAATTACGGTGAGGCAGAGCAGAGGAGGACGTCGCCGGGATGCAGCAAACCATGAACTGTAGGCGAATCACCCACCCGCCTTCTTCCCTAGTATTTCCCAAGGAAAACAAACTCTTTCTTCATCAGTGACGAATGTTTTTTCAACGAGTGCTGAGCCATGAATGCTCCTAATTCCTTTGAAGGGCACTTTGGTCCATCGGCTGATCGGCAGGAACGACTCCCCACCGACCGACGCCCGCTTTTTCTCGCTAGCCGCATTCAAACCTCAGGCGCACACCCCCAAGGCCCAAGGAGCACACGAAACACCACACAACACCAGTGGCAGGACAGTAAATAAATGCTAACCACAGTGTCTGTTCCGCACCTCGCCCCTCCCCCATTTAAACCTCTCCTTCCCCACTTGTCCCTTTTCCTCGCGTCCATTTCCGGCCATCACTCCCCACTGCGCTCCGCTGCAGCAGCTCCCCGAGGAAAAAAAGATATTCCCGATTCGCATTTCGAATTTCCGATCCGACCGACCACCGCAGCAGCGCCGGACCGGATGCGTGGAGCGGCGGCCGCGTCTCCATCTGGTGAGGCATTCGTCTTCGGCGAGTTTTTGGAGGTTTTTCGGAGCGTTTTGGTGCGGTTTCCGTGGGCTTGCTTCGGCTCGAAGCTTGAGTGTTGGTCGGCGAACGGCCGCTGTCGCCTCTGGATCCGTCTCCAGTCCCTTCAGCGCTCGCGGATCGTTTCGGCTTGCGGCTGGATCTCGAGGGCTTTGGGTTTTCGATTTTGTTGGTTTGGATTCGGGGTTTGTTGGATCCAGGAGCTGTCCTGTATCTGAATAAATTCCGGTCAGAGGGAGGTCGGGAGTTGTTTATGCAATGCAGTCGTTATTTGGTTTGGTACCTTAGGTGGAAGATCTGATATGATGGTACTATAATTTGGCCTTTTCATTTAGTTTTCTTCTAATGACCCGATCCGTTCCCACGAGTCATGAGCGGAGGGTGTGGACTCCGAGCAGCGGGGCATAAGCCATGCAGCGTAGGAAGAGATTTTAGCGTATCTGTAACTTGATCGTTTAGGAATTTAGCGTGGGTATAATATTTGGGTTCCGCATGGAGGTTGTAGTTTGTGGGGAGTAGATTTGGTAATCGGTTAATGTACTGAATTGCACCCTTGATATGCAAAATGATCGGCGTCAGTGACATTGGCATTGTAGTTCTTGTTATTCGTTTGTCACCCGCTTCTTGTGTGGTTGCTGACGTTTAGCTATTGTTCATAATGTTTCCAGGCTTTTGAAGTGGATGAGGGACTGATCGTGTTTGGACGAGTTGTAGTGTGTGAAGCGGCAGCTATTCAAGACTGTAATCAAAATGCAAGTTCCTAGCGATGTGGAGCTTGATTCTGCTGTCTTCCAAGTATCCTCGGCGCTCAACAGGTGAACACTGTTTAAGGATGCCTTGGCTGCATTTATTATTATTGCTGTTTCTCGGAAATCTCTGCTTTGGCCCCCTGTTGCACTTAGGAATTTTAGAAAGGAATTGTGGCCTCAAGAATTCTTACAGTGCCAACAATGATTTCCCATTAGAAAGGTCTAAGTATCAAGTTACATTGTGCTTCAGTTTTTGTAGTTGCATTTGGTTGAAAACTAGGGTTCATGAATATAAAACTGCATCTCTTTGTTGCCATGCTGAATCTATCGTGATTCTCAATCAGGTATAAAGCTTAAATTCTGACCGTCTTGTGATTTTTTTCCGTTCTGATTAGGTACGAGGCAATTGCTTGTAGTAAGGGAAATACAGAGCTGATAGCGTCTGGTCCTTTTGACCTGCTAATTCTGCACTTGGAAGATGCTAAAAAGTTCCAATCACGTTCATCAAGTGGCACTTTTAAGCTACTATTGACAGGAGATGGAAAAGGGTCTTCCTGGTTCACGAAGCCCACCTTACAGAGGTATTTGCAGACTTTCTAGGTGCTTATGTTTCTGCCAGCTATAACAATGACTAAATTGTACCTCCCCTTCAGATTCTTGCATATCGTAAATTCATCTGATACGTCAAAATCAGTGAATGGAGTTTTGGATGAAATGTCACAGCTGGAGGAAACTAGGAAGTTTCATCAGTCGTTGTATTTTAAGGTATAACTTGTATGCTAAAGAAATACATGAGCTAAATTCACCTGGGTATTTGAATGCATATGCCATTAATAACAAAAAATAACGCATTTGTTTTGCAGGAGCAACAAACTTTTGCGAATGGTGCTGTAACTGGTATGTTCATATGGCCATTGGTTTTTTCCATTGTTCTATGTTATTTGAAGATCATCACAGCCTTGTAGCGGATAGTGCATACACATTATGTCCTTTTTCACCTCTTTTTTTTTATGCTATATAATCCAGTATAGTTACTTCTTCTTTACATTGTACGGGTGCCTAGGTTTCAGCTTTCACTAGCAATGTAATTGAATTCTTGCTCCTTACACGTTGCTGGTTAAAAATTCTAATTGTTACCTTGAAATTAACCAGTCGTTTTCCTGCTGATTACTAGTTATGACAGACTATTAATCCATTAATGATACCCATGATATGCATTTTTTTGGCTTATCACCATTCGCAAAAAAATAGTTTTCAGCTGTAAGATCTGCGAATGTTCCTTCTATCAGCTGCTTTAAGTTTAGCTGGTAATTTGTACTTCCTAGATATTTATCTACATCTCCATGGGTATTTTCATGCTTTCCAAGTTCCCTCGTATTACGTACCATTATTTATATATGCAGAATGTCCTTGGCAGATGCTATTTGCTCTAATAGTAGAGTTGCAGAAATTTTTATCTATGTCGTCCGAATTCAGATATTGTATAAATGCCCAAGTTTCTATACTTAAGAAATTTGTGCACATCTGCAGATGTGCGCAAACATCATTCATAACATAAGGCCAAAATTTTGTCGATGATAGGCTTTATATTCACAGAATGTTTGATAATGGACATACCTAGACGCGGCAGGGGTTCGTACTTCACATGATATTACTTGCTAAATTTCTATTGCAACACGTATCTTGATTAGAGTTCTCAATTTAATTACGATATTTCATCTTTGCAGGGGGCTTGTTTGGTACCGGTGCCATAGCACAGCAGGTGATTTCTACTTCTGCGAGGCCTTATTTTAAAATGTTGTACTTTGTTAGGTTCCATTGTCTTACATTTCATTTGTTAAATAATCATTTTCAGGGAAATGTTGGCCCAAATTCATCGGAGGGTACAAAGTAAAAATCTCTTCTTTTCCCCTGCTACTTATTTTGACCCCCTAACGCCCCCAATCCCGTTGACGTTTTATAATGGCTATGTATGCAAGGAATGAATTACTTCGAGCATTGGATTTAAGGTTGACAGCACTGAAAGAAGAGATCTGGGTCTTATTGAATAAAGCGGTTGGCTCCAAATTATCAACAAGAGAAATATCTGATTTATCTGCTTTTGTTCAACATTTCGGACCATCAGAGTTTAGGTATGTAGCAAAAGCATTTAGGTCACTCAGTTATGCACCAGAACAAAGTATAAATATTGCTGCTAAGTTGATTTAATAGTTCCATGCGAACTAAAAGATCACTCAGTTATTCACTGGTTCTTTTCGTCCATATAAGAACTAGGTTGCTTTAATATTTCTATGTTACATCCTACCTTGTTTAGACTGTGAGTCAAGAAGTTTTTAACTTTGGCGTTTCTCATCTGCTAGCTGGTTGATGCGGTGCATGTTGCTGATTTTGGATTACCAACCTCCTGAGCTACCGCTGCAGCAGGCTTCTGCTGATAACGTCAACGAGGGTGACAATGCACCTAAGACTCATGATATAAGCCCTCAGACCAATATTGAGAGGACTATTTCCAACAAGGTCTCTCCAGCAAAGCTTGCACAAGTTGAGCGTGAAAGCTCAACAGAAAGCGATGATTCATCGGAGTCAAGTGATGAAGGTGAGGCGGTTGTTGAAAGAAGCCGAGCTCTTGTAAGATCTGCTTCACCTAGAAGATCTGCTTCTCCAATGCGGAGGGTTCAAATTGGGAGATCTGGATCTCGTAGATCAACAGCTATTGCCATCAAGAGCCTCAGCTACTTCCCTCCCAGTCAGAGAATTCCTTTGGATAAAGATGATGAAAGTAGCACCTGCAATGGTGGTGAAACTGACCAGCCTCCGAGAAAATCTGACAATAATGTGCGAAGGATGAGTGTGCAAGACGCAATTAGCCTTTTTGAGAGCAAGCAGAAGGATCAAAATCCTGATTCTCAGAAACAAAAGGCTGGATTATTTGCTACTAAGTCTGTACTGAGAAGATGGAGTGCAGGAATGGGTGACTCTTTGAATAGCAAGTCAGAAGAAAAAATATCAGATTCCACATCTGAAAATAAATCTAACAACATGGCTTCTGATAGCGAGAAGAATCAAGTTGAAATCAAGGCTGAACTGGATAGATTACCAAACAGTGTTGCTACAACTGAGGTTGAAGGTTTAACTTCACATGCTGATTGTCATGATATGAAAGGGTCAGAAATGGAGAGTGAGATGCCTAGTGATACATATGGAGAACATACAATGTCTGGACAGGAGGAAAATAGTGGTCGGGCATTGTCCTCTGCTGAGTGGAACCGCCAGAAGGAAGCAGAACTTAATCAGATGTTAATGAAAATGATGGAGGTCATGCCTGGGAAGTTTGCAGGCACTAATGTTACTGCTGCCGGGCTCAAGTCCACCAATCAGAAGAAGGGTGGATCACATGGTCAGCATAGAGAGAAGCCAGAGACAAAAATTCGAACTGAGAAAGGTGTAAGACGGCCAGCAAAAGAGGCCAACACCAAGCTCCCAAAGGAAACAGTTGGGCTGAACAAATCATCGATGACTCCAAAAACTGGCACAATAACGGAGAAACGTATTTCACCAGCTCCACAAAGGGCACGAAGAAATTCATCACCTCCAGTCTTACCAAAAGAAGTGGTTTCAAAGACTCCGGCCAGAAAAAGTTCACCAAAACCATCACCTGCGCCTGCTACACGTGGTTCATGGTCGGGTGGATCTTTGACTAAATCAACTACAAGTACAGCACAAAAATCTAAAAGCCCTCCTGGGATGGCTTCGACGTCAACACCAACTAGCAGGAGGAGGACTCCAGCACCCGCGTCATCTCAGCCAACTTCAAAAGTTGAAAGAACCCTTCAGCCGACAAAGAACAGGAAGGAAACTGCTACTGCTACAAAGCCAACTATAAAAGGTCAGGAAGAGAAGAAGACAAAAACAGCAACCAGAACAAGCAGAATAGCTAAAATTTCACCTGCTTCAGAAGAAAAATCAAGTGCGACGACTAAACAAACCTTGCATAATAAGGTCTCAAAGAAAAGCAGTGTTGTGCCACTAGAATCCAAACCCGTGAAGAAAACCACTGGGATTTGTCAGACAGTTGGTTCTGGTGCTGTGAAGAGTAAGGTGCCTAAACATGACTCTTCAAAAGATAGTGAAAGTGTTAACCAAGCTGAAGATAAAGAGCAAACTTCTGTGACAACCGAGCCAACCAATAAGGTACTGGAGGCTGATCTTGCTCAACCAGCACATGATGTTGATGAACATTTAGAAATTTCGCTCAATAATGATGACTTAAATATTGAAAAAACAGAAAAGCCGGCCTCGAGCTTAACTGCCACAGAAATGGGATCCTGTGACCAGATTGAGCCCTCTACCCCCAGCCCGGCACCACCTCCTGACGAGGACATGGACATATCATCAGCTGCCTGGGTAGAAGTAGAGCATCAAGAACAAGATGTCACTGATGTTAGTGAAAATGTAGTGGCTGAGGATGTAACCTCACCAGGAATGGCACCATTGCCATCATCAAGCCCAAGAATCCGCCATTCATTGTCACAAATGCTGCAAGCAGATAGCAATGAACCGGAAATTATTGAATGGGGAAATGCTGAAAACCCACCTGCAATTGTTTTTCATAAGGACTCTCCGAAAGGATTCAAGAGGCTTCTTAAGTTTGCTCGGAAAAATAAAGGAGACAATAACACTAATGGTTGGGCAAGCCCGTCGGTAGTTTCCGAAGGAGAAGATGAGTTTGACGAATCAAGAGTTACTAGTGATGGTGGGAATTCTAGCAGGAGAACTTTTGATGGTTCGAAGACCAATAGCATCTTATCAGGTACCTCTCTCAGCCATGATCTTGAGGATAAATCAGTATCCAGTGTACTTTTATAGAATTTCTGTAGCGATACAACTATGATTTTGGGTCTGTTCATAATCTCATCCACGGTTTGTTTCAAATGATTCATGTTTGACATTATCATAGACCAAGTAGCATCGTGTTATTAGAGTATGTGCACCAAAGCACACTTCAACAGCTAGAATTAAGTAGTTACAGCTGCAATATTATCTGTTGCAGAGAATCTATACATTTCAGATTAGTGCCCACAGCCAAAAAGAGAACTCTTTCGTGGTGTTTGTGAAACGATATAGTGATTCGTATTTTTATGCAATTTGGTGCACGTTCTTGTTCCAGTTGGTTATGCTTAAATTTGAACCTATTTAATTTTCAGCTCCGTCAACAACCGGCAGCTTCAACTCTATGAACTCGGATAAACTGCGAGAAAGGCCTGGAGCTACCACATCCACGAAAGGTTGGTCTTTTGCCTATCAATGCTCCATCTTAATCTGTTTGGTTATCATGAACATACCTTTGTCACTGCAAAACAATAAACCCTGCTTTTCCTACAATGTTCAGCATTGGTAACATATATTTGTCACTGCCTAACATGCAGGTCGCATGCTTTTATCCTAACGTTCAGTTTTTGCTAACACATTTTTCTTGTTACCTTGTTCTTCCAGCATCAAGGTCGTTCTTCTCTCTCTCAACCTTCAGGAGCAGCAAATCAAATGAGTCAAAGCTTCGATAGCATGCCTTGTGTAGGCTCGCTCCTTTATGGAGGCCAAGTAGATGTAAAAATGGTTTGTGATTTGATTGTTCGGACGGAACCAGCTTATTGTGTTGGGTTCTGGTCACCTGCTATTCGATATAGCTCCTTCATGTGCAATGTCATACCATTGTGCCGACCTGTACATTTTTTTTTTATCTTCTACCGTAGTTGCGAGCTGATTGAGATGAACGTTTGCATGGCTCAAAAGAGAGTGCTTAAGCTTTTTTTTTTGTGTCACGTGTTGTAAAGAGAAGGTGGTTTAAGAAGCTGCAATGCAAACAGTAATGCTGGGATGATGTAGATCATATTAATTTTTTAAAGCATGCGATGCGCGGAGTCGGAAGTACAGCCAAACTCAGATACTGTTTGAAACGGCTGAGGCAGCTGTAATGAGCACTTGGTCACAAAATTTAATCGCAGCAGATACACGGTGCATAGGTTACCATACCATATACTGATGGCAAAATTTCTGGGGCCACGGCGGCAGCTGGATGTGTGTCACGTTTAGTCACAATTTCTGTCGCAACAGATGCATGGTGAACTAGCGATACCAAGCCATAATGTATTCAGGAATGGGTGGTTCAGAAATAAGATGGAAGTTACTTCATCTGGCAGGAAAAGATTTGCACCATATAAGACATAAGAGCAGTGGTATTTGTTCACAAGTCATCTGAAGCTGATACTGCAAATGCATCATGGGAATTTATTGGTTCGTATTTATCACTCGTGCAAATAGAGGGAGCCGAGGGACTTTTGAGACTCTGGACGCAGGATGGCCGTTTTGTACACAGGCAGACGATTTATTAAGACTGGGAGCTGAGCTGCAAGCACTGTCTTTTTACTGCCATGACGAAGAGCGACTCATCTACTTGTCGACAACTTCTATGAAAGTCGGCTCATAGTGATCAGGGGCTTCAAACCCATGCAGGTTCATGATAGTCGCAGCAACGTTTGCAAGGCCGGCGACCTGGAGGTCCGTTCGGAACCTGACCCCAGGTGCAAGCCCAGGACCTCCAATGGCGATTGGAACCTGCAGATGGATTGTTTTAGTAAGAGCTCACCAACAGGGGCTGAGTCTGCAAGTTATCGTCAGTGCACTTACCGGATTTAGCGTGTGCGAAGTAAGAGTCTGGACCTTCCCATCCTTGTCACGAAGCGGTTTCCCGGATTTATCTCTCTTCGCCATGTCCTCGGCGTTGCCATGGTCCGCGGTGAGGACGAAGATGCCGCCCACTTGCTCGATGGCATCAAGAATGATCTGAAAGTGGAAGATTTATGTTCATCAATACACCATCTTAAGTACACATGGCGCGACGCATGACATTCTATATCGACTTGTCCTAAAGTTCCAAATGGAGGGAGAGGGGTTATGATGTACCTTAACAGCTTCATCGGCCGCCTTGCATCCGACGATAGTAGCCTCAATGTCACCTGTATGGCCAACCATGTCTCCATTTGCAATGTTGACCCTTACCTGATCAAATTTGCGGCTGAGGATGGCATCCCTTGCCTTCTGTGCGATTTCCAAGGCTTTCATTTTCGGCTGAACGTTGAAGGGGATGCCGGTGTCACTAGGAATTTCTTCATATTTTTCCAACTCCGGGTTGAAGTAACCAGACCGGTTTCCGTTCCAGAAAAACGTGACATGACCAAATTTAACTGTCTCACTGCATTTTGACAAAGAAGTAATACGAGCAATGCTCAAGTACCGGTAATTATCCAAACTTCAGAGCAAACTGCAAAAACATTTCACAGGACCAAGCAGGCAAGAAAAATAATTTACCTGCAAGCATAGATCCGTACGCCGTTGCGCGCCAAGTATTCACCGGATGTTCTCTCTATCTCTGGAGGAGCAACAAGATAATGACTCGGAAGTTTTAGCTCGCCATCGTACTGAAGCATACCGGCATAACGTATCTTGGGGAACCTGACGCGATCAAACTTGTCGAAGTTCTCATATTCCAGTGCCTTTGCAAGCATCACCATACGGTCAGCTCTGAAATTGAACGTCACAACAGCATCCCCGTCCTGTATTGGGCCGACTGGTTTTCCGTTTTCGTCAACTATAACAAAAGGGGGCAAGTACTGGTCGTTGGCCTTTGGATCCTCCCTGAGCTTTTTCACAGCCTCAAGACCGCTCTTGAACTTGTTTGGGGCTTCCCCAAGAACATGCGCGTCCCATCCCCGCTTCACAACTTGCCAGTCGTTCTGCAAAGGAAGACAGTTATCAGCGGAATACGAATTAATGCAATTGAAACATAACTAGCAAATGAAGAGCCTGACGAACAGCAGTAGTACCTCGTAACGATCCATTGTGACATACATCCTGCCCCCGCCAGACGCGATTCTCGCATCAACGCCCTTCTCCCGCAGCTTGGCGAGGTCCTCCTCAAGCATCTCCACGAATCTGACGCTGCTGCCATCCAGCACGTCCCGCCCGTCCGTGAGCACATGGACCCGTATCCTCTTCGCCCCGTGCTCGCTAGCCCCTTTCAGAAGCAGCTGCAAGACAACAAAAAAACATGGAGCCGTAACGATCAGCCGCTGAGACCGATAAGGGGCTGCCTGCAATAGTATATTGTGGAGTAAACTGGCGGTATCAAAAACCTGCAGCTGATCGAAGCGTGAGTGCACGCCACCGTCGCTGAGCAGTCCGATGAGGTGCAGAGTGCCGCTCTCGAAGGACGGCTGGATGTACTTGAAGCCCTCGCCTTCGAAGATCTTCCCGGAGGCGAGCGCCAGGTCCACCAGCTTCGCCCTGCACGTTGTGATCAGTGATGCTTCAGTTTGGCTTTCAGCTGGCCTTGACTGGCGGCCAGGTGGTCGTAACTCGTAAGTATGATCAAAGGCAAAGCAGAGAACAGAGTGCTCTGCTCCGAGCAGTTAAATTACCCCTGCGCGTATATCTGGCCGGCTCCGAGCGCATTGTGGCCGACCTCGCTGTTCCCCATGTCGTCGTCGGTCGGCAGCCCCACAGCCGTGCCGTGCGCCTTGATGAGCCTCCACCTCTCCGGCGCCGCCTGCGACACAAGCAGACCTCAGCTCACAGCACGCATCTCGATCACACACATGGCACGCACCTGATGATTATAGGCAGCAGAGCCTTGCTTACCTTCTTGAGCGCGTCGAGCGTGGGCGTGTCGGCGGCGTGGATGCAGTTGAAAGGATCGGGCGGCGCCTCGCCCCAGCCGTCCAGCACCACCACGCCCACCACCTTCCCCTTGGGCAGCCGCGGGTGCGCCGCCAGCTCCCACGGCTTCCCTTGCTCCGGCGGTCTCGTCGCCATGCCGAATCCTCCTGACTTACTGAGCGATCGATCGATCAAAACGCGACGCTTCCCGAAGCAGGTGATGCTGGTTCTCGTCACGGGGGGAACTGATGAATTTTGCTGGTTTTGGCAGCCGGCTCGCCGGTTCCTTTTCTTTTAGGTTCGGAACACGCGCGGCTTCGTTTCTGGAAGTGTCTGGGCTGCGCTGGTGACGATGCAGCCGGGGCGGTGCACAACTGTAAAGCCACCTCCATTTGCTTCTGGTCTCTTCTTCCCCTTTCCCCTCACTACAGTAAATCGGGGCGAACCGAAGGCGATTCGATTTCCGGCGTCGATTTTGCCGGCTCCCGTTCGCCTCCGGTGTCCCTGTTGGGACAGGAGGTGGATGGGAGCTGTGGAATCGATGTCCGGTGTATATATCCTATCTATCTAGCCTAGGATTGGGTAGGTTAGGTTACCTCTCCTGCGTCTCCGGCTGGCGACGACGTTGGTGCGAGGAAGAGGGTGCTGGAGCTTCTTTCGGCTTCCTCTTCCCTGTCATCTACGGCGGCTCCCCAGTCTGTGCAGGCGGCGCCGGATGGAGGTTTGTTTCCCTGCCTTTCTGCGAAAGGGTGGGTTCTATGGTCATCCGTAGGGATGCTTTTGTTTTCCGCTTGGCTGTAGTTGTCAGTCATGGGGGATGGTGGTTCCGACTGCCGGTCATGGCCGGCGGTGGCGGATTTGTATACCTCTTCTCTTCTGTCAAAGGGAGGAAGTCCGTGCTTTGCCAACTCGCTGAGAAATCGGGTTGGTTTTCTGCTCTGACCGCTTCTGGTGGTTTACTTTCCCTACTGCGGGACTCGTTCGTCGGGCCGGGGCTGTTGGTGATTGAGGCGCCAGACCCCTTGCTAGCCGGCGATGATTGGCCTGTACGTTCAATGTTCACAAAGCATGTTGGTGTCTCTGACGTGCTGCTCATGGTGCCTCTGAAAATTTCTGAAGTTCTTCGTCCGGATGGTGGTCGGCTTCACGGGCGGCAGCTCCGACCGTCGGCGACGGGGACGACCGGGATAAACTTGCAAGGACTTTGGTGTAACTTGTTTTACTTTCAGGGTTGTCTTTGTAAGTTTTGGGATGTAAACTATCGGAAGCTTATGTGAAATATAATCCCGGTTTCTAAAAAAAAAAAAAAAAAACTGTAAAGCCACCTCCATTTTCTCGTGATGAACTACTAGCTACGTGACAATTCGATGCCGACACATGGTGGTGTGTCGTGTCCCGTATACGTATGTATTATGTCTCCGGAGTCTTTGTATTATCCACGTTCTTTGATCTTGTGATGTGACGTACTAGTTACGTGCGATTGCGACGGACTGGCAAAAACGGCCCAGCCATTCCGTCTTTGTAGTGGGCCTAGTCGCCCAACGGTCGGGCGACAGGCTCCGACGCCTATAAACGGCCGAATTTCGGCCTAAATTGGACATAAATTTGGAAAAAAAAAAAGAAAAGAGAGAGGGAGAGGTGAAGAGAAGAGAGGGGAGGAGAAGAGAAGAGAAGGGAGGAGAAGAGAGAGGAGGTGGTTGCGGCGTGCTGCTCGAACGTGTCGCAAATGCGGTAAGTTTTTCAATTCGTAGTTACAAATGTAGCTTTAGATGTAGAAATAGTGTACTTTCAGTAGAAGCAATATCCTGTAAGCTAGATTTAGATTTACTAGTATTTAAATAAATAGTTTAGCATAATATAGTTGTATTCATATTTAAATACGATTGTTGTAGCTATAGATTATGTAAATAAATATTTAAATATAATAGAAGCAACATGTTCAGATAGCTATAGATTTACTAGTATTTAAACAAATAGTTTTAGTGATTATGTAAATAAATATTTAGATATAATAGAAGCAAAATTTTCATATAGCTGTAGATTTCGTAGTATTTAAATAAATAGTTCAGATATAATAGAAAAATAGTAGTTATTAGACCTGAATGTATTATAAGACAATATGTAATTTCAATTAAAGATCTAGTAGTTAATAAATCTAGATGTATAATAGATCTAAATGTAGTTAATTTGAATCTCGGTGGTTGACAGGTATGTCAGATAAGATAGTGTTCCAAATTTTTTATGGAGAAGGGGATATTGTTCATGGGGTAGAGGGGGTTGATCTGTTAGGGTTTCCACTAGTTTATAGAGGAATCACAAGGCCAAATGAGAGGATAATTACTGGTGTGCATAATTGGTTGATGCGGCTGTTTCAGTTTGATACAGACCAACACGGACTGAACCTGATGGGTATGGTCAGTCGTGCACGTGAGGGATTTTACTGGGAGTTAGTGCCTTTGAATGTAACATCGACATGGAGGAAATATGTGGACAAGGCTGTAGAACGTGGGTGGCCTCTTGTCCTCCTTGCTCGGGCATATCTAAAGGAGGTGGTCGAGATAGATGCTGTCGACGAGGTAGGTGGTGCAGACATGGCGGATGAAGAGGAAGACGAGGATGAAGAGGAAGGCGAGACACAAATTGAGGAGGGTGAGCAGAATCCGGCATCTGTGGAACCGACCGGTGAAGCAGACGAAGGAGAACGGATAGAATATATAGTTGAGGAAATGAGGAGGGAGGACCAGGTGCATGAGAATCTTCCTGATGTTGACTCTTCAGATGACGAGAATGAGATTCCTGTCCCAGCTGAGTGGAACAATCAAAATTTTGCAAATTTGACTATCAATGAAGGGTACTCTGTCCCATAAGAGTACCACGAGAATGAAGTGACAGAGGGAGCTCTGTACAAAGACAAAGATAATGTGATGACTGCTGTGAAGTACTGGTCTCTGTCGGTGAAGAGGTCCTTTGTACTTGTCAAGTCAAGCAGGAAACTGTATGACGTTAAGTGCGTGTTCACACAATGTCCGTTCAGGGTGCATGCTTATGAGCAAAAGTGAGTCTGCTATGAAAATGCTCTATAGTGAAGGACCATACATGTCAGTTGGAAGAACTGGAGAAGTGCAATACAGCTCTGACCTCCAAATTTATTGCTGATTACATGTATCCTAGAATTGTGGATAACATAAGGTATGAGCCAAAATCTATAATCAACACTATAGAGGAGGATTTTAAGTACACCATAAGCTACTCAAAGGATTGGAAAGCGAAGCAGAAGGTGATAGAGAAGAGATTTGGTTCATATGAAGCTTCTTATGAGAACCTGCCACAAAGCCACATCCCGACCCTGAGAGACACGTACCCGAGCCACAGGGACCAGGCCTCGTCGCTGGCGGTACGATCCTTACTAACTTATTTCTTTGCAATCGTTTTCTGTTGTATGTCAATACTCATTTTAAAGTCGGTGTCCTCTTAATAGATTGATCTAGCACAGCGGATCGCCGTGGAGTCGGGATCAGTTCTACAGCACATGAGGCAGGGCATTCAGCTTACAGGACACGAGATCTCCCTTACGATGAAGAGGATCTACGACAGCGCCACGGACATCGTCAAGCTCAACTCTTGCACTTCCTGTTGTCGACATACCGATGCCGTCCCGCAACCTTCTCAGTCGGCACCCAGGGCGGAGCGACCTATGTTTCAGCATCCGGCCTACACTCCTAGGACTGCAGCACCACCTCCTCCTCATCCGGTGTTCACAACAGGTCAAACCCTAGCCTCCTATTTCGTTCAAATGATTATTTCTATATAACAATAATGTTTTCCTAACTGACATGTTTCATTTATTATGCGCAGGTACAAACTATAGCGGTTGCCGACCAGCTGCCGATGTTGCAGGCTCGTCTTCGCAGGTGCCACGCATGGCTCCAGGTAAGGTCTACTACTAAGTTTTCCTTATAGTATAAATTAGTGTTAGCTTTTGCATAACAACTTTCTTGTTATAGGGTCTGAGATGGATGACTACGACTACGACGATGAGGAGGTCTCCGGACACCACGAGCGTTATGGCCGACGATCTCCGATGCCTTTCGACCTGGACTCGTACCTGGCTGAAGGGCAGCAGGACACACTTTGTGCGTCGCAGTTAGGTGGCGCACCACCAATGACACAGGTTTCGCAGGACTACTACGACACACCAGCGCCTGTTTCTGGTCGACCCACGCGTCAGGTGGTTCCTCATTCGCCGTTGACGTACTCAGCCGGTTACGTGAGAGCGGGTCGTAAGGCACCTAAGCCTGGCACTGTTAGGGATGTGCCCCCTAAGCGTGGCAGGCATTAGCTATCTCTTGTATCATTTGTGTGTGACATGATTTTTATTTTGTATGATATGTACACTCATGCACGATGTTTAAATAACTTTCCATGTTTGCTATTTTATTAAGTTATGCCACAACGATTGAAAAAAAAATAAACAAAAAATCCGCGACGGGGAAAAATTTAACCAAAAAAAAATCACTGTGGATCTTGTCGCCCTTCCTGTGGGCGACTGGATCTTGTCGCCCTTTGGAAAGGCGACAAGGTGAAATGTCGCCCATCAGAGGGGCGACAAGAGCTAATCGCCCGCGCCTCGGGCGATTAGGCGACTAGTTTTGTAAATTTTAAAAACGTGCGGTTATTAATAAAAATATAATAAAAAATTTGATTAAAAATAAAAAAAATTCGTCGGCTCGCTGAAATCCGGTGCTCAAATTGGTAGATGCATGTAGGGCTGCCAAAAAGACCAAAAACAAAACGAGAACCGAATGATGAAATTGATTTTTTTTTTCAAAGGATGAAATCTTACATGTTCGTCTTGCAGATAGAGTGGCTGGATGGAGTCAAGTTGGTGGCGGGCAGACTTTTATTATAGGCCAAGCAATTCCTCACATGCATGCTGCTATAATTGAGGACATCTAAAGCAATTCCTTGCATACTTCTCCATTTACTTTGAATCTTGGATGGACTTATACTTGTCTGATACTGATACAAGTGGCTACATAGTGCTCTAATTGAGGAGTTTATCAGTTGACATTATACTAATCTCATTTGCTACAAGACCTTGGTACTACCATTGGAAAGTCAAACTAATACGCGTTTGAGGGTTTACTAAGCGTTTTACAGGAGGACTTGAGCGTTTACTTAGCATGTTATAGCATGTATGATGCAGACAAATAATTGCGGCTCCTGTCTAGCATCGTGGCCGTGCTGTCATGTTGCTGACCCATTCGTTTCCATTTTCATGAAGCCGCTGATGACGCTAGTGATCTGTTCGATGACGATGCTATAAGTATCAGTCACTCAAGTCACTGCTATCACCATCTCTCAAGTTCCAACCCTGAACTCTTCTTAGGTTTAGCCTCTTCGAAAAAGAAAAGAAAAGAAAAGAGGTTGCCTCCAATGGCGCATCGAAACCCCGTTCTAGCCATTACCTTCCTCGTCCTCGTCCTTGTGCCGCAAATGGTGGTCTCGGGCAAGGGCAAGTATCCGCGCCTCAACATGACCCCAAGGACCAAGAAGCAGCTCCGAGACTTCTTCAAAGACCATGCGTCCGACATGTCCGACCTTTTCCCGGGTCAGGGGTCCGACAAGTCGTCCGGCGGCGGCGGCGGCGGCAACAGTAGCTCGAGCAAGCCAGGCGACGGCGGGAACCAGGCCCCGGCGACAAACGCCGGCAAGTACATCTTCAGCTTCGACGTGGGCACTCCCCCGCAGCGCGTGTCCGGCGCGCTCGACATCAACAGCCAGCTCGTGTGGACCGACTGCGGCACGACGACGCCGGGCGGCACGCTCTTCTACCCGTCGCAGTCCAACACGACGGTCGTGGCGTGCACCAGCACCGCGTGCCAGCAGTTCGTCCCGCAGACGTGCGACGCCACGGACGTGTGCACCTACACCTACACGTACAACGGCGGCAGCGCCAGCACCACGGGCTACCTCGCCGTCGACTCGTTCAGCTTCGACGACGGCGCCTCCGACCCCGTCGACCTCGTCTTCGGCTGCGGCGTCGTCGACGCGGGCGACTTCGGCGACGGCGTGTCGGGCGTGGTGGGTCTCGGGCGGGGGCCCTTCTCCCTCGTCTCGCAGCTCGAGGCCGAGCGCTTCTCCTACTACTTCGCGCCCGACGACGCCGCGAACGGCACACAGGAAAGCTTCATCCACTTCGGCGACGACGCGAAGCCCCAAACCAGCGGCGCCCTGTCCGCGCCGCTCCTCGCGAGCAGCGCCTTCCCGGACTTCTACTACGTCGGGCTCGTCGGCATCCGGGTCGACGGCCAGGACCTCGCCATCCCGCGCGGGACGTTCGATCTCCAGACGGACGGCTCGGGCGGCGTCTTCCTCAGCATCGGCATACCCGTCACGTTCCTCGACGAGGTCGCGTACAAGCTCGTGAGGAAGGCGCTGGTGAGCAAGATCGGGCTGCCCACCGCCGACGGCTCGGCGCTCGGCCTCGACCTCTGCTACACGAGCCAGGCGCTGGCCAAGGCGAAGATCCCGACCATGGCGCTCGTCTTCGACGGCAAGGCCGCCGCCGTCATGGAGCTGGAGACGTGGAACTACTTCTACATGGACGCGACCACCGGGATCGAGTGCCTCGCCATGCTTCCGGCCACGGCCGGCGGCGGGTCGCTCCTCGGCAGCGTCATCCAGGCGGGCACGCACATGATCTACGACATCAGTGGTTCCAAGCTGCAGTTCGAGTCGTTGGTGCAGGCAGTCGCCGTCGCCGTCGGATTCGTCCAAAGACGCATCTGCAGCCGTCTAATACGAACGGGAAAGGGTCGCCGATGAGGTCATCGTCTGCTCCACCGTTGCCGATCTTGCCCGTGGCGGTTGCCAACTTCGTGTGGATCGCGGTGCACATGCTTTCTTGGGCTCCCTTCTAAGAAATGAGCGTCACATGTACTAATACTGAGGTGTATCTTATATGTACTTGTGAAATCACCGTGGCGATGCATTTTACCATTATCAACAACAAAAGTTTGATGCGCGTTTAACGTTCTTTTTAATCTGAGCAATGAAATGCTACATATAACATGCAAGCGTGTTGTCACCTCTTTAGTGTTGTCAGGAGAAGAACTGGCTAGATAATCTAGCTACGACACTACACCATGGTCGGCTTTTGCCGACAATAAAGTGTAGGGAAAACTGTTTTAATCCCGTCCAAATAACTGTAGGGAAATGTGTTAAACATCACCAACAATGCAACTGTCGGCGATGGATATATGCACCTACACACAATATGTCAGGCATTGATTCATCCAACATGCAAACTGTCGGAATAGGTTTGGGCACCTTTTATCTGTCGGTACATACTGAGAGTGGCAAACAAAGGGTCGATGAAGCAGGGGACCGAACCCAAAATTTTTATTCAATCACTTTAATCCTGCCTCGCGCCCGCGCTTGCCTCTGCATCTCTCCTCTCCGTCTTCTGTTCTATCTCCAGAGTCCAGACTCCCTCTCCCTCTCTGATGCAGCCCTCCCCAGCGCCGCCGCACTCTTCGTCCACCAGATCCATCGAAGAGCCCTCCAAATCGAGCTCCCCGTCCTCTAGATGTATAAAAGATCACATGATTTATATAAAAGCATAATAGTGTATTCAAAATCACTTCATGAAGTTCAAAAGGAGCATAATTTTGAATATAAATTGTTCTAACATATTAAGTCTTTATATAAATATGCATAAGAAGCTTACATACTTGCACTAGTTCAATGGAGGTTGTGAGATTATTTCTTGACTTTCTTGTCTGGCTTACGCCTTCTAAAGATCATGAAAGTCTTGAGTATATCATCTTATCCGCATTTTGGAGAAAATATATCGCTCAACTGCTCAAGGAATATGACTAGACTGACGGCGGAGAAGAGCGTGTGGGATCCGTAATTTCTCCAATTACTCTCTCTACCTCATCTACATCCTTAAACGAGGACATGGACATTTACATAAATTCTTTGTTGCGTCTCTGGAAAAGAGATACAATTTTTTATTCTCTACATAATCTTTCATCTCTACTTTGATAAAGAAAACAAGAGAAAATGAAATGTACGTAAAAGTGGAAAATACTTTTTGAGCATAGGGGCATATGCACCCTCATGGGCGGACACTGCACCATACGTTGGGGGGGGGGGGGGGGGGTTGGGCAGCTTCCCTAGCTACGCGCAGGTCCAGCTGGTAAGTTAGTCTCATTTGGTGGCCGATGTCGTCGCTAGCCAAGGCAAATTTAATGTTACCCTGTCTAATATCCAAGGCATGTCCGATGGTGCGTACACACCAAGCTTGAATTATAATACTGGAGACATTGCACGAAAATCTCGATTTGTCACATTGACTCATCACATCAGCTAACAAGTGAGTGTGTTAGATCATGCTTAGTGTGTCATATTTGATAAAGCCGCTAAGAATCTAACAGTTGTCAGTAGTAGCCAACTTAATTAAAGAGTGGGCATCTAGCCTTATGCTCATAAAAACCACATCATTAGAAAATAGGTGCGATCGACTGTTCATATATGAACATATCTATCTAACAATATATCAGGTTGCTTAACACTTCACAGTACAGGCATGTTATGTGAGCGTCATGCCAGGCGGCTAGCGGCAGCGTTCAACGGACCGAGGATCACCGGGTAGAGCCTATGCAGTGTATTAGAAGATATACATGTATGCGTGTAACTCAAGTAATCTGCCGTGACTTGTACAACAACCCGAACCCTAATATTGTTGTAGTTCGATTAGGTTTATCTGTTGTAATTCACCTAGAATCTCTCGGGTTGTTGAGCTTATACGGTGCCTATATGTATGTGTGAAAGTTGCCTAAAGGGGGGGGGGGGGGGGGGGGGGGGGAGGGTGAATAGGCAACGCAAAAAACTTCTGCAAATTCAGACTTAACCAAATCGTCAGTTCTACCGGATAATCCGGCACACTGTCGGATACTCCGGACCTGGAGCTACCGGAGTATCCGGTACTGTGTCGGACAATCCGAAACAGGGGATAAATCTTACGTAATTTGAAATCTACGAAGTTTCTAGCAATTCTACTTGAATCAAAAGACTTGCATAGATGCTAGGAAGTAAATCTATACAGTAAATGCGAAAGGAAACAAGTAGATATGTAGATCGAGGCAATAAAGTGATATATGAGCAATATAAACAAGAACAAGTATGAACAACAAGAACAAAACGAAATTGAGACAATATGACACACGATTTGTCCCCGAAGTTCAGGCCCACAAAGTGCCCTACGTCTCCGTTGAGGAGTCCACAAAGGACCGGGTTGCTCTCAACCCTTTTCCTCACTCAAACGATCACCAAGACCGATTCGAGTTGCTCACTAGCAAATCCCTTGCGGGAATGGGTAATACAAACTTCTCCGAGCTTCACCACACGAATTGGGAGCTTTTGGGCAACCTCTAGCCGTCTAGGAGCACAAAGCTCCAAGAGTAACAAATGAAATTAAGTGAGATGATGCCACAAGAAGCTCAAGAGCGGGATGCTTGCTCTCAACATGATTCTCTTGCTCTCACACACTCCCTTGAGTGAATCACACAAATCTTTGGCTTGGGAATGAGTAGAGAGTGAAGGGGAATGCTCTTGGTCGTGTTCTTGTGAGTGGAGGCGAGAGCTATGGCCGTTGGAGGTGGATGGGTATATATAGACGCTCTCAAAAATCGAACTGTTGCGCTGCTGGTTAGGGTCTACCGGATACTCCGACAGTGTGTCGGATACTCCGATAGACACTTAGGTTATGGTGGCACTGGCTTCCACCGGACATTCCGACACATAGTTGGATACTCCAATGGGAACCTCCTGAGTGGATCCGGATACTCCGGCAGGGTGTCGGATACTCCGGTGGGAGCAGTCTGCAACTGGAATTTTGGCTATCCTCTCAAGCTCAATTTTGGTTGGTTTTGATTCATACAAAATCTCTTGTGATATCAGTAGACACATGATTACCATCCCTCTTGATAGTACGGCATTCCTAGACTCAATGAAAATTAAAAGAGTGAAATATCCGTCCATTGAGCACTTGATGCCATCCTTGTCAACATAATGAGGAATTGTAACCTTGAAATCTTTTTGATTCTCTATTGTGAGACCTAACTGAACATTTTCTCAATGCAAATATTAGTCCTTTGATCGTTTGACGTCAATCACACAAAGCACATAATTAGGGCCTAGATGCACTTTCAATGTGCCACATGAGGGGCTTTTCCTCATAAGATTAACACGCATCCGTCGTGCGCTGAGAGGGCCGACGTTCCACCCAAGCGCCTCTGATTTTCTACATGGTATCAGAGCCTAAAACCAATCTAGATCGCCATGGCCTTGTCGTCATCTTCGTCGAGCTCTGTGCATCCTCTACTAGCCGCACCAGTTGCGGAAAAGCTGACCAAGGCGAATCACGCCTTGTGGAAGGCGCAGGTGCGCGCCACCATCTGTGGCGCCCGTCTGCAAGGCTACCTCACCGGGGAAGCCAAGAAGCCACCAGCCCAGATCGACGGCAAGGACTCGTCGGGCAAGGAAACCAAAGTGCCGAACCCGGCGCTAGAAGATTGGGAGGCCACGGACCAGCAGGTCCTTGGCTACCTCCTCTCGTCTCTGTCCAGGGACGTGCTCATCCAGGTCGCCGCGTCAGAGACGGCGGCTCAAGCATGGGAGCTGCTAGGAGGCATGTACGCGTCACAGACGCGTTCCCGGTCCGTGAACACACAGATCGCTCTCTCCACGACCCAAAAGGGTAACCTCTCCGTCGCCGAGTACTTTGGGAAGATGAAGGCGCTCGGAGATGAGATGGCGGCTGCAGGACGGTTGCTAGAAGATGAAGAGTTGGTTGAGTACATCCTCGCTAGCCTTGATGAAGATTTCAACCCGCTGGTGTCTGCCCTGTGCGCCAGGGCGGAGCCGGTGACCATGGGAGAATTATTCTCACAATTGCTCAGCTACGAGACCCGCGTTGAGCTGCAACGCGCGGGTGCACGCGCTGCCAACGCCGCGAATCGTGGGCAGCCCGTGTACTCTGTTGCTCCTGTCAATCGCACTCGCGGTGGACCACCTCGTGGACGCGGTGGCGCGCGCAGCGGTGGAGGTCGCGTCCAGCCAGGCACGGCAATGGGGGACGCGGCGGCCAAGGCTACAACAACCGCGCCCCCAAGAACAGGAACTACTCCTACGCCGACAACCCCAGGGAGCCGTGTCAGGTTTGCTATAAGAAAGGGCATACTGTTGCTGAATGTTGGCATCGATATGATGAGAACTTTGTACCCGATGAGAAACTTGCTGCAGCAGCGACCGGGGCGTATGGCGTCGACCCGTATTGGATCACCGATGCGTGTGCTACGGATCATGTGACCGGAGAATTAGACAAGCTCGCTATCAAGGGGAAGTACACCGGCGGCGATCAGATCCACACCGCAAATGGGTCAGGTATGAACATTAGTCATGTTGGTAATGCTACTATTCACTCCCCTAGTCGTGATATTCATTTAAACAATGTTCTATATGTTCCTCAAGCCACCAAAAATCCTGCCTCTGTTCATCGTATTGCTACTGATAATGATGTCTTTCTTGAATATCACTCACGTTACTTTTTGATTAAGGATCGAGCAACGAAGAATGTTCTCCTTAAAGGACGATGCCGCAATGGTCTCTACCCATTACCTGCCGCACCAATAAAAGAAGTCCTAGGTGCCACCAAGTTCCAGTTTTCAAGGTGGCACAGTCGTCTTGGGCATCCATCTTCTTCCATAGTTAAACATGTTGTCAGTAGCAATAATCTTCCATGTATTCATGAGCCAGTCGAAGAGTCTGTGTGTGATGCTTGTCAACAAGCTAAAAATCACCAATTACCTTATCCTAAGTCGTCTAGTGTTTCTACTTTTCCTTTACAACTCATATTTTCCGATGTTTGGGGTGCTGCTCCAGAGTCTGTAGGAAGGAAGAAATACTATGTGAGCTTTATTGATGATTCAGTAAATTTACTTGGATTTAATTGCTCAAGTATAAGTCTGATGTGTTTGAAAAATTCCAAGAATTTAAAGCTCTTGTTGAAAGGTTGTTTGATAGAAAAATTCTTGCCATGCAAACTGATTGGGGGGGGGAGAATATCAAAAATTGAATTCTTTCTTCTCTAAAATTGGCATTACTTATTTTGTATCATGCCCTCATGCTCATCAACAAAATGGTGCAGCAGAGCGCAAGCATCGACACATTGTCGAAGTTGGTCTCTCTCTTTTGTCCCATGCATCAATGCCTTTAAAGTATTGGGATAAAGCTTTTCTATCGCAACTTATTTGATAAATCGCATTCCTAGCAAAGTTACACACGACCAAACTCCCTTGGAACTCTTATTTAATCTAAAACCAGATTACTCTAGCTTTAGGGTGTTTGGTTGTGCATGTTAGCTAAATTTGCGGCCTTATAATGCCCATAAGCTTGAACTTCGATCGAAACAATGTTGCTTTCTTGGTTATAGTAACCAACACAAAGGGTATAAATGTCTTGATATTTCTACGGGATGTGTGTACATTTCTAGGGATGTCGTGTTTGATGAAAATGTTTTTCCATTGGCTCAATCACATCCAAATGCAGGCGCACGTCTTCGCGCTGAAATAGCCCTCCTTCATCCAACTTTGTATTTTCCTAATTCTTCTAGGGAAGCAATAATAGCAGAACCTTCATCTACTAATAGTTCATCTGGTACCACTGATGTTGTTTTGTCTGAGTTTCATGCACATCAGGAAGAAAATCCAGAAGAAACTGCGCCTGATATGAGAAATACAGGCATCCAGGAAACGAGCACAGGCGCGCGACACGAGGAGGATCCGCCGTCGCATCCGTCTGGCGTGTCAGGATCCATCTTGAATCCTGAACCTCGGACTGGCACCTCTGCAGCCGAGTCTTCCGTGCCCCGTCAATCCGACGATGCCGCGCAGGAGACGCGCAACCCACAGCGGGGCCCTCCTGCCCCCACGAGCCCGGCACCCGTAGTGCGCGCACCGCGTGAAGAACCGGTCTCTGCCACGCGTCAGCGGGAGATCAGGTGCGCGGGCAGCGATGCGGAGGCAGGATCTGCCGCGGGATCTGGTGCTGCAGTGGCGGGATCTTCTACGGATGCAGCCCAGGGAGGACACACTACAACTCGTCCTGCTACTCGCCTACAACATGGGATCAGAAAACCTAAGGTATATACCGATGGTACAGTTAGACTTAGCTTACTAACCACTACTGGTGAACCGTGCAGTACTGAAGAAGCACTAGCAGATACAAATTGGAAACAAGCAATGGAGGCCGAGTATAGTGCACTAACGAAGAATCAGACATGGCACCTTGTTCCTCCTCAGAAAGGAAGAAATGTAATAGGGTGCAAGTGGGTTTACAAGGTCAAGAGAAAAGCTGATGGAAGCTTGGACAGGTATAAAACTCGCGTAGTAGCTAAAGGTTTTAAACAAAGATATGAAATTGATTATAAGGATACTTTTAGTCCCGTTGTTAAATAAGCTACTATCAGAGTAGTATTGTCACTTGCTGTGTCTCAGGGCTGGAGTCTTAGACAGCTTGATGTGCAAAATGCTTTCCTTCATGGCTATCTTGATGAAGAGGTATACATGCAACCCTGGAAACAAAAGGCTTTATTAAGCGTACGCCTCGGCGCTGGGCGCTAAGGTAACGCCCCGCCTTGGGGGGTAGGCGGTGGTTGGGCGTTGACGAGCGCACAGGCGGGCGAAGCGGTCGCGCAGGCGAGCCTAGGCAGGCAAAGCAGAGTCGAGGCGGCGCAGCGGGAGTGGGATTTGGCCCGACGGGAGCGCGATTCGGTGATGGTGGGAGCTCGCCTTAGTGGATCCACCTGAATCCACGCCGTCGCCGCGGCTCTCGCAACGGGAGAGGAGAGAGCAGAGAGATGACAAGCATCGGGAGATGGGTGCGTATGGCGGCGGCTGTGCTTGGTCGTAGAGGATTACGGTGATCTGGAGCTGGGCCAGCTGGGCCAGGCAACAAAGATGGGCCGAATGAGCCACTAAATGGCAGCCATATCATGTTTTGTTCTTTTTTGTTTTCATTTTTCTAGTTTCAGATATTCATTACTAGGAATTTTGGGCTACAGTACAAAACGCCTAGGCGCCGCCTAGGAACGCTTAAGCACACCTAAGCTCTAGGCGGAGGGTCACCGTCCGCCTAGCGCCTAGCGCCTCCCTAAACAAGGCATGGAACAATTTCCTGGCTTTGAAGATAAATCAAAAGTTAATTTTGTTTGCAAGCTTGATAAAGCTCTCTATGGTCTCAAACAAGCACCACGAGCATGGTACTCTAGATTGAGTTTAAAGTTGATTCAACTTGGTTTTCAAGCATCCAAAGCTGATACTTCTCTGTTCTTTTATAATAGACATGGAATTACTATGTTTGTGCTTGTATATGTTGATGACATCATTGTTGCTAACTCTACAGAGAAAGCTACATCAGCATTATTACAAGATCTCAATAAAGAATTTGCTCTTAAGGATCTCGGAAATCTACATTATTTTATGGGAAAGTACACAAGGTACGAGATGGTATTTTGTTGAATCAAGAAAAAATATACTGCTGATATTTTGAAAAGAGTTGGTATGTCAGACTGCAAGCCTATCACTACTCCTTTATCTACTAGTGAAAAATTGTCTCTCCATGAAGGGTCTCCTCTAGGGCCTGAATGATGCATCTAGATACAGAAGTATAGCTGGAGCATTGCAGTATTTAACTCTGACTAGACCTGATATTACATTTTCTGTCAATAAAGTTTGTCAATTCCTTCATGCTCCTACTACAGTACATTGGGCGGCAGTTAAGAGAATTCTCAGATATATTAAGCAATGTACTCAGTTGGGGCTTAAAATTCAGAAATCTAAGTCTACTTTAATAAGTGCCTTTTCATATGCAGATTGGGCAGGCAGTATAGATGACAGAAGATCAACTGGTGGTTTTTCTATTTATCTTGGCTCTAATCTTGTTTCATGGTGTGCACGTAAACAAGCCATAGTTTCCAGGTCTAGTACAGAAGCTGAATACAAAGCAATTGCTAATGCAACAACTGAAGTCATGTGGATTAAGACTTTACTTCGTGAATTGGGAATACTGAGTCCTCGAGCAGCCAAAATGTGGTGTGATAACATTGGCGTCAAATATTTGTCTGCCAATCCAGTTTTCCATGCCAGGATGAAGCACATTAAAGTTGACTTTCATTTTGTACGAGAAAGGGTTGCAAGAAAATTATTGGAGATAGAATATATTGCTTCTAGCGATCAGATAGCTGACGGGTTTACAAAAGCTTTGTCAGTTCGATTACTTGAGAATTTCAAGTACAATCTCAACCTTACGAAGGTTTAGATTGAGGGAGGATATTAGAAGATATACATGTATGCGTGTAACTCAAGTAATCTGCCGTGACTTGTACAACAACCCGAGTAGATATTGTTGTAGTTCGATTAGGTTTATCTGTTGTAATTCACCTAGAATCTCTCGGGTTATTGAGCTTGTACGGCGCCTATATGTATGTGCCACATGAGGGGCTTTTCCTCATAAGATTAACATGCATCCGTCGTGCACCGAGAGGGCCGACGTTCCACCCAAGCGCCTCTGATTTTTTACACAGTGAACAGTTCATTCCCATGGTCATCAATCTCGACGGTGACTTCGGGTTCTGTGAGTCCATACAGTATATATACGTGCCATGCACGCTAGTCATGTATTACCTCCGTTTTTATTTTGAAGTCGCTCGGACACAAAACTTAGTGCAAATTTGCACTAAACATCCTGTCCTAACGACATTAAAATAAAATTGAAGGGAGTAAGCAAGTGGTTGACTGAGCGGTGCAAACTTTCTGTGTTACCACTCATTTTCAGGGCCGGCTCTGGGACGGGGTAATGAGACGACCGCCTAAGGCCCACACGCACAAATGTTTTCCCTGGCTATGGACTGATCAACTTTTCTTGTTGTCGATTGCCGCCGCATCCGTATCACCGATTGCATGCTCGTCTTCCGGCCATCATATTGCCAATCATCCTGCTGCCGTATCGCCGATCGTTGCCCAAGACCAAGCAACGGGGGATTACAATAGATGATGAAATGCAACCGGAGATTACAATGGAGAGAGCGTTCGAGACAAGTTTTAATAAGAATTATTTCTTTTGTATAGTTTCTTGCTAAACAAAAATTGCAGTCTAAGATTGTGTGCATGGATAGCTCTCAAATACCACATATTTTGAGCAGTACAGAAATGAAGGCTTCACATCTAGTGTGAGTAATGCAAAACCATTGCGTGTGACATGGGTTTAATAAGAACCAGATTTTCCTCATAGTACTACAAAAAAACATCTTTGTGCTCACCCCATTTTAATGTTAAAATGGTGCAAAATGATGACGGAAAGGAGATTTGAACATGAGACCTCAAGGGTTTAGATCAAATGTCTTAACAATAGACCGATCTCAAAAAAAAACACCAGACCATGCATAAGTTGAAGCCCACTGACTGAAATACAAATATATTTAATATTTTTTTAGGCGGGTCATGCCGTGCCACCCATTAGGCTGAAGCCTCAGCGCAAACACGGCCCACTGCTTCGTGCCGTGCTGGCCTGACCCGAAATTTGGTAGGCCGTACCGTGCTTGGAGCGGCCAAAATGACCGTGCTCCGTGCCCGTCCATTTAGCCATCTATGTATGCGCTACCAATGATGCATAGAACCGAAGGGGTGCATAAAAAATTACAATTAAAAAAAAAGCATTTGAGGTGCTCTGGGCCGCGGTAGCGTTAGAAGTGGTATCGGCCGGCCTGGGGTCTTTTCAGTACACTAGCCCAGGGCCCAGTGCATAGAAAAAGATGCGACCCATCTTTGGCATGCAGCCCATCTTCGTGAACGATATGAAGTGATGATGGCCTCCAATCCTTCGCTGCCTGCTTTCCGCGCGAAGTTCCCACGGTACATTGAGCGGCGACGCACATGCATGTAGGAGCACTAGTATCGTCGTTTCGAGAAAAAAAAAAAAAGCAGCACTAGTATTGTACTTGTGCCGCTGTGCAGTTGTGCCCATCACTGAGATGAGGGCAGCACACTGGGGCAATAAGATATCCATCGCGGATGTTACCCATTTGCTCGTTCTTTGCCCTTGCTTCTTGCCGATGGAAAAGTTCAGATCCGCGGAGTCGTTCCTTCTCATCGTAAGGTCTCGATTGTCACTTTGCGTGTTTCCTCTCCCAATCCCGAAACGATGCCCTGACGGCATTTTATGAACAACGCAGTAGTGTTTCCAGATCTGAACCATGTAAGAAACAGTGCCACTTATATATCCAGAAAGGAAATTAATCGTTGTAACTGGGACACTAGCCGGACTTAGATCTTTGGCTGTATGAGAAGATTCTTTTGTAGCAGCGTTTGATGGATCTAAGCTCCCGCCAAAGTGACGAAGTAAAATAGTAACAATGATTCTGCTAAGAAACAAATTAAGGCCCTCCTTCCCTCTTTGATCCTCTCCGTCTATTCTCTTTGGATGACGTTGCTGGTGTTGGTCCCGGTTTGGTTGTGACAGTCGTGCACCTGGGAAGTGGTGAAAAGTTGGTCGCGTGTTCGTTTCGTTTAGGATTAAAGTTTAGGCTAAAGTTGTTTCTATTTAAAGGTATTAAATAAAGTGTAATTACAAAACTTTTTGCAGAAACTTGAGCTACTTTGCGAGACAAATCTAATGAGGGTAATTAAACCGTGATTAGACGATGGTTACTGTAGCATCACTGTAACAAAATATAGCTTAATTAGGGTCGTTAGATTCGTCTCATAAATTAGCACCTATCTGTAAAAAAATTCTGTAATTAAACTTTATTTAATATCTTTAAATAGTAAAATTTTCTGGACTAAACTTTAGGATTAAAGAAAACGAACAGGGCCATTTCACTTCCAGAGCCTGCCACTGCCATGCGGCCCATGCCTTCCGGCTGGGCCACTCCATGGCCTCGATTTGTCCAGGTATAGTGTTCTTTATCTTTTTTTTTCTTCGAACAATACATTGTACTACTAACAGTATTCTTTATACGATGACAAAAAGTAATTTACTCTACTGCCTGTTCCTTGCGTGTGGGGCGTTGACGCCAGTTTTGATCAACGGATATCGTAGAATAAGCAGCGCGTATCTCGAACGAGCACGCTCGTCCAGCGTCCTCGGCCGGGGCAAGTTTAATTTACGTGCGGGCCTGCGGCCCTGCGGGGGCACATGCGGAGCGCACATACATACGCCTCGGCGTACTCTCCGCTGCTGCTGCTCAAGATGTCTCGCTGTCGCGCGCGAATGATCCGCCGTCGTCTGCTCCGTTCCTGACACTTGGTTGACTGGTGTTGGATCAGCTTCTCAAGTACTCCCTCCGTCCCAAAATGTAAACATTTGCTGACTTTTCAGCATTGCGTTTGACCCTTTGTCTTATTCAAAAAATTATAAAAATATTATTTATTTTATTACAATTTGTTTTATCATTAGACATATTTTAAATATGATTTATTTGTTTTATATTTTTATACAAAATTTTGAATAAGACGAAGGATCAAACGTGATGCTGAAAAGTCAATAAATACTTACATTTTGAGATGGATATATTTTTATACAAAATCCTAGTTTTCCAGAACGCTGCGAAATCCTAGTCGTCGTTGCTCGTCAACTTATCTTACGTGCGCTTTGGACAGCTGATCGACTGCCCCTGCCTATGTGCACGGAGACCCCTCGAGGTGATAGCCAAACGTGACGATGAGGGTACCAAACATGTCACAAGGAATTGAGGCTGTGAACGGGCGAGAAGAACCAGAAGCGGTCACATGCGCGGTCACTGGTCGTCGGCTCGTCGCGAACGGCGCGGCGCCTCCCCTCTCCGTCCGCTTCTCGTACGACGCCTGCTCCGACTGCCTGTTACTTTTCTCTTCTCTAAAATTTAGACCCATCATATTAAAAAGAATTTTGTCATTTAGAAATATTAAATAAAATTTAATAACAAAACTTTTTTGACAGATGAATGCTCATTTCGAGACGAATCTAATGAGCCTAATTAATCTATATTTTGCTACAGTAATGCTACATAACCATCATCTAATCATGATTTAATTACCTTCATTAGATTTGTCTCGTGAATTAGATCAAAAATTTTGCGATTAATTTTATAATTAAACTTTATTTAATACTTTTAAATAATAAAATTATCTTTGATATGACTCTTTGAAAATTTAAAGCCCGTGAAACGAACAACTCGGCGTGCCACGGTAGGGGCAGGCAGCGCGACGCCAAAGCTGTGCGGCGTCTTTGATTGGCCTCTCCACGGGTGGGGACGGGGAATCCGTTGATCCGTGGGCCAGAACCGAGCAGTTTCGTGTCCTTTTCGCCGGAAAACCGTATCCTCGTCGTCATTACGCAGCGTGAGGCGCGGCCGTGGGGGAGCAAGTAGCCAACGGCTACTGGCCAGGAGGACGAGGATGCTTGGCAGGCAAACATGACAGGTTTTGGAATCGCGATGCACCAACCCTACGGCAAACTACTACACGTCGTTGTTCTTTTCTTTGCGATACTTGGTTTCACTATAGCTCACCTTTTTATACTACTAGACAAATTATAAGCCACTTGATAGGGTCACAAATCATAACAAGCATCCGCTATAATTGTTGTATTTATTTTTTAAACAACCGTTACAGCAAAATAATTATTTTTCAATAACTGTTACAGTAAAACAACGGTTTTTACTGCCGACAAGCTTATAGCCTGCCGACGCACCATTGATCGAAAAAAATGGACGCGACTCAGTGACGACGGATGTCGTGTTAAATATGCCTTCAATGCAGAAGAGGCCTCTGATGCTATGGATCATGGCCGCTGTAGTTTAACTGAATTAATGATACGACCGACTAATTTATTCGGGTTAGCGCGGCACCGGTAGTGAAGCGAACAAACAAAATTGAAGGCATTTTGTCCGTCCAGAATAAAATCTTCCTTGCACGATCAGACTTTTGTAACGACCCTAACAAACAGAGAAAGGGACACTGAACGGAACAGAGAGAGCCTGCTGCTCCAATCGTCGCCCCAATTCTTATCTTTCTCTAGATAATCTTCGAAGCCTAGGTCCACAAACGAAAATGATCCCAACTCAAGGGCACCCCACGATTCCAAGAAAGAGTAGCAACATAGAATATTTTCCTTTCTTGTCCTGATGTATTACCCTGCAGAGTCTTCTTAACAATTCAAAGGTACACCTATGTGTTTGCTTGTGAAAATGAGAGTGTTAGGCTCCCTTTGGAACACGGGATTTTTTTCTATTCCTGCGTTTTTTCTGTGAACAGTCAACTGATTCCTGTAAAATTCTTGTACAATTCCTGTGAAAATCCTGCGTTCCAAAGGGGGCTTTAGTATTTCTGATACTTTTGGAAAAGCACCAATGCATTAACTTTTATTGGCGCCACATCAAAAGCAAGAAAATTAAAATAAAATAATGCAAAGAGTTCTTTTCTTGCCCGCAGCATATGTATTTGGAGCATGACAGTATATGATGACCCCTTTCCCTTTAAAGAAAAGAAGGAATGCATATAGAAAAACTGTTTCAGGTCACATCATTTCTCGTTGCTTGGCAGGGAAGAAGGTCAGATAACTCTTGTCGGCCAGGATTTATACATTTATGCAGATCCATTCTAGCTGAGGCATTTATGGTGCTGCGGCGAGATGAGTGTAGTAGTGAATCTAGAGTCTCTGCTCTTTTTTTAGATAAGCGCCACCTTGGCGCGACCTTCAGGAGGCCAGGTGCGGGACGGGGGCTCGAACCCCCGCCGGCACGGACGCACCCTTGCGCCGTTACCACTGGGCCACCAGCCCATCCGCATCTAGAGTCTCTGCTCTGCCTGAACATGTTGTTCTTCTTCATCTGGAATTCTATGATCGAGCATGGGGAGGTGAGGTTAAGATCATCATCACCTTCTCTGACTTTGCTCGAATTGTTCCCTTCCACCGCCGGCCGTGCAGGCATTCCAGTTAGCCTGGAAAAGCAGCAGCAGAATCAGGGTATACATGGCAGAAAATTGTTGTCCGGTTAAGCTCGGTGAACGTTAGCATACGGGCGTGTGATTGGAAGAAAATACAATTGCCGTCGTTGTCACAAGATTTAAAGTGAGTACACTGGCGATGCAGGTGACCTGATCCTCTGCGCCTGAGCTACGTCGTCATCTGGTTGTAACCTTATTTTATAACATTCATTATCTACTGGCTTTTGGCATATGATCCACACTGATTTGATCCTACACTACTTAAATTTTCAGTTGATTTGCATATCGTAGTGGGTAAATCTTTTTTGAATGTGACATTCGATAATATACACACAACAATTCTAAAATGGTTGGTCTAGAAATCATCAAGCATTCTATCATAAAAAAGCATCTGCACCACAAACTCTAAAATAAACAGGCTCAACATAAAAAATTCAAAAAATACACACATTGTGGGGCAACAAACCAATGCATGAAGCAACCAAGGCCATAAAAGGTTGGGATTTGACTGAAAATTAAAGGCACCTATAGCCTCCATTGACATGATGAGCTGCCGCAGCAGATCCGACGTCCCCACCACCGCTGATCTCATAATTCGGTTACCGGGATTATTAAATACTTAGTATAATCCAGCAAAGCAAAACCCAAATGCGCAAAACCCGTATCCAATGCGTGGAGAAAAATACTCAAAAGAATTATTAATCGGAAAAAGAATGCCAACTGAAAAAAGATAAAGCGAACGCAGGCGATGGCGCATTCCGCAAAAACGTTTTTATTCGTTCACACCCCTGGCGCACATACACACTCTCCTTCCTCCCCTTCGCCTCCAATCTTCCCTCCTCCTCCTCCCCTTGCTTCTCGCGCACACTAACCAATCCGGAGCACTCGTCGCCGCGGCCCCCGATCGAATCCGCCGGAGCCTCCCGGGGCCCGCGCCATTGTCCGAGTCGGGAGGCATTCGTCCTCCTGCACTGCCTCCCCCACCCGCGTCGTAGCGGTGGCGGTGGTGGGATGTATGATCGTTAGTCCGGGTGGAGGAGGAGGTGGCGACGGCGGCGGGGATTAGAACCGCGTTGGTGGTACTGAAGAAAGGAAGACGAGGCGGGGGAGGTGATGAAGGGGACGGCGCCGCCGGCGAAGCGGCGGAGGGGCCCGCGGCTGGCCGTGCTGGCGCTCGTCTTCTGCTCGCTGCTCGTGCCGATCGCCTTCCTCTTCAACCGCTTCCCGGCCGGTGAGTCCTCCCGAGCCCCCGCTTGCGCGCCGTCGCCTCGCACCCCGAGGACCCTGGATTTGGGGAATGCCGGAGGCTGCGTGGATCGGATCGGCACGGATCTATTCCGGGGAACGACGTTCCGTTTGTTGTCGTTTAGCGCGGCGTGTTGGCGATTTTGTTGTTACGCTGTTCTGTTTTTCTGAGATTTTATCGGGGTCAGTTTTCTGATTGGTTCGATCGTCTTTTGCTATGCAGTCTATGTGACGGATGAGCGCCCCCAGCAGGTAATTGCATACTTTGTTCTTAAAAATTACATGGGATTTTTGTTTTCTGCCTGCAGTCTTGACGTAAAATTTTTAATAAAAATGTTGGTGGGTGTTCTTTTTCTTCTGATTTGTGCTAGTATGTTGTTTCGTAGGAGATTGACTTGCCTTCATTCGAGCGCATCGGGGTGGAGAGTGGCGGCAGTGTAAATGAAGCCAAACCGGAGAGTGGCAGTGTTACTGGTGGGAATGCAGAGGCACAGGTTAGTGTTTTCTCTGATTTTTTGTAACGTCATGATAGTGATTAATTTGATAACCGTGCATACTCAGCTAGCTTTGTGGTAGTTGACGTGATCAACCACGCAAGACTGAATTTATTTATTCCAACCCTTAACTGTTTGGCTATCACTACTGTTCGTATTTTCTCGCATGTAATGTCAAGCTTAATCATATTAGAGACCCATACTAGCGAGACTGGAACAAACCACAGACACTGTTTGAGATGATAATTCAGATACAATGCATATAGGTTGGGCTATTTTTTCCACATGGAGCTTGGTAAGTTGCCCTTCGACAATATCAGGGGTTGCTTGGCTGCTTTGGTATTCTTACCCCAGTAATATATTGTAGTTAAAATGCTAAATTTATCTAACCTTTGCAATTTTCGTTTATATTGTGTATGCCAAAACATCGGCAATAAATTTATTACTAGGCCATTTTTTAAAACAAGGAACATGCATATAATAGATTTGACCTTCTCTCATATTATTAAAGCAAAACGGTACTGCATCAAATCTTATGAAATGGCTAACGAATTGTGAACTTAATGGGATTACTTATGTAAGAGTAAGAACATAGGGTAGGATCCCTCCTGGATTTTTCTTCATTTTTCTCCCACCTTCTAACTTGTCATTATAACAGTTAGTTGGGAGCACCTGTGATCCATCGTGCTTATTGTAAAGGAGGGTGTTCAGGGATATGCTGTGTTTATTTATGTTCAGTTAATCTGTATGTATTCTTTCTAAATTCAGAAGGTACGCTAGGAAAACAAATGTGCACAACTAACGTACAGGTTGTCGGAAAAAAACCAGCAAGTGTTAAATAGTTAGACGTATGGCTTGTAATGGAGATGAGCACATTTTAAGTCGTCGAGCCTGATTTTTTGTTCAGCTACAACCTACAAGAGAATGTGGTGCGTTTATCAGTAGTGGTGTCTCCTGTTTCTATGCTACTTATCATGGGCCACGTTGCACAGTTGAAGTGCACAAAAAAGAATTAAAGCCACCAATCTAACAGTTACAAACCACCTCACGGAAATATACATTTCTCCTCTCCTCCACCCTTCTCTCTTTTTTTATGCCATGAACTGTAATATCATGGAAAATATATGCCTGCTTACTTAGTAGATGTATTTTTTTTCTAGTTTAGCAATAAATACTATGTTCAGTTACATCTTTCGCTTGGTACTTTGAGGTCATAACCCTTTCCCCCCCCCCCCCTTTCCAGGATCAGGAGACACTTGAGAAGATTTCCAGTAGCAGTACAAATTTGGAACAGAGAATTGACAGTGCTTCTGGAGCCAGCACTAATAAACCAAAAGGTTTAGTAGATTAAGGAGCCTCAATAAAATTGATCTTACTTGAATCTGCAAATTTCAAATGTAAAAACAGAAAACGTGTGATAAAACTTTTCAGTACGTACAATATAGATTATAGTTATCTTGCTCTGAGGGCACTCTATGATTGATAATGATATTTCAGTTGGGTTTTAACTTTTCTCTCTATAGCTTGTACAAATGTCTTTCTTTTACCTAGGACAAAAAATTATTAATATTCGAGCTATGTTTGACTTGTTTTCATGCATTCTACATGTCCTCTCTCTTGTTTTGACCTGGCTCGTGTTACTGATGAAGTGATTGGCTCTGTATGCAGTTCTCCCCCCTCCATTAATAGAAAAACCAAAACCAGAAGTGAAGCCAGTGAGAGTTCCAGTTCAACCCACAAAAGTATGGATGTCTCTTGGCTAGTTCATTGCTTTAGCAGTTACTGCATGTAACTGTGATTTATTTTGAAGCTCATTTTATCATTAGTCTGTACATACTTTCTCTAACCTTAGCCAGGCTGTAATTTGGCTATTATGTTGTTATGTGAGAAGTGTATTGACACATGTCTTTTATTGAAACATATTATTTCCAGGATATTGACCGTGTCAGGTTAAGACCTCCCAGAGTTCAAAATGCTGATGAGGTGGAAAAGGCTAAGGCTTGTCAAATTGAGTTTGGGAGTTATTGTCTCTGGTCAATAGAACACAAAGAAGTTATGAAAGATGCCGTTGTGAAAAGATTAAAAGATCAGCTATTTGTTGCCCGATCTTATTACCCAAGCATTGCCAAACTTAAAGGAAAGGAGGCACTTACTCGTGAATTAAAACAAAATATTCAAGACCATGAGAGGGTTCTCAGTGAATCCATTGTTGATGCTGATCTACCATCATTGTGAGTATTTAGCATACTTGATTGTTTTTGCATTTAGTGCATTTTGTTGCCAATCTTGTAGCTTGGAAATATGATGACTTTATCATGTATAAACAATATAAGACTGAAAATCCTACTTTTGATTAAAGTATGTTTCATTGGTCTTTTTGAATACCTTTTTCTTGTTCTATGCCCTGCGAGTGTAAATAATGAATTCTCACCTGAAAAAAATTTACCAAATACGATGCTGTGTTGACTTAGTACGTTTGAATCATCCTTTACATTTTATTTCAGTATAAAAAAGAAGATAGAGAAGATGGATCAATCAATAGCAAGAGCCAAATCATGCACTGTGGATTGTAACAATGTTGACAGAAAACTTCGCCAGATTCTGCATATGACAGAAGATGAAGCTCATTTTCATATGAAGCAAAGTGCATACCTATACAACCTTGGTGTTCACACCATGCCCAAAAGTCATCATTGTCTTAATATGAGGTTGACAGTAGAATATTTTAAATCTGCCCCATTGGATTCAGATGACTCTGCTGTTCGTAAGTTTACCATTCCAGACCATAAGCACTATGTTATACTATCCAGAAATGTTCTTGCAGCATCTGTTGTCATCAACTCAACTGTTAGTAGTGCTGAGGTACGGAGAGAGTTTTCTACACTTTTAAACTGGTGTATCACATCTTCTGTGATTGACATTGCTGATGTTCCTTTTGTCATTTTGCAGGATACAGAAAATGTAGTCTTTCATGTACTAACTGATGCTCAAAATTTCTATGCCATGAAGCACTGGTTTGCAAGAAACTCCTATAGGGAATCGGCTGTTGATGTCATAAACTATGAACGAGTTATTTTGGAGAATCTCCCTGAGTTTGGCGCCCAGCAGTTATATTTGCCTGAGGAGTTTCGTGTTTTGATCAGTAGCCTTGAGCAACCTACTGAGAAGTCAAGAATGGAATATTTATCGGTGTTCAGTCACTCACATTTCTTTATTCCGGAAATATTTAAAGATTTAAAGAAAGTAATTGTTTTGGATGATGATGTGGTTATTCAACGAGATCTCTCTTTCTTGTGGAATCTTGATATGGGAGATAAGGTCAATGGCGCTGTCAGGTTTTGTGGTCTGAGACTAGGCCAATTAAGAAATCTCCTGGGCAGGGCAGCGTATGATCCGAAATCATGTGCATGGATGTCTGGGGTGAATGTGATTGATTTAGACAAATGGAGGGAATATAATATTACAGAGAATTATGTTCAACTCTTGAGAAAGGTTTGTTTCTTTCTTACTATCCATCGCACAAATTCTAAAGCATGCTTTCTAGCAGGACCACTTGCTTAAATGTTGCTTTAGTTTACTGGCAACCATAAAATCATTACTGATTCATGGTACTTGTGTTCTCTTGTGAATTTATATTTGGCCTTTTTGAAATATATACCTTTATTTTGCAGAAATTGCTCGAAGTGACCAACTTACTATTTATTCTACTCTTATGTTTTTTATAGTTTGGAAACAGTGGTGATGAGGCCTCACTGCGAGCTGCAGCTTTGCCTATAAGCTTGCTTTCCTTCCAGCATCTTTTATATCCTCTTGATGAGAAGTTGACTTTATCTGGACTTGGATATGACTATGCTATTCGAGAAGGATCTATCCAGAGTTCTGCATCGTTGCATTACAATGGTAATATGAAACCTTGGCTTGAGTTGGGCATACCAGACTACAAGAAGTACTGGAAGAGGTTTCTTGCACGAGATGAGCGGTTCATGGATGAGTGCAACGTAAGTCCATAGCGCACTTGAACCTGGGAGCCATAACATTGGACAGTAGATTGTTACGTCTACTGCTGCTGTACTATATACCAAGAGGACGTGCACTTCGATTGACACAAGAACGCTGAGAAGCAGTTATTAGCCATCAATTTTGACACAGTAGATCCAGTACCATCTGTTCATTAAATTAGTGAGCTTGAGGATGGTTTTTTTCTGCAGTTAGTGAAATTAGTGTTAAGATTGAAGTATAATGCAGTAGAAAACGATGATGTGTGGTGGTGAGGCTTCAGGTAAGAGGGAGCATCACAGTCACCGTCTAGATTACGGGACAGGATGATCGGTGGTGGATTGTTGCACCTCTAATTGAAATTGGTGCCTTCTACCTCATCAGTGCAGGTTGATTCTTTTTTAGTTAATTTTTTTGACCCCTCTTCCTTTGTCCTTCTGTCAATAAGGACATACACAGGCTAAATTCAAATTCTTTGTTCTTGGTTGTTGCACATTGATTGTTCTACTTAATATTATGTTGATGGAAAGTATATTATGATGTCAGAAACTCATCAGTTACAAAAACGAGGTTGACAGCTGTTCTGTTTGAGTGTCCTGGTATTCTGCCCATTTTCTCATTCTTCAGCATGTTGTTTGCGACTCGTGTGACAGGAAGCCTCGAAAACTACTACTCCCTCCGTCCCTAAATGTACTTCTTTTTTTATACTTTCAGACATCACGTTTGATCGCTCGTCTTATTCAAATTTTTTACACAAATATTTAAAAAAGTGTATTTTAATTAAAATATCTTCAATGATAAAATGAATTATAAAAAAATAAATAAAATTTATGTAAAAAAAATAAATAAGACGAGCGGTCAAACGTGATGTCTGAAAGTCAAAAAAGAACTACATTTAGAGACGGATAGAGTATACTACTATGGATCCCGTTTCATATTTTTGGATGTTTTTGAGACTCGGTGTGACAGGGCCTCCAAATCTATTTTGGCTTCCTACATCTAGTGTATGTTTGGTTGCTACCCTCAGCAAGATTTGCATGAGCCTGAGGATGGTAGGCTGCTCTTGTTTTATGCGACACACTGAGATCCTCCCTTAGGCGTCCAATTTTTTTTTTTTAATTTTTTTTTTGGAAAAGTAAAGTAATTCCATTACTCATGTGCCGACATATCGTCAGCAAGACAGCAACTAGACTACAAACCGGAAGAACATCAACAGACGATTGTCTTCCACTAAACAAGTGCATCCTAGAGATGCCACAGCGTGTGCACCCTTATTACAATGGGAAACTAAATGAAAAACTATCAAAGTTCACATAAACTAGCTTTTTTAGAGCAACTCCAGCAGGGCATGTAAAAATGAGTACATGCTCATGTAGGGGCCGGCCTCTACATCCAAGTCCCTACATAATGCTTCCAACTCCAGCAGCAACCCCTTTCTGCGAGCCCCTAGATACGTAGGCCCTACTCGTCATCCTCTCGTCCCTCCTCCCCTCTCTTCTTCACTGCATCCCGACGACGCCACCTCCAACACGACGACGCAGCACGGCTCCCCCAGGCCCACAGCCCACCTCGATGCGATGTGAGGCGGCGCGGTGCCCCGACGCGCGGCAACCGACGTGAGGCGGCGCGGCACGCAGAGGAGCGGGGGAGCAGGCCATGGCGTCGAGACGCGCAGGCCACGGCGCGCCGCCCTCGTGCACGCACCTCGGCGCGGAGCTGGATGCCAGGCGAGAGGACAAGCTCGCCATGGGAGCGCCGCATCGACGAACCACGGGTCACGCGGCCACCTCGCCATGGCCGGGAAGGGGCGAATCGATGCGTGGTTGGGGCGAATCGACGGCGTGCACGACGCGCAGCACTCCGGAGAGCTCGAATCGACGGCAGACGCGGCGAATCGATGAGGACGGCGGCGCGGGGTGGCCTTGCTTGGCGGCGCAGGGGAAGAGGGATGGCGGCAAGCCCGCCATGGCCTGTGCAGGGACGAATCGATGTTGGGTGGGGACGAATCGACGACGAGCGCGTCTTGCAGCACTCCGGCGACCTCGAATCGACGGCGGGCGCGTCAAGCTCGTAGAGGGACGGGGCATGGGATTTGGGCGCGGCGGAGGCCCTGGGCGCGCGTCGATGGCCAGATCCGGCGCGCTTGGGTCGGCGATGGAGAGGCGGCACATCTCGCGGCAGCTCACTGCAGCTCCGGCTTGGGCGCAGCTCGACGTTGCGGCGTGCAGTGCGCGGAATGCCAGACGGCGCGCGCGGGAAGGAGGCGGCGTGCGCACGCGGTGGTGGTTGAGCGGGCCCCATCATGTAGCGACCCCGTAGCAGGTCGCCAGATGTGACGACTTGGGAGGAAAATCTAGGGACCCAATAGCTGTAGGGGCTCATCTAGGGGCCCTGCTGTAGTTGATTTTTTAACATCAAGCCTCTACATCCAATCTAGGGGCTCATATAGGGGCCCTGCTGGAGTTGCTCTTAGTTCCTGGACAAGGCCTCCCAATGGCGCCAAATCATAAGCATCAGAAGTGGGCACTTGTTAGAGCGTCCTCAATGGTTGCCTCTTAGCTAACTCTTAGAATTGTTTATTAAATAAAAAGAAGAGAGAGAAGGCAGCTAACTCTTCCTCAAGAGGCAGCCTCTAAGGAAAATGAAAGACTTAAACATGGACCCCACTCCTCTTCCCTCCTTTGTAAGAGTTAGCTGCTACCTCTTAGCTACCTCTACCATTGGGGACGCTCTTAAGCAGAGCATCAATTTCTAGGCATCCAAAATTACTACTACGTCCGTTTAAATTACTTGTCATTTTAGATTTTTCTACTTTTCTTAAATTAGTTGTCATTCTCACTTCTCAATGCACATCTTTGTCTTCTCTCACCTTATTTTACGTGCATTCATCTTTTTCACTTCTTAATTCCTGTGACTAGAGGTATTAGTTGCTCTAAGAACCGAATGTAGGACACATCAGCAACAGATGTACTCGTCGGGGATCTGCGATGTTAACGGCAGAGGAGTTCTTCCAACAACTGCGACGATGACATCTTTATGTCGCCTCTTTCATGCTCACCGTTCGACCTGCCCGCGGTCCTCCCGGCTGCCTGCACGGTTGAAAAGCATTGAGCAATTGATCTAGTAGATGCTTCACCGGGCTCAAGCGAGCACAAGCGTGGTGTCCATCGTTGATTGAATCTGAGGAACTTCGACAACAGGCCTTGCAGACCGTCGGAGCTCAACCCAAACAACGAAGGTAGCATGGTTGCTTCTGTGATTTGGATGTGATTTAGGATGCAGTGCTCGGTTTGTGCCCCCAAATGAAACGCATGGAAGTAAGTCCAAGTTAAAAAATTTCAAATGAGCATGTTAACAACAATTTATTCTAGAAAATAGTCATATAGCAATTTGATACGGTGCACCTGGTGACTGGATTAAGCTCTCACTGTCACTGCTATGGACGCATACACCCTTTCTTCCTTTGAGTGACCCTAGGTTTAAATATTGATCCCACATAGAAGTGCATCGCCTACAAAGACAAGTAATTAAATAAAGAAAAATAAAACCAAAACAAAATGGTTGGGTGATTGATAAGAATCAACAAATAAATACTTTTTTTATTCTTGTTATGCAAAATAGACCCGCTCGATACTTAACTACTTTTTAAAATATATTCATTCATAAAATTAAAATTAAGATTACAAATGAACTCATGCAATGCTGAATTTACAAGCACTATCACTACATGTCCCGATTGCCATACAACAATGCTACAAATCCATCTAATCCATGTTTTCAATTATGTCATAGATAGCTCTAGAAAATAGCATCAAGGTGCTATTCTCTTACATTTCTTAACTCGTTGAGAACTGGTCATAATGAACAAGCAAGCTTAAATTGATACTTATAGGGTCATTTCACTTGTCAATGAAAGGGAAAAATAATGAACTTTCCTTGGTTTATTTTTGTTCTTCTTGTTGTGGGTGGGTGGGGGAGGGGCATTTGCCCTACTTATTTTAGTTATTACATGTTAGATAACAGTTGTACACATACTACAGAGACGGTAACTATCTAAAGAAGATCAACATCTTAGAATTAAACCATCAATCTATTCTTCAACTTGCTAAGGTCAAATGTAATTACCAATTTAAGTATTCCAATTACTAGAGCTATAGAAAATTGTTACACGTCTCTTTTTCACTGATGACATATCTTTGAAAATTATTACTCTCCACCGCCAATCTAAATTCGAAGGTAAAACCTAGGGGCTGAGACGGGTTCTGTTGAAACTAACAAAATTACTCGACGAGCCGGAGGTCTGTTTGGATCCTGAACTAATTGTAACTTTGCCTTTTGTCACGGATCGAATGCCTTTAGTCCAAAATAGCCAGGTTTGCTTGACTAATGGAGTAAAAACTAGTTGAGGGGTTCGCTAAGAATTAGTCCACCATTATCTGAGGGGTTTGCTTGACTAATGGGGTAAAAACTAATTTTAGCTAGCTAATTTAGTCCATGGCACTTGAATCGAGGGGTGGTGGGCTGATTGGACCCAGCTGCTATTTATATGGTGATTTTGCGCTTTTTTGTATCCCCTAGCTGAAGCTCCCCAGGGGTACATGGGGTTCAAACAGACCTACATTCACCTAGAACTTTAGACAGTACAATATATCAGTAATCCATAATTTGTACATCGAACCACAAGGACATACCTTCCAATCGGTTCGTGACCATTGACACCACTGACTTGGTTTTTGTTACACCTCCATCAATCTACCACCCTTGTAGGCGAAGAGGGGGGTGGGGGGGGGGGGGGGGGGGGGGGGGTGTGGTGGTGGTGATGTGTTTTGAAACGCAGCTTGTTCGGCTGGCTGCATTGCAACAGCTGTGATTCAACACCTACAGTGTTCTAGTTATTTCTTCAACATCCGCTACAGTGTTCGCAGTTATTTCTTCAGCAGCCGCTTCAGTATAACAGCTACGATTCAGCCTGCCGAACAGCCATAGCAAAATCTTCTCTCATAATTTTGGATATAATTCTTATTACTAATGAGTTATACACACGGCTACCAGAAGATTATTTTCCTCTTCTTCAGGTTCCTTTAAACAGCTAAGGTTGTCCAACTCAATAGATTAACGGATCAGTACTAGAATATGACACAGCTGGTACCAATTTTGACCAAGCAATCTGAATTATGTAACTAATGCATTAACTATCTTGCAGCTTCCGACGCTTCTCTTGGGCAATCTTAGAGCCATGAGTTGCAGCTGCTTGGGAATCAGAGTCGGTTTCTGCAAGTTTCTGTTTGACACCTATATGGGCCAAACTTTTTTCCTGTTCTGCAATATCAGGCTTGTCTCCTGTTCTATTTTGGTCAGTGGCTGCATCACTATCCTTGTCTGCAGAGGGGCGCAGATCAGGTGCTGTATCTGAGGATGGATCCTGCACCTTCATTGTGCTGGATTTACACTGCTTTTCAAACATCATCTGCAGATACTTTCCTTGTTCTTCAATCCTCAACTGCAATTTCCTCTGAATCTGCAATAGAAATATGCCGGAGTTCAGATTAAATGGATTTCATTTGCACTGATATCGAGCACGCAAGACCAAAGCGATTGTGAGGCTCTTTTGTTTGCAGAATAGTGGTTCCAGCACTCACAGTTGCGAAACTATAAACAAGTGCCAGGCAAAGGGCATATGTCTTGCAATTGCAAATCCAAAAGCATACAAAATGCGGCAAGCCACCCTTTTTCCAGGCGAATATTAGACCTAACACCAAACCATTAAAAATGAAAACTAGTACCTCAAGCTGTTCATGAAGCCGCTTCTGAACTTCCATCTGAAGGCGCAGTGCTTCTGTAAGATCCATGCTCCTATATATGAAACCCAAAATCATGCAGGAGAGTTAATGATTTGACTGACATATGAGCCTCACAAAATCAGAATCTATGTTTCAATAGAAATGAACACGTAATGGGTTCACTATGCATCATCACAGTTCCAAAACCAGAAGAGGCTGGGATTTGACAACAATGGTATTGGTAAAGAACTAATTTTTTTAATCTTTTTCACTCTAATCGATTTGAAATGTATATGGAACCAATTCTGCAAGTTTAAGTGTGAGCCTACTTTGCAGTAATCCTTCATGTTTTCCAGTAAAAAACATGCCTATAAGTAAATTATAACCAAACATCCTTATCTTTCTCTCAAGGCAATGCCAGTCAGCACTACAAACTGTCATCCCAATTGTCACTAAACTCCAGATCTTAGCTTAACATGTTGAATAAAACAGTAACATAACATATTACTACCAATGGAGACAAACAGTCGAATAGTGTGCCTGTGCCAAACAATAGAACAAAAGATGCAGTGGAAAATGATAATCCACTCACGTTTTCAGGTCCAGAGACAGCTCTTCAGCAGTTGTCGTTTTTTCAGATGTACCTGCATAATGGTTTATGAAATGTTAGGTTAAACTAGTAGTTCACACTAACAAAATATAGCTGCATGCATACATGCTATTTGCAATAAAGATTCCCTCAGGACATGATTACTGCACCACAAAACGATGAAAGGGCGCAGCGATTCAAAATTACTCAACAATGTAAATATTATACATGGAAGAGCTCAACTGAAACAAACCTTCAGAAAGGTCTGGCTTATAGCGAGCTGTGCGGTACTTCTGCAACACAAAACCGTAAAGTTGAGAAAACAGAAACATCTTCTTTCGGCAAGAAACTACTTACAAAGCTAAACAGCAGACCTGCAGATGGCTTTTGACATGATATATTGTCAAACCATCAACTTTCATAAGCTTAAGCACGCCCTTAGGAGTAGCTTCTGAATAGGTACGAGACAGAACAAAAAATACAGCCATTAGATGATGCCATATAGGATCATATCTTAGAAGATCACTGATATGAGAAATTGACAGCCCAGTAAACATACTTTCGCTACCACCAAGCTGATTTACAGCATCTACAAAACATTCATGAAGTTCTGGGGTCCATCTCATCCGTTGTTTAGCTGCAGAGGTATTGCTGCTATTGGGAGGACTAGCAACAGGACAAATCTCCCCACTAAGGGATGAAGCCGACTGGTTCACAGCAGGTTGTGATGCAGCTGAGTTGGAAGGCTGGACCATGTTCTATAACAAAATTGAGAATAGTCATGAAAGAACTGAGGTGCTACAACTATCTTAAATAAATAGGACATTCAAAGTCTATTTTGCGCCAACGGAAAAATGCACCAACGCCACTGGCAGGCCAACAACAACAGTTTATCATTATAATAACATGAACAGTTCTACATAATAGCTGAGTAGTCAACCTAACAGCATACGCACACTATTCAACCAATGTACAGGGAATCATTGCTGTACTTCACACCATCAATTCAACAAAAGAAATGGTATGAATGTTTACAAATTAAAAGGCTAGATCCAATTAAATGTACATTCCTCCATGGACTCCAAGAAAATGGCAAGCGGGAAAATTGCTTTGTTGCAGACGTTTGTCACGTCACTATGTGCAAAACAAAACAAAAAAATCCTTCCAAACACTAAAAAACATATACATATTCACACTAACATACCAGATTACAACAGATTTTGCAGTCAGAAAAACTTCTGCAATTTTCAAAGCATTTTCTATTATGTTACAATATAAATGAACGGATTACTTCTATACTACCAGAATAAAGATAGACTAACAAGTTCACTCATTATGGTATTGCAATTACATACCTTTGACTGGGAATCAGTAGCTGTTGCGTCTAGAATATCTTTCCAATCATCATTCATTATATCTGCCCACCATTCATTTTGATTAGCAACCTCATCGGATGCCATAGCAGAACTGCCATTCTGGATCTGATTACCAGGAGCAGACATATTATCAATGTAACCCGGTAAAACATCCACAGGAGATGGGAACCAGGCCACCTCAGTTTGTGTGCCTGGTGTATTGTTAGACAAAGACTGGAATACTTCAACATTGGATGATTGAGAAATAAAGGGAGCGGCAATAGACTGCTTCTCGAGGTTAGACACAGAATCATGTGGACTAGCACAGTAGCCTGAATAGGATGATCCGATGACACCAGCTCTTGGGTGCAAAGTACCAGACTGAATTGTAGCATGACGCAAGGGTATAGAATCATCTGGCAGTTGCCTTGACATTGGAATATGCTGGGGGTTACGAGGCCTCGGGAAGCTCTCTTTCATAGTATTTGGCAGAATAGGTACGGAGGAGGACATTGCTCCAAAAACGCTGCTGTTTTGAGACTGCATCAGATTAAACTTCCTCATTTAGAATAGTGCACAGGCTTTGTTTCCTTCCCATAAATTGCTTGTCGGTACCTTTGTACAGTAATCTCGCTAAGAACACAAATCCATTACTCTGCAGATGGTTGCGAAAAGAAAATTAAAGAATGTAACAGAAAAGTAGGTTAAATGAAAATAAATGCAACTGCAACAGCCAAGAAACACAGCTTGCAGTAAACAATATCATGCATAACAACACTCAGAAAAAGGGAGATAGTAGAATTATGAAATGAGTTGATGAGTTGGCAACAGTTATTAAATTGCAATCTTTCGAATACCGGTGGCCAAAACAAAATATGTGGTCACCCTTCTTCACCTTGCTTTCTCAGTTGTTTATTTTTGGGGGTCAAAATAAAAGAGAGTAGCCACATAGATGGAAGAGTAGCACCATATAAATTATACCAAATATAGATGATAATGGACTTAAGAGAAGCAGGGCATTGGTCTTAGATGAGGCATAATTCGGCAAACACAGTTCGATACATTGCACTTATGCAACAGAAGGCACCAAATATTTTAGACAGCTCCAAGGTCTCATTGAGTTAATACTTAATTTTGAAGCAAGAAACTACATTTCCCACATGGTGCACCCACATGCAGAATCCTACGGAGAACATGATGCCATAATGATGCCCTGATGCGGTGGCACTGCCTCAGACTATCTTACTACTACCAAAGGAGGCAGTACATAAGTAAACGGCAATTCTTATCCTCGTAATTCCAAAAGAAATCGCCATCAATCCCTGAGTCATTTGAACAGGGTATGGACGTGTTTGGATACCCTGACTAGAGACTAGACTAGACTAATTTTAGTCACTTTTAGTAACTAAAGTTCCAAACAGAGAGGAACTAAAAGGGACTAAAACTAATCAGGCTAGTTCTAGTAGAGGAGGGGGAGGCTAAAAGGTTTTAGTCTCTAGTCACCTGACTAGTTTTAGTCAGGGTATCCAAACACCACCTATGTCATCTTAATGCACATGTCCTATTAGTTCACAGGACAATCACAAGCCTGAGCCCTACAAAATCCGAAACTCTGGACTGAGACAAATCCTATGGGGCAGGCAACTATTCCGCGAGGGAGGGCCAACCCAGATGATTGCAGCTATCTCACAATACCTAACAATTCTCCTGTACGCATCCCAAATTAATCCTACCCCACCAAACCAAATCTCCCGTCACTTTTGGTACCACCGGCACACATTGAACACTATCGCAATCTATGAGCACGTCACGTGCGTCGACCAAACTCGCCCCGGGTCCCCGAGCACGTCGCGATCATAAACCCTAAGTAACCCCCAGCTCGCCAGAGCTCGCGCGCGGCGCGCCACCGCCGGTCGTTTACCATCTCGCCGGGCCAAGTCTTATCTGGCTCGCGCCGGCGGAAACGATCGCCACGGCAAGGAACGAACCGGGCGGCGGCGAGTAATCGAGACGGCACGGGCTCGACCTGATAAGGCCGAATTGGGCGATAGGACTTGGGAAGAGGCGCGTGCGTACCTGGGCTGGGCGGAGCTGGGAACGGAGGCGGCGGCGCCGCGATCGGCGCGGCGCGAGAGCTGCCTGGCTTTTTGGCGGGGAGGAGAGGGGTGGGGAGAGGGAAAAAATCTGGGCGGTGTGGCCGCCTTTTGCAGTCGATCGCGGGCGGCGGGGAGGAGAGAGAGAGGGGGCCGCTGGGAGGGATGGAGAGGAGGTGGAGGTGAGAGAGAGAGAACGACCTGGTGCGCAAAGAGGAGGACGACGCCCACCACCACCAGAAACCAGTTGCACGGGGAGGCGCACCCAGCGGCGGCAGGCCCAGCACAATGGTGGGGTGGAGGTTTTCCGTGGATGGACCCCTCCAGTTTCGTCGTGCGGCGAACAGTATATGCTACATACCGCCGTGGTAAAATGGATGGCACGTGAAAAAAAAAAGGGATGAATATGCCTTTGCCAATTAGGGGGGCTGAAGACGATTGTAGAAATAATTTTTGTAAAGTAAAATGAAAACATCTCAGATATATTTGACTGAATTATAATGTGTAGCAAATATACCCATCAAGTAAAGCTTGAAACTTGTATTCTTCACCACGAGTCATAGTTCTTTATCTAATTTGCATGATTTTAATTTAGCTCATTCTTTATCTTTAATTGATGTTTTGCAAACTAATATCAATTCTATGTTCTCATTTGTATCTTACACATAGAACTGCTATGAATATTTTCTCATTTTCCTTGACCTTGCATATTATAAATATAGCATCAAACACATAACACATATATATATTCTATTTTATATTTACTAAAATCAGTTAATTACGAAGATATCATAGCCTCGTAATGTATACACTCTCATAACATAGACAAGCATGAGAATATTTACGAGAGTATTATTTGAATTTATGGGAGCTAAAAGTCTTTTCAGAGTTTTAGTGTGTGTGTGTGTGTGTGTGAGAGAGAGAGAGAGAGAGAGAGAGAGAGAGAGAGAGAGAGAGAGAGAGAGAGAGATTATGTGATCTATTTTTATGTATACATGAACATTTGACAAGTAGGTTTATGTCAATAATCCAATAACCTGTTAAATGATGAAAATTTAAGAAATCATAACTATGCAAAGCTACACCGCCGCACACGCTACGCAAAAGCTACATAACTATGCAAAAATTAAATGATGAAGTATATAGTATGATGTTTTTGGTACATCGCCGCACACGCTACGCAAAGCTACAACAATATCACATAAACTGACCATTGCTTGGTTGCCGTGACGACTTATACATATCTCACTAGAAACATCTAGTATGTCATCACACAATCTTTTGCTTTCTTCTCATCGCATTTTTTGTGTCACTACACATGTGACGTTGCAAGATGTGCGCAGAAATCAAACATAAACGCATACCGATATATTATTAGCTATGGAAGACATTATGTGCATTTTACAATGCTTGATCTAGCATCTATATCATGCCTAACATTTGAGCACACATGTTTAGGCTTCACATGTGATTTTTTACATGTTTAGACTTAGGCTCAATGTTAATATTGTAACTATAGAATCCAAACTCATAAATATAATAGTAAAAGTGAATTACTTGACTGAATTTAGGAACAAAATACTAGAAAAACATATTTTTAAAATTTTATTTGAAGTTTATGTTTTGAGTTACTATAAGCTTGAAAAAAGTTTCGAGTGGTAGCTGGCATAAAAAAATCACGTACAATCTTTAAACTGATAAAAACATATAAGTATACTATGATTCAAAGCAAATATTTTGAAAAAAAAAAACACGTCAGAAGGGTTTTGCTTTTGCAGCAGGGTTCCATTTGACGGCTAGTCACAGAAAACCCAAATCGCCCCGACCCAACCGAGGTAGCCAACTCCGAGATCCACAGGCCGCGCCAATGGCGAAGCCGAAGAAACCACGCACTCCCGCCCCAGATCCGCCCCCGGCCGCTGCGCGGCTCCCATGGCAACCCCCAGCGCCGCCCGTCCCCACCGCCCTCCTCATCTCCCTCGCCGCACTCCTAGTCCGCGTGCTCGTCTCCGTCGGCCCCTACTCTGGCCAGGGCGCGGCGCCCAAATTCGGCGACTACGAGGCGCAGCGGCACTGGATGGAGCTCACCCTCCACCTCCCGCCATCCGACTGGTACCGCAACACCTCCGACAACGACCTCGCCTACTGGGGCCTCGACTACCCGCCCCTCTCTGCCTACCAGAGCCTTCTCCACGGCCGCATCATCAATGCTTCCCTCCCCGAAGCCGTCGCCCTCCGCTCCTCCCGCGGCTTCGAGTCCCATGAATCGTACGCTCTTGCGGCTTGGCATGATTTTACTGTCACCCTGAATCGCTTGGTGTCGATTTGTGGTTAAGCTTTGGTTGTTTGTTCCTTCAGGAAGTTGCTGATGCGGTGGACGGTGATGTCGTCGGATCTGTTGGTGCTTTTCCCTGCTGCATTGTGGTTCGTGTGGGCGTACATGAAAGGTGGGATTGGTGCTAGTGAGGAGGAGAGACGGGAGGGGTGGATGTGGCTGCTTGCCATGGTCCTGGTCAACCCATGTTTAGTTTTGATCGATCATGGCCATTTTCAGGTTGGTATTGTACTAACTAATGATGTGTGTGTTTTATGGATAGTAATGTGTTACTGCATTGAGTTATGTTTTGTTGGTTGCCTGATAATTCCTTTTTTCAGTATAACTGCATTAGCCTTGGACTGACACTTGGAGCAATTGCTGGTGTTTTGTCGAGGAATGAGCTCGTTGCTGCTGCTCTATTCAGTCTTGCAATTAATCACAAGCAGGTTTGTCTCTTATATGTGGAAAATTATATACCATGGCCAGTTCATAAGCTTTCTCACGTACGTGTAAGGTTAAACTTCCTATGGAATTGTTTATTTTTTGCAAACTGATGCCTTCCCGACAACTGAATACTGGTAGTTCCTGGAGTGGATACCTTTACCGCAAGATGTTGTAAATACAAACACAAATGCGGAGATCATGATCCAACTGGCAGCAGCCAACAGCATTGTTAACTTTATTCATACATATTTATTTGTCTCCTGAAATAAATGATAACACATACTACTAGGCTATCATGAGGTATGCATGAGGTGTTGGTGAAATAGAATTCCTCAATTTTGGATGCAAATGTTTTAAGCTGGAGGGCTTTGGTAGGTGGTTCGTAACCGTCTAACGTCACCTAGGTGGCCCTAGAATTTATACTTTTGATAAGTACATGTAAAAAGATAGAGAAATGTGCAAAACATTGCATGTTACGCACATAATAACTGGAAAAATAGGGGAAACCACCTAAATCAAAAGCCTACACTGACCACATTTTAAACAGAGGCTGAGTGGAATATCGGCTAGCTCAAATTGGAAGCCTAGATGCTGATAGCAAGTGGGAAGTGACTAGTGAGCATCCTTAAAATCCGTCAATTGTTTTATGGGATCAAAAGAACTAGATCCATGATGGGCGACACAATACATGAAGTTTGCTGGAATATTTATTACCCTTCCAGAATCCAGACAACTAAATCTGGGGCATTGTATCTCCATTGGTATAAAGAGCTTGTCGGATATAGTTTGAAGTTCTTATATATGAAAATTTTGCTAAATTCCTTACAAGTTACAATTGATCTATTTGTCGCAGATGAGCATGTACTTTGCACCAGCTTTTTTCAGCCATCTTCTGGGGAAATGCCTCAAACGAAAATATCCAATTGTTGAAGTCATGAAGCTTGCTTTTGTTGTCTTGGGAACTTTTGGTATTGTCTGGTGGCCTTTTTTGCATTCTTCTGAGGCTGCCTTACAGGTAATGGTGTATTACCCTCCTATCTGTTTTATGTTCAAGGAAGCCATGCATCATTCTGAATCCCATATTGTACAACCTAGAGAATTTGTTTTCATTGAGCTTGTGCTTATCTCACCATTAAACTTGTTTACGTAGACTCAGTACAATGCTTGTCAGTACTGAACTTGTGAAGTCTTGTTACCAGGTTCTCTCTCGATTAGCTCCATTTGAGAGAGGTATATATGAGGATTACGTTGCAAATTTCTGGTGCAGCACTTCGGTTATTATCAAGTGGAAGAAATTGTTCGCGATTAAACCACTCAAACTTATTAGTCTTTCTGCTACCATCCTGGCTTTCTTGCCTTCATTTGTTCAGCAAGTCAAGTCGCCAAGTAATCTTGGCTTCCTTTATTCTCTGCTGAACAGCTCATTTGCATTCTACCTCTTCTCGTACCAAGGTTTGTCATACTGCTAAGATGATTGGTTTTCCCTTCTGTTAGAGGTCTACACTGTTTCATTAATTTCATTTTTCCATTGTTTTCTATTTGCAGTGCATGAGAAATCAATATTGCTTCCTCTTTTACCCGCAAGCCTTTTGGCACTAAAAGAGCCTCAACTGTATGGATGGTTTGTGTACTTTGCCCTTTTCTCAATGTACCCACTTATCTGCCGTGATCAGCTTCTTCTACAATATATAGCTGTTACCGGCCTATTCTTTCTTATATACTACTCACCTGGTGGAATCCACAAAAAGAGATTGAATATTCCATGCGGAATAAAGCTAGTTCTTAGTTTGCCACTTTTGTCATCATTCATACTTCACATTAGCTACCTGCAAATAGAGCCTCCCGAGAGGTATCCCTTCCTCTTAGATGCACTGATAATGTTCATATGCTTTTCACAATTTGTCATTTTGACTCTGTACACCAATTATAAACAGTGGATGTTGGACACCCATTCTAGATCAATAGGCGTGAAAAAAGATCTATGACTGAAATTTTGACAGCTAATTTTATGGACAAAGTTACTATACCATTGTAACCTTGTATGTGTTCCCTTGTAACATTGATTCATTTTTTCTCATGAATGAAATGGATGAGTTTTTGCATATTGAGAAAATATGGACATCTCTATGATTGAAAGTTTTAGTAAAAACAGTCATAGACGCTTCTGTGATGACTAGAAGCCAGAAATTTGGGTAGTTTGGACTGAGTTCTAGCTTTTGTACCACAGCGGATCAGTTTACAACTTACTGCTGTCCTTTCAGGAGTTGTTTCTTTTTGTTTAGGGTATGTTTGGAACCTTTGTCAACCTCGTCTTCCCCGGCTATTTCTTTTTGTTCGTTTTGTTCTTGTACCCTCCGTTTACTGCCGCCTTCTCCCGGACTACTCGATTTGGGCTGGGAGGTGCTTCGTCTGTACAGGGAGTACAAATAAAGTTGACGAGCTCGCAAGCTGAAGGGGCTTGAGAGTGTCGAGAGCTATGAGAGTGAGCCGAACTTTGCCCACAAAAGAATGCCAAATCGGTTCTCTTGTAAAGGCAAAGGGATCCTTGTTCGGGTGGGTGAAATTGCTGGCTACGTTGCCGAGCGAGGCTCCCCCAGCTGAGCCTTTGCCCAGGAACCAAATTTCTGGTGTCATCTTTTGTGCTATGAATTCTTTGGTGGCCTCCAGTTTCTTCTAACCGTACATCAGAACGTAGCCATACAAAATCACTAGAGTGCAAAAAGTCTTGAACACGTACAATAAAAATTCATATCTCTACATATTCGTCAAGCCACTTGGGGAGGAAGGAAAAGGCTGAGGAATAGGGAATCTCAATCCAGAAATCAGCTACTTTGGTTCGACCTTGGATTGGATGGAATATCCACCGCTGTAGTCAAACGAGTCGGTGCTCACATCCTTGTCCTTCTTTGGGAGAGGATCATTGTAAGGATGGCGGGGAGCTCCCTTGGTCACATCGAACTCAGTTGCTGATGTGGAGGCCGACGTTGAGGCGCTGCTGAGCCCCTCGCTTTGCAGCATCATCTCGATCTCCTTGACGACTTCGCTCATCGACGGCCGGGCCGTGGCCACCTCGTCGACGCACTTGAGCGCCAGCTGAACGAACTTGCCGAACGCCGCGAGATGGTTGGTGTTCATGATCCTGGCGTCGATCATGTCCTTGATCCCGCAGAACTCGGCGTCGGAGGCGTCGAATGCCGTCTTCACCTCGCGGACGATGTACTTGCCCTTCTCGATCGGCTGCTTCGCGATGATCAGTTCGAGCATGACCACACCGAAGCTGTAGACGTCACTCTTCTCGGTCAGTTGCTGGGACATGTAGTATTCAGGATCCAGGTAGCCCTGCAAGGGAAGGGAGAGAAACTCGAGATCAGATCACTGGAAGTGTCCTTGGCAGCGGCGGATGAAGTAACTGGCAGCGTGTATGAATGTGAGAAGTAATGGCTACCAGGGTTCCTTTCACTTGGGTGCTGACGTGCCCCCTCTCGCTGTCGGAGACCAACTTGGAGAGGCCGAAATCGGCGACCTTGGCCGTGAGATGCTCGTCCATGAGGATGTTGCTGGACTTGACGTCCCGGTGGATGATGGGCGGGTCGGCGAGCTCGTGGAGGTAGGCGAGCCCGCGCGCGGCGCCGAGCGCCACCCGCAGCCGCTTCTTCCAGTCGAGGTGCAGGCCGCTCTTACCGGAGAGGCTGTCGCGCAGCGTGCCGCCGGACATGAACTCGTAGACGAGCATCTGCTCCCCTTGCTCGAAGCAGAATCCGACGAGGCCGACGAGGTTCTTGTGGTGCACGCGCGAGAGCAGCTCGATCTCCGTCTTGAACTCCTGCCCGCCCTGCATGGACCCCTGCTGCGCCCGCTTGATGGCGATGAACTGACCCGTCGGCAGCATGCCCCGGTACACCTTGCCGTACCCGCCGTAGCCCAGCTCGTTTGCCTCGGCGAAGTTGTTGGTGCTCCGCTTGAGCTCCTCGTAGGAGAACCACCTCGCCCCTTTCAGCCGCGGCGCGCCGCCCCGATCTTCGCTCCGAGCCCACGACGCTGCACATATTAATTGTCAGATGAGTGAGGATGGCAACAATTGAACTTGGTTCTCTCCTTATAGGAGGACTATTCTAATAAGTACCGAAAGGGCCGCCGAGCTCTTCCTTCGCCTTCTGCGCGTTCCGCCTCTGCACGAACGCGTAGACGGCCGCTCCGGCGAGCGCAACGACCAGGACGCCGCAGCCGACTGCTATGCCGATGATGGCGCCCTTGCTCTTCGACGACGACCCGTTCTCTGCAACCATGCCATTCGTCAATCTCAGTATCTCATCATCACATATGGAAGCAGGTCAACCTTGCTGCAAACAGCATGATCATCAAACCTGGGAACGGATACGGCGACGCGATGAAGTAGTACGGCCCGAACTCCTTGGGCGGCTTGAACGTCTGGTTGCTGAGGTCGAAGCCGATACGCATGACCTCGGACCGGTTGAAGTAGGCTTCGCTGCCGGCGGGGAAGAGCTTGACCTGCACCTGCATGTACGAGTCGCTGTTGAAGAAGGGGTTCTGCAGGTAGACGGAGCCGGGGGTGAGGCCCAGCTTGGTCCACAGCATGCTCTCCAGCGCCTGGAACGCGGTGCCGTTGGTCACGTCCCGGAAGAATGGCGCGCGGAAGTACATGACGCCCTGGTACGGGTACGCGCACGCGCAGCTCTGCGGGCTCAGGCTCTGCCCCGCGGGGCACGTCCCCGAGAAGCACTTCACCAGGCTCGTCGCGTACGGCGCCGTCAGAGCCCGCTGCGTCACGTTGCAGTACGGCGTGTTCGGCAGACGATCGCACACCGGGTTGCCGGCCAGCCTGAGACGGAACGCCAAGATCGATCGACGAGGTGTCAGTAATTCGTAGGTTGAGAATTAATTGAACTCGGCATGCGGTGTGATTAGTGGAGTGGTCACTCACGCGAGGGTGCCGTTGTAGCTGGAGGTCACCGTGACGGAGGAGAAGCCGTTGTCCTTGAAGCTCACGATGCTCAGCTCGCTGCTGATGCTCCGGCCCATGTCCAGGGTGCCGTTGAACGCGTTGTCATCCAGTAACCTGCAAGATAAAATCAAGTTCCAAGCAGAGCGTTTTGAGTTGGTCACTGCATTTTTGTAGGGACAAGCTAGTTTCATATTGGAATTCGGTTGAGTCTCTGTAAGGTTGGCGAGTGGCTTACACTTGCTGCAACATTGGACTGCTGAACAGCTTTGTCGGCACAGGGCCGTAGAGCCTTCCGGACTGTATAATCCTGGATGAACGTCGGAGAACCTTGTCATGTTTTAGTCTCAGTTGGCATATGTTGTGAATCTTTAAGGTCCCAGAATGAGACTTACAGAGCCGAGAGCTGCGGCAACCTCCAAAACCACGCTGGGCTCGGGGAAGGATCAAACGTGTTGTTGCTCAGATCTCTGCGAACAGGAAGGATTTCGGATCAACATTGTTCACTCTTGTGTTTGAATCTACCGAAGAAATCTTTCAAAGTATTGGTGCTTACACATAGTTGAGAAGAGACATCCCAGATAGATCTGGCAATGTTCCGGTGAGCTGGTTGTTGGCCAAGTTGCTGAAACGTATCAGTGATGTGCTTAGTGTAACTGTATCTTTTTCAAACAGATACATATGTTGTTCTGCAGTTCTTGAGCAACTTACAGTTCATTTACTTTGGTCAGGTTATTCAGATTTGAAGGAACTGGGCCAGAGAGGGAGTTCCTGTCCAGTCGGCTGTTTGAACAACACACAAGCAAATGTTTTAGTATGTTTTCATATGTGTCGAATATTTGAAGCAAAACAAGAATAAGCGTAGCCTAATCTGAATGGATGTATTTCTTCTGATAAAGGGCACTCACACAACTTCGAGTGTGTTAACAAGCCCAAGAGATTCAGGGATACTCCCGGTGAATTTATTTCCATCGAAAAGCCTGCATCAAGTATCTCAAAAAGTTAAGTACATTTTGTCACACTTCGGAAATTGTATAACCAACAGTTCAGGGACTCACAGATGAATCAGTGTCATCTCAGGGCTGAAAAGAGCATCAGGGATTGCACCGGACAATTGGTTCTTGTTAAAGTGACTGCAGAGAAACATTTAGAAGAACAAACCAGGGCACTTGGTTAGTGTTGCATTCCATTTTGGCTGGCTGACAGAGGAAATTACTTAACCAAAATATGGGACCCACAAGTGTTTGGTTTTGATAAGCTTGTCTAGACCCATTCCACCACTTGTCGAAATCGGCAAGGGACCACTCAATTGATTGTCTGCGATATCAAACCAGTAGAGGCTGGAGAGATTTCCCAGCGAAGCTGGTATTTTTCCAGAGAACTGATTAGAGTTCAATGCCCTGAAACAGAGTTGATGTCATATTTTGCCCAAAGACAAACAAAGCCACAGCAGCATATGAATAACTCCTAATCAGTGGGTAAACCCTTACATATAGGACAACTTTGGCAGACTCCCTAGCTCATCCGGGATTGTACCATGAAAGCTGCAGCCGGCCAGAATCCTGCAAAACAAGCAGTTCATATCAACATTTTTTTTGAAACGAATTCATATCAACATCTCAGAACGGAGAAGGCTGAAAACCAGGAAGAAAGAAAACACAGTACTACATTTTTAAAACTTACAAGGTGGTAAGCTGCTTCAAGTTTCCGATGGTTGGAGTGAGCACGCCGCCAAGATCTTTGTTGAATGACAAGTCCCTGCACGCCCAAAGTTCACTCAGAGTTAACTGTTAAAAGTTGCAAGAACAGAAACTGAACAAGAAACTCTAGCTTGGCAGGGTAATTCTACATACAGTGATTGCAGGTCACTCAGTTGCCCTATGTCAGCGGCAAGACCTCCTTTGATGCCCATGGTGGACAGTTTTCTGAAAGAGTTGCACAATGGAAAGTATGCTGGTCAGAAGAATGCGATGTGCAATGGAAATTTGTTCGTTTCTGGAGAAAGACGTACATGGAGATCACTTTGCTGCCGTCGCATGTCACTCCTTCCCACGGCGAGTCACCGCAGGGATCGTCGGACTGTCCCCAGGTCGGCGGTGCGTTCTGCCACTGATCCATCAGCGCGCGAAGCACAGAAGCTGCAAGCAAGCCATGAATCATTCTTTATTAAGAGTCACTTAAAATTAGAGAGTTAATCATTGCTGTTCCGTTATTGTCAACAAAGCGATAAGGCAATAACCAGAAAAGCTCAAAATTGACGAACGAAATCATGGAGACAATATAGAGAAATATGACACCCAGTGTGCATGAGAATTAAACAGTATCTGGAAAAGCAAGCGAACGCGGCTGAGTCATGCACGGTATACTCACTGTCCTGGCTGTCCGTCGTGCCATGGCATGCTCGGACACACGCCGAGAGCACGACGGCGACGACGATGCCAAGCACAGCCACTCCCCTCATCCTCCCACAGCACACAAGCGCTGCCTCCATGCACGGACCGCGGCCGAGCTCGCGTCCCGAGGTGCGGTTTTAGGTCGCCCAGACACTTAGCACAAGCTCGCGGGCGCAGAACAACCACCGGCACCACAACCGAATTCCATGATGCTCCTCATGATGGGGTGTGCACCCAAAGCGGCCAAAATGGCAAAGGATTTAGAGGGTAGAGTGAGGAGGGGCCGGGCGAGGAGGTGGCAACGACTTGACTTGGAAGCAAGCCAAACTCCGAGCACTTAGCTCGATCGCTAGCTGAGCACGCCCGGCACAACTGGTTCGTCGGCAGCTCGTCGCTGTCTGTGGAGGACGCCACGCGGGCAGTCATGAAACATACATGCATACATAGCCCTTGTTCTACGGCAAGTTCCCTTATGGTACAGTACAGTGACGGTGCTGTACTGCACTAGTGGTCGTGGAATGGTGCCTAGAAAACTTTGTTTTCCATAGGGGGCTTAAAGGTGATGCGGGAGGATCAGTGATGATGAGGGGTGTGATTCAAGGGACGTAAAGGGGAGAAATTAGTTGGCGATTAAACAAATAGTAGTGCCCATCTTTGGCGTGCCTCTCCGCAGGATCTTTTGCCCAGTGAAAAAAATACAGAGACTGCATTACAGCAGGAGTTTTCATAAAATATATTCTGGAGTGTGCGGCAGGTCATTCGTGATTTAGAAGCAAGGTTGGTTAAAAGGGCGGCTTGAAATACTGTAGCATAACTTGTCATGCATGGCACGGTAAGAAACAGCCAAAATAGGTCCTGGAACAACAGGGAGCTAGTGCAAGATTGACACGGTCGTTTATGTTGGACCGTTGGCTCGCCGATGTTAGACTGATGGTGTGTGACGACAGTGAAGTGAAAATGATGCTGCCGGAAGGTGTAAGTAGTAATCACGATGAGAGGTCCACTAGCTCGAGAGAAACCACACTTGACCTGGCATGGTTTTCTCTCATCTTTCTCGCATGAAAAGGAGCAGACTGAATTTTTCCTACAAAAAATCTTCTGTAAAGTCTCTGACCTTTCTCTCAGGCGGGGAACTCTGCTGTTATGTTTATAGTTCTCAAAATTATGTTTGCAACTGATGTCTTGTTCTGGATGCTGTTCACTAAGAGAAGAAAACATCTTTTTACCGACTGGTTCATGGCCCATGAGATTTAAGAATCGTGATGGTGATTTGTGATGATTGAAGGCTGTGTACCGAGGTAGCAGGATAATTGTTCTGAAGAAGAGTAAATTCTGTGGCATGATTAGGATGCTTCTGCATGATTATTTTTTAGTCATAATATTATGAAATAAAAAGAGACAGTTAGAGTAAATTCTGAGGGTAAACTCTGGCTTCAGTAAAATCACAAAGTTAAAAATTTGAGGGTAAAATCATAGTAATTAGAGTTCAGAGTGAGGGAAAAGACACAATTGCCTTAAATAAACATTCTATGTTCCTTTGGAAAAATACTTCGTTTAGCCATGCTGATCCTAAGCATGTCTGGAAAAGTCAGGCACTACATTTAGTCATCTGCTCAGAGTGACTGGAAGAGGTGGGAAAACACCATCACGAGGTCTCAAGACTCTTAACACAGGGATTCTTGTGCCTCTGACGGCGATGATGTGGGCTTTGAAGACTACATAAAAGTTGTGGAATTAGATCGACATGTGGATTACCATTCACGCGAAAAGGTAGAAGGAAACATAATGAGTAAGTTTTATGCGACTGATTCTTTGATTGAAACCTCTACACGAGGTGTAAAAGAAGACCGTCAGCATATGAAAACTTGACCGTCACACAAACATCACTTCGTTGTAACCCGACTATGTATGAAACCTTGGGGATTTCCCAAGAATTGGGTTTAAGACCTTCCTATCCAAGTAAGTTGTGTAAGTGTGCAACTCTTCCCATAACGCCCACCAACCAGTGCATACTGGTCTGCTTGCTTGGGATCGGAGGGAATACTCTTAAGCCTTCGAATAAGTTATGCTATAGTTAACCTTTTCAAAAGAATGCGTTATCAATGTGCTAGTTAACTCTTTGGATCCTTCTTTCCTCTCAAAAAAAAAAAAAAAGCATTGTTGGGTGTCTCATGAACGACCATAGCATAGTGGCGTGGTTGATGTAAATGATAGGCAATGATACACACATCTCTTCATGCGAGAAGCCATCCTCTTAGGGCTCGTCTTATACCAATCCCACTTGCGAGCAGAGGATTTCTAATTTCCTATCATTGCTAAATGAGCGGGACCTGCCGCTTTAAATTCCTGGTTCAATAATTCTGGATATGGTGACGAACATTTCTGACTTGTTCCAACTTGATATTCCATGTTCAGTTTCAATTGGGCCCAGATGTAATGTCGATTGGGATCGACATCTACGGGACAATGACATAAGATTATTACTAATTTTGAAGCGTTTGATGTTTTCACAACGCAAAAAATGTGTTTTCTGACAACAGGAAATTACATCTGGTGAATTGAGTTGCACAATTGGTTTGGCCACTTGTGGCAGAACCTGTCTTTATGGGTTCGAGTTCTCCAACTCCGCATAGGTGTTTGTATCTACGGTTATATTATTATTTAACTGTAGGCTGCGAGCGTATCTGCAGCAAGACGTGTGGATGATTTTTTCGATCTGTCAAGATCTATCGGCCCAGGTTATCGGAGGCGCCCGTAGGGGTCGGATGAGCGTGCGCGAATATATATAAGCGTATGCCTTTCTACCATGTTTAATAAAATTGTTTACTTGCAGGCAGCATCAATGCGTCATAAAGAAATATCTTTTTTTTTTCGAGGGAAAGATAAGAATATCTGGAGAAGCAGAGATAACGCTTTGGGCTGGGCAAAGAAACGCTTGGACCAGGGCATGCAGTTTGGGCCTAGGTATGCCTTTGGAGCTCCCTCACGTTAGTCCTAGGTTAATTAGCGTGCGCGAATGCACCGCGATATGATGCAAAAACCAAATTTCCGCGTTTCCATGCAATGCCACTATATTGTCAAACTCTGTAGGTAGCGATTCGTCCAGGTTTTGTCATTGAACGTGTTAATTTCTAGCTGGCAGCTTTACAGTCGCGCTTGGATTTTTCCTTTACACTTACAAACAGGGAGCCAGATCAGATAAATGGATTAAAACCGCAAAATATTTTGGGTTTAGTCACTCAGTTTCATATTGCATTTTGGATTCAGTAATAAAATTACTGACCTCTTCTACTTCTTAATTTAACATGGATAACGCTACATTCTCAGTACATGGGAGGATAATTCTGTTGCGAAAAAACTGGAACGAACACTATTTTATAAACATGAATTCTTTCACTTCGAGAGGGCCAAATTTGCAAGATCACCATTCAAAAGCGGCTCTAATGCAGAGGATGACCCTGTGTATGTACTCAAGAGTGACCTGCCACGCATGCAATCTTGCTTATCATTATTCTTTGCTTGTGCCGAGGACCAGGGATTTCAATTCTGGCATCAACCTTTCTTCCAGGTCTTCCTTCTTCTCAAGCATCCGATAGGATGCACAATCTTCTTCCTGCAGGGCAAAGACACAAACACCATTGCATGATTGCGAGTGCACAACACAGCAGCCGTACATTATTTATAAACTCATTCATATGCTAGAACATCGCTAAATTATTCATGCTTCATGCCAAGCAGGAATAAACAAGCACAATAATGAACAATTACGCAATCAATCAATATAGATGGAACTAGCTTCTGGTAGGATGGAGGTGCCCCATATTTACTAGTGTGCGCTAACTGGCTACTGGCTAGGGTGCCCATTTGCGTATGTATACACTGGTGCTTCAGCACCTCGTAATCTTGATAGTAAAGGCAACAAATATATACAGCTACAAAAAAGAAATCCCAAAAAAGGGAGATATACTTATTACATTATGCGCTACAAGCTGACGCCATAATCAAATAACTGTAGCAAAAATAGCATCTTTTTCCTTTAATGGAAAGAATAAATCAAGTAGATATAATGCAGTTTTAGGTGGACTTACATCAGTAGTAGCAGCTTGTAGTGCTAGAACTTTCACTGTAGTGCTGTGGTAATCAGCCAGTACCTTGTAGGTTGAAGCTGGCAGCTTATCCTGTGAAATGGCAGAGTTTTGTACAATCAGAGATATATTTCACTTCCATCGAAATAAAATCTTAATACGATACATAACCCAGCATCACATAAACAGGTCAAATAGTTCAAAAGCTTAAAACTGAACAGTCAGAATGCACTGAACAACATCAGCGTTAACCAAAGAAAAGAGAGGAGGGGGGGAGGGGGGGTGGGGTAGCATCTGAGTTTGGGAAATCTTGTGAGGTGGGGGGCTACCAATACTGGCAGTAATCATAATATAAGCATTTCTGGCTATGAACCAGGTATACCTAGTCCATGGCCAGAAATGCTTATATTCTGGAACGAAGGTAGTCCTACCTCAGCTACAGTGGGAACCTACTCTGCTCTGCATATTTGTGCTCTCGGGCAAAGTCAGGAAGCAACCAGTACATAGTTGCCTAGCCATTTATATCAATGAATATTATTTTTGCCCTTTTTACTTCACAAGCAAACAAAGCTAAGCCGAAGTATACACATGAAAATCTTACTAGCAGCTTTTCTAGGGGAAGTAACAAAAACTTAATGATGAAGTTTATTGTTACGAATTGTGAAACAAAATTATTTAGGAAGATATGTAGAGTTGTAAACCGACATGCCAAGTAAATACATCATGAGACTACCATCGTAAATTACTTGTTGAAAAGATCATTTCTGCCACAAATGCATGAACCCTATCTTCAAACAGATGAAAGTCAGATACTGTTGTTTATTACCTTCAGCAGTGTAATAACGGCGCCAACTGCCCTTCCCGGTGCCTGAAGAGCCTTATTGAATGCCTATAAAAATTAAAACAGGATGAATCACAGATCAACATAAGAGTAGAGAGCAAAGTCGAGAAAGAAAATGAGAAAAGATAAAATCAAACAAACCTGCAGAAAAAGTAAGGCAACCACTTTTGGGAGAAAGGACACTGGATCATTCTCTGACAATACTTGCGTGGTCAAATCCTTCATTGCATATACAACTTCAGACGTCAAATAAGGCAATTGAAATTCAAACATAAAAATAATTATCATGTCAGACAAATGACAGGTTCTTTATTCAGTACATGGCAGCATATATATCGGACATCATCTTTTTCACACATACAATCTGAACTCCAAAAATCATATCTATCAGTCTGTTGTGCTTGCATCATTCTGAACTAAACACAGTGTATATTCAAGAAGATATGAAGATCGTAGTATTATAACATCAAACATATAAGTAAATCACACCAAACTAATATGTGGCCAGATATAGAAAACATCAAACAAACAGGGGATAAGTTAAAAGAACTGCGCTACAACACTCTCAAAAATCCATCCAGAAAGCTCGGGCTTTCCCAGGGTTCCTAAAATTTTAATTTGATTTTCACTAATTTTATTTGTGGATATCTAATGAGTAATAATACACATGCTTACGAATTAGGGCATCAAATGAGGTGGATCAGGTTTAGCTTCTGAGCCAGCTAAATTTAGAAGCCTGTTCTGGGAATGATTACAAAGAATAGGTTCATGACGATTCTCTGAACCCAGTTGTGCAGTACAGAAAACCAAAGAACATACCTTGCGATAGGAATGCAGCATTGACCTCTCTAATCTTTTGTCAAGCTTCTTAAATACTAAGCCACTGCCTCCAATAATACAAAAACAAATAAGCACTTTGATATTTAAGAAAAATGTGGGTTAAGTTGCAACTGCAAACATTAAACAGTACCTTTCCTCTAGCAAATCTCTCAAGGTATCCATAAATGAATCAAATCGCTGCCAGAGTAAACGATCATTAGTTCCAGTTTATATTTGACATTAATGAACTTATTTATATATCAAGAAATAGCAATTTGTCACCGTTATAACTTTTTATTAGACAATAAGAATTAGAATCAGAGACTTCAAAATGTGTATGTTTGATGAAGTAATATATGTAATAGTTTAATTTGAGGTATGCTATATACTTTATGTTGGAGAATGAACTGTCCAATTGATTCCCAGAACCCTAGAAAGGGTGGATACATAGTGCTAGTCCATAGGCCTCTAGATGGGCCAACTATACAAGGGCCACAACACTCCAACACCCCCCCGCAGTCTGAACGTACCGACGCAGCGGAGTTCAAGACTGGACACAAGAGAAAAAACAAGAACTCACCCCCCCCCCCCGCAGTCACAACTAGCCACTGGATACGTTGAGACTGGATCGAAACTCTGAGAAAGTCGAGGAGGGGAGACCCTTGGTGAAGATGTCCGCGAACTGGGAGGTAGTGGGGACGTGGAGAACCCGAACTTGCCCAATGGCGACTCGGTCCCGAACGAAGTGGAGGTCGATCTCTACATGCTTCGTCCGCTGATGCTGAATCGGGTTGGTGGAGAGGTACACCGCGCTGACGTTGTCACAGTAGACAAGTGTGGCCTTGGCGAGCGGACTGTGGAGCTCCGCCAAGAGCTGTCGGAGCCAGGACGCCTCAGCCACACCGTTAGCCACAGCCCGATACTCTGCCTCGGCACTGGAGCGAGAGACCACGGGCTGTCGCTTGGATGACCAAGAGACAAGGTTGCCGCCGAGGAAGACAGCGTAGCCCGAGGTGGAGCGGCGTGTGTCCGGACAGCCAGCCCAGTCAGCATCCGTGTAGACAACAAGCTCAGCAGAAGAAGACCGGTGAAGAGTCAGGCCGTAATCAACCGCGCCACGAACATAGCGGAGGAGGCGCTTCAGAGCAGCCAGGTGTGACTCACGAGGGTCATGCATATGGAGGCAGATCTGCTGGATGGCATAAGTGATGTCCGGCCTGGTGAAGGTGAGATACTGCAAGGCTCCTGTAGACAGTCGGGTCAGCAACTGGAGCACCAGAATCAGCAGACAGCTTGGCTTGACTGTCAATAGGGGTGGAGCACGGCTTGCAATCAGACATCCCTGCACGCTCCAGAATATCAAGAGCATACTGCCGCTGGTGGAGGAACATGCCAGAAGGACGGTGCTCAACAGTGACTCCCAAGAAGTGATGAAGGAGACCCAGATCCTTCATAGCAAACTCCTGCTGCAAAGACTGGATGATGCGCTGGAGCAAGGCCTGACTGGACGCAGTGAGGATGATGTCATCAACATACAGCAGCAGATATGCAGTGTCAGTGCCATGGCGGTAGACGAACAGTGAGGTATCCGACTTGCACTCAGTAAAACCCAAAGAGACCAGGAACGAGGCAAACCGAGAGTACCAAGCCCGAGGAGCCTGCTTCAGACCATAAAAGGACTTGTTGAGCCGGCAAACCATGTCAGGACGACCAGGATCCACAAACCCCGCTGGCTGACTGCAGTATACTGTCTCTGAGAGAGTGCCATGGAGGAAAACATTCTTCACATCCAGCTGATGTACAGGCCAAGAACGAGAGAGAGCCAGCGACAGAACCGAGTGGACTGTAGCAGGCTTGACCACTGGACTGAAAGTCTCATCATAATCCACGCCAGGCCGCTGGATGAAACCCCTGAGAACCCAACGAGCCTTGTACCGATCAAGTGAGCCATCAGCACGACGCTTATGCGTCCAGATCCACTTCCCTGTGACCACATTGCCACCAGGAGGACGAGGCACAAGGTCCCACGTCTGGTTGGCAAGTAAGGCAGCATACTCCTCCTCCATCGCCCGGCGCCAGTGAGGATCAGCCAGGGCGCCACGGACACCACGGACAGATGTGGGAATCGGCGAGATCCCCAGCTCGCCCGCAGTGGAGGAGAGGGCCGAAGGCCGGAGAACCCCCGCCGCCCGCCGTGTCACCATGGGATGAGTGTGTCCGGGATCCCGATGGATGACAGGCGGGTGGTACACCACCGGGTCGAGGCGGGAGAGAGCGCGAGAGGGGGCCAGAGGCGGCTGTGGGGCTGGAGGCGCCTGGGGAGCCGGAACCGCCCGGCGCCGGTAGACGAGCGCAGGTTGCGCGTAGCGCGCGGGAGCCGCGCGTGGTGCGGGAGAGTGCTCCGGGGCCGCGCGGGGCGCGGGAGAGGACGCCGGGGCCACGCGTGGCGCGGGTGAAGACTCCGGGGCCGCGCGTGGCGCGGGTGAACTCCGAAGACCTGCAGGTAGAGGGTACACAGATACCGGCGACGGGGCCACCGGGTCAGCCGGAAACACGGACTCCAACTCAGGATCAAGAGAGGGAGTAGTGGAGGTGGAGTAAGGGAAGTCGGACTCATCAAACACGACGTGCCGAGAGATAAGGATACGACGAGTGATGAGGTCATAGCAGCGATACCCTTGTGGTCAGTGGAGTAGCCAAGGAAGACACATCGAGTCGAACGGGGCGCCAACTTGTGAGGGGCGGTGGCGGAGGTGTTAGGGTAGCAGGCGCACCCGAAGACGCGAAGGTGGTCATACCGAGGTGGAGTGCCGAAGAGGGCGTGGTGGGGAGTGGGAGTAGGAGAGGCAGTGGAAGGGAGGCGGTTGAGGAGGTAGGTAGCAGTGTGAAGACCCTCGGCCCAGAAGCGGGCAGGAAGAGACGCCTGGAGGAGGAGGGTGCGAACGACATCGTTCGTGGTGCGGATCATCCGCTCAGCCTTGCCGTTCTGCGGTGAGGTATACGGACAAGATATACGCAGGTGAACACCGCGGGAGAGAAAGAAGGCCCGGGAGGCGTGGTTATCAAACTCACGACCGTTGTCACACTGGACAGCCTTGATGGTGAGGCCGAACTGAGTGGACGCCCAGGCAAAGAAGTTAAGGAGGGTGGAGAAAGTGTCAGACTTGGCACGCAACGGAAAAGTCCAAGGGTAATGGGAGAAATCATCAACAATCACCAAATAGTACTTATAGCCCGAAATGCTGAGAACAGGAGAAGTCCACAAATCACAATGAATGAGATCAAAGACACGGCTCGCATGCGAAGAAGAAACAGAAAAAGGAAGTCGAACATGACGGCCTAACTGGCACGCATGGCAAAGGTGCTCATCAGGTGTCCTAGTGCAAGACAGGTCTGCACTGCGGCAGAGTCGGGCCAAAACGTCGCGGCCGGGATGACCAAGCCGGCGGTGCCAAGTCGTGGAAGAAGAAGTAGTGGCAAAAACGGCTGACGAAGAAGAAAAAGGCAAAGGAGCAGCGGAAGAAGGAAGGCGGATGGTGTAAAGGGGTCCCGGGCTGTCACACCGGAAGAGAGGGCGCCGGGAAGCCAAATCCTTCACAGAAACACCAAACGGGTCGAACTCAACAGAACAAGAATTGTCAGCAGTAAATTTGCGAATGGAAAGAAGGTTATGAACCATCTGAGGAGCAACAAGAACATCTGAAAGGCGAAAAGAACCAGGAACAGTGCCGACAGAAGTAACAGGAAGACAAGTGCCATTGCCCACCATAATGGCAGAAGGACAGGAAGGATGGGGAGGGTGGGCGGAAGAGAGGATACCAGCGTCCGGCGTGGTGTGGTACGAGGCCCCCGAGTCAGCGATCCACTCTACCGGCAGGGTCGGCGGCATGGTGCTGAAGGACTGGGCCAGCGTCGTCTGGCCCAGCCCCCCGGCCAGGTCTGAGCGGGAGGAGTCCAACCCCCAGGCCAGAACGGAGGCTGGCTAGCCGGAGCGGGAGGAGACCAGGGCACCGGTGAAGCAAGGCCGGCGAACATGGTAACGGCTGGAGGAGGCGGCGGCGGCGCGGCCCACACACCTGTGGCAGCCTGCGCGCCCGCGACGCCAAGGTCCGTCCGCGGCGGCGCGGCCCGCACACCTGCGGCAGCACGCGCATCTGCGACGGGGAGGTCCGGCGGCGGCGGCGACGCGGCCCGCACACTTGCGGCAGCACGCGCGCCCGCGACACCGAAGTCCGTCAGCGGCGGCGCGGCCCGCACACCTGCGGCAGCACGCGCATCCGCGACGAGGAGGTCCGGTGACGGCGGCGCGGCCCGCACACCTGCGGCAGCATGCGCCGCCTTGGCCACGACGAGGGCGGCGTCCGCGGAGGAAGTCGGCGAAGTGGTGGGGAGGAGCTCCGGCGGCATGCCCAAACCGGCGTAGAAGAAACCCGGCGGCACACCCAGCCGAGCAAAAACGGAGGGTGAGGGGTCGACGATGGCTGGGGCGACGCCACCCGTGGGGCCCGCCACAGTAGCTATGTGGGCTGGAGTGGACCCCGCCACAGCGGCCCAGCTCGCACCCGAGGCTGCCCCTGCACACACGGCTGCATCACAGGACGCGCGCGAAGATGGAGCTGGCAGCGGCGGCGCGACAGCGAGGCCCGGTGGCCACGGCGACGCCCGGCAACGGAGACTCGACGGTGGGACCCAATGGAGACTCAACGGTGGGACCCAACGGCGACGGTACGAGGGAGGTCGGGAAGATGGCACGTGCGGCGGCGGTCGACGACGGCGGCGCAATGGCGACGGGACCCGCGGCAGCAGCAGGGACGCCCGCGGCCACGTCCGTTGCGCACACGGGGGCCGCGCCTGCGAGGGCCCGCGCTGCGGCCTGCCCGGGGCCCAGCAGAGGCTGCAGGCCCGCGGCGGCCTGCACGTTGGCCTGCTTAGGGTCCAGACGCGCGATGGCCTGCTCGGTGCGCAGCAGTCCTGCCGTGAGGAGAGGAGACGCGTGCGCAGTTACGCGCGGGGGCACCACTCGTGCGAAGTTCGGCGGCACGGTGGGGCACGCGACCCCTGCGACGGCCGCTCCCGCACCCGCAGTACCCGCGCCCGCGGCCGCAACGGCCTACGCGGCAGCGGTGGTGAGGGCGGGCCACGTGGACGACGCGGCGGCGGCAGATTCGTCGATTCCCGCGACAGCGCCTGCTTCCGCGGCGCGCACGGCGGCGGGGACTCGCGCAGCGGCGCCCATGGCCGCGCCCGCGCCCACGACGGCGGCGGCGGCAGCACGCGCGGGGGCCTCGCCCGCGGCGGCGGCAGTCCGCGCGGCAGCGGCGCGAGCCAGATCGGCGGCGACGACCGCGACGACCTGCCCGGCGGCGGCGGCGGCTGGTCCCGCAGCAGGAGCTGGCGCAGAGGACTGAGGGAGAGATGGGAAGGAGGAGAGGGAAGGGAGGGACGGGCCCGGCGGCCGGCGGCCAGCCATGGATGGCGGCTGCGGCGGCGGCTGCAGCTAGGGTTGGGAGGGAGGGAGAGAAGAGAGAGAAGATGGCTGTGATACCATGTTGGAGAATGAACTGTCCAATTGATTCCCAGAACCCTAGAAAGGGTGGATACATAGTGCTAGTCCATGGGCCTCTAGATGGGCCAACTATACAAGGGCCACAACACTCCAACACTTTATATAAGCATGATCTTACAACATCCGAACCATCATATATAAAGCATAAATATTAAGAGCAAATTCGACTCTTTAATGCATAAATATTTTTTCACGGATACTATTTTCATATTCATCCTACCTGGTATTACGAAATAGTGCCAGTATTTTGATGGAGCATTTTAAATAATATAGGCACAATTCCCCACGGCCAACTACGATTAGCTAGTTTTCTAAAATATCGGCACAATTCCCCACGGCCAACTGCAGGATCATATTTAATGTTGGATCTTCAAATCAATTTGGGAGGGCTAATTTAGCATCTAGTTAGCATGCAGAAGGTGAAACCTTAGTATTAATTGGCTGTTCATCAAGAGGGCTAATTTACCATCTAGTTAGCATGCAGAAGGTGCAACTTTGTATTATTTCTCAATAAACTTATAGACAAAGGTAGGGCCAAGTGCCTATTTGGCTTTCAGGCTCTACACTTGACAATATCTTAGCAACGCACAAGCTTCACTCAAGAACTTCATTACTTCGAGGATATTGTCTCCTATTCATACTGCAGACTGGAGATTGGTGATACATTAACTGATAATAGGTGATAACAGAATCACAACTATTACACCTTACAGAAAATGTAAAAGACGTGTGATTCAGGACTTCAAGTATTAAATAAATATGCCAAACTTTATTTCATACTCAAATTCTAACCTTTCCCTCCAATGCATCGACTAAAGCTTGAGCCTTCAATGACAAAGCACCAGGAAGATCTTTTGCCTGAAGAATGAGTTTAACATTTACAACATATCAAGTCAATAAAGTTAGACGAAATAAAGTTTCTGTTCAGAATTGATAACGGAAAATGATGCATCAAACATGGAGGAATAAAAAATAGAACTATACCAGAGAGGAACGGTCAGCAGTGCTCAATTGAGCAAGCTCTTCTTCAGTATCTTCAACCTCCATACCATTCTTCATTTTGTTGTCCTTATCCTGTTTGTAGTTCAGTTCAGAGTATATGCAATGGTCAGCGTGCTAGCTCTTAAGAAACTTCAAATGCAAAACTGACCAAGAAGCTAAAAATTAGCTATGTTTCTCTAGTTCAGCAAAAAATAAACACCAAAAAGAAACAGTCAAGTAAAATAGCCAAAGCAGTATGTTACCACAAGATAAATTACACAGCAGCAGAGGCATGTAATGCAAGATCACAATAGTGGAATTCAAACAAGAATACAGGACAGAAACTGTTTCTAAATTACAAATTTGCTGGAAAACATGTGTGCATGAGCAGAAGAATAAAAGTTACCAATGTAATCAAAACTTTGTCAACTATTGGAACGCCCATACTTCTTAGCAGATGCCTGTGTAAGATACCCTGTAACCAGATAACCGACAATCATGACAACCATAAGTGAATGCTCACAACTGAGAAGAAAGCAATCTTCTGAGTGATGCCTATAGAAGCTTACAGAAGTAGCAGGATCATCCTCAAATACATCCAAACCTTTTTCGTAGAGTTGCATATCCAGGACAGCCTGAACACAACAAAGAATATGAATATATAAAATCAAAATGTCACATATTTAGCATCATAAAAAAGGGTGCAGAGATGCAGAAAAATAATCTAGAAATTATAACAAAGCAGGAGTGGCATAAAACATGAGGCGAGGCGGTACATATATAGAACAAGATCAATGACTCCAAGGCTTCTACCCAGGAAAAATAGAAATATCAGGGATGGTACAAATAGAAACTAACGCGTATCGGCAGCCAATTACCTCGTCTAGCTGCTTCTGCAAATTATCAAGCAAGCGTCGCCTCCTTTCAGCGTTTCCTGACAACATAGTGTTCCGCTTCTTCATCCATGAGTCGACAAGCATTGGCCTCAAGTGAGAAGACAGCAGTTTAAGGGGGCCATTCAATTCATCAGAGCCTGATATTCATTTAAACATTTAGAAAATCTTTTAGAATCACTTCAACTCAGTAGAAAAAACTGTGTCAACATTTGATCTAATTTCTGACCTCCCAGTTCTTCTAACTCAGGAGCAACAGCCAAAACCTTTTGCTCGATCAATTCATCAGGAAAGATGTTTGTATTCTCCTCTTTCATTTTCTCGGACGATTTCTTACCACCATGTTTTGCATCGCCTGAAGTGGCATCCTTGTTTTTCTTATGACCTTTCTTCCCCTTAACAGGAATGATTTCTTCATTGTCGTCATCCTTTTCAAGCGTTACACCTTTGGTAGACCCTGCACCTTTCCCCCTTTTCTTCTTTGACCCTCTGTCTGAAGAAACACCTGTAGTGCTGACGTCATTATCACCAAGATCTTTTGTGTCTGAACTAGATCCTGTCCTCTGCTCACCGCCCACATTTATATTCATGGCCTTTCCTTGACCAACATTATGTTTGATACCAAAGGAGTCCATCTCTTTCTCAAGCCGGTCAAAAATACTCTGAAATTGTTTGCAGAAAAAAGAGAGATATTGCATGAATTCAGAATCCGCACGGGTATAAACGCATACTAGAAAGTTGAAAAATGGCTCATCGCAAGGCCATGAAGCTGGTTTTGAGGTACCACCTTTATAAACACATTGCTAAAGACACACGATTCTCCAAATACCACTGCTTTAGAAGACTGCAAAAGAAAAGATAAATGTTTTGTAATAATGAAAAATCTACAAATTGAACTACTTTAAGGGACCCACCTTGAGAGCCCTTTGCAACGATGGACAAAGAGACAAAATTTTGGTTGCATCAAGGCCACTGATATATGAAGGAAGAACTGAAAGAGAATCAATCCTGAAAGGGCATGGGATATATCATGGCACCACAAAAGTAGATGGCCCGGAAGAAAAAAACAGAGTCCTTACAATCAAATGGGAAAAAAGCTGTGAAAAGGCATCGATGTTACTCAAAAATGTCGACACTGTCTTTTAATTAACATCTGTTTCAGTGAACATAACTTTGTCACATACTGCAAAGTGTGAAATGAAGTTACTAGCTACTCAGTTTCCAGAAGCAGATCTTGTTATCTCTTGACCACTTTGCTTATCACAACTGTTTAGCACCATGCGCATAGGGGGAGATTCAGAGAAAATTGATAGGTTTCATTTTTCAATATGTGCCAAGTTAGGATCCTGTAGCAGCTAGCAGCAAAACTTGCAATCAACTATTGAGGAGATAATTTCCTCAAAAAAAAAAAAAAAAACTATTGAGGAGATATGAAAGTTACAATACCAGTGTCCACTCTCAATTGCATCACCCACAGCAGCATCAAGCATATCAACTACAGAATGATGAACAAACACAGCATCCAGTGCGATACCATCTGGATAGCGGGCCTATGGAGAACAATTCGATAAACAATATGAGCAAATGAGAAGATAATGGGCACAAGATATGCATAATGACAACTGAAGTACCTCCAAGTACTGTTTCGGATGTGGAATTGCAAGCTTTCGAAGAACATCATACCCAATATAAGAGTTCTGTAAATAAATTAGAGAAGTAAATACAAAAGGAGATAATGCATGACAATAATGCAGAGTGTGTGATCAAAATAAGGTATGCGTTAAAATACTCCACTTAAATACTTAAATGGTACTAACAAGATACAACGTGTGTGTGAGTGGCCGGCAGACGTGCATGTGAATGCCATACGCACGAAGAACTAAGGCCTTGTCTAGGTCCATACATGTTTAGTTCTGCAAGTTGTGCTGCTAGCTCAAAATACTCTAGTTATAACATACTCCGAACTGAAGGAACTAAAACGAAATTACAAGTGTCCCAACCTGTGAGAAAAAGGCATCGACACTCTCCTTTTGAGCATGAGCAAAAACCTAACAGAGAAGAGAAAACAACAATGTCAGAAACAGTTTAAGAATGACAAGAACATACATCAAGCAATTGCACATCTTACAGCGGGTGTCCACTGCCCTCCTGCCCGGACAGATCCCAGCACAGCACCATCTTTCAGCAAACCATTGAAAATGGACTGGAAGAATGAACCTTCCACAGAAACTCCGCTAGCACCATGCATTTCTTGAAGCTGTTGCTGCAAGGAGTTCCAAAGAGATGGCAAGTTTGTCGGAACTGTTATACCCCTCGCAGCACCACGGACCATGGAAGTAATTCGTGAGACATATGCTGGAGTATATAGTTGTCCACCTTCTAGCCGTCCTTTCACCTGGAAGGATAATATGATAGTGGCGGAACATATGTAAATTTTCTTTTCAAAGTGCAAAATATGTAAAATTTGAAAACTGCCATATTGCAACATGAAAATTTAATAATCTTATGGTTATAGTTAGTTATAAGGAAGCCAACTAAATGCTCTTACACCAAACACCAGATTTGGGGAAACATATGGCAACTGACTTCAATCCATAGCACCATAAATAGAAAGAAACAGACGACATGTACTACTGCCTATAAATACGCTATGGTTCATTTGAGATCTGATGCATTTCAATCAGCTAATTTAGAATTCTTGAAATGGCATGATGCATTAAAAGATTAATTTAAAATTAAGAACAACAAGAAATGAACAATCGCTACAGGAAACAAAAACATGAGAAACATACAATAGTTCCAAGCCGAGGCTCGAGGATATTGATGACCAACTCTGATCCAATATGCAGCTGCGCAGCAATCTCAGCCAAAGCAATTTGGCTGCGCTCCTGCAGCTTCTCATTGATCTCTTCTGTCACAGAGTCCCAGTAAGATTGTGACATGATCTCGCCATTTATGAGCATAAGAGTCGGGTCCTCTGAGACGACCTTCTGCGACTGCCTTTCAACATGGTAAAGATCCACCCCCAGGGTATCTGATAAGTCAACCAGGGATGCACGGCCTCGCTTCTTGATTTCCATCTTAATTTCATGCTTCAAATGGTCCTGCCACACCATAGTTGACATGGATCAGCTAAAACTAATGAATTCTCAGTTGAGCAACTGCTCCAAACTACACTAACAAGAGCTATAGCAACTTCTGAAAAAAATGAACAAGAAATCTTAACCTGCTAGAGATATTAAAATGAGAGCTGTATATTTTCTCTCAAGCCAGCTTTTTTTAGTGAGCATATGCAAGGGAGAATAGATTTCCCCTCAGAATAGTGAACAGTAGAACCAATCGAAAGGTTTGCTCTAAGGTAATCCTGAAGTTGAATCAGCACTCAAGGGAATTCCATCAGTCCAAGGTTTCATAGAATTCACCAATGAGATACTCGAGGTGAATGATGCCATATGAGAACCCAGCACACCCTACATCCCCACTAGCACAAAAATACTTCTATTTATCTGTTACTTCCATTGATAAGGATAATTATCATGTTATGCATATGGTTCACACGTATGATCCAAGTCAATTTTACTCAATTTCTCAACGAACCGCAAATTAGAGGCTGCTGCAATCCCTCCACTGCAAAGGATTCTAACGAGACAGAGGACACACAGCTGTGGCGTTGGTGGGATTGTGTATGAAAGTTGAGAGAAAAGCCGCAGGGAAAGAGTACGGAGAGAACGGGCGTACGGATGTGATGTACTCCTTCCCGGAGACGGTGTGGAGGAGCTCAAAGTCGATGATGCCGCGCTCCTGCAGCTTCTGCACCAGCTCCACCACGTTTCGCTCTGACAGTCGCACGCTCGAACGCGCGCTCTGCGCCGCCTCCAGCTGCCGCTGCAGCTCCAAAAGCTCGGCGTCCATCTCCCTCCCCTCTATCCGCGGTGCCGGAGTTTCGAGGACTGGGGGAGGGGGGTGGCAGACGGGGAAGGAGCGGCGAGTCGGGAGCGGGAGCGGATCGAACTGGGGTGTGACGTGATATGACGCCGCCGCCTCGCCGGAGAGGCGGAGAAGACGAGGGAGAGGAGGGGCGGCGGTTGCCGGTGGTGACGGCGAGATCGAACTCGGGATTCGACCTGGACTGGACTGGGACTGGGGAGAACGAAGGGGGACGAAGGCCGCTGACTGGGAAACGGGCCGTCACCATAGATGGACCTCGACATTGGGCTTTCTCTGCAGCTACTCCTCGCATAATTAGCCCATCCAGTTTGAAGCCCACCCTGGTATGTGATGCTTTTGCCTGTTCTTGTGTGGCCCATCAAGTTCGCCGAGTCGGCGGTGAGCTGATTTCTCTGCTGTTTTGTTTGTCAGGCCTGTTTGGTTGTAATGGGCTGAAATGATTTCGTCGGCCTGGGGTTGGATGCAGCTGTTTGGCCCAGCTAGCCTTCCCCAGTTTTGCTAAACCGCGAAATACACTTCATTCGTCGTCTCGACGAGTTGCAGAGAAGGAAAAAGAAAGAATGAGGCGATATTAAAGGAGGCAACGGTGCAACAATGTCCAGAGGCGATACACGCAGCGGCACTCCAGGGCCGCTTTTTACCCCGATCCTGCACAAGCACAAGCTACATACGTTTATTCTCTCCATGTGTTTCGCCCCAGCTTTTCTGTCCGTAAATTGCATTCGGATACGTCTACGCTGCTAGCAACGTACTACGGAGAATACCATCGGAATCGGGAGGCGCGAATGCAGGCCAGGCGCCGTGGGCGGCAACCTTTTTTCCGTCCATCACGTGAGGACACGAATAAACCAGCGGATCCCTCGCTCGACGCGCCTTTGACTCGGGCGGTCCCAGCGCGCGGCGAACCCTGTCGCGGCTCGTGACGCTGCCTTCACTCGCCTGAGAGCAGGCCTTATGGTTGCGCCGGCAGCAGGCGCTTCCAGACGTAGGAGTGCTGGCGGGCCCCGCGGCTCTTGAATGCATGTGCACGACGTGGAGGTGCTTGAGAGGAGCAGCAGTGGCCAGGTGATTAAATAATACGAATTCGCCGGCGAGAGCGGGCGTCTGGCGAGTCGCTCGCTACTCTCTCTCTCCTATTTTCTCTCTCTTTTCTATTGGTTTGCGCCGGCTCAATGACACTTATAATACTTGCTCTGACCGCCTCTTCCTCGCCACCCGTGTCCAGCTGTTCACGGGAGCTATCCATTCCGTTCCGTCCATGCATGCGGATCCACGACGGGTTCTCTGTGCCCAACGGAAAACCGGCTCCACCTCAAAAAAAAAAAAAGGAAAACCGGCTCAAATTGCGTGTTCCTGTCCGGCTAGCTGGGGATCGGTGGCACACACACCGGCGCCAGCGGCGGAGACGTGCGTATGCGGTTTGGAACGGTATGCTGCTGCGTGCTTTGTACTAGTTGCAACGGGACCCAAAATCAGTGGTGGTGCAGTTGTGCTTCCAGAACCCTGACTTGAAACCATGAGTAGCTCGCACTCAAAGTCGAAACCCCCTTAGCCAAATTTGGCTACGGCCAGTGCCACTACCGGGGGCGAGGTGTAGGACTTTGGAGCGTCGATCATGCTACGATCGAAAGAGCATTTAGGAAAGCTACGATCCATCAAGCCGACTTTCGTTTAGCTTCAGCGCGAAGGCTTCTCCCCGGCTCAACACGTCGAATACCGCACACCAACGGATGCAACGAGTGGCAGTAAAGCAGAGGCTCGAAAGTGCTGGCACCTTTGTTTCGTGATGAAAAGCCGGATGATGGATGGTTGCTTAGTCGCGTCGGCCTCCCGTTACGTCCCATTTTACCTTGCCTTGCAAGAGAGCCGTCCACTCAGGCTCTTATCGCCGCCTCAAATCTTTTCACGAAAAGACTAATCGCTCGTCTCGGATCAATCTGTCTATCTATCTACTCCCAACGATCTAACAGTAGCAGAGAGTGGTTCGTGCGTGGTCTCCATCGGCTTTGTTAGCCTTTCCAGCGCAGGGCGTCACCTAACGTAAGTCCAGGCTCTTCCAGATTATGCGCTAATGACCCAGCAGTGCCAGCTGATTAACGATGGATGCCGGGAGGAGCAAGGTGCCCAGCAGGTGTTGCCGAGCATGGCTCACCGAACCCAATTGTTCCTCAAAAATAACTTTCTTGTTTGTGCAGTTTTTGACACGGAGTACCGTACCAGCACAATCTATCATCAGCTCTCACTGTACTAGTGGCAACAACTATCGGAAGTGATGTGAGTACTGATAGTAGAGTAATAAAAGCCATTTAGAAATTGTTCCAACAAAAAGTCATTCAGAACTAATATTGTTGGACCAGAGACCCAACAACTCAGAAACAGAAACATTCTGGAGGAGTCAGATTATTCTAGAACATGCATAAATAAAGGAAAATTCAGGACAATGAGACGTGCTGAAACGAATAAACCACAGGCGAAACACATGCTCCCGCAATAAAACAATGACCCCGCACCAAATAAATGAACACGAAACATGGGACGATGACGACCAAGATCATCAAGGCAGCTAAAAAACAAGCTTATCCCGTAAGCATCCGTCGCCATCCCCACACCCAACTCCCGTTACCCACAGTACCAAACAGCGCAAGTACAGCAGACATGCGTCCCCATCCCTGATATCCCACTCCCCCACCCCCACCCCCACTCCGGCCGGCCGCCACCCAGCAAATCCCACTTCCCCCCAGTTCAGCTCAGCTTGCGTCCGTCCCCTCACGCCGCTGGCCACGCTCGCAAGCACGACGGAACACCTCCACCCTCCGCCTGACGGACGGGAGGAGGCGTAGATCGGCGGCGGCGGCGGCATTCAGGAGGAGAGCTTGTAATAAGCTGGGCGTTGTCAGGCGCGGAGGGGCGAGATGAGTATGTACGGGAGGGACCCGTGGGGCGGGCCGCTGGAGATATGCCATGACTCGGCGACGGACGACGACCGGAGCCGGAACTTGGACATCGATCGGGGTGCGCTGTCGCGGACGCTCGACGAGACGCAGCAGAGCTGGCTGCTGGCCGGACCGGGGGACCAGGGCCGCAAGAAGAAGAAGTACGTCGACATCGGCTGCCTCGTCGTCAGCCGCAAGCTCTTCGTCTGGACCGTCGGGGTGCTCGTCGCCGCCGCCGTCTTCGCGGGAGTCGTCGCGGGCATCGCCAAGGCCATCCCCAGGCACCACCGCCCGCCGCCGCCGCCCGACGACTACACCGTCGCGCTGCACAAGGCGCTCATGTTCTTCAACGCCCAGAGATGTGAGCGCCTGCCTCCTGATTGCTTCTCTTCTTTTCCCCCTTCGTCATTTTTGCTTGTGGTTTTGCTGTTCTTCAGGTGTTTTGTGGAAAGATTGGATTTTTATAATGTCTTCGTTTGTCATTTAAGAAATTTAGCTCTTCAGTTGTGAAATTTAGGTGCCAGAGTTTGATTTCTGAAATGGCATGGATACCATGTTTTCCCTTGATAGATTAGGAAATACCCATTTTTTTACTGTGATGTTTAAGTTGTTTTCTGGATGCAAAGTTTTGGTATTTTTGCTTTGCTTTGAAACGCCGGTTTTTTAGGCGTTTTTAGCTACTCATTCTTTTTAGGCGTTTTTAGCTAGCTAGGTAATACCTGAATTGGAGAGGCCAAGCGCTGCCAAAATCTCTGATTCTTCAGATCGGCCCGTAAAGATGGCGAAGATGCATTTTGAAGCGTGATTTCCAAATTTCCGAACCATACTTTGTTGATATGTCTTGTGCAAATTTGCTGCAGCGGGCAAGCTTCCGAAGCACAACAATGTACCATGGCGTGGTAACTCATGCATGAAGGACGGACTCTCCGATCCAGCAGTCCGGCGAAGCCTCGTCGGGGGGTACTATGACGCCGGAGATGCTGTAAAGTTCAACTTCCCAGCTGCCTTCTCCATGACCCTCCTCAGCTGGAGCGTCATTGAGTACAGTGCTAAATACGAGGCTGTTGGGGAGCTTGGTCATGTCCGTGACATTATTAAGTGGGGGGCAGACTACTTCTTGAAGACCTTCAACTCCACAGCTGATAGCATTGATCGCGTCGTTGCACAGGTAAAAAAATCACTGCAAACAGGGCTGCGTTGTATGTTCATGACTTCTTGTTAGCAGGCCATTGCTAATCCAAAGTTTGGGGAGGGTGCAGGTGGGAAGTGGTGCAACATCACCTGGTTCAAGTCAGCCCAACGATCGTTATTGTTGGATGCGGCCTGAGGACATTGACTACCCACGTCCAGTGGTCGAGTGCCATGCTTGTTCTGATCTTGCTGCCGAAATGGCTGCAGCATTGGCTGCATCGTCTATTGTATTCAAGGACAATAAGGCTTACTCACAGAAGCTGGTACATGGTGCTACCACTCTCTTCCAGTTTGCAAGGGATCGGCGTGGGAAGTATAGTGCAGGCGGATCAGATGCTGCAAAGTTCTACAATTCAACCAGCTACTGGGATGAATTTGTGTGGAGCAGTTCATGGATGTACCTTGCGACTGGCAATTCATCATACTTGACTCTGGCCACACATCCCAAGCTTGCAAAGCATGCTGGTGCTTTCTGGGGCGGTCCAGACTATGGTGTGTTCAGCTGGGACAATAAGCTCACTGGTGCACAGGTAAGTGTAGTAATTCTATATTATGTTAGCAACATTCCGCACTTTGACCGACTGGCATTTAGTTTGTTTGATGCTTGATAGCCCGCATTATCTAACGGGCTGAGTTGCTGACCATTATAATATAAGACCACCCTATTCAATCATCAATATTCTACACACTATATCAACTTGCTCAACTCCAGTAGTAGTTTAGACCACCCTATTCAGTCATCAATATTCTACACACTATGTCAACTTTCGGTCATATTTTAGGTATTGAGCATTGTTGAAGTATTGGGTGTTTCCAATTATAGAGCATGGCGTTCAAGTTTTTTTTTTTTTTTTTTGATATATTAAAAGTGATGTGGAAATATTTTCAATGTTATCCTGTCTTGTTCCTGAGGAATGTCTGGAACTTAAAATATAGCTGTCAGAATAAGAACAGTCTTCAACATTAAATCTGCATTCTGGACAATCTGAAGGAAGCCTCAGCAACTTCATTCGTATCAACTTCTTATCTGGTGCATACAGGGTTATTGCTTTGATATTATCCACAACATCTTACTGGTCCAATATTTAATCAATTCCACGTCCTAACACGTGCATGCCTAAGCATGTCTAGCACCCCTCTTTGGTTTTTATACTACCTTTACCCAATGGGTTAATTAGGATGTAAGAGGTTTCGAAAATAGGTATTGGTATTATGCTCATGTTACCTGTTTTAAATAGGTAGTCCAGCGCCGGATCTTGGGCGTTCCACTGTTTAGGTCTGCACTGGACATTCCACAATAAGACCATAGTTATGCAGTGGACTTAAAATTATGAACCAGTTACCTACTTTTTTGTTACAATCGTTGCATGGCTGCCATGGCAGACCAAGTCCCTTTTGTATAATAGAAAAAATAGCATTTTTGTCTGCTGTTGAATGCGTAAACAGCTTTGTCATGCTTGCCTATCCCTCTTATGTTATTTGTATACTATTCTGGCATTTCAGGTTCTTCTGAGCCGGTTAAGGCTTTTCTTGAGTCCTGGATATCCATATGAAGAGATGCTGAGGACATTCCACAATCAAACTAGCATTATCATGTGCTCCTACCTTCCAATTTTTAAGTCTTTCAACAGAACAAAAGGTTATTTTGGCATCAATTCTCACTCTATCACTGCCATTTTGTTAGAACATTTTGCTGAGTTTTCTTGCATAACAGGTGGTTTGATTCAGTTAAATCATGGGAAGCCACAACCGCTTCAGTATGTGGTCAATGCTGCATTCCTTGCTTCCGTATTCAGTGACTATCTTGAGGCTGCTGATACCCCTGGGTGGTACTGCGGTCCCCATTTCTACTCTGTTGAGGTTCTACGCAATTTTGCAAGGACTCAGGTTGGTTGAGAATATTATCACAATGCTGCATGCAGAAGTTTTTAACACTGGGTACTAATTTGATATCTGTGTCAGATTGAGTACATCTTAGGCAAGAATCCTATGAAGATGAGCTATGTGGTTGGATTCGGCAAGCGCTACCCTAAACATGTTCACCACCGGGGTGCCTCCATCCCCAAGAATGGTGTTCACTATGGCTGCAAAGGAGGGTGGAAGTGGAGGGACACCAAGAAGCCAAACCCTAACATCATTGTAGGAGCCATGGTTGCTGGTCCTGATCGCCATGACGGATTCAAGGATGTCCGCAAGAACTACAACCACACTGAAGCAACGTTAGCAGGCAATGCTGGTCTTGTCGCAGCATTGGTAGCATTGTCGGGTGAAGGCCATGGAGTGGACAAGAACACCATGTTCTCTGCTGTGCCACCCATGTTTCCGTCACCACCACCACCTCCAGCACCATGGAAACCGTAATGATTGCGTGCAGATATCGCATTCTTTTGTATACTAGTACGTATTTTAGACTAGTGTTCTCATACTACTGTGGAGATCTAACAAATGAGGATGTAGCATCGCCTTTTTCTTTTCTTCTTTTTCAGTGTTGTATAATCGCCATGCTGTGTAAGAACTAAGTTGTTTATGAATGCCTACGTTCCAGTCAGCAATAGATTGATTCCCAGGCAACACGTTGGAGAACCCTCAACATGGCTGCTCTGATTGTAGTAAGATTGGAATTAGCTTTGGTGTATATAAACTCTCAAGTATCATGCTGTCATACTGTACTACCTTTACCTGTGTATACCAATTTCAAATGTTAAAAGCAACAAAGTTGAATATGATTTTCTAGAAGCATTTAAAACATGTACACAAATTTGGGGCTGGTTTCCAAAATATATTTAGTGGTCTTTGCAGTCCATTTCAAACCGGTCATGACCATTTCCACAGGTCGCTTTCCAAGTCTACTTCCGGGTATAAAAAGGCATGGACAGAAACTTCACCTGGATAGAACTTCCTAGGTTCACCCGTTTCAAGTTCCTAGGTTCGTCTTCAAGCCGGTAAGGAACCCAGGTTCGTCTTCTCGCCTCTACGGATCCCTATCTCATGATATCTGCTCAACTCTGTCCATGTCTCTTCCTACCGCGGCGCGTAATCCTCCTGTCCTTTGATGGGAGGGGAGTAATATTTTAGAACCGTGATCAGGTTCTTTGTTTAGATCCTCCTGTTGATATCACTACGTTATAGTTGTTGCGAGTTCCAGGAGGCTACGTTCACCTCTTGCCTGCAACTGCAAGAGGGGGAGAGTGTCTTTTTGCGTCTGTTCTCATAATTTCGTGTAGTGAAGGACATGAATCTCGACGTTGACGACACAAGCATCTGAGAATCTAGTGACCTGAAAATTGTTTGCCTAATGCCAAAATTCAAAGTGACACAGACACGTTTCCACTAGTCAACTGCGTATATTTGAGTCTGGAATGATCATCTAAATCAAGCAACTCAGCTGAGCGTCTTTTGTTGTTGTTACCTCGTAGTGCTTTAAGAAGAAAATCATAGTAGTATGTCTCTATTTTTTGGACGTCCAAACTACAGTTGAATCGTAAGTTTCTCTTATTGATTGACTCTTTCTTTCTTATTATATCAGGATATGAACCTCGTGTTTGTGTACTTGTAGGAAAGGAACTGGAAGCCATGGACTCCACAGACCAATCTTACAGGCTTCCTCTGCTGGAAGATGATGACTCGCGAGAGGTCGTCGACATTCCTCTTTCTTTATGTGCAAGTGTGTCCTTACATGTGATGGTGCTTTTGAATAGTTTATACTAAATGAGTAAATGGTTACGTTTCACTACAGGATTCCCACTAATTACCGACAATGTTATTCTAAGTGACCGACAGTTTAAGTAGTTTAGTGTATTTATTTTGAGTGGCTGACAGTTTTCTAGCATAAATATCTACATTTCCCAACAGTTTAAGAAAATTCCTTTCAAACTCATTCCCTACAGTTGTCAAATCCATTTAATAAATACACTGAAACCGTCACCCAATTGTTTGAAACAGTAGGAAATTGTTAGAAATCTTGTAGTGTTTGTCACCTTGCCTCACTTTTATTCCTTCGATGATACAAAATATTTGTCATTGTCATTGCATAAAAGTACGTCCATTGTATATTTAATTTTGTGACAAAATAAGATGGTTGTGCTGTCAATCGTACTCCCTTCGTTCCAAAATAAGTGACGTTTTTGACTTTCAGACATTACGTTTGACCGTTCGTCTTATTCAAAAAATTTACGCAAATATTATTTAGTTTTTTATAACTTGTTTTATCATTAGCAATACTTTAACCATGACATATTTGTTTTAGTATTTATACAAAAAAATTGAATAAGACGGACAGTCAAACGTAATGTCTGAAAATCAAAAACGACACTTATTCTGAAACGGAGGGAGTAGTAACTACGGACAAAGATGATGGGGACTAGGGGAGCTCTGGTCCTCCGATGTCTAGCACCTCTCTGCTGAGTTCTTTAAATTTCCAAGTAACTTTTAAAAGAAAAGCAATTTTTGGCACTCTTTTCATGTTTCGTGCTTCCTATATGGTCCTCTCTCCCCTAACCCTGACCGATATTTTTTTTCTCATCCCTGCTGCTTATTGTTTCTAACCATGGAATGCAGAATGCAAAAGAATATACAGGTGATGGATCTGTTAGTATCTTCGGGCATCCGGCTTCCAAAAACCATACAGGAAACTGGAAGGCTTGCTCGTTAACCTTAGTTAAGTGCTCCAAAATGCTATGAAAAAATAATCAGCCTGTATTCTGAAGACCAAAGTAGGACACAACAGTTAAATTTTGTTCAAATTTATGTTAATATTTTCTTGTTGAGTTCTTTATTCATTACATTATCTAACACAAATGATTTTTTCTATTGCAGTTTGTTTTTTCTGCTCGTATTTGGCCTTTTCTTCAATTACAAAGAACCTAGTCAGTTATCTCACAGAATCTCTGCATGAAGCAAATGTTGCCGCTGCAAGAAATGTTTCCATTTGGCAGGGTACTAGCTATCTCGCACCTCTGGTTGGAGCTTTCTTAGCTGATTCTTATTTTGGGAATTACTGGACAGTTGTGACATTCTGCACAATATTCATTATTGTAAGTGCTAAATTTAATCCATAGCTGTCACTCTATCCGTTCCTTTTTCTTGATGCTCAAATTTGTACTAATGGGCGCCAAGAAAAAAATACAAAGGGAATACAAGTCTAGCATCACTATAAGTGTGCAATCTCTTAATTTTTTAAGCAAATACTGTAAGAGGAACTCCTAACCATATGCTGAGAGAAATTATATTTTGGTCACATAGTTATATTAGTGTTCTGAACGATACATCCCAGGTCATGCTGCTGCTGTAGTATTAGACGTGCATTAAACAGTTCAGATCAAATTTCTTGCCACACATTTTTTAACCCTTCCCTTTCCCTGTTCTATTGATTTAGGGAATGGTGATTCTAGTTCTGTCAGCAGCACTTCCACTAAACTCTAACGTTCTCCAAGTTTCTCTTGCTTGGACAAGTGCAGAATCATCACAGTGCATCGTAGTTTTTGTTGGTTTGTACATGGTTGCTCTAGGGTATGGTGTGCTATATTCTTGTATTACATCCTTTGGTGCCGATCAGTTCGATCATACTGATGAAGAGGAAAGAAACAGAAAGAGCTCTTTCTTCAATTGGCGATATTTCATACTCAATGCTGCCTCATTGATCTCTGGGACTATTATTGTGTGGGTGCAAGACCGTGAGGGCTGGTTCTGGGGTTTTACCGTAGCTGCACTATTTGTTGCTTTGGGTGCAGGTGCTTTTCTTTTGGGCTCTACTATGTATAGATTTCAAAAACCTCGAGAAAGCCCTATTGCAAGAGTATGCCAAGTTATTGTTGCAGCTACTCGCAACTTCAAAAAAGACTTGCCATGCGATTGCTCTCTTCTTTATGAGATTTCTGGGCAAGGTTCATCAATCGACGGAAGAGGAAAATTGGAGCATACAGATGGACTTGAGTACGTAGTACCCTATCCATCCTGATGAATTCATTTTTGTTCTTATTACTATGTAACTTAAGTGGATAATTAATACTAGTAAGAAAGCTATAGAGCTACAAACATTGTTAATCTGACAGGTGAACGTTCTTCTCTTGCAGGTTCTTTGATAAAGCTGCAATTGTGCTATCATCTGACACTGAATCTGTTGGCATGCTTAATCCACGGGGAATATGTACTGTCACTCAAGTAGAGGAGTTAAAGATTTTAATCAGAATGTTTCCTATCTGGATGACAATGATATTATGGTCTACAGTCCTTGAACAGATGTTTTCAACATTTATAGAGCAAGCAATGGTAATGGACAAAAACATCGGCGGGTTAGAAATACCTGCAGCATCTTTTCAAATTGTTGATGTCATTGCTGTCCTTGTACTCCTTCCAGTCTATGAAAAAGTTCTTGTTCCAATATTGAGCAAATTCACTGGTGTGGCCACTGGCATTACACCACTGCAGCGGATGGGGGTTAGTTTAGTGTTTTCCACGCTCTCCATGGTTTCTGCAGCATTGGTGGAGAGTTATCGCTTACAGATTGCACATGCCAAAGGTTTAGTGCATCGTAAGGTTAATGTTCCAATGAGCATCCTGTGGCAAGGACCCCAGTACTTCTTGATAGGTGCTGGAGAGGTGTTCTCGATTGGGTTCAATGAGTTTTTCTACGAGGAAGCACCAGACGCCATGAGAAGCTTATGCCTGGCATTCTCGTTTGCAAACGGCTCAGTTGGATATTACTTGAGTTCATTGATAATTTCTCTGGTGCCTGTGTTCACAGCCAGAGGAGGCAGTCCTGGGTGGATACCTGATAACTTAAACGAAGGACATTTGGATCGATTCTACTGGATGATGGCCGGTTTGAGTCTCTTGAATCTGCTAGCTTTTGTGTTATGTGCAATTAGGTACAAGAGTAAAAGGTCATTATAAGGACTAACAGCAAGCTTTTGTGTTTTGGTGTTGGTAATTTTTGCCAATAGGTTAGTGATGGCAACGAAGCACAGGCATTGTTCTGCATTTGGAGTTCATAGAAAAGCATTCCAGCTTCCATTTTGATGGCACTGCACATTGTTGGCATGAAAAAAAAAAGACTCGGTTTCTCTCTTTTGCTCTCGTTTTGTCACATTTTGTTGCATTGGTGAGTCACACGCTCACTACTACTTTTATCTTCCATTTCCCATTGAAATGCCTGCATTTTTAAATACATGTTTTGCGTTTTGTTCACACTTTTCAGTTGATCACCTGATGCTATTTTCCCACTGGTGATTTTAACCTGAGGAAGATGTCTCCGAAAATGTTTCCATGACCTGTCTGGGCCTTGGGCTTGTCCTAACCGCCGAATTCCCATAATAACAATCATGGGCCGAATAATTTGCGTAGCCCATGTTAGCCGGTCGGCCTTGGCAAATGATGCCATTCTCGCCCAGGCAAAGATCGTTGTCCCAGCAGCAGCACCCTCCCGGCGTTCTCGATTTCCGTTCTCCCAGTTCTCAACGCCGCGCGCGCGCGCGCATCGAGTCGCGTCGTGGAACACGGGAACGTGCACGCGTGCGGTTCACGCCGTCGCGCACCGGGAGGGCAGAGGGACGACGACAGACATCGCAACCGTACACCGGAGGTCGCGCCGAGACGGCACGAGCACCGCCGCGGCCTGCCGCACGGGGAGTCCCCCACGCCCGAGGCGAGAACCGAACAGAACACAAAACGCACGCACGCACACCCGCCGGCCCCGCGCGGCGCGATCACCGTGCCGCGGAACGGAAGGGAATCCGTCGCACGGCACCCGCGGCCGCGCGGGAACGGGACGACGGACGGACGTGCGCGCGGTCTCCGACGTGCGGTTTGAACCCTCCTCGCCTCGTGGCGTGCGCGGCCCGACGCGAGGTGGCAGGTTTGGTGGATAAATTTTACTCGTGCAGTGTGTCGCGCTTCCTCGGGTCGGCTCCTCCGTCTCTTTTGCGTTTGTTTTGATGACCGGATCAGTGCGTAGGCCCCGTCATTAATGGCTTCCCGGCGGGACTAATCCAACCTGGTCCACTGCTGCTTTTGGATAAGCATATTTGAATTTGGTCGGCGCGCGGTTTGGCTTTGGGAAGTTGATGCAAGCCAACATCAGATTGTACTCCATGTTTGCGACTTGGAGACACGTGTGCGCCTGGAATTTAAGATGAATTCGCAACTACTCATTTCGTTTCAGTTTATTTATGGTTCTCACTCTAAACACGAGAATTAAAGATATGTGAAAAATGATGTAAAATAGAGCAACACCGATTTGCTCAAACTTAAAAGAGCATTCTACTAGTGGTAGTAGTTGTTTTTGTTTATATTAATGTTTTATGGCTTCTTTGGTTCATTAATATAAATTTCCACAATTTATTTTAAATTAAAGTTCAATAAAAAGAATAATGGCATAGTATACGCATAGCATAAAAATTACAACTTGTCAAAACTACTGTAGAAAACTGTCACTAAAGTTGTGGCAAACGAGTAAACTACAATAATAATCAAAATATATCTCTAATATGCAACATTTTCTGTTTAATTAATATACTTTATTCTTAATTATTTGGTATTGAATTAAGTGTCCTAAACATCATATATTTCATGTTTATTCGATATAATGCTTTGCCTGTCTTTTTTATTTCTCTTTTATAAATCAATGTTGATTAAATTTTACACAAAAATTAACTTTGTGTCCTTATGACACAAAATTAACACTTTTGAAATTATTCTAAACTACAACTATTTCAGGTTTGTACAAGAACCTATAACTTTTTGGTCCGACCTCATATTTCAGTCACACTTGGTATGGCCCACTTCCATCACAATTTTTGTAGTTTCTTTTTGATAAGTTACCAAATTGTTGTAGTTTTGTGAAACAGATTTCTAAAGTTGTCATGTAAAGTAGTTTAATTTTACAATTGTACTACAAACAACTTCCAATTTTGTCGGATACCTAAAACTAGGTACCCGCGACTAACTGATTAGGCCACGATGATTGTGAATAAACCTAAGGCCCAGCGGAGGAGCCCTCGGCACAAATCGAGGCTAAAAGAGACGCGCGGGCCCGGAAGTGAAAGTGCATCTAGGCCCCTAATCATGTGTTTTGTGTGATTGACGTCAAAACGATCAAAAGGACAAATGTTTGCAATGAGAAAATATTCAGCTAGGTCTCACAATGGAGAATCAAAATGATTTCAAAGTTACAATCCCTTCATGTGTTGACAAGAATGGCATTAAGTGCTCAATGGACAAAGATTTTTCTCTTTTATATTTTCATTGAATCTAGCAATGTCGTACTATCAAGAGGGATGGTAATCATGTGTATTCTGATGTCACAAGAACTTTTGCATGCACCAAAACCAACCAATTTCAAGCTCGAGAGATTTACAAAAATCCAGTTACAGATACTTCCCACCGGAAGATCCGGCACACTGCCGGAGTATCCGGCCCCTGTTGAAACCCAGTTACAGATACTTCCCACCGGAATATCCGACACTCTACCGAAGTATCCGGCCCTGTTGAAACCCAGTTACAGTTGCTTCCCACCGGAGTATCCGACATTGTGTCGGAGTATCCGGTAGGACTTAACCAGCAGCGCAACGGTTCGATTTTTGGCCGCGCCTATAAATATCCATCCACTTCCAACGGCCATCTCTCTCGGTCTCCACTCAAAGAACACGACCCAAGCTTCCCCCTATCACTCTCTACTCATTCCCAAGCCTAAGATTTGTGTGATTCACTCAAGGGAGTGTGTGAAAACAAGAGATTCGTGTTAAGAGCAAGCAATCCCACTCTTGAGCTTCTTGTGGCATCATCTCACTTGGTTTCATTTGTTACTCTTGGAGCTTTGTGCTCCTAGACGGCTAGAGGTTGCCCGGGAGCTCCCAATTCGTGTGGTGAAGCTCCGGGAAGTTTGTATTACCCATTCCCGCAAGGGATTTGCTAGTGGAACACTCAAATCGGTCTTGGTGACCATTTGAGCGAGGTTTAGGGTTGAGAGCAACCCGGTCCTTTGTGGACACCTCAACGGAGACGTAAGGCACTTTGTGGGCATGAACTTCAGGGACAAATCGTGTGTCATCTTGTCTTAATTTTACTTGTTCTTGTTGTTCTTACTTGTTCTTGTTCATATTGCATATATATATTGCTATATTGCCTCGATCTACTTATCTACTTGTTTCCTTCCGCAATTGTTGTGTAGATTTACTTGATAGCATCTATACAAGTCTTTTGATTCAAGTAGAATTGCTAGAAACTTCGTAGATTTCAAATTTCTCAAGATTATCCCCTGTTCCGGACTGTCCGACACAGTACCGGATACTCCGGTATCGGAGTATCCGACAGTGTACAAGATCATCCGGTAGTTCTGACGATTTAATTAAGTCTTAATTTGCAGAAGTTTTTAGCGTTGCCTATTCACCCCCCCTCTAGGCAACTTTCAATTGGTATCAGAGCAAGGTACTCCATTTGAAGCTTAACCGCTTGGAGGAAAGATGGAGGCAACTCTTGGTGATCCCACGAGTTTGAGGAAGAAGAAGGACAAGTCCGTGAAGAAGTCAAAGGAACCTCGTTTGATCGACTACCAAGATGAAGATGAAGATGTGTTGGTGGAGGATGCGTACACAAGCGTGTCCGAAGAAGAAGAAGAAGAAAACGTAGTTGCACACTCCGAAGGTGGAAGGTCACATGCTTCTAGAAGAAGCAAGAGAAGTGAAAACTTGCATGCTATGCCGTTTAGTTATGAAAAATTGAGTTCTCACACTAACTTTACACTGTACAAATGGGTAGGGCGCCTCATTTCGATGGGACGCACTATACCAAGTGGAGGCACAATATGATGTTGCATCTAATCTCTCTTCATCCAAGTATTTGGAAAGTTGGGTGTGTAGGTTTGAAAAGACACAAAGACTATGATGAACTCACACAAGAGGAAGAACAAGATTGGCATTGAAATGCACAAGCGGCAGCCGTGATCCTCACCTCATTGAGCAATGAAGAGTATGAAAGAGTTGGTGGTATGACAAGTGCAAAGGAGATTTGGGACACTCTTCGTATAGCTCATGAAGGAGTTGACTCCGTGAAGCAAGCGAAGATTGAAATCTTGGAAGGAAAGCTTGGTAGATTTGTGATGGAGGATGATGAGACACCTCAACAAATGTACAACCGTCTCAAGGTCAAGATCAACAAGCTTAAGGCACTTGGATGCACCAAGTATGGGAATCATGAGGTGGTGAAGTTGTTAACTAGAGCATTCTCACCAAGGAACATCACTCTTGTGACCATGATCCGGCAAATAAGAAACTACAAGAGGATGTCTCCGGATGAAGTACTTGGGATGATCATAAATCAAGAGATCATGGAGGAGGAAGCCAAATATGTCAAGCAAATAGCAACGGCCGTTTCCAACTCCAAGAACAAAGAAGTTGCATTCAAGGCAAGCAAGAAGAAGAGCAAGGAACCGGTCCAAGAAAGCTCAAGTGAAGATGAAGAAGAAGAGAGCTCCGATGATGAAGAGCGAGCTCTCTTTGTGAAGAGGTTCAAGAAGTTCATGAAGAAAGAACGTGGCTCAAAGGGCAAGAGATCAAGTTCAAAGCAAATTTGCTACTATTGCAAGAAGGCCGGACATTTCATTGCGAATTGTCTTGTCAAGGAAGAAGATGAAAGAAAAGAGAAAGGTCATCAAGCGGACAAGAAGCAATACAAGAAGAAGTACACCGGTCATGCTCATGTAGCGGAGGAAGCCTCACATGAAGAAGCCTCCGGCAAGGGAGGCATTGCCACCATTGCTATCAATAAGACAACATCATCAAGCAAGAAACTATTTCCCACCTACAACGATGAACCTACCCTCACCGATGATGAAGTTGACAACAAACCACGTGGTGTTTGCCTTATGGCCATGGGCCGGAAGGTAACTACTAAAGTTGTCTCTCCCTCTACACTTGAAGATAGTGATGATGATGTTGATGCTAGTGATGAGAGTGATGATGATGATGATGATAGTGATTGTGAAAGCTTGCTTAAAGGTTTTGATAAAAATGCAATCGTCAAGTTTAAGAGACTTATGAAGGAATTGGTTGCTAGAGATGAGCTACTTGAGAAACAAGAAGCATTGCTCATCCTTGAAAAGGAGAGAAACCTTGAACTCAATAAGCTCATAGCATGTGAAAAGAAAAAGAGGGAAAAATTGGGCCAAGAACTTGCGAAAAGCAAGGAGACTTTCAAAAGTCTTGAGAGCTCAAATGTTGCTCTTCAAGAAAAACATAGTGGGCTAGTCAAGGCCCATAAGAATCTTGAAGTGCAATTTGATGCTCTTTGGTCTAGCACCTCAAAACCTACAAAAGATGCCATTTTAGCAACTGATCCCTCCACGAGTAAAAGTTGTGCAAAATGTTATAAATGTGATATCAATGTTTTTGCTAACCATGAGAAAGAGGTGAAGCTTTTGAAAGGGCAAATCAAGAGGATGAATGTCATTATCAATAGAGGCATGATAGGTGAAGGTGAAGGTGAAAAAGAAAATAGGTTTAAGATGGCAAGAGATGGCTTTGATAGGCTCCAACCTTTCACTGTTTATGGTGGTGAGCTTTGTGATGAGAAAGACTCAAGCTTCATCATCAAGGATACCCATGTTCCACCTTATGTTTTGGGTAAGCAAGAAATCTACAAGGTGAACACGGGATCAGGGAAAGTGAACAAGGTTGAGCAAGTCAAGACCACAAGTGCTATGAAGAACAAGAGTGAAGCACCAAAAGACAAGAAGAAAGTGCATGCCCCTCAAGACACCTTTTATGCCGATTATGTGCTTACTATAAATTCTTATAGCAAAGTTATTGCTAAATATGTTGGTCCCCGTGCACACAACATCATAATTAAAAGATGTGTGTGGGTGCCAAAGATGCTTGTTACTAATGCTCAAGGACCCAAATCTATTTGGGTACCTAAAACAAAGGCTTAATTTGTTTTTGTAGGCATACTCCTCCGGTGGAACAAGTTGGGTGCTTGATAGTGGATGCACAAGTCATATGACCGGAGAGAAGAAGATGTTTACATCACTTGAAAAGAACACAACTGATATGGGTGAAATTACTTTTGGTGATGATGGTAAAGGAGGAGTACTTGGAATGGGTAACATTGCTCTCACTCCCGAGTATTCCGTTACTAAAGTTCTCTTGGTAGATTCATTGGAGTTTAATTTGATGTCGGTCTCACAATTTTGTGAAAAAGGCTTTAATTGTTATTTCACTAACGAAGGTGGGACCGTTTTCAAGAGGAGCGATAACTCAATTGCCTTTAATGGTGTGTTGCAAGGAGGGCTTTATCTTGTGGATTTTTCCTTGGGTAAAACCCAACTCAATATATGCTTGTTGGCAAAGTCTAGCCTGGGTTGGCTATGGCATCGCCGGCTAGCCCATGTTGGCATGAGAAATCTTAATGACCTCCAAAAGGGCGGTCACATCCATGGACTAACCGATGTCTCTTTTGAGAAAGATAGAATTTGTAATGCTTGTCAAGCCGGAAAGCAACATGGAGCACCTCACCCCGCCAAGAATGTGATGACTACCACAAGAGCATTGAAAATGCTACACATGGATCTTTTTGGTCCAATAGCCTACTTAGCATTGGCGGTAACAAATATGGCTTAGTAATTGTTGATGATTATTCTCGTTTCACTTGGGTATACTTTTTGCATGATAAAAGTGAAGTGCAAGGAATAATCAAGAAGTTCGTGAGAAGAGCTCAAAATGAACATGAAGTCAAGATCAAGAAGATAAGGAGTGACAATGGAAGTGAATTCAAGAACACTCAAATTGAAGAATTCCTTGATGAAGAAGGCATCAAGCATGAGTTCTCGGCACCCTACACTCCACAACAAAATGGGGTAGCCGAGAGGAAGAACCGCACACTCATTGAGATGGCAAGAACAATGCTTGATAAGTACAAGACTTCGGACCGTTTTTGGGCCGATGCCGTGAACACCGCATGCCATGCATCAAACCGGTAATTTCTCCACCGAATCTTGCAAAAGACACCCTATGAGCTACTCACCGGTAACGTTCCTAATGTCTCATACTTTCGTGTATTTGGGAGCAAATGCTTTATACTTAACAAGAAACCCAAGTCCTCAAAGTTTGCTCCCAAGGTCGATGAAGGGTTCTTGCTTAGATATGGATCAAATGTCTTGGCATACCGTGTCTTCAACAAAACCAATGGTTGTGTTGAAGTCACGCGTAATGTGACATTTGATGAATCTAATGGCTCTCAAGTAGAGCAAGTTGATCCAAGTGTGATAGGAAATGAAGAAGCTCCACATGAGGCAATTGGTAGAATGGCCATTGGTGATATAAAACCTCAAGAGCCTCAAGTTGATCAAGCTTCACCATCATCCTCACGCCAAGGAACTCCACCGCCCACACAAGAGCAAGATCAAGGAAGTGCTCAAGATCAATGTGACGACCAAGATCAGGATCACAACCAAGATCAAGCTTCAAGTGGTGGTGGAGATGTACAAGATGAAGAAGAGGAAGAAGGAGTAGAGAATGAAGACAGAGTGCCACATCCAAGAGTACATCAAAATGTACAAAGAGACCACCCCGTCGAGAACATTATCGGTGACATTGAAAAAGGGGTAACTACTAGAACTCGAGTTGCAAATTTTTGTGAACATTACTCTTTTGTGTCTTCTATGGAGCCACTTAGAGTAGAAGATGCACTCGAGGATCCGGATTGGGTGATGGCCATGCAAGAGGAGTTGAACCAATTTGAGAGAAACAAAGTGTGAAAGTTGGTGGAGAGACCAAAGCAAAATGTTGTGGGCACCAAATGGGTGTTTCGCAATAAACAAGATGAGCATGGTGTTGTGACAAGAAACAAAGCAAGACTTGTTGCACAAGGGTATTCACAAGTGCAAGGTTTGGATTTTGGTGAAACTTTTGCTCCCGTAGCTAGGCTTGAGTCAATTCGTATATTACTTGCCTTTGCTACTCACCATGGTTTTAAGCTAAAACAAATGGACGTGAAAAGTGCATTCCTCAATGGGCCAATTAGTGAGGAAGTATATGTGGAGCAACCACCGGGGTTTGAAGACCCAAAGTATCCTAACCATGTTTACAAACTCCATAAGGCGCTCTATGGGCTAAAACAAGCACCTAGAGCATGGTATGAATGCCTTAAGGGATATCTTGTTGCAAATCAATTTGTTGTTGGCAAAGTTGATCCTACGCTCTTCACAAACCAAATTGATAATGATATCTTTGTGTGCTAAGTATATGTCGATGACATTATATTTGGTTCTACTAACCAAGAATATTGTGAAGCATTTAGTAAGATCATGATCAAGAAGTTTGAGATGTCCATGATGGGGGAGTTGAAGTTCTTTCTAGGTTTTCAAGTCAAGCAACTCCAAGAAGGCACGTTCATATGTCAAGATAAGTACACTCAAGATATGCTCAAAAAGTTTGACATGGACAAAGCCAAACCCATCAAGACCCCGATGCAAATTAGTGGACATCTTGATCTTGATCCAAAAGGCGTGCCCGTGGATCAAAAGGTATATCGTTCTATGATTGGTTCATTACTTTATCTTTGTGCATCTAGGCCCGATATTATGCTTAGTGTGTGCTTGTGTGCAAGATTTCAATCCGCTCCTAAGGAGAGCCACATGGTGGCCATTAAAAGAATCTTGCGATATTTGGTTCACACACCTAACCTAGGGCTTTGGTATCCAAAGGGCTCCAAATTCAAGTTAGTTGGCTATTCCGATGCCGACTACGCCTGATGTAAGGTGGATAGGAAAAGCACATCCGGGACTTGCCAATTCTTGGGTAGGTCTCTAGTATCATGGTCATCCAAGAAACAAAATTCCGTTGCCCTTTTCACCGCCGAAGCGGAGTATGTTGCAGCCGGTAATTGTTGTGCACAATTACTTTGGATGCGGCAAACTCTAAAGGACTTTGGTTACACTATGAACAAAGTTCCTCTCCTATGTGACAATGAGAGTGCCATTGCTATTGCTCATAACCCCGTTGATCACAATAGAACCAAGCATATAGATATCCGGCACCACTTCTTGAGAGATCATGCTATCAAGGGGGATATTACTATTAGTTACATAAGAACCGATGCCCAACTTGCCGATATATTCACCAAGCCCCTAGATGAAAAGCACTTTTGTGAGCTTAGAAGTGAATTAAATATCCTTGATTCTTCTAATGTGGAGTAGAATGTTGCACATCTGAATGTTGTTTTTCTAGTTTGGTAGTCTTGCAAAACAAAATGAATTGTAAAAAGATTTGAGTGATTTTTCAAAACTATTTTGAATGGTTCTTGATCTCTTGATCCTATCTTGTTGTAAATGGTCATTGTTATGATTGTTGCTTGCTTACTGACCATATATGATGAGAATGTTCTTTAAAGTCCATCCATTGTCCCTCAACTCCATTGAATCTCATTCTCTTCATGAAGACAGTTCAAAAATCTGGGAACGTCGGATTATCCAGCATAATGCCGGAGTATCCGGCTATGGTCAGACCTGGTTACAGAATCTCCCCACCGGACATTCCGGGAAGAAACCGGAGTATCCGGGCCTGGGACTATCGGACTATCCGGCACCGAGTCGGATTATCCGGTCAGTTACCAGCCTATATAAGGAATTGACCCCCGCGGTGAAACGTTATCTTCTCTTTTTCACCGCGCCCACGTTGCTCTCGTCACCCTTTCTCCCCTCTCCACCAAAATCGTCGATTCTTGGTTGTTTTGGAGCGGGATTCGACTCCCACAAGGATTCCAAGGACCTCCAAACGCCGGAGACTCCGGTGCCCCCAAGTTTTTCCTACGGAAACCGAGGAAGTGCTTGAAGGTATCCATTGTCTTCCCCCTCTTCAATCTCCTTGTTTTGGATGTTCTAGTGGATTCTCTTCGGTGAAGTGGTTGGATATGAGGTTGTTTAGCAATGCTAGAAGTTTGGTTGAAATCTTGTGGCTATTTTGGGAGTTTCGACGAATTCTTGAAATGTTAGGGTCTGCCGGATTATCCGACTGTGTGCCGGAGTATCCGGCACAGAGCCGGACAATCCGACAGAACCTAACACTTGAACAATTCGTCCATACTCCTAATTCTTGATTTCATTCTTGAACTTCCAATGTTTAAACCTCGTTCATGGATGTTTGTGTCAGATGGAAGGCCGTGGACAGCGGCATGGGCAGAAGAGGACCGTCAACCCGCTTACTTCAAGCTCAAGGGGAGGTGCAACTAAAAGGGGTAGAAGCAAAGGAAAGGCACCTGTAGATGACAGAGATCCTCCTCCCTTGTACCGCAACATGTTTCCTAGGATGCATTCTCCACTTGCCAGTCAAGAAAGGGAGATGGAGGGTATGGCCCATATTGATTACTCAAAAGGGAAGAATGACTTGACATCTCTTCGCAGGAAGGATCCTTTTGAGTATGATAAAGACACTCACATCATTGACTATCGCTTTCAGACTGTTTTTCAGTGGGATTGGTACAACTATGTCATTCAAAGCAAGAGCACTCATGTCCTTCCTATGCAGTTTATTGATTGGGAGCATATGAGGAAGCTCAAAGATCCCATCATCAATAGGGTCATTGCCAAGTGTGAGAGTATGGAGATGACCAATATTATGGCAATGCCTTATAATTGGAATGAAGAAGTCATTGCTCAGTTTTATGCTACCTATTGGATTGATGATGTCAACAATGATGAGCCTGTGATTTATTGGATGACTGAGGGACATCCATTTGAAGTCTCCTACAGTGACTTTGCAGGTATTCTTGGTTTAACTAATGATGATCTTGGCAATATTGATATTACCGATCACCATTGTCTTGACGATGAGCAAATGGAATTCATGTATGAAGGGAGACACACCAAGCTTGGTACTACTCATGGGTTGAAGCCATATTACAAGTATTGCAACTCTCTCTTTAGGCACACTCTTCTTCCCAAGAAGGGGGACGCTTCAAGCATCTTGAGCTATGCAAGAAATCTACTGTGTTACATGTCAGACAAGGATGAAGTGAAAGATGAGTTCAGTGTGTTTGCTTTCATTTTTTGGCAGATCTACATCATTTCTAAGGATGCTAGTCGCAGCTGTGCATATGCCCCTTACATAATGAAGATGATTGAGCATGTTACGGGGGTCGAGTTTCATAAGGAATGCAAGCATGCCCCCTACAGGATCAGGAAAGTGTCCACTACCACTTCCTCTTCTACCTCAGCAGCAGCTATTGATCCTACCATTCCTCATGTTGGTACCTCTCAGTCACGTCGCAGACGTTGTCCTAGCAGCTCCTCTTTCATTGCTAGAGCCCTTAAGGCCATCTATCACAAGTGCAGAAAGAATGCCATTGAGATTCGTGAGGCCTGTGAGGAAGCAAGAGCACGTCAAGAGAATTCTGATCACAATATCCGCAACTTGTGCAAAGCAAATAAAGTTCCATATGCAGCTCCTCCACCGTATCCCGATCTTCCCTCCGATGGTGATGAGGATGAGGACATTTTTAACTTCTCCAAGAAGCCTACTCGTCAAGTTGAGGAAAGTGATGAGGACACCGAGGTTGATGGTGAAGGAGAAGAGGAAGAAGAGGAGAGTGAGGAGGAAGAAGCAGCAGCGGGAAGCGAAGATGATGAGTGAATCACTTTGTCTTCTTTCTCTTTTTGGTGATGTGATGCCAAAAAAAGGGAGAAATTTATCGTTCTACCTAGTGATGGACTTTAGGAGTATTACTATTTGTGTTGAACTAAGTGCTTGATTGTAAGACTAAATTTAATTATGTCCTATGCATGAGACTATGTGATGTAATGACGCTTGTTGGTTTCTATATTTCTAGGTTGTGTGAAATTGCTTATTGCTCTCATGTGTTGCATAATGTTTTTATTGCCTATATGATCATATTTGGTCCATGCAAGGTTTTAGGGAGAGCTCTCATATTGTCTTTCTTGAAAATGTGTCTTTGGCATTGTTAGGCCATTTGTGATGAATTCAATTCATGCATACATTTAGGGGGAGCTCTCTCTAAATTTGTCAAGTTCTTATTGAATTTTTTTTTCTTGCTATAATTTGGTTATTTTGACATCAATCACCAAAAAAGGGGAGATTGAAAGTGCATCTAGGCCCCTAATCATGTGTTTTGTGTGATTGACGTCAAAACGATCAAAAGGACTAATGTTTGCAATGAGAAAATGTTCAGCTAGGTCTCACAATGGAGAATCAAAATGATTTCAAAGTTACAATCCCTTCATGTGTTGACAAGAATGGCATTAAGTGCTCAATGGACAAAGAATTGCTATATTGCCTATATTGCCTAGTATCATGGTCATCCAAGAATTGCATATATATATTGCTATATTGCCTCGATCTACTTATCTACTTGTTTCCTTCCGCAATTGTTGTGTAGATTTACTTGATAGCATCTATACAAGTCTTTTGATTCAAGTAGAATTGCTAAAACTTCGTAGCTTTCAAATTTCTCAAGATTATCCCCTGTTCCGGACTGTCCAACACAGTACCGGAGACTCCGCTACCGGAGTATCCAACAGTGTACCGGATCATCCGGTAGTTCTGACGATTTAATTAAGTCTTAATTTGCAGAAGTTTTTAGCGTTGCCTATTCACCCCCCCCCCCCCCCCCCGCCCCTCTAGGCAACTTTCAGGAAGCGGGGGCCAAATAAGCCCCACGACCGTAAGGAGCCGCATCCCGGCCTACCGACAGAAAGGCCCAACAAGCGAGCAGGCCTCCGCCCTCTCAACTTGCGTCCCGACCCCCTAGGGGTCGGGAGAAAACTCTGCCTCGTCCGACCCCCGGCTCCCGACCCCCGAAGAGTCGGAACGGAACTCCGCCTCGGCCGACCCCCGCGGAGGAAAAAGGGGCGGACGACGCAAGTCACCACGCGGCAGGTAAAACACATTAATTATGGACGCAAGTGGACGCCATTCCCATACCGGGGAAAGACGTGCCGCCGCCCCGCACGTCCCACATGGACATTTGACAGCGGTCAAGACCCTCGACATGCGGTAACAGTACGAAGCCGCATCGCTACAAGACCAACAGTACGCGCACAGGGCGTGGACATCCCTGGCGCGGCGGAACAGCGGCCGCCATCATCACCCGTGAAGGAAGCCGTTGAGGAGGGAGGAACCGTCGCAGTCCGCGCCGCCTATCTACAACGAGTCGCCAGCCTACGGCAAGGGCGGCCCCTCCACCAGAACGTGAAGCCCAAGCCTTCCTTTTCTCTTTCTTTTCTTTTTCTTCTTTCCTCCATTCTTGGACAGTCGATTTTCCCCTTGACAGATAAAAGGGGAAGCTCGACTCGCGGCTGGGAGACCGGTTAACCGCATTCTTACTTCCTCATTCGCACACACACTCGCTTCGGCCTTGCGACGCACGCAAGGACGACCGACACGAACACTTAGAGACTTGGGAGCCTTCACTCTCTCGCCAAGCTTGTAACCCCTACTACGAGCAATACAAACCGAACCAACTGCTGGACGTAGGGGTTCGATCGCCCGAACCAGGATAATCCCCCGATTTCTTCCTCACTCACCGAATCAACCTCCCCCCGTAGCGCGTAGTCTAAATTTACTCGTTGGCCAGATTTCCCAACGCCGACAAATTTTCTGAAATTTACTATCTAATCATCACTACAAATGGTACAATGATGATGTGCTATCATCACGGGCAAAATGTTTCAAATGAACATTTGGCTGAAGTGGGTGCCCATACCATAGCCGGTACAGGAAGGGGGCCATAGGGTTAGTTGTACCTGTATTACTATGTCTCGGTCAAATGGTTCATGGAGGCGTGGGACATCCAACTGTACGGGAAGTATCGGTACATGTACATGGCAGTGTTGTTGTATGTGCTCGAGTTCGTGTGATCGCTTTCAACAACCAGCTCAATGGATTGGAACCCAAGGTGCCGACAAGTAGTCGCGCGGATCAACAGTCATGCGTTGTTGCGCCTGGCAGTTAGCTTGATCAGGCTGGAATTGCGAACCCCAGACAGTTAAAATTCGAATAACTCGTCCCCAACACCTGCCAAATGTGAGCACTGGTCAACGTATCAGGATCTGATCTGATCGCATCAAGGTTGGCGAGCTCCCTGACGACAAATGAACTTGCATTAATCTACTGCTCCTAGAGTCCTAGTAACCTTGATGAACACGAACGGATATACAGCCGTGTGTTCGTGCGCGTGCGCGAGCGCTAGCAGGATCACGACGCCTCGATCTGAATGCGCCCGCCCGTGGCGCGGCGCGCTGGGATCGCGGAAGATTATATTCTCTGAGATGAACAGATCATCATGTTTTATAGTAATTTACTAGCGGCGTAATGATCAGTCGGAAGCAGGCAAGGGCGGCGCACAATCTTAAACCCACATGCTGGTCAGGTGCGCCGTGATCCGCAATTCCGCATCCACGGGTGGCAGGCAAATCCGGGCGGGGCGGAGAGCGAGGGGCGAACGGGATGGCGATGGCCGCAGCGCGGGTGCCGCCGCACATGCAGCCACATGCGCGCGCGCAGGCAACAGCTAGCGCGGCCCGACCGGTACCACCACCACAACCACGACCACCGCCTCGACCGTCTTGCCCTCTGCCCCGCTCATCTAGTCTCAGGCTCTCAGCCTAGCTCAGCGCCCCAGCCCCCAACACTCGCCGGGCGCGTACGTGTGCACGCCTGCTGTCTTCTCGCACGCGCGGAGGCCCCGGGAGAAAGAGAAACAGGAGACCGACCGAGCCCGACCTCGAGCGCGAGTGGAGCCGCGGCCCAGGAGAACGCCCGCCTCGTTCCGCGGCGTCATCCGCGCCGGGCAAAACTGCGGGCGCAGAGAGGCAGGAGAGGGTGACACCCGGGTCCCGCGACGTGACCCGGTGACCGCGACGAGGGGCCGCGGTGTCCGGTGGCGCCTAGCTAGCGGGGGTTTTGTCCTTGAGCCCTGAGCACGGGCATCCCATCCGCGGATGGCCTGGTCGGTAGGGTACGAACGCTATTATTGTTCGGCAGCGGAGACACAGGGGCAAGCTGCTCAAAGTTAGTGAGATGCTACTTCTACTCGGATTAGCCCCCGGGGCCGTGGCTACCTCGTCACTAATGACCTGATTTGGTCTCTGGCCCCGACTTTGACCGCGCGAATTTGCATCGAAGCCCCTGTGTTTGTGAAGGTTGCCGCGTTTGTTTACTCTCTCGGGAGTAGGAGGAGGAAAGTGTGTTCTTTTATCCGCGCCTCGGAATTCGCGCGCTGCTTTACTTTGTCGTGTCGCGCCAGTTGGTTCTGGTCATTGGGTAACGATTGCCGGCCGTGCATGTGCAGGCAGCAGTGGCTCTTTGCAGGCTTTATTTCGTCGAGCCTGCCTGCGTCTACGTACGCTCTACGGAGCGAGGCTTTGGCAGGAAAGGTTTTTGGACCGAGCCCCTTTTCGAAAAGCAATCTTTGCGGGAAATTGGGGCGCTGATTACGAGTGACGATGGGCGAGCCCAAACAGGAAGCGCTTCCGAATGGAGCTTGACTGCTCCACCCGACTATCCTCCACCCCACTCTTTCAAATTTCAAAGGAGGGGGCCAGGTGGGGAAAGAAAAGTGGATGGCAAAAACTGTACCCCTGCATGAGCATGACACAACGGCATGCATGTGTGCAGCAGCAGCACACAGCAGCACAAGTTGGCCCTGCGCCGCGGGAAGCCGGTACGTGCCGGAGGGGGGGGGGGGGGGGGGCACAGAGGACCAGTACCGTCGGGGTTGATGGGCTTGATAAAAGCTGGGGCACGCTGCAAAGCCCACATGGGAATGACTAGGCCTGCCAGGGTGGGGCCACCCCCTCGTGCCAGAGACCTTTTTCACCCAAGGCGCACTCGTACTCGGCTCGGACCATGCTTCGTCCCACCCGTACGCACACGTACGAGGTGAATCGCGCGCTCGTGAAACAACGGACGCGAGAGGTTACTGGTCAACTCCAGTGCGCGTGTACTACACTCATGACACGAGCAGGAAAACACACCATGAAAGTTTGTTCGTAACGTGCAGAAATTCTCACCGTAACTTGCCAAAAAGTGTCACATGCATATTAGATGAACAGACGTCGTCGTGTTTTAAAATATATACTACAATACAAGTATATATGATATGGCTAGTCAACTTTTCAAGAAACATTACAAAATAACAAAGACGCTGAAATGAACGCCCAATCAAATTTTGGCACAACCAGAGAAAAGTCCGAAGTGGTCACCAAGTCTAATTTTGTTCGACATCACGAATGAATCTGCCAACTAGTAATCCACCATTTCCTCAAACCTAAGCTTTGCAACAGTTTTCTCACGGATAGAAAAAGGAACAGGCCCTCGTGTCACCTTCAACATTTGCGGCCCTTGGACCAAGCAAACAGGCTGGCAAGAGATCCAGCATTACAAACACCTTAACACAAAGCTTACTACCTAAAAACGGCCAAACAAATATTGATTGACAAAGGCATAAGCTGGGAGACAAGCATTCATGTGAACATGCCGCGCGGGTGTTGCCATTGTAGCCTCACTCTTTGCATCCGAAGAACCAGCCTACCAGGCAGGCATAATCAGGTGCAAAGCTTGTAGGGTTACTTTGGCAACACCACATTCGATCATTTCTGAATATAGAAGGCACAGAAAATGGAGGCTCAAAATACATGCATAATTTATCTTTCACTTTACTTTCTTTCTGTAGGGGTGTCAACTACACTAGATCCACACCAGACCGAATCCAAAAGCAGAAACAAATTTAACAGTTTTTGCAGCGGCCATCCTCTGCCGTTCAGGGGTGATACTATGAGACATAAACAAGGATAGCGACTGGAGTACTAATAAGCATATCAAATCTCAAAACAAGTCTTGCGATATCCAAATGGCCTGCGATCTTGCAGTAGCATCAGCAGTAAAATACTGAGACAGACCACTGCCATGGACATGTGCTCCTCGCTCCAGTCACTGGGCCGCCCTTGTCGATTACTGTATACAATATCTGCGCCCGTTGCAGCTATGCAGCAGGCTGTAGCTGTACTGGTTCTACATGTGACCTGTGGCTGGTACCAGCATTGTGGATTAACCCTCACATTTAGTAAACCTAGTAGAGGTGTCTGTAGTAGTGACAGAGTACATCAAGGGTCTTGGTACAGTAATAGTGACACCAATGGAGTTTGATGGCACTAGTTGTGAAACTAACTACTAGTACTAGTATATATATCTAATAATTAGGGGTGACACTGGATTGATTACTTCTATATATCTGACAACGCTGCATAGTCTATGCCGCCGGTTTCTTAATCAAGGCTAATGGCATCTTCTTCTCTTGTGGTTTAGTAGAGCTATCAACTACAAAAGCGAGGGCTGAAAGAACAAAAGAAAGGGAGCTAACACTATGCTGACACTTCACTCCTTTTCCACCATCGCTTTTCTTGTATTCCTGTCACAATTCAAAACAGCGAAAGGAGAAAGAAAACAAAAAAAGGATTAGAGAAAGAGAAGCATAATTGCAAAAGCAAAAAAGTTATAATTTGAGAAGCATTGTCCGAATAAAGGGAGTACTAAGTGCTTACTATGATTAGGCTGGGGGTGTCACTCACTGAAACGGCGAACTTTACATCCCCATCGCTCCGTGATCGGAGGACAGCCTGCTCATTGCATTCATCGAATCATTTCACTCATGGATCACAGAATGTTCATGGACATGATCGCCGTTGAGGAAAGTATAGGTGTACCTGTGCATGGGGAAGAAGTAGGGCTTGGGGGAAGGAATGTCCAATGGAGAGGGCCGGAGGCCACCGCCTTCGGCATTGCTGCCGCAGTCCACACCACCACGGTGTGCAGCATTCTCAGTCCCGGCGGGGGCAAAACAATCATGCGCCATCGCAGCTGACTTGGTTGGGGAAGCGAAGGGGCTGTCCGGCAAATTGTGCTCCCCACTGCAGATTTATATGAACAAGCAAAGGTTTATGTAAGGTTTGAGACATTCAGCATATTTTGCAACTTGCCCGAGTTGCATGTCAATCGGATCATGATTCATGAAAGCAAAGTGTGAGAATAATAAGCATGCAGAATGATTGTGATGTGCAGTTTAGTGTAGTTTAAATCCACCTTTGGTCGCTATCGGCAGCGTTCGGGCTTGTCTCGCCAGCAGATTCCTCCTTATCGCTTCCGTTGACCTTTCCCTCCGGAGCAAAGGTGCTGCTTAACTTGAGCTGCTCCCCTGTCAACGGCAAAGGAATCAAAGTGATCAGTTAACTTTTGCGGCAATTTGAATTACTGAAGTAAACCTGCAGTTAGAGGTGACCCGCGCACCAGAGTCTGAAGGTGGCGACTCGACCATGTTGGTGCTCGCAGGCTGGCTGGAGGCGAAGGTATTGGTGGGCAGTGCTGAAGTTGGTGATGCGGCGGCGGCTGCTGCGCGAGACTTGAGATCGAGCAACTGAAGGCCCATGAGGCGGCGGCTCTGCAGCTCAATGGCCTGCTGCAGCTCGGCCGCTTGCTGCTCCTCCAGCTTCCGCCGGAACAGCAGCTCGTTGGCGCTGTTCGAGTGCTGCAGCATCCTTGCCCCTGACGAACAGAACGAGAGAATCAACATAAGGCTCGCGCGATCAACTAAAGTTCGACCACGACACCAAACCCAAGAGGAAGCGAATATCATAGTGAAAAGAGGTCGGAGAAGCTAAAGTTCAAAGCATTACCGAGTTGGTGAAGATCAAAGGGGTCCCTGCAGGCATCTAGACCAGTTGGCGAGTTACAGCCGGAGAAGTCCCCTTGCGGCTGCTTCCTGCGAAGCGAGGAACAGGAAATTAGTCAACTTGATCCGCTGCGTATGCATGCAATGTTGCTGCAAACAGAAGCGAACGATTAGTAGTTTGCATTGCATACCTGTACTTGTCGGGGACCTTGCCCTTCTCCTTGTAGGGCTTGACGAGCACGCGCGCGTCGCAGATGAAGTGCGGGTTGCCCTTGGCCAGGATGAGCTTCACCGTCTCCGGGTACACGAAGGTGACGAACCCGAACATGCGCTTCTGCTGGTACGGGATACGCACGTCGTGCACCGGTCCGTAGATGCTGAAGCGCATTGCCAAGAACGCGGAAGGAGCTAGTTAGATCGCGTTCTTGCGATGAAAGAAAGAATCAATCTTGTTGCAAGGGGAGGCCGCAGCATGGCGATAGCGTGTGTGTGTTCGCATGCATACCTGAAGTAGTTGGAGACGTCCTCCTCGCGGAATGTGCTGTCGGCCGGGAAGGTGAGGTAAATCTGGCGCGAACCCGGGTTCATCATGCTGGCGAAGTCCGCGCGGTCGAAGCGTGGCCGGCCCATGAACTTGTGCGCCTCGTCGCCGCCACCAAGCATCAGCGCCGCAGCCGCCGCGGCTCTGCACGCGCACAGGTGGAAAAAAGGCTGGAGCTTCGGTTGCGAATGATTCGAAGTTTGGAGTTGGGAAGTTGTAAAGGCGGCGGCGGCTCTACCTGTCGTGCTGCTGTTGCTGGAGCAGGAGGCTCAGGCACTTGCTGGCGGCGGACGGCGAGCCTGGGAGGGAGCCGGTCGGGGAGTAGGGGAACGCGGCGGGGCCGAGGCGCTGGCTCTTGGAGCGGAGGAGGAACTCCTGGCACTGCTGCTGCTGCTGCTGCTGCTGATCGGCGGCGTCCATCTTGGCGCCGGCGAGCGCGGCGGCGTCGTCGGGCAGGCCGGCGTGGACGAACCTGCAGCTGCTGCCGTTCTTGCAGAAGCCGCGAGCGTAGTAGAGGCAGGGCCTCCACCCGAAGCCGTCGCCGCCGCCTCCGCCACCGAGGCAGAGCTCGTTCACGGACGCGCTCCGGCGGTGCGCTGGGTGGCCGCCGTTGGGCCAGCCGGGGCCGTAGGAGAACATCCCGCCGCCGTCGCCGGGCCCGGGGCTCCGGCACTCCCCGCCGTCGAACGCAGGGAGCTGCTGCGCCGGGTTCATGCCGCCACCGTCGTTGAGGAACGCGAGCTGCTCCTGCAGCTGCATGTCCTCGAGAAGCGCCTCCCGGGACGGAGGAAAGAACGGCGCCGCGCCGCCGTTGACGGGGCTCGGCAGCTCCTCCCCGCCTTCCCCCGCCGCCGCGGCGTCCTCCCCGGCGCCATTGCTCCTCGAGAACACCGGCGCCTGCGCCCACGACGACGGCGAGGACACCGAGAGCGGCGACGGCGCGCCGGCGCGGCCGGAGCCACCCTGCTGGCGCGGGAGCTGGAGGAACGGCACGTGGCCCGCGGCGGCGACGGAGGTCGGCGAGGCCGGGAGGAGCAGGCCGAGGTCCTTGCGCGCCTTGGCCATGACGGCGTGGAGCAGCGACTCGGGGCCGAAGGCGAGGCGGATCATCTCCTTCTCGCCGTGGTCCTGGATGAGGAGGAGGCCCATGATCTTGGCGGCGTGGTCCGGGTCCAGCGCCTGGATCCGGGAGAACACCACCTTGGTGGCCTCGTAGGCGTCCATGGCCGCGCCAAGAAACGCCCCCGACGAGACCAGAGACTTCTTGCTTCTTCCTGGCCGTGGACCTCGCGCCCTTCCCTTCTCCCACCGCAGCTGCTCACGGGCTTCTTGCTTCTTCCTGGCTCCGTTTCGCCTCACACACACACACACACACACACCCCGCCTTTACCTGGGCGCGCGAGTGCTGCTTGGTCGCTACTACCGCCTTCTCGGCCTTTTGTACCGCAGCGCGATCCGATCGATGGATGTCAGTGTAGGGTAGTGCCGAGCTAGAAGTAAGAGCAGAGCAGAGCAGAGGAGCTAATGGCTAGTGCTCTCTCTGGCTGCTCGCAAGCCTCCGCTTCCCCAAGCCTCCGCTGCGCCACTGAGCCGCTCCATTTCCCCAAGGTTTTGGTGCTTAGCCGCAAGCTGCGGCCTATCAAAGAGCAAACCGTATTTACTGCACCTCTTCTTCTCCCTCTCTCTCACTGGCCTATATCGCCTTGGGGGTTGGTTTCTTGAGCTTGGAGCAGTGTGGGCACGGGAGTGCAGCGGCTTGCAAAATTTTTTGCTCCTCCGCGCCTGTGTGCACGTAGCAGTTTTGTTTCTTATTGTCACTGTTGTTCAGGAGGACCCAGAAAAAACAATGGCTGTTCAATTCAAAGCTGCGCGGCCTGTGGACGGATCTTGATCCCCCCAATTCGCCATTTTCAAAACCTGATCATGGCCATGGAACCCAAATTAGCCCGGATCTTTCGGTTCTTGATTTCTCCCTTCGGCGCCGTGCCGTGATTGACACCCATCTACGTCTGCATTTGTTCTAGCAGACTCCACTAAGTACTTCAAAATGCTTGCAAAACAACTGTTCTCTTATCATCTTTTGTAGGCCAGGAGAGTATACTTATTTGAGTTGGATTTCTGCTGTTCTATTCATGGTACTTTCTGCAAATATGACCTTTCAAAACGGCAAACGGACAGAAAGGTAGGGAGAAGCTAGCTAACTAGGCACGTCGATCAGGTGAGGGAGGGATCCAGTCGCATTTCTGAGGAAAAGATATCTCGACTGCGATCGGATAAACCAAAGTAGTAATATCAGTGCAACACGATACTGCTTTTCCATATCATATTCAAATAATTGATTATGCCATTGAACCAGTTATAAGTCGCTGAAAACCTGAGGTAGCACACGTTAGTGGGGCAGCTTGAATACGAGAAGATATTTTATACCTATATATACAGCCTGTTCGTTTTGAAGCAGCTGTTTTGCAGTAGTTACATTGTTCCAGTTATTTTTTTTCAGCAGCAGCTACAGTGTTCACGGTTATTTCTTCAGCAGCCGCTACAGTAAAACGGCTGCATCGCAGCGAGGCGAATACGCTGATAGAAGTGTTCCTCTGAACTTGTTTTCCCGACACCCAAATTCCATGATTCTTTGGTGCTCTTTGTGCACCACTAGGTTTCAGCTTTGTGCCGTTGTCATTCCTCGTAGTGCACCTATGTCGTTTCATGCTATTTATTTTTTATTTACACTTATCAAGTTTATTGAAGCTAAAATACTCTCTCCATTCCACAATGTAAGCATTTCTTGACTTTTAAGAATCACGTTTGACATTCTGTATTATTCATTTTAAAAAATAATATAAAAACAAATAAGTTATGCTAAAGTATATCTACCGATAAAACTAATTATAACAAAATAAATAATATTTTTATAATTTTTTTGGATAAGATGAATGGTCATATATGATTTTTGAAAGTCAACAAATCCTTACATTGTGGAATGGATGGAGTAGATACTTTGCATGGTCTTTTATGTAAATCTATTGTCACATCTTCATCTTTCTTTTCTCTTTCTTTTTTGACCATTTTCGGTGTTCCTTTGTGGCAAATACAAATAGACCAAAGTGCCAAATACAAAACATAGAACTAGTAAGATCATGAAAGGAATACTGGGATAATGGATAATATGAGGTCAACCATGTTATTTGACATATGGTCTAGATACACATACGTCTTGTAATAGGGCGGAGCTAGAGCTTGTAGATGTGGGGTGCAATAGTATCATTTGAGCTGCTTGATCTTCTTATTTTTGTCTTGTAGGTGTATGTTTATGAGATGAGGGGGTGCGATTGTAGTAATTATACAGATGATAGCATTAAAATTTCCATGAGCTGGTGCACCCACACCCTTTACATGTGGCTCCGCCTTGTAGAGGAGCCTAAGTAGGCATCACATCAACCATGAACCATCAAATTAAAGTGCTCCGAAATAATGAAACGTGGAGTTCTAATGGGATACAGGAATAAGGTCTCTTTAGCAGGGTTGTGGCTTCTTCAAAATTAGCTATGGCAGAGTTGTGGTAAAACACCATCTCATATGTTTCTTTCATAGAGCATCTTACTTTTAGAAACATTTGGCAAAAAAGCCTTCAGGCCTAAGCGCAAACATTTTGGGTTTGTGGCTTGCTGTTCGTTTTGCAAAATGGCTTCATGTTGTTCCTTGGTGAAGAACTTATGCATTGGGACATTCGGTAGAGCTTCATCATGAAGGTAGAGCCGGAGCTTTGTTTTCATAAATAATAGGATGATTATATTAACCCGGCATCGGTTCTCAAAATAGTTATGGCTAAATACAATCACCGAGGATGTCAGTCTTGATCGGACAATTTTTAAAATAATAGGATGATTATATTAACCCGACTTCAATTCTTAAGATAGTTATCGCTAAATACAATCACCGAGAATGTCACTCCTCATCAGACGAACATAATGCATCATTGATGAAAAAAAAAATCTTCTCAGTGCAGCTTTATTGTTGAACCTCCCATGCAACACCACAACTCAAGGGAGGAGACAAACGTAGTTGAGAGGTGCAAGCGAGAAAGTGGTCATATTTTTCCATGGTGAATCTAACTTGAATGAGAGAAGTGGGACTTCATCACAAGTCTAGCGCAAAAACAATGAATCGTATTAATGTAGCAATATCGATTTCGTGTGGAGATAAGGGATACGATGAGGGCATCAAAGAGATCAAGCTAAGACTTCCAACAAGAGGAGCATTTAGGCGCACGAAACTGCTATATAGTACGAGTTAACATATGATTTGGCAAATACAATATACCAATTTATTCAAGTTTCTTATGCAAAACCATTGTTACCTGAGTATCATGATCCTTTTACTTATCACAACATTCCTTGTGTGTGTGTGCGCGCGCGCACAGGGGGGGGGGGGGGGGTTGTGATGTTGGGCAGATTTTGCGCTTTTGTGTTTGCGCGTGAGAATGCACTGAGTTAGGGCTAGTTTGCGAGAGCTCTATGGAGCTGATTCTCAGGCACAATCCGTGAAGCTGTACCAAATGTTGTTTTCACAAAAAAAAATGTGATTCTAAGTTGATTGTGTGAAGTGATCGATGAAGTGATTCTCTATCTTGATTTTTAGGAGTTCATACTGGAGAATTATGGAAAATCACCTCCCAACTTCTCATGAAAATCACTTTCAAAGAATCTCTATCAAAGATGCCCTTATTTTAGGTGACACTTGTGAAGATTGTAAACCGAAGGGAAGAGAGGGAGCAGTGGAAAGTCATGTTTCCTTCCTACTCTTCAGTTGGGTGGATGTTCCCAAGCCATGCTCCGCAGGTAATGCAATCAATTGTTCCAGCGAAGCTGAGCGCCAAAAGGTGTTCAAAACTTTTGCCATCAAACTACCTTGGTGTGCCTTTAGGTGACATCAAAGATTGTCTATCTTGTTCGGCGAGTTATGATATTTTTCGGTTGTGGTGGAGTATGTTGCAGTTATTTTCAGTTGACTTATTACTCTGGGCATGCAAGATTATTGTTCAATGATGAACAGGCAAGTGCTATGCAAAAACAGCTCGCCTTGACCATTGTTCTGGAAATTCGAAGGACACTACAAACGAACTCATCAGTCATCACTCGCTGGGCCGTTGCTTGATCATATGTCTGCAAGTAGCCAGCCGGGCTTGCAGCAGTGGCAGAGATGGAAAGGGCGATGGACCAGCAACTTTGTTGAGGGTGGTGTAAAAATCGGAATGTTTAATATGTCGCCATGTGGAACGTACAACAAGCACGATCAATAGGTGTGGCTAATGTATGAGTATGATCGCCGAGTGATCTTTCTTTCCCCAACTTGTTTCAGCTTGAAATCAGAGGGGCGCAAAACTGCAAAAGGAATACGGCGACGTGACCCTCTACTGTATCTTGATACCGGTTCAACTTCAGCATAGGCGGTTTCACCCAAAAAAAAAACTTCAGCATAGGCGAAATAATACGTCACTGTCACTCAAGAATGGTTTAATGCTTAATGAGGAAAGTCACATGACATGGATGCACCATTTTGTAATAATAGATTAGTTTAAGAGATCCAGGACGGGTGACCTCTTAATACAATATTATTGTCAAATCTCTGTACGAAACGTATTAAGGCCCCCTTTTTCGAGCTTTTGATTCTGTATTCTGAATTCTAAAAGCAGAAGCTGAACAAAGAGTTGGATTGTGAGTCTGGATTCTATAATCTGGTTCAGAATCCAAGGCAGAATTCACAATCTGCTCAGGACTAGTTTTTGCTGAATTGTGGCACAAATATTTATCTATTTGCTACTGTGACCCCACTATAAGTGACTGAAATGATCTATAAGCTAGATTGTGGAATCCAGACAAACAAACACCTTGCAGAATTTGTCATAGAGATTCCACAGTCTCATATTTTGAAAATCATAATCCAAAAGCTGGATTCTTAAGAATCATAATCGCCAACAAAGAGGGCCTAGGAGACGAACTCACATAATCCAGAGTTTTCTATCATTACCAAAATAGAAAATGTCCTTATCATTCGTCCCTGTTAGGGCAGGTACAATAATGTTGTCTCATAGGTCGTAATTATAAGACGATTTACGAGACAACACATACAATGGATGATTGTTTTAGTTGTCTCGTAGTAATTGCATCTTTCCTTGATTTATGGATAAAAAAAGGAATGTTTATGAGTTGCATGGCAAGTACAACTCGTATAATGGTGTGTAAGCCGTCTCATATTCCTAAATTTTAGCGTTTGAGATGGTTGCCTCGCGAAACAACCGCCTATTTTTTTTATCTTCCTCTCTCTCTTTCATCTCATAAAAAATCCTACGTGGCGTTGCATGAGACGGTACGAGACTGCCTACATGTAGCGTTGTAGGGCAGGTATAAAGATGTTGTCTCATAGGTGGTCTCATGCATGACACGTAATCATAAGACGATTTATGAGACAACATATACAATGGATGATTGTTTTAGTTGTCTCGTAGTAATTGCATCTTCCCTTATTTTATGGATGAGAAAAGGAATGTTTATGAGTTGTATGGCAACTACAACTCGTACAATAGTGTCTAAGCCATCTCATATTCCTAAATTTTAGTGTTTGAGGTGGTTGCCTCGCGAAACAACCGCCTCTTTCTTTTACCCCTCTCTCTCTCTTTCACCTTATCAAAAATCCTACGTGATGTTGCATGAAACGGCCTATAAAACTGCCTACATGTAGCAGCGTTGTATCTGCCTTTATAAGGTACTTGAGTCACAAAAACTTGTAACGTCACTTTCTCCCAGTATTACCAAAACTATTCATACACAACGAGCGTCGCAAACAAACTCTCTGATAGATGACCTCTCCTCACGATGCAAAAGCCGGAATTGTTTACACATCATCTACAAAAATAGATGAGCCTCCCTCCCTCCCTCTCTCATGTTCCATAGCAAGTGCAAAATTAAATCGAACTGTGTGTTTTTCCGTGCGAGTGCGACAGCGATTGATGGTTATCATCACTTCAATCATAGAAGATACGCTTGCCTCTATTGGCCTGGCTCTGATTAAGGGGGTTTTCGTTTCACAGGGGTTTAAAATTTAGAAGGATCTAAAAAAAAGAATCTTATCATTTAAAAGTATTAAATAAAGTTTAATTACAAAACTAACTGCAGAATCCCTGGTCTAATTCGCGAGACGAATCTAATGAGGGTAAGCAATCCGTGGTTAGACGATGGTTACTGTAACATTACTGTAGCATGACTGTAGCAAACCATAGCTTACTTAGGCTCGTTAGATTCGTCTCGTAAAGATGTACCCATCTGTAAAAAGGTTTTGTCATTAGACTTTATTTAGTACTAGATTCTCTTTATTTAGAGGCCTCTAAAATTTAGCGCTAAAAGAAACGAACAGGGCCTAAATAGGACTTGTATGGTGTATACAAGCCTGTTCCTAAAAGCTGAGGCGTACGGGGGACTTAATCAGCCGGTGAGATGATCTTGGGAAGTAAGACAAGAATCTAAGGCCCTGTTTTTTCAGCTTTTCAGCTGGCTTTTCCAGCTGAAAAGCTGGTCAGCTGAAAAACTGAAACAAACAGCAAACTTCTGATCTGGCTTTTGGAGTGCTGAAAAGCTGACTTCTGATGAAATGAACTAAAAGCTGAAAAGTTTGCTGAGAGATGCTTTTCTGACTTTTGGCATGCTGAAAAGCTTAATATATATTACAAAAGCCAACATTATAAATCTAACAGACAGTTTTTCAGCTACTCAAACAGCCAACTTTTCTAAAAGCTCAAAAGCTCCAGCCCAAATAAACAAGCCCTAAGTAGGGATGTCATGACCTGAAGACGCGTAGTTCGTGAAGTTGTTGTGGCACGGATGGGGGGATGCGGATCGGCTGACTTGCCGAAAATTGCTACAAGCGCTTGCAGTAGAGGTCCATCCACCGCACGTTGCATCCTACAGCTCTCGTGCCTCCCCTCTCTTCCTTCTCCCATCTCGTCTTCTCCATGTCTTCAACGGCAACACGCGCAGGAACTTCGACACGGCGGTGCGCCTGCTGCAAATCGGCGATGCATCCGAGCACTCGTTTGGCAGCACAACCGTCGCGATGCCGGAGAACTCCTCCAATCAACGTCGTTCCGGAATGCGGAGTTTGGAGGAATGAAACTCCGGCAATGACATGTTCGAGAAGGAAAGAAAGTGAGGGTGAAGGGTTCTCCATGGCCGGCAACAGGACAGTGCATGAGCGGAGGCAACGGCCTTGGCCCGGGTCACGGCGAGGTAGTGCGCGGAGGCGGCGGCTTCGGTGGTGAGCTGACTGAGGTCGTGACGCTTGCAGGGCGCGTCCTGCGCAAAGGCCTTGAGGCGGGTAAGGCAAACCTCGGACTCGACGGCCGGCGGGGCTGCAAAGGCTCCTCCTTGAGCTATTGTGTCTGCGTACCGGCCTGAAGTGAGTCGATAGAGAAAGGAGGTAGGAGGACCGTAGGATGCAACGGATGGCTCATAAACGCGTACTGCACGCTTGCAGTAAAACGCTCTAAGTCAGCCGATCTGCGTCCTGGATGCTGACTTGGTCTCGGCACACGCATGTTGTAACCCATCCTGGTGATTGTTTAGGGCCGGCCGGCCGGAGAATTGATTAGTGGCATAATATTGTTGCGTCTTTGTGTGTTGGCGTGCGTCTCACACAATGGATGTGTCCGCATGGTCGTTGTTGTGGTCGTGGCCGCAGCCGTCTGGACGCAGGATATGTGATCGCAGTTGCTTGGTCATGGTCGCTACCGTCGCAGTATGGATGCGGAACACGTGGTCGTGGTCGCCGCCATTCAGGTCGAGGTCGCTTGGTCGCGGTCGCTGTCGCTTGGTCATGGTCGTCGTCGTCTGGTCGTGGAACTTGTGGTAGCTATCGCTTGGTCGTAGTTCCCGCCGGGCGGAACTCGTGGTCGTCGTCGCTGTCGCTTGGTCGTGGTCGCCGTCGCCTGGACGTGGTCGCTGCCGCTTGGTCGTGGAACTTGTGGTAGCTGCTGCTTGGTCGCAGTCGCTGTCGCTTGGTCATGGTCGTTGTCGTCTGGTCGTGGAACTTGTGGTAGCTATCGCTTGGTCGTAGTTCCTGCCGGGCAGAACTCGTGGTTGTCGTCGCCGTCGCCTGGTCGTGGTCGCCGTCGCCTGGTCGTGGTCATGGTCATGGTCGTGGAACTTGTGGTAGATATCGCTTGGTCGCAGTTCCCGTCGGGCGGAACTCGTGGTCGTCGTCGCTGTCGCTTGGCCGTGGTCGCCGTCGCCTGGTCGTGGTCGCTGCCGCTTGGTCGTGGTCGCCGTCGCCTGGTCGTGGTCGCTGTCGCTTGGTCATGGTCGCCGTTGTCTGGTCGTGAAACTAATGGTAGCGATCGTTTGGTCGTGGTCGCTGCCGCCTGGACGTGGAACTCGTGGATGTGGTCGTCGTCGCCTAGTCGTGGTCGCCTACGCCTGGTCGTGGTCGCCGATGCCTGGTTGTGGTCGCTGTCGCTTGATCGTGGTCGCCACTTTTCGTTGTGGTCGCCGTCGGAATCGCCTTAGCCATTCCTTGCCTCCCCCCTTCCTTCTCTCCCCTCTTGGTCGTGATCCCCCGGGCACCTCTCCGCTGGCCAAAAGGCGTGTTGGCTCGCCACCCCTTCTCCCTTCTCTACCCTCTGTTGTTTGTCGATCTCTGTGCTAGCGATGGACTCCTGTAATCGTTGTTGTTCTAAGTAACGAGCGGTGGGGTGATCAAGGGGTCTCCGTTGAGGATTCTTCCCACCCGAAGCTGTGACTTACAAAGAACCTGATTCGGGTTTCCAATCTGTTTCACTTAACCTGGTCGCTTTTGTCAAATGGTGACTTAGGCCGCGTAAAAGAGTACTCAAGTCGTGACGCCTTTGGCTTGATATTCGTCTAATTTTGGTCGCTTGGAGGCTTTGGAACGAAAGGAATAACAGGGTCTTCGAATTCCAAGCGCTCTATTCAGTCGCATTGTCGCAGGAAATCATCGACAAGTCTCATTTTTTGGCAGCTACGGGGTTCTCCGAGCTGCGGAAGCTCCTCCTCCCTAGGCGGAGTTATTAGTGGATTAGTTCTATGTTTGGAAGCATGTTCCCGTTTTCCTTTTGTTTTCGAATTGCCAGGGTCTATTTTGCCCTGCTTTGTCCAGGGTTCGATTCGATGCTCATCTTGGTCGCGTGGAGGCTTTGGAAACAAAGGAACAATAGGATCTTCAAATTTCAGGCGCTCCAACCGGTAGCTTTGTCGCAAGAGATCATTGATGAGGCCCATCTGTGGGCGGCTACCGGGTTCTCCAAGCTACTCCTCCCTCGGTGGGCGTAGCGTTTAGTTTATGATACTTTGTTTTGGGAGCTTGTTCCCGCCTCCATTTCAGTTGTTTTTATTTACGATTGTTAGGGCGTTTGCCCTTCTATTGTACTTGTAACTTAACAATGCTTCGTGGTCGGATTTTGCCAAGTTCCTTAGGGGACTAGGTCCTGGCCACGTCGCGAGCTTTTCTCCTCTTCTTAATGAAATTCGTGCTCCGCACGTTCTCAAAACAAATAAATAGATGTGTCCGAAATGGAAATGAAACATTCGCGATGCACTTTGTTTGCAAAATCACGGCGCCCACTTATATAGTTGGGTAATGCTACGGTAGTCCCATCTCCCTAGTCTTGCACCCCTATGGTGCAAGAAACAAATCAATCTCAGCCCTTGATTTTACGAAATTAAAAGTAAATAAAAATAATCAAAAAATGATTCCCCATTCCTTCTATACCTCTTCCCGGAAAAATCGGCTCAATTCCCTTCTTTCTAGATTTCCTCCAGGCAATAGGCTGGATCCACTCATTGCCGTGTGATATTCATCCTGATTTCCCTCTCCCAAGTTTTGTTATTATGTTGTTTCTATGGAACACAGGATACACGGTTTCCTAAAAAGAGAAAAAAAATCCTTCGTGTGGTTTTTTTTATATGACTTTTCAAGTTCGATTTTCCTAGCATGGCGTTTTTTTCTGTACCATGCACGTTTTTTCTGGTCACGTTTTTCTTGTACTTAAACAACACGGTTTGATAAATAAGAAAACTTTTGATCTCACGTAACAGGATAATCAAAATTCCGAGCCTTCACGTGGGTTTGAAAATTAGAACGTGGATTATCTTGACATGTTCTGGTAGATCTCGATTAAATGTCACGTCAAATGAACCAATTATGTCCCAGTAACCAAATAATTTCTTGACACGTCAAACAAATTCTAGCTACTTTGATACGTTCTTTTTGTTCTCTTGGCAACCAACCAGCAAAAAATTATGATCCGACCTCCCTTCATCGTGAGATGGTTTCTTAAAAAGAATTATACTTTCCTAAACAGAACATAGAAAATAATAAAAATAGTTATGGGTGAAGCCTTGCACCCCTAGGTGCAAGAGTTCATATTGTGCCTCCAGATCTACTTAAATGGACGACCCATAATTATTTAGGACTAAACATCTAGTTATGTTTCTTTTGAATATGCATGATATACTCTATTGGTTCTCAAATTGATGATGTTAAGACATGATATTTAATTCAAAATTACATAGAACCATTTGTCCAAACGTTATCAATTTGAAAATAAAGAGAGTAGTCATAGATATGTTTATTGTGTATTAAAAATGAAGAATACATAACATTGGTCATACAAAATAATGACATTTCGATGAAAGAGCTTTGAGACACTTTGGCTTTTTTTTTGTTTGTTGAAGTTGCATAATTCTTATCTTCACGTCACGGGCCTCAAATGAGTGGGACAACTAACAGACATTACAACCACTCAACTCCTCGTACTCAACCATCGAACAAGCCAAAACTTTGCATACGGTGCATGATCGCTAGATAAGAATTAACACTTGTACCATAAGTTGAAGTATAGGAATCTTAATTAATGTGCCTCTTTCATGTGAACATCCAATTCATGTGGCTCTATAATATTACACGTGGTCGCTAGCTAACATAACTTTCCACAGGAATGGAAGAAGATGGACAACAAAATCTCCTCACATGTCATGAAAGAATACCCAAATGTCATGGCATGAAAAATTTAAAGGATGAACAATGGAAAGGATGTTGTGTTTTGAGGGAGAGTATGGCAGCGACAATGAGCTAGCGCCTACCAATCGTCAACTTACCACCGCTTAGGATGAAAGCTGAGTCTTTTGAGGCTACATTTGGTGCTACTAGAAAAAATATCACAAGAAAGCGCCTCATTCTCATCGCCACACAACGACTAAAACCCACGAAGGAACTAAGAGGAGGAGTGAATTTTTTTTATTAAAAAACCACTTTTCAAAGTTGTATAATAATGTCTTCTCAACATGGAAGATAGATGAAACCTACCTTACCATTAATTACTAATATGCCAAGCTACTTGAATTAGAGTTAGAACATAAGGATTTATGTATTTTTTTCGTCGACATAAATATATGATTGATATTTTATAGAATAGATAAATAATGCACGTGTAAAATAAGTCAAAACTTAAGCCGTATCGAGAAAAAAAATCCGTTATGTTTTGTTCATAAATCAACTTTAAACTAGATAAAAGAAGAGCACAAATTAATCTAGGGATAACATTCAGAATAAAACCTTAACAAGTTTACAATTTTTGTTTCCACATCAACTTGACATATATTAAAAGGAAAAGTGAAGGTATAGACCATTTCCCAAATATCATGATGTTTAGTGTGTCCAAATTAAGTAGATTTAAGATTGTTATGTTTAGGTGGTCACATGTCCCAAGACACACACTTCCTTGCAATAGCTTATGATGAATTAGAAGTTTTATTAGTAGCATATGAGGATTTTTCTCTCAAATATATGTTATGATTAAAGCTAAAATGATAATTATTTTAGAACAGAGCAGTGTTGTATAGCATTTTTTTAGTCAAAAAAAGAATTATATTAATTCACAGTAAAATTTACAAAGAGCTTACAACTAAGAGCACACAACATGTAGCTCCAAAACTCAACCCTAAACATGCATAAAGATTCTAATGGTGATTGCACATTGAAACACTCAACAAATAGGCTAAGAACATTGACCTACGACTAACATTTTTATAGGTGAAATTGAGCATAATGTTTTTGAGAGTAAAGTGCACCAGCGGTCCTCAGATTTATCACGGGGTATCATCTATGTCCTCAAACTCTCAAAATGCATATTCGGATCCTTAAACTTGTTAAATTGTGTCATTTAGGTCTAATGTGTCAATAATACCCTTATGGTTGTTGATGGGCTGCTAATTCAAAATAAATTTTCATACTCTTTCTCTCCTCAAATTATTGCTTCCATTACAATTAGTGCTAAACGGTGTAATTTACACTTATGGATGCTGATGTGCAATTATTTGAAAATGATGCTAAATGACATAATTAGATTCTGTGATGCAGTGATAATAGATAAACAGATGACAAACCAAGGTTATATGTTGCCACATCAGCAACAAGAGGGGTAGTTTCGGAATGTTGGACGTAGATGACACACTTTTGCAAGTTTAGGGACTCAAATATGCATTTTGAGAGTTTGTAGACCTGGAGGACACCCAAGACAAATTTAGGGACTGCATGTGTATTTTACTCTCTTTTTTCATTCTTGTGTCTTCCTTCCGCTATCGAAGAAAAAGAAAAACTAATTCAGATCTTCTCACTAACCCTCCATCATGATCGAATCTAATCACGACAAAACCAAAAAAAGGCCGGAGAGTTTTATTCCATGGTGGCAACATCTTCGTGCCTTGATGTTGTCGTCCCAAAAACTAATTCTTCATGTCATCATGACTCGCCTTCATCGCAGCCGTCATGGATAGACCAAGTCCACCCTACCTCCTCGTCGTTGCCAGAGAGGGATAGGAGGAACCAAATTTCTAATACCAAATAATTTAGCATAAAGAAGATTGTCGGCGTTGTGAAACCGGCCGACAAGTAAATTTAAACTACGCGTTTGGTTGATTTGGTTGAAATGAGTTGAGAGGGTGGATTATACTGGTTCAGGCGTAAATGCCCTACGTCCAGTGCGTGGTTCAGATTGTATTGCTCGTAGTAGGGGTACAAACAAGGCGAGAGAGGGAGGAGCTCCCAAGTCTCTAAGTGTTCATGTGTGTGTGTGTGTGTGTGTGTGCGTGTCGCTAGAGCGAGTGAAGAGTGCACGGAAAGTGATGGATCGGCCCCCGTGCCGTGGCACGTCGCCCCCTTTAATCTGATCAAGGGGAGACGGGTTGCAATGGAGGAAAGAAGAAAAAGGAAAAGAAGGGGAGAGAGAATGATCATGCATGAGCAGGGACAGGTTCCTCCTTTCCCGCAGCCTCCTCAGCCGGGCGAGGACGATGACGTCGTCTGCTGACAAATTGAGGCGATCGTGTCCGAGTCCTGTTGATCCTTGTTTGATGACTATTCCGGCCCTGTTCGGCACAGGTCAACACTGCTTCCCCGTGCACCGCCGTTTGACTGTTGTCAAACGTAGTGTTTTGAATTTCGGTAAAAAAAATTACCGGTCAAGGGCGATATAACAAAAATCGCCAAAAAACGGTGAAAATCGTCCGGTTTCGGTCCGAAAATTTTGAAAATTTGAATGAAATTTGGCCAAAAATTTTAAAACCGGTCCAAAACCGGCCGAAACCGGCTGGTAACATCAAATACCGGAGGGGACTGGTATAACGATATTTCGGCCGAAATTTTGTTCACTGGTCAAACATCCCTGTGGGATGTGCAAAGACGGCGGCTTACGTTACAGGATTGGTAAAAGTGCGCCCACTTGCGCGCGCGTTAAATGCAGCCCAACCGCTGGGCTACGGCTGCTCGAGTGTTTTCCGCCTCACAGGGGTCGAACGACGCGGGGCTCCCTACGTGGGCCCTCGTCCGACCCCCCGGGGATCGGAAAACGCGCCGCGTGGCGCTGCTTGGCGAGTGGGGGTCGGGTGCGGCCCGCCCCCTCTTCCTGTTATGTCTTGCGAGGCGGAAAGTTTCTCGGAGGCAAAACGGACCTTCCCCTTGCACGACGCCAGGTCGTGGATTAGTTTTGTATTAGTCCAATAACCCGGTTTTAGCTATTAACCCGCGGATACCTAAAAATAGGTATCCGACAAAAACTTCACCATAATCTATGACTTCAAATTTGATGTACAAAAAATTGTTTAAGAGATAAATCCCCCACTTTTTACAGCCACTGCCGACTTGCCGGAGGCGAGAAGGGAAGAGGCAACGGTGGTGGAAGCGGCTGCGATGGCGGCGGCTCTGAGAGCCCTAGATGGCGGCTATGTCTATTTTGCAACTCTCGCAGTGCTGTGTAGCATGAGCTCGCTCACCACGCTTTCCCGCATAGCGTGCCGAAATATTTGTTCAAGCATGCTGATCCATTCAGCCTCGCTCACACCGACCATCGTGTGTACCAGTCGGCGTGCTTGTCCATTGGACCAGATCCATGCTCGCACCGATGGGTCCCTAGGGCAGGACACGCCCACGACCTGGTCTCTGAAGTGAACCGTCTGTACGCGCACCTCACCAACTCGGAGCAGGGGGAGATTTTTATAGCGGAGCTTATAATAATGGCACGCTCTTATCCGACACGCATGGGTCCTTCCAGCTCCATCTGGGTGACGTGAGTATTAAGTGCCAAGTCCAACGGGTGCCCCCATGGTCATGGGCCTATGGCCCTTTCAAGTACTTGGCATCCTTGCAATTTCGTTGCTCCATTACAGGCGCGACTGTAAACTTGGCGGACGCTTTAAGCTTATATATTGTAAACGAGTTGGGCGTGTGTATGGGGGAAGCACGGCGCACCAGATGTGGCGGCCTCCTGTTTGTATTTATAGTCAACAATGTACAAGAGATATACATGATCAAGTCAAGCCGGAGGAGTCTATCTAACCTAACCGGCCATATCTACAAGATATACACGTTAACACCCCCCCCCCCCCCCCCCCCGCAGTCTCAGCGAAAATCCTGGAATAACTGGATCGAAAATCCTGGAATAGCTGAACAGGAAGCCCTTTAGTCATGATGTCAGCAAACTGATGACTAGAGGGAACATGAAGAACACGGACTTCGCCCAAGGAGACCTTCTCGCGAACGAAGTGAATATCAATCTCAATATGTTTTGTTCGACGATGATGAACCGGGTTGGAAGTCATGTACACCGCGCTGACATTGTCACAATAGACAACTGTCGCGCGCAGAAGTGGTTGATGGAGTTCCTGCAACAATTGCCGAAGCCAGCAACACTCAGCAACCGCGTGAGCAACAGCGCGATATTCTGCCTCAGTGCTAGAGCGGGACACCGTCGTCTGCCGTTTAGATGACCAAGAGACCAGATTGTCGCCAAGATAGACACAATATCCAGAGGTGGAGCGGCGAGAATCAGGGCAGCCAGCCCAATCTGCATCGGAGTATGCCAACAACGAGTCGCAGGATGAAGTAGCAGATATGTATAAACCAAAATCAAGAGAACCTTTGATGTATCAAAGAATTCGCTTGACTAGGTTGAGATGAGGTTCCCGAGGATCATGCATGTATAAACAAGCCTGCTGAACTGCATATGCAATGTCGGGGCGTGTAAGAGTGAGATACTGAAGACCGCTAGCAAGACTGCGATATGTAGTAGCATCAGCAACTGGAGAACCGTCGGTGGCAGAGAGCTTAGCCTTGGCATCAACAGGCGTGGAGGTGGGGTGACACTCCGACATGCCGGCGCGCTGAAGAAGGTCAACTGCATACTGTCACTGGGATAGAAACAGCCCATCATCAGAACGCTGAACATCAATGTCGAGGTCCAAGATCTGTCATGGCAAACTCCGATCTGAGGCGCGCTATAACAGACTGAAGAAGAGCTGAAGAAGATGCCGTCAGAATAATATCATCAACATAAAGCATAATGTAAGCCATATCAGAACCCTGCTGCAAAATAAATAGTGAAGTGTCCGAAGCTGAAGAAGCAAAGCCCAGGGTACGAATGTGAGAGGTAAAACGCTGGTACCACGCATGGGGAGCTTGCTTGAGGCCATATAGAGATTTCTGCAGAAGACAGACATGATCTGGGTGCTGAGTGTCGACGAAACCTGAGGGCCGCTGACAATAGACTGTCTCATCAAGAGTGCCATGGAGAAAGGCATTCTTGACGTCCAACTGGTGAATGGGCCATCGCCGAGAAGTAGCAATACTGAGTACCACCCTGATAGTGGCTGGCTTAACGACAGGGCTGAAAGTCTCATCGAAATCAATACCGGGGCGTTGTGAATAACCCCGTACAACCCAACGAGCCTTGTACCGAGCCAAAGAGCCATCTGAATGGAACTTGTGCTTGAAAATCCACTTCCCAGTCACAATATTAGCACCAGCCGGGCGAGGAACAAGGGACTTGTAGCTGGATGGGACAGGAACAAGAGTATCATGCATGACGGAGAGATTGAGACGATCCACTGGTTTGACAATACCAACTCTGGCGCGCGTGACCATGTGATGATCCTGTCGGGGCTGAGCAGCGCGGGCAGCAGCACGAGATGTTGAAGCCACTGTCGGTGCCGCGTCGCGTGGCGCGGGTGTAGATACCGCGCCAGGTGTAGACAGGGCACGGGCTGTGGCCGCGCATGGCGCAGGGACGGCACCGGGTGCCGCGCGTGGCGCGGTTGAAGAATCAACCGAGCATGGGGAGCCGGGTGGCGCGGCTGGAGCCGCGGAGCCGGGAGGCGGGGCTGTGGGACCGGGAGCCGGGCCCGCGGAGCCGGGAGGCGGGACCGCGGAGCCGTGAGCCGCTGCGGGAGGGACTCCCGAGCCGTGCTGGCTGGGAGTCGCAGTGGACGGAGCCGCCGAGCCAGGCGAGGGTGGAGCCGGTGGCTCGGCGCGCCCTGGAACTGCACCACAGAAAGGTGTACCTGCACATCCAGAAGAAACTACCGAGATCGTTAGGGTGGTTAGATGTTCAGGTGGGAGGAGAAAATCAAAATCCTCGTGCGGAAGTTGTGTTGGTGTGGAAGCAAAAGGGAAGGTTGATTCGTCGAATACGACGTGCCGTGATATGATGACACGACGTGTGGACGGATCAAAGCAACGGTACCCTTTGTGTTCAAGGGGATAACCTATGAACACGCAGGGCGCAGAGCGAGGAGAGAGTTTGTGGGGTGCCGTGGAGGAGGTGTTTGGAAAGCAAAGGCAGCCAAAAACCCGTAGATGACTAAGGTCAGGCGCCGAACAGAAGAGACGGTAGTATGGTGTCTCAAACCGTAGAGCTGCTGAAGGACGCCGATTGAGAACATATGTGGCGGTTGCGAGAGCTTCAGCCCAGAAGCTAGGAGGCATGTGCGCCTGAAAGAGCATGGTGCGAACAACATCGTTAGTAGTGCGTATGGCGCGCTCAGCCTTGCCATTTTGCTGAGATGTGTATGGACAAGAAAGGTGCAGAAAAATGCCATGTTTTCTAAAGAAATCAATGTTGATCGCATTAACAAATTCGCGACCATTATCAGCCTGAAAGGAACCAATCGACAGATGAAATTGGTTGCGCACATAAGCAGTAAAAGCAAGAATGTTGTCATGAACATATGATTTATTTCGCAAAGGAAAGGTCCAGAAATAATGGGAATAATCATCAATCAAAATGAGATAGTATTTATATCCTGAATTACTAATGACAGGTGACGTCCAAAGATCACAGTGGATTAAATGGAACGGCACAACACTAGCAGAGCTGGACCTATCAAAAGGAAGCCGAACATGTTTGCCAAGTTGACACGCATGGCACAATGAATTATTTTCTTTATTACAAGCAATAAGATTTGACTTGGAGAGGGTGTTCATGACATCACGACCGGGGTGACCAAGGCGCCTATGCCAGGTGTCTGAAGGATGCGGTGACGGACAGGAGAGCAAGAGCAGCTACAGTGGCAGTGGCATCAAAGGTGTAGAGGTCGCCATCGCTATTGCAGCGAAGAATCACGTTCCTGGTTCGAAGATCCTTGATAGAGAAACCAAAGGGGTTTAATTCAATAGAGCAAGAATTATTTCTAGTAAACTGACGAACGGAAACTAAGTTCTTAATCAAGGATGGAACAACAAGAACATTAGAAAGACGAAATCGAAAAGACGGCGTAGGTAGGTAGGCGACACCACTGTGAGTAATGGGGAGAGAAGAACCATTACCAACAGTGACAAAGGTTGGAGATGAGAGGGGAGAAGAGGAGTGTAGAGTACCGTCATCGGACGCCATGTGGGTGGATGCGCCAGAATCCATGACCCAGGCGTTTGGATTGGAGAGCTGCATGGCGTTGAGTGCTGCGATCAATGCGGACGGATCCCACTGTGGAGCGGCGCCTGAGGTGGACTGCTGCGTCGTTGGGCTGGAGAACTGGGCCGGCGCCATCGACGTGTAAGCTTGGGCCGGTGCGGGGGCGGGAGCGGGTCGAGGGCCCAACACGCTTGGCGCAGGAGAGGGTGGGCGCGTCTGGCCAGGCCACGACATGCAGAGCCATGGTCCAGCGGGCTGGCCCAGAGGAGGCCTGTTCTGCTGCTGCTGGTATGGGCCGCTGCCACCACGGCCTTTCCCACCGCGGCCGCGACCCTTGCCGCCCTGGCCACCGCCGCCGCAGCCAGATGGAGGTGGAGCAGGGGCGCGCGATGAGGACTCGTAGCACGAGGAGCCACCGGCGCACCCGGTGGAGGTGACGAGCTCGGTGTTGAAACTGTCGGTGGAGGATCCGGCCGTTGGTTCATTGAGGATCAGCAGGTCGCGCGTCTTCGCGAAGGTGGGCAGCGGGTCTTGATAGGAGATGAACATGGCGGCTTGGCAAAGGCGGGACTGAGGCCGCGGAGGGCGTTCAGGATGAGCTCATCGTCCTCGATCTTGTACCCGACATCCTGCAGCGCGTCAGCACAGACCTTGAGTCGATGCAGATACTCCGTGACCATGAGATCCCCCTGGACCATGGAGTGGAACTGGTTCCGCAGGTGGATCGCACGGGCGTTGCGGTTGGCGGTGAAGAGGCTGCCGATGCGTTCCCAGAGCTGGAACGCCGTCTGGCCGTCGGCGATCGCCGAGTCGATGACGTCTTCGGCAGCGGAGTTGTAGAGCCATGTGCGAACACAGTCGTCGGCGACAGCCCAGATCGGGTCGTCAGGGCGCGCCGGGACTGTGCCGTCGAGGTGAGAGGCGAGGCCGAACTTGCTGCAGGCCGCCTGGAAGTAGATCTTCCACTTCTTGTAGTTGGAAGACTTGAAGGAGAGGACCACGGGAACGTACGATTTGATGGAGGGCACGTTGATCGCGGTGAGGAGGTTGGGTGGGAGAACCGGAGCAACTGACGAAGGGGACGACGGGGAGGAGGACGAGGAGGAGGAAGAGCTCGACATGGTCGACGTGGTGCTCATGGTGGATGGCGGCGGCGCAAGATTGCGGCGGCGCAAGGGTTTGGGAGAGTTTAGCGGAAGCTAGGGTTTGAAACGAACTCGTCTGATACCATGTAAACGACGGCGCACCAGATGTGGCGGCCTCCTGTTTGTATTTATAGTCAACAATGTACAAGAGATATACATGATCAAGTCAAGCCGGAGGAGTCTATCTAACCTAACCGGCCATATCTACAAGATATACACGTTAACATATATCTGGACATGTTTGGAATGCTTTCGATCACATTTTCCTTGCCGTGCATATTGCACTTAATGGCCATGCACGCACGTTAAAGTTTATCCTGATTGCCCGCACACAAAAAAAAAGTTTATCCTGATTGACTCCCAGATCATGATGCCGACTAACCTTACAATTAAGACAAAAGCAGCATGCATGCATACACCTACCTCTCGCACTGAATTAGTGAAAGCCTGCATGGTTCATCCTCAGTGGGTTCTTCTCCGCGGCCAAAATTTATTTATTTTTTCTCAAAGCTTTCCTTTCTTTTATCGTTGACAGCGACCATCCTATGTACTAATCTCTATAATATCGGCTGGGATAAGAATCGCCATCATGACGGAATCCATGTTCCTTTCAAGAGATTTTTAATTTTTTACAGGTGCAGTGCCCGTTGCAAGTCATGTACTCCTTCCGTTCCTAAAACAGTGTCGCTGTTAACTTTTAGATATCATGTTTGACCGTTTATTTTATTCAAATTTTTCATGCAAATATCAAAACAAATATATCATGATTAATATATATTCAATAATAAAACAAGTTATAAAAAAATAAATAGTATTTACATAAAAGTTTTAAATAAGATAAACGATTAAATGTGATGTTTAAAAATCAACAGCGATACTCTTTTAAAGACGGAAGGAGTACGTGTACATGGAATAACAGGATCAGATTTGGCACTTGGCGTCGACAGGCAGGACAGGGTAGCCATAGAGCATAGTGCTCTGGCGATCATAGGCCCACATCACAGTTTTGATCAATACCGCCATGATTGACGCTCAGCACACAAATCGATCGACAGGCATTTTGTGTCTCAGAGGGTGTTTGGTTTGTGTACAAGAAGCTAGCCAAGCTAGAGATACGTAAAATTTTCATTTTTTAATATGTTTGGTTGCCTATACAATAAAATAGTCAGGCTCTACTAATGCAAAAGAAGTATCTTAGACTGACTCTAACCCATCATACTCAAATTCAACATCAAAACCCATAAAAAGGTCTGAGGAAGCAGAAAAGGCACCACCAAAAAAATGCTCATCTCCAACGGAATGTCCCAAATCCCTCTACGCCGTCGCCGAATCCTTCTTCTCTGGCAGGATCCGTCGGATCCTTCTTCCTCTCCGCCTCTCGCCGCGACCCGCGGGCCTGCCGCCCCTGCCGTGCCTGCCCCAACCCCGCGGGCCTGCCGCCCCTGTCGCGTCGTCGCCGTGCAGTCCTCCGCGTCGCGCTCCCCTCAGCTTCTCTCCGTGCACGCACGCACGCATGCGAGGGGCAGCAGTAGCAGGCTAATCCAAAAGCCAACGCACGCTTGCAGCAGCAATAGCTCGTCGGGTCTTGCCGGCCGCGGGGCAGTGGCCGCAGTCCCGCGCGGAGGAGCACGAATCCCTGACCTGAAACCAAAAAAACAACCCGAATCAATCAGTCATTCGCTGGCAACTGAATTCCGGTAGCAAAGGCCAAGATGAGCTAATCTCATCTCACAATTTCAGCCAAGATTCAGTCATTCGCATGCAATTGGATCGGAAACCGGGTTAATGGAGAGGGAGAGGAAGAGAGACAGGCACCTGGCAGGGGCAGTAGTAGCGGACTCGGGTCGTACCCTCCTCGACGCGGTGCGCCGCCGCCTGCCTGCGCCGTGATCCTGATTCGCCTCCCCGCCACGCTCCGCCTCCCCAGCCCCACCCGCTCAGCCTCCCCGCCGCGCTCCGGCTCCAAGCAGCTGGCGAGCGCAGCCGTGGCACTGGAGGAGGGAAACGGCGTTGAGGACTCGCCGCGGGGGAGGGAGACCTGCCGTTGCTGGAGGAGGGAGACGGCGTAGAGGGCCCGTCGCGGTGGCAAGGTCGGCGCTGGCATCCCGTCGGTGCTGGGCCCGCTGCCGCTGGCCGGGGCGCTGGCCCGTGGCGCCTCCCCCGGAGGTTGGCCCGCCGCCGCCGCCGCCTCCCCCGCGAAGCCTCCGCCCCCGCCATCGTCACCCGGTTCGCTCGCTCAGCGGGAGGCTCTACCTCTACGCGAGGAACAGGAAATCAGGAGCAGACGAAAGTGCTTCATTTGTGAGTCACCGCTCTGGACCGCGACCCAAATAGGTCATCATGGGTTGAAGAATGTTTTTTACATTTTTAAACCCATTTTTGGTTTAAGGCTCCTGGTAGGTCGTCGGTTGGAGTCAGTCTTAGCCAGGCTTGCTGGAAACGTCGGGATCGAGCGTTTTCACCTAGCCAGGCCCGTGCTAGCAGTGGGTCCCGCACAAAAGCGAATCTCCTCACCTTACCTCGCCTCACCGGCACAGCTTCACCGCATCTCCTCGCACCTCGCCTGCTCTCCCGTCGTATCCTCGTCGCCCTCAACGCCGTCAAGATCCTCGACGCAATCGCCTCCCCCGCCGCCGTCACGCTCACCATCTTCTTCCCCGCATGCTCCGTCTCAGTTGGCGGTGACGAGCGTCGGGCCGGCCTCGGCGAGGGCGCGGTTGAGCCTCAGCCCCAGCTTGAGTACCGTCGGAGTTCATCACCGGCGCCCCCGCACGCAGGCAGGGCACGTTTGGTTGGAGTCCTCAGCAGAAATTGCCTGGGTGAACAGCTGCCTGAGACCTGCCTGTAGTGTATTTGGTTGGAGTCCTGGTCGCCTGCCTGGCACAGGCAACTCGTCCAGGCCCAGGCGTTCAAAATCGGCTGCCTGGCTCCTCCCGCTGCTGCCTGGGTTTCTAATTAGATGTTTAATGGCCTTGATCGGAGAGCACACCGATGGGACAAATAAAATATTAATTGATTTGCGGTAAGAATGGATCGGTTAGCTCTGTCTGGCCTCGTTTTCCCTTTTTCTCTGACTACAGTCGCTTCCAAGCCTGTACAGCAGTGTAAAGTCCAGAGTATTTTTCTCTTTGCGGTTATTATTAGTGCTAACATGCGATGTGAGAGAAAGATAAATGATTATCAACATTTTTAGGCCAGGCTTCCAACCAAACGACGCAAAGACGAAGTTGCCTGACCAGGCAAAAACTATCAAGCTAGCAGGCAAGTACCAGGCAACACTTTTTGCCAGGCAAGTTGCCCAGGCCTTCAACCAAACGAGCCCGCAGTGCGGACTTGCGCTCGAGCTGCCTCCGCGCTCAAGATTATGGGAGGGCTCTGCGCCATGGCGGAGACGCACGTCTGCACGGTGCTCCTCAGCATCCTGCAGGCGGGAGCGCTCATGGAATTGAGATAGGATGCGCAGAACACTACTGATCAACAAATTTGCACAAAGACTTAAAGACGAGCTCCATTGGAATTGAGATAGCTGCGAACGTGAGTTCTTCCATGGCAGCTAGCTGCGAACTGAAGCTCCATGGGCTTCAATGGCGGCTCAGATGCAACAGCTTGTTGAGAAGGAAATGAGGGATATGACGAAATCTGGACTGCTTTTGTTCTTGAAGAACCTGATCTGTTCACTTCCAATGCAGATTCAATGAAATCGTGACTGGATTTGGAAGGGGCTAGAGAAATTTTAAAAGAGAAAAATGGAGAATGACTGAATGAGAGAAGGAAAGCTTCCACGGCAGCCGTGCGAACAGGACCAAGGAGAGAGAGGGCAATGAGTTGGCCGTGTGCTTTTTTGCTTGTGTCAGATTTTCCGTATGATGTGGGAGAGATTAGGCATGTGTCTTTTTCTTCTAAAAAGTAATAAAAAAATAAATGATGTTTTCCGATAAACAATTATAATGCCATTATTAACTCAAAACAAAATGCCCCACATGTTTTGAGTTATAAGAAATAAATTATTGCCGGTGAAAATAATAGGAGAGAAAAGAAGAGGATGGTGAAAGAATTTTACACTCACCGCATCAAATAGAGGGTGATCTTATTCATTCAATGCAGCTAATCAAACACAAGCTTTGTACTAACTAAAAGCTATCTATGCAACAAACCAAACATGTGCTTGTTTTTTATTTTTGCATTGATTTAGCTTTGCTTGAGATAGCCTGAATAGGGTCCTCTACAGGACTAAGCTAGTTCAGGTAACCAAACACACCCAGAGTGACCTGTGTCAAATCTAAGCTAGCTTTTACTTCCAAAATGCGCCAGGATCCAAGGGGCTGAAATCTAGATAATCCATATGCTTTGTCAAATGAAGGCCAACAGTGTTCGGCTTCCCACTGACCATCGGTCCATCCCAAAGCGGCGAGCCCTGCCCGTCCACCATGCCGATCGAGCTAGTAGCTCGCCGACGGCCGGAGCGGGGAGCGGCCGGGGCCGCGCTTCCCAGCGCTGTTTCCGCCTTTACGTCACGTCGAACACTGCAAAGGCCGGCAGCACGCGACGGGGGCGCACGTCGCGGACAGGGTACGTGCCGCGCCTTTTAAAGGAGAGTTGGCGCAAGTTGTAGGAAAATCCACTCTCTTCTCTTGGTTCAGTCGACGGACGACGAGGCGAGGGCCCTGTTCCTGTGCCCGTGGCCCGGTTCCGTCGTCTCGGCACGGCTGCTGCCCCTTCTCGTCATCAGTGGTCAGTGATCGATCGCCATGTGCTCGTGCCCAGTCGTCCTGGCGCGCGCGCGCGCGCATCCGGCACGGCAACCGTGAAAGTGAGATGCATGGGTGGATACCGGGGGATACTGCACTGCCGCTGCTCATCTCACGGGGCGAAAGTTTTTTTTTTTTTCCCCTGGACATGCCCGTCCACTCGACTTTTGAGCGCTTTGGGGCAGGGGAAAGCACGTCATGTGCGTGCACGAAAGGGGTCGGGCGGGAATCAGGATCCGATGAGGAGGAACAAGGGGAAGAGCTGACCTGCTCGAAAGGTGGAACAGGCATGGGGGCTAGAGGGTTTGCTTGCCTCCTTGCACACAACAGCGACGAATCTTTGAAAGCGTGAGGGCTTTGTCGAACTCGTAGTTTCAGTTGTTTAGTGGCTGTCTTGTACTGCCTGATCTGCCTAATCACCAGGACATCAGTAGGTAGAAACATTCTGGGATGATGCTATATGTAGTTGCGATTGAATAATACCCACTCCGTAGGATTATGCAGGGGTGTCGTGAGATGCTGCTATAACTACACGACATCAAGGGTTTGCGAATGTCAGTGTGCTAATGCTCCCTTTCAGGTTTCCACTTTATCAGGTAACAACAACAGCATTGTGCTACTAGCTTAGCTTTTGGCGGAAACAGACATTCTGCTTGTTCGGCTGGCTGCATATTGTAACAACTGCGATTCAGCAGCTACAGTGTTACAGTTATTTCTTCATCATCCACTACAATGTTTTCAGTTATTTCTTCAGCATCTGCTACAGTATAACACAGTATAACAGCTGCAATTTAACCTGCCAAACAGACCGATTGTACTAGCTTCTCTAAGCTGGTGTCTGGCATTCATTTCGAAGGATTCTTGTTTAAACTTGATGCTTGTAAGTAGATTACACTTTCCATATGATGACTAAAAACTATTGATCCAAAATTTAACTACCAAAATCATATAATAGCCTAGTCACTTAACCGGCTGTCCACATGGCAAGCCTAATCGCACGTCGTACACGTAAAGTCGCACGTCGTACACGTAAAGTGAAGCTAATAGAAAAGCTCAAACAGCTGACCCTCAAGGACTAGACATGGCTGAAAGTCGTGACAAATCGATTTTGAGGCCTAGCCTCAGGCCTTGTGCTATAGAAACCCGCTGCTTATTTCCGTCGCTAATTAACTCCAACAGCACAGAGAACACACAACATTGGGGACTACATTTTGGTGCTCCTTTGTTGGCCACGTCAGCATGAATGGTTAGCAACTGACTAGGCATGCCAAGTGGACAACCAATTCAAGTAAGGGTGGAAATAGACTTGGAACCAAAGTTCAAGGATTCGATTAGACTTTTTAGAACTCAAGGGATGAAATTGGGATATTTGCCAAATCCAGGGAATAAATTGGATATTTGCGCGTTCAGTTCGACTTTGAAGCGTACAGCAATGCGGAAAGCGCCGGCTAGGCTGGAAGTTTGCCAGCAGCTTGACATGACTGTGGCAATCTCTAGCTACCGTGCATGAGGCGGCGATACGTTAATTGGACCAACGCCTTGTAGTCCCAACTTAACAGTACGCCCGTGGACGAAGCAGTGAATTGATAGGAGCCAAATTGCCAATCTTGCTCACCAATTAGGCATCCCAAGCCTGAGCATGGCCCCGCATCGCATGGTGCATGACGACCCTCCGCTGAGCTTAGCACCACCACCACCCGCCGCGCCCGTGAAGCCCTGTGACCACTCCCTGCTCGCACGGCTCCTCCCTATTTGCTAGTCAAAGCTCCATTTCGGGCAGCAGCAGGCTGTCGCGGGCGGGTGCATCAACAGAGGCAGGGGAAAAGGCAACAAACAAAACAGGAGACGACTGCCCCATGCATGCATGCGTGGGCATGGGAGAGACTGCGGAACCATGCCTTTCGTCTTCATCTGTGGCGTGGTATGGCTTTTCTCCTGCGATCCACCGGCGCCTCTCGAGGAGGGAGCAGTGCGCGACGCGCCAACAGCGTAGCGTACATGCTTCCAAACGGGTGATCTTTTCTTCTCGCGCGCGCGTGGGTCACTCGGCAGAAATGGAGCGGAGCGGAAGGGGAGACGGCAAAGATTACCTTGGCTTCCCATGTGGCTTCCAGTTGGGTTCTTCGTCGTCACAGCCGAGATTTTCGGGGCAGAGATCGGTCCCGGTCTCCTTTACCTCCACTTCTTTTTTCCTGTACAGTAAAATATCTAGTAGTATTTCAGAATACTGCCAAGTTAACTGAACATGGTCACGTAAAAATAGTCTACTTTTACATAGCTAAACAAGAATTCCGGTAACGGGATGATAAATACCTTTGCTTATATTCGAATGCGGCTGTTTGGTGCTGTAGAAACATTGTACTCTGAGTCTCTGACAAGAAGCATGGAGCTGCATCATGAACAGTTCATGAGTAGGCTGATATGCGCTTTTTTTTTTAACCTTTTTCCAGTTTTTTTTTAACCTTTCACAAAAGCCCTTTCCTGAGGCAGCCAACTCCATGCATCAAGGCCTGAGAAACTTTCAGGTAGATGTGACCATGCCTCGTTGCATTTGTCTCCCATTTCTTTTGCAGTCTTCTTGTGATATAAAGATATCTGTGGATTCTGGGGTACTCTGTTCATTCAAATGACCCTGATGGCTTTGTCTATTGCCTACCGCAGCCACATCTGTGCTTCTTTCTTTAATAATTGAACTAATACTAATTAAGAAGTGCAGCCGGTGAGAACTATCAGATCATGAGGACCTACTACTATACTCCAACATGTTTCTCAATAATGACCGTTGCTTTGTCTCCGTACGGATACTTAAAATGCAACAAAGGCGTCAATACTCAATATGATAAATGACAAGAACAAACTCTTACAATTAAGATGCACGTAGTGGATCCAAAAAAAAGATGGATGCAGTGGATTGCATATGGCATTCAATTGGCCCTAGTTTTAGTTTCATTCGGCATATGCTCTTGTGGCCCTTGACAAAGGTCCAAGGATGCTTATGAGATGTCATCACAAGTGGACTGTGGGCATGCACAATGAAAGACGACACTTTTTCCAGTATATTAAAAAAGGAAAATTGAATTCGCGACCTCACCTGCATGCCGCTATATTGCGCTGAGAAGCGCCCGACTGCTTTGAAAGTTGCTTTCAGGTGTCTGATCATGCGTTGATGTAGCGCTCTGTGTACTCTGTAGACTGCGGAAAATGTATTTCTCTCTCCAGTATATTTGCAAAAGGCATTTTGACCTGAAAGATAATTTTTTACCAGTTACAATGCCAATGCGGCGGATAGAGGTTAGAGGGCAAGGAGTAGAGACTATTGACGGGCCGCGTATTGTTTCATTAGCTCTAGAGTTAACTATAGAATTATTTTGTCTGATCGCTACAGTAGTAGGGAAAACCTGGCTCTTTCGTTTCGGATTCGGCGACAAGTCAGAACCGACTCAAAGATAAAGCTAACATGGCCCGGTCATATAACAAAATACCCATATTTCCATTCTGGTGATGTAATACCCCACGGCACCCAGACAGACCACGGCAGAAAGAGACACTATCTGGGTGTATGATTTATGATGGCATACTGTTAACTCCATTCTGCGGGTGCAACATGATCCTTTTAGTACCACTTTACAATATCTGGGAATGTGGGTGCATGAAAGCAGGACCTGCTGAAAACACAGCAGAAAGGTGTGGAAGTACATTCTTGTAGTAAACACTATAGTGGGTTTATAGTTCGATTGATCACCATCCACTGGGAAAGGGGAAAATAAAGCGTGCACGAAACTGGGCTTTGTGGATTAGTCAGTGATCGCCTTTGTTATCATGATTCATGAGCAAAAAGTCGTCTATTCAGGTTAAGTTATTTAAGCAAATATATGGGAAAAGAGGAAAGCATACCATGGCACCAGGCATTTGCCGACATGTACATGTTTTTAGTCTAAAAAGCATATGGAGGCCTTCGGTGAATCTGCAATTCTGTTTCCAATCAAAGGCCCAATTAGAAAGATCCATGGGCCAAATCAGGATGAAACGCCCAGTAAAGTTGCAATACTTTGTCCCAGTTTTCAAGTGACAACTGTTAAGATAAAGAACAATGTTAGACTGAGGGAGAGACAACAGCAGATAGAAATCAACTTGGAAAGCTCAATTCTTCCCCAGCATTATATTATATTCCAACTTTGTGTAAAGTTCTTTTTAGATTGTGGACAATGGTAATATTCAGAAAATTCGATTCCTCTTGAAAGATGTAATGAGGATGCATCAACAACAAACCATTTCATTATATAGGAAACATATATTAGATACGATATGTTGGATAACAAGGGCCGTAACTCGTAAGTTGACTTACAAAATACATGGGAAGAAGAAAATGAGTGAGAATCAGAAAAACTGCAATAAGAAATCTAACATTTTTTTTCCTTTGTGAACCATTTGAGATATGGAATACCATATGAATATTAATGAACAAATTGCATATAACTATATTCTAGCAATACACGCGTACGCTGAAAGAGGTGGGATTCATCATGTTCCAGAATATTTACCCGATAACCTCAGCAAAAATACCAAGAAAACAGCAAGTCTTCACAAAACTTACAATGCAATTAGCACATCCACTTATAATTTATAAACAGGAACACGATGAAAATAAAGTCAATATCATTGCAGAATGAACTCAACTAAACACGTCTGTAGAGTTAGGTGCATAATTTCATAATCATACACAAATATGTATTTCAATTTAACCTTACTATACATGAATATTGCAGGTAAAATCAGTCTATAGATAGGACTATGGTATGTCAAATGCTCCCCAAAAGGCCAGAAGGAACCATTCATATCGTAGGAGTCATCAACCTGCAAGTTTTATATGTGCATAAAATTACCAAAGGTACCAGATGTTGAGAAACAGCATAGATTATGGTCATATTTAAGCGAACAACATTTGCAATTCCAAAAGCAACAAACGGGAAGGACAGATGCACATATCAGCGGTTCGAAAATAAATTTCAGGTCTATGCCAACACAAAATCAACCAAAAAAGTCTATTGGGCATTTCAAAAGAAGGTCTTCTAGGCTAGTAGCACGTAACATGAAATATATTCATTCTTTAGTCTAACTTGCTGCTATCGGGCAAAAAGAATTGAATCACAACAATAAATGCCTCCATGACAATTAATGTTGGCTACAAATAGCATATTGATAGTTTTAAAATTAATTCTAGATCCACATTAGTATTTGTGATATGCACAACTACTGTTGGGTAGCATGTTTATTACCTGTTTAGTGAGTATAGTGAGTATAAAGACAGCACCCATTTCTTAGCTCCTTCTGCACTCACTGTATAGTTTTGTGTGTGTGTGTGTGGTTCTTACTTGTATCTCCTTTGTTTTAAAATAAAATCACAATACAGAGGCTCTCCTACTGTTCAGTGTAAAAAAAAAAGGACATCAACAATGGGTACGTTGGAGTAGCTTAAAGTGTGCCAAGTTAGCGAAAAGGGTACATGTTCATCACTATGGGTCAACTCAACAGCTTCCACATCTTGAGGATAGAATGGTGAAATGAACAAACTTCCAATACCTCTATATTCACCAGAGAGAATGTTGCGAGCAAAAATTAAGGAAGGGATGAAGCATTCATTACAAAAGTGTACTAGAGATCAGTTATTAGCTCCAGCTAATTGAAGCATTCCAAATGTTCAGTCAAAGACAAGACAAGTTGTGGGTCTTTACAATATACAGAGACGGACACTATTGTTTCTTCTTGTCAGGTTTAAATGAAGCATTCAGTAGAAAAGCGTATTAGTGATCAGTTATTAGCTCCAGGTAATTGAAATGTTCAAAAATGTTCAGTCAGGGTCTTAACAATACACAGAGATGGAAATTATGATTTCTTCTTGTCAGGTTTAATCTTAATTCTTAATACACCATAAGTTGATTTATAAACTTTGTTTGGTGATGTTCTGAAGGTCCAGTGAAATATTAAACCAATGGTTTTAACACCTTATCATGTGATAAGGCACTAATCCGTAGCAAAAAGTGAATTTTATTTATACCGACCACTTGTCCTCCCCCCCTAACTCTTCTAGAGGCGTCATATCCAGGCATAATGTAAACAAGACCTGTGCAAAACTGAGGCTGGTCCAACTGTCCAAGCATGGGGCTATCCTGAATCTAGTCCTAAATGATAACATGCCTCTAAGTTCAGATGTTCACCATGATGGTCACAGATGCTACTATCTCTGGGATATATGAAAGTTGACTCAATATAAGAAGGGCTTTGAACCTTTGCCAAACATTGCCATCATCTTGCAAAACTAGGAAGGCGGAGGCAATGATGATTGATGAATGTAGGTTCTCTGGCTTAGTCTTGCTTATGTGTGCGCAAGGATTACATGTTGTGGGGCTCTGCTCCACTAGAAAGGTTTTCCGTAGGAGCAAGGCACATTTGGGAAACAAACCAAACGTACCTTATGATAATGTTTACTTCAACTTATATATTTGGCAATGAAACCAAGCATACCTCATGAAAATGTTTCCTTCAACTTATATTACAGATATTTCATGAGAATATGTACCGGAAAACAATGAATAATTGAAGATTACTCCAGATACTGGCAATGATTAGAGAAGAAATGCCAGAATTATAAACAAGTAAAATGATTCATGCTGGAAAAAAGCTAAGCAAGGAGGTGAAAGGTATGCAGATTATATACTTGCTGTATCCTTTTGCGAGAGGATCCCCATGGATATAGGCGTAAAAGTCCAAATTCTGAGACCATGATGGCTTTAAAGGTTTGAGTTGCGCATAAGGGATCTGCATAGATGACTGAGACTGAAGATCGTATGTATGTGCAGGAGTTTCTAAAATGTGGATATCACTTTAGTAACTGAATGTAGAAAAATTCAACACCAGAAATAATTATACCAAAACAGAGGAAGAAATCAAGTATGCTACTACATTGGATTTATAATTAAAATTAATCGAAACAAACAACTTGCAAGGACTCAAATTTCTAATGTGCATTGAATCCAGAATACCATGCTCAATAATAACTACGTCCAAACTCAATGCTTCAACTAACCTGATAGTATTCCTATTTCCGCGAACAAACTGATTCCCTGGGCCCAATCTGGACATTTAGTGGTCGTTCATAGCAGTGATGGTTATGGCAGCGAGTAGGTTGATCAGATATCTTCTACTGAATACCATAGAATGAAGATGCCTGCATGAAAAAAAAAACATGGAATAAAAAACGAACAGGACGTAATTAACCTAAACCAAAACTAGGATATATACAGAGCTAGATTCAAACTGCATGGTCTCTTAGAAGCATAATAGTAGCAGAAGCTCATTTTCGCCTAAAAAGTTAATTTTGGAAATACCTGCGGAATTTCTTTGTGTTACTTTCTTTTGTTTCTTGACTTTCACTTAGGGAGTTACAGTTGTGCTTTCAAAAATCAAGAATGCTAATACACTAACGTAAATCTACATTGGCCCAGATACCTCATGTTCTACTCGAAGAGATTCGGGAAGCTGAATTTTGTAGACCCGTCAGGCTTGTCGAAAGCACAGGAAGAACATAAGAAAGCACAAGGAATGCCGACAGTACAAATTATACATGGGCTAGCTCAAAGTACTGGTCTGATGGTCACACCTCGCTGCTCCTGTATCCCAGCATCCAGACTTCAGAATCATAAGATTAGAGTTTCATGATTCCACAATTAGCACGAGTTTCTAGGATGCAATGTCTGGTGCAATTGGACTGATGAGATGTTGCAAACTTCTGAAATACGACCAAACTTATCAACACTCTAGTCAATGACATGTGGGGTCTGGTCCATCATGTGATTGACACATAGTGATGGTATAGATGAAAACTGCATCTAAAGTGATGGTATGGATGGAATTTTTCTTATCAATAGCACCACGCAATCAGTCAATGAGATTATCCCAGGTTTCAACCATTTTCTGTATTTCCGAAAGTTTCTCAAATAGTGCAGCACTAGGGTACTACTATCACATGACTTAAGCAGATTCCTAATATTTATGGGGGGAAACAGTTGTAACCTTTGGGTACAAGTAATTAAGGCCTTGACGGTTTTCTAATATACTTAGCATGATGAAGACAAAATGCAAATATCAGTAATTATGCGTTCAGAAAACTGTTACCCACATTTCTCTGACGCGGTTTGTCACTGGCATCGTGTACCTCCACGGCCATGGCATCCGCTCCGCTTACATTCATGCTCGCGTAAACCGGAACAACGTATGTCCATCACAATCTGCCTCTCCGCGAAAGGACCCGCGTCCGTAATCCAACCCACGCACGCATTTTCGCCACGTCCCCACCATCAGCTGCTCCGCGCCTTGCCTTACCCCATCGCTCCGTTTCATAACACCCTCACCGTGGAGCCTCTGCCAGCAAGTGTTAGTGGAGGGCGGGACGTACAGGGGAGCCAGAGGTGGCGTCGCGGTCGTAGCAGCCGCGGTAGGACTGGGGTTTGAACTCCACGAATCGAGCCAATCCACGTCTAGGAAGCGAGGTGGGGAAGCGGAAGTGGGGGAGGACAAAGAAAATGATGCGGAGGATGACGTGCAGCTTGCCGCCGACAGCGCCTGTCGGGTGGAAAGGAGAGGGACTCAGGGAGGGGGAGGAGAGGACTCGCCGTCGCCGAAAGGGATCCGATTTGACATGTAGGTTGTCTTTGGGGAGAATTTTGCTATTTTAGCATTGTATACGCCGGGCTTCGTTGAAATAGCATGACAAAGTTGGGCTTCACCTTTTTACCATTATAATCATTCCCTCTCCGTTCATTTGCCATTGTTAAATATTTTAACAGTTTTGTCATTTACAAGAGGTGTAAAAGGACAACACTACCCCTCAACTCTCTTTCACGCATACAACCAGTCGTTTTAACTGTACAACTGCTCTTTTTCACATGTTAATGAACAAAAACAATCAAAATATTTCACTGAACAAGGCATAATTATGACTTTAAAATTCCACAAATTTAAAGGATAAGTATGACTTCAAAAATTTCACAAATTCATAAATCCATCACATGAACACAAATTAGTGAAGTCATAATTATCTTTTGAATTTGTGCCATCAAAATTATCCTCTGAATTTGTGAAATTTTTTAAGTCATAATTATGCCTCATTGTTCAGTGAAATATTTTGATTGTTTGTGTTCATTAACATGTGAAAAAGAGCATCTGTACAGTTAAAACGACTGGCTGTATGCGTGAGAGAGAGTTAAGGGGCAGTGTTGTCTTTTTACACCTCTTGTAAGTGACAAAATTGTTAAAACATTTGACAATGGTAAAGGAATGGAGAGAGAGTGATTATAATAGTAAAACGGAGAAGCCCAACTTTATCATGCTATTCCAGCGAAACTCACTGTATCCAATGCTAAAATAGCAAAATTCTCGTCTTTGGGGTTTGGGCGTCGATTGTTTTTGGGCTGGGCTATGAACCTCACGTTTCAAACTTTTGGGCTGCCGGTGTGACTTGGGTCCAAATCGGTTCTTGCCTAAGTTTCGGCCCATTCATGTTAACATAATGCCAGAGTATCTCGTTTTCAGAGAATTAAACTCGATATTAGTGGTGTAAATGTCAATGAATCAATTCTAACACAAAAAAAAGAATCAATTATTGCACTTCCCCACCTTTTTTTCCTTTGTGCATGTATTACGATCTTGAATTGCTACACAAGCGAGCAAGTATATACACTTGACAAGTGACGAGCTATGCTGGAAGCTTGAAAGAAGCGAGCAAATTATACTACTCAGATTGCTGAGATGGCAGGGGCACAATCTTAAAATTATTAAAAAAATCTCATGCAAAATGTTACAGTTTAGTGCAAATTTTAATTTTAGATTTTTTTTGGGGGTAGAAGAGGGGAAGGGGGGGGGGGGGGGGGGGGGGGGGGGGGGGTTGCATGGCCCCTGCCGTCCTTCCTTGGCCCTGGCACTTGCATATTCGAAAAAACTGGAAAAGAGTGATCTTTTTTTATTTAGTGTCAACTAGGATGAGTCATATAAAATGACGAGAGAGTTGTATATTACATAATGTAGTGGTCTTATACTGGCGTGTTATTTTGCAAGATTACGGCTATATGCTAAAAGCAAATGATTTCTTTCATCCACAACATTTGGCCTATGTGGCACGTGGTGCAGCGACACATGTCTTTTATATGTCCAAACACGCGCATCTATGTTGCTCCTCACGTTACTCTTTTTTTTTCTTTTTGCATTGTCTCACAATGTTCTACTATTTATGTGTTGCCTCTTATCTTAGGTTCCACATAGTGCTAGTGAATGGGCATGATTTTGAAGATCAACTATTATTTTTTGAGCACTGCTATAGATTAGATCTATTTGTTACTCCCTCCGTCTCAGAATACTTGGCATTCTAGCTCCACCAAGTTTTTCCAAAATACTTGACATTCTCACTTATCGAGACACCTTTATCTCTTCCCAATACACCTCTATCTATATCTCTCTCCTTCTCGTTTTCTGCGCACCTACTTTATTCTTCCTCTTCTTAATCTCCGTGTCCAAGGCTAGAATGACAACTATAGTGGGACGAAGGGAGTAGACTTTTGTAAAACCAGAAAATCCAATGGTTAAAATCACTCGGATGATGGTTTACATATTAATCAAAAGGTTAAAAACACTTGATCGGATAAAAGGTCTAACAAATGGCTTAAAACACTTGGTCGGACAAAGGTTTAACAAATAGGTCTACTCTGAGGCTTTTTTCTAATTTTCCTAAACAAGAAATCAAATCATATTGTCTTGTTATGTCTTGCTATTTTGTGTGGTACCTTTTCTTCTAGAGCCCACACAGTGCCGGTCACAGAACATGATTTTGAAGATCAACCATTAATTTTCCTAAACACAAGGAACTAAAGCATAATGTTCTTACTCTTTGATTAATTTCTTCAATTTTTTATTAATATACCAACATATCATACGTCCAATCTATCTAGTGATACAGAAAGTTAGGTACTAAAATCAAGTGGCCATGCCTCTTTATATTAAAACAAAAAAAGTAAAAGTAGAAAATACAATGGGGTGTCAATAAAGGAAAAAAACCGACAAAAACCATTGGAGGACGAAGGCTGTAGCCAGCTGGCGCTCGTGTCCATGGGTACGGGCCCATGTGGCAGCGGCAGTGCTCAACGCGCCGTGGCCCCAGCATTTCCGGTCACCGGAAACGCCTTGTCCCGCAGACACTACCCGTTCCCCTTCGCCGCGAGCACGGACACGGCGAAAGCCGCGAGACAGCCTCCCCGAATCGAGCCAATCCGCCACGCCCCCCATCTTCTTCAGTTCCGCGCCACCTCGATCGCAATGTCACCCAGGGGTCAAACCGAACGGTCACCGTGACCCGCGGCGGAGAGATCTCGCGCGCCGAGCCCGTGGCGCCGCGCAGCCGTGTTGCCGCACGCCCCAACCACCCCGCACGCAGTACGGCCGCGGCGCGCGGCCGCCCCACACCGGCGCCCTGGAGCCCCCGCAGCAGGAGGCGGTCAAGCCGTCCCCGACCAACGGCCGCATCCGCTACCGCTCGCCATCGGCGGCCGATCTGATCCCCGCCGACGACCTCGCCGCGGGGCCCTCCGCCGCGGACGCGGCTGCGGCCACGGCGGCTGCCGCCAGGATGCGGCGCTACTCGACCCCCGGCGCGCGGCAGCAGACGGAGGCCGTGGCCGACCGCTTGCACCGCTACCGCGGGGTGCTGATGGTGCTGCTCGCGCCGGTGCTCCTCATCTCGTTCGTGCTCCTCCTCATGCCGCGCGCGCCGGCCTCCGCTTCAGGGGGCGGGCTCCTCGCCGCGGGGGGCCGGCGCTGGGGTCCGAGGGCCGTTGAGGACGGATTGCGCAAGTACGCGGTGATATTTGACGCCGGCAGCTCCGGGAGCCGCGTGCACGTGTATTGCTTCGACGGGAATCTGGATCTGGTGCCTATAGGGAAGGAGATCGAGCTGTTCAAACAGGTTAATTGACCTTGCTTTCTTCCTGTCTATTTAGTTCTGCTAGTGTAATGTGGGGTGTTAATAGGGTGATCTTCATGGTATGATCTGATTGCACGTTGAGAAAACAGAAATTTGTATTGCAGAGAATAACTCAGGAACTGTTAAGGAATAGTGAATCATGGCACATGATCTTGACATTTCTATTTGTGATGCTGCATAAATTTTTGGAACCACGAACCTACTATATATGGACTTTCACAGCCAGAAGAATATTGAATGATGAAGTGATCACTGATCAGAGTGTACGGGTCATATTAGGATGGTATATGACCAATTATACCCTGCCCTGCCATTATTAACTGATAATTAAGTATTAGTTTTGGACTTATGGTGTATGATTATCTCAAGCTTTTTGGGTGCCGGAATGTCACGCGGGGCTGGACCTATGAACAAGCTGGCACCTGGATAGGCTGAAGATCAGGAGTTAGTTGTTTGCCACGTCGAGTTAGTCACATTAGTCCAGATTTGTTAGTTTTTCATCATTATCTTCAGAACACTTGAATTTATTAGCAATGTGATTGTTGGTTAGCAGCGTTCTCTATATAAGGAGCAGTGGTGAATGAATAAAAGGAAACCAAAAGATTACCCTAATCCTGCCCCTCTCTACCTCTCTGTTGCTGCTCTATTGCCGCCATAGCTTCGGGGAGGCAAGGGCCTAAGCTTCGTCCTACGTCATCTTGAATTTGTAATGACACTTGCTTATTTCAGGACATGCACTGTCGCCTTCTGGAAATGATGAATTGAAGTTGTTAGTCCAAAAGAAATCAGTTCATTTTTACCTAGTTATATGTTAACTTTCTGAACATCTTGATTTCATCACTCCTACAATTAGGCACACTGCTTAAGTATGGCATATTGCAGATGGCTGGTCTCTGGGGGAGAACTCCCAAATTATTAGAAGATTAAGAACACAAGGTTCTTCCTGGTTTTGGCCAAATGCTATTTTTCAAAACAATCTTTGTAGTTTGTACTTAGAAACTGCTGGCAGAATTGGTTCAAAACAATCTGGAGGGACCAGGTTTGGAATCCCGTCTTAGCTGTTTGGAGGTTCAAATGTTCATACTTCACCCCATCGTAGAAATCTATCAGGCTCAGGCATTTACTGTCAAGATATATGTATTACAAAAACACAAAATTGCACTGTCGCTTAGGGATATGTATCGCTCTTGTCAAGCCTGTCCTTGCATCTCAAAATAATGTATGCACACACCATACAGTATTAGAGGGACTTTTGAAGGCCTGGCTCAAAATAATGTATGGCCACACCATACAGTTTTTGAGGGACTTTTCAAGGCCTTGCTGCAGAAAGATGTTCTAGGGCATAGAGTGACCTGATCCATGCTGCTAAAAGATGTTCTAAGGCACTCATTGACCTGATCACCTTATGACCCTCTTATATACTATCATCCTTTTTTATATATTTGGGTCTAAAAGATTTATTATGCGTCCATAAAAGAGGGTAAATTTAACCTGCATCTTTTTTTTTTCTTTTGCTGCAGAAAAAACCAGGCCTTAGTGCTTATGCGAAGGATCCACAGGAGGCTGCTGAATCGCTTATTTCTCTTTTAGAGGAAGCTGAAAAAGTAGTTCCAGCAGAATTGCGTGCACAAACGCCAGTCAGGGTTGGGGTGAGTGATGATTCTTGTATATCAATCCTAGGATATTAGAAGCTAAGACACAGTTGTGCTAGAGTTTTCTAAACACCCCCACCTCGGGAAAAGAAAAAAGAAATTGATGTTTGATCCCTTACGCAGGCCACTGCAGGTCTCAGAGCGCTAGGATCTGAAAGGTCCGAAGCAATTTTGCAAGCGGTAAATATTGTCCTTGTGATAATCTGGCAATATTATGTCTTATTCAACTCAAGATTGACCTTGCCATCTTATTCTGACGCTTTATGTGTGGCATGCTTCTTATTCCCTAATTTGTCGACCTGATGTCCATTTGTTGTTCTGCAGGTTAAAGATCTTCTTCGTGACAAGAGTTCTTTCAAATCCCAACCAGATTGGGTCACTGTTCTGGACGGATCTCAGGAAGGCGCATTCCAGTGGGTACGTTGTTCTGATTTATACATGTGCTCTGGAGCATTTTTTTTCTTTTCCATTCATATTGCTCTTAACTCTTTGCATAGCATGGTTCTGTTTTTTCTTAGTCTGTTCCCTCCGTCCATTTTTTTTTCATGTCATCGGCTAGCTCAAAATTGAAGCAAAAAAGCTTGTTATTTTACTATTCTTCTGCAACATTCATACTGAAAAGCAACATGGACACCTTTTTTTTTTCTTCTTTTTATAGGTTACCATCAATTATCTTTTGGGAAAACTGGGAAAGCCGTACTCAAACACAGTTGGAGTTGTTGACTTGGGAGGTGGTTCAGTGCAAATGGCTTATGCTATCTCAGACAAGGATGCAGCAAAAGCACCTGAAGTGTCAGATGGTGAAGATTCATATGTGAAGAAACTATTACTTAAAGGAACCACATACTATCTTTATGTTCACAGGTCTGCATCAAATATATCACTGTGGTCGAAGATTACTGATTTTGTTCTACTATTATTTTTCTGCCAATCTGATATACCAATGATGTCTAAAACCTGTGATCCGTGTGGCTTCCGGGCGATACTGATATGAATCTGTAATCAGTCTTCATGGCATGATTGTGCTACTTATAGTAGGAATGACCTAAAACTATCTCATATCAAGTTTGGATTCCTATGCATTATGTTTCGAGTCCTATTCCATACAAAAATTGAAGGAGAACATGCCATTCTTTGTAAGTTGCTGAGCCCCACAAAATAGTCTAAGGAATTATAATTTTAAAAGTTGATTTGTTCAGTCTGAACAAAGAAAAAAAATCATATCTAATACACCGCCATGCTCCAACCGTGTTGCCAGGGGGTGAGTACATAGGTCCTTTGACTGACTTTGCCGCTTCCCTCATTTTTTGCATTTTAGTCTGATATGAAACAGTATCATTTACTACTACATTGTGATGTGCTAGTATTGGAACTAACATCACAATATGTTTCTCGGTCTAATTCATCTAAAAAGAGGAGTATGGAGCAAAGACTTGATTTATGACTGAAAATATTTTATCCACAGTTATTTGCATTATGGTTTGCTGGCGGCTAGAGCAGAGATCTTAAAAGCCGGCGAATACAATGATTACAGCAACTGCATGTTGGAGGGACATCATGGTATGGTTACCTTGCTTCTCTTATCTTCCAGACCCAACATCAAAATCTTATACCTTCCTCATTGTCTTTCTTGAATTTAAATGAATGTCCTGTAATTTTAGTGGAACTACATCAGTGCTGAAAAGGAAAATGGTCATTTTCAAACAAAACGGAATATACATAATGACAATTTCCCTGATCTATTCGTTGCAAGATTCATGTCCTGTTCTGAAATAAGCATAAAGAAAAATCCAATCAGCTTGCTTTCAGAATTCGGATGCCATACAGTTAAAAAAAAATTGCCATAAAACAATTGTTAAATTTGTTGCAACTCCTCTGTATCATAGAGACCTTGGATACTACTTGAAAAGCAGATTCTTGCAGCTGATACTTGTTTCAGTTCCCACAAAGATTGAAATTTTTATTGCACTTACTGTTGTCAAATCATGAGTTTTTTCCTTGTAAACAACATTATCAGATTTTAATCGTGGTAATAATTGCAGGAAAATACAGATATGGTGATGATATATTTGAAGCATCAGGTTCATCTTCTGGTGCTAGCTATTCCAAGTGTCGGGCTCTTGCAGTGAGAGCTCTTAAAGTTGATGAACCAGCATGCACTCACATGAAATGCACATTTGGTGGTGTGTGGAATGGTGGTGGTGGAGATGGACAAAAGAATCTGTTTGTTGCATCATTTTTCTTTGATAGGGCCGCTGAGGCAAGTCTAGTTGACAAATAAACTCTCTGATGAATCTCTACTAATTTACTTAGCAATCCTTGTGAGGATTTTCATCTAATTGTCTTGTCCTCTGCTCAGGCTGGTTTTGTGAACCCAAAAGCAGCAGTTGCCAAGGTTAAACCTTCAGACTTTGAAGAAGCTGCACGACGTGTTTGTAAATTGAATGTGAAGGAGGCACAGGCAACCTACCCTGATGTCTCAGTTGACAACATTCCATACCTTTGCATAGATCTTGTCTACCAGTACACACTACTTGTCGATGGATTTGGTATGGCTTAATACAAAGGAAAAAAAAAGTATGATAACCGCAGAAGTTATAAGCTTTATATTATTTTCTTATTCCTTTTTGCCTTTGTATCTTTCAGGTGTCGATCCTTATCAAGACATCACCTTGGTAAAGAAAGTGCCCTATAGCAATTCCTTCGTTGAAGCAGCTTGGCCTCTTGGTAGTGCCATTGAGGTTGCATCTTCATCATAGGAAGAAACAAATTGGCAGTAACTTATATAAAATATATCTTCAAGCATTATAGTTTTGGGTTGGCTTAGTTTACTGATCTGTAGTGAGTTTAGTCCTGAGTTTGATGTTAGGGTTTTGCCGCCTTGATTCACCATTTGTTCTCCATTCTTTCCATATGTTTAGCTTCCGAAAGATTAACATATAGATGAGGAGTATAGATTGGGATTATTCTGTACCAGCATTTTTCTTTTCCCCACATTAGTCTTTAGAAACTGTTGCCCATTGACTTTGTCATTTATATTTACATCGATGCTGATGCATAATCTGTTATTGAACACAAATATGCTTCGTGGCTTGTTTCGTGCGGTGCCATTGTTTTCTTCTCTTTCACCAAGCCGGAATGTTCAGTGTAACAGAACCATGATTATCCTTTGTTTTCTTATACCAAATCGTGCTGACAATGAATAGGTAAATACAGAATGGACCCAGGTTGTTGATTATTATCTGGAGCTGGTTTTTGCAACCAACTAATAATTACTGCTCCCTTTGTTTCTTTAATGCTATTTCCAACGGTGGTTTTGTTTTCAATAAGCATTGAAGACAAATGTTTCATTTTGTATAGGCAATAATTAAATGCTATGGCAAGTATAGAAAATTAAAAATGAAACTATACATTGGTGAGATGTTTCCTTTTTATTTCGCATGACATATCGGCTTTGGAAACATATAAAACTCTCCATTGAGATTGTTGTTTTAGGAAACAAATAAAACTCCATTGAGATTGACTGATGTTTTAGGCTTGTACACTAGAATTAAGGAGAGATGCAAAAGTAGAGAGGATGCAGAAACAATGAAAAGTGAAGGAGATATAGATAGATTGAGAGTTTGCGTTCAGAGAGGGAGGGAGGGAGGGAGGGTTGCGTTGAAAAACAAGAATGACATATAATATGAGAAAATTTTGAACCTAAAATGACATAATGAAAGGAGAAAGGGGATTCCACGCCCTTCTCCACATTAAAGGTTGAAAGAGTTTGGTTTTTGTGAAACAACTTACCTCTGTTTGAGCTCACTACCTAGAGTAGGGCTTATGCGAGATGACAATAGTTAACTACTTTGTGGCAACTACTCGCGGCCCCAAATCAAAAGGGCAAAAATTGCTAGCGGACATACACCCTTCAAAAACGATAATTGCTCTTGGACACCACTCAAATGCGTCCTTGCAAGAAGACACTAATTTCTGGTAATTTGTTGATGGACATTCAAGTCATTAAAATACTCATCCCTCAAATGAGAGAGAGAGAGAGAGAGAGAGAGAGAGAGAGAGAGAGAGAGAGAGTACACAGACCAAATTATCTTTGCTCTTTGTGCCATATTAGTTGTTTACAGGTAAACACGTTACTCCCTCCATTCTTAAATTGTTTTTGTTGTTGACTTTTCGAGTTACGGTTGACCATTCATAATAATTTAAAAACTTCATTATAATTTTTGTGACGCGATAAACAAGAGTTTAATTAATTATATATATGAAAAATACAATAATCCACTATCGAAAGTAAGTGGTAATCCAAAAAAAAAAGTTGATGATATCTTTAGCAAAATTGGCGTGTTTCAACTCCACAACCAAACATGGGCATTGGTGTCAACAGTAAAGTTCCACTCTCTCCTTTATATAAGAAAATATCTTGTAATAAAAACACATTTGAAACAATGTCTAGAAGAAAATACCTTCTTTGAAGGATGTCTACTAGCAAATTTTGCTAATAAAAAGCGGAATCATGCGTGTATAGTGGATAGAAGGAGCACTTCATCATTTGAAGTGAAATTGCCCGTTTGAACGAAAGCTGAAAAATGAGGAACCTGCCAGCCCATGGTGGACGGGCAACGTCAATTGGGCCCGCGAGCTGACGTCGTGTGCATGTGAGATCTTCCTCGGAGCGCGTGCAGCTGAGCCTACTATCCCCTGCGTTGATACTTGCTACTGCAAACGGCCACATTTTGGCATATCAGGGTCGTCCATCTAAAATCGAACGGCAGTCCTTGCTTGCATGGCTCTGCCAGCCACGCCAGCGCAGCGACTTCCTGCGCTATCTGTCATGGAGGATGGACTGCCGGCGCCTCCATCGCAGCTTGAGCTCTGCGGGCAATAAACAACTTGTACTGCGACCAATCGCCAAATACACGCGGCCCGTACGTCGAGGCGCCGAGGGCATCGGAAGCAGGGTGACTGGCTTCCTGTTTGCGGAGAGCCCGCGGCGGGCGGGAGGCGGCGTCCGGTGAGCTCGTCGGGAGGACGGACAGACAGGTGCACGCCGAGAGCAGGGACATCGTCGTCCTTCCTAGCCGGCGACTGCCCGGCGATGCGACGGGTGAGATCCGGCCGGGCGTCGCCGCGGAAGGAAGGAACCCCTCTGGGCGAGGGGCAGTCGTCGTGGGGCGCGCACCGGTGATTCTTTGGTGACATCGGCTAAAGTACGCCCAAGACAGGTGGTGGGCCGTCGTATGGACCCTTGCTTGATCATAAAACGAATGTCCCGGGTCATACCTAATGCAAGAAAGCCTCTCACTCACAGCAGAGGATACCGACCCCGCTGCACCGGGTTGTTGCTTTTGTTGGGCGTGGGCGGGCGCCGTAGCCATTTCGCCTCTGCTACAAGACTACGCGCTGCGCAGGTCGGAGCACCCGAAGCGCGCGATACGGCGTCGAAGCCGCAGCCAGTCCGAGCAAGGAGCAGCGCGCGACGAAGTGCAGGCGAGCCGGAGATGGCGGACCCCTCCTCCTCTTCCTCCGCCACCGCCGGGTACGTCTCGTATGCACTACACGTACGAGCGGCGCGGCCGTGTGTTCCTCTATTCGCCACCGACCGGAGCTGCTTTGCTTTCGTGGACGGATCGACACGGGAGAGGCCGGAAAGCGCAGAATCTTTTTTCCCCCTCTGGATCGAGCTCGTTGCTTGCATGTGTATATTTTCTGGTTACTGGATCGATCGACCACTCCCTAGTCCCTACTAGTACTAGCCTGCTCCACTCCATCTCATGCCCTTGTTTGATTGGAGGAAACATGTAGTCTAGCTTTGCTTTTCGTAGATTCCGGGCGGCGGCGCGCCACGCGTGGAGTGGAGAGTGGAGATGGAGACCGGAGAGGCCGAGGACAAAAAGCGCAGAACCCTTTTGTTGATGGATCCAGCAGCTAGTTGCAACTCTGCGTTTCCTACTAGTACTATACTAGTTAAATTAGATATTCACCTGACGGCATCACCTCTAGTCCTTGCGTCGATTTTCGTTTCACTGATAATTCTTCTTTGGCGTTGATTGTTCTGATCCGACCGACTATAATTGATGCTATGGCGTTGTTGTTTCTGCTGTTTTCATTCTTTGTGTGCATGCAGGGCGCCACCAGCGCCGCCGCCGCCACTAGCAGCAGCAGATGATGATGATGTCTTCGGGTTTGTGAAACAAATGCTGAACGACGAGGAGCAGGAGTGAGTTTGTTGCCTCAAACCTGTTCTAGCTAGTGTGTTGCCTCAATGCGGCGCCAATCGAGCAAGGCACGCATTAGCATTGCTATATGAAGGGATCAACCAGTTTGCATCGTATTGATTGTTGTACCTCATCATGCATTGCAGGATAAATCTTGAGCAGCTGGACGAGTTGGTGGCGAGGATGAAAGCCGAGATCATCCAGTATGTTTGTGCAGAACCTACTCTGCTACCGATTTATCTATCTTGTTGATTTGTGATGTGATAATCAATGGGTGTAGCACTGATCTATTGATGCACCTTGGCTCACTCTGTAATTGATCAGGCCGGCGCCGCCCTCTCCAGATCTTGATCTGGATATGGAAATGGTGGATGACTTACTTGTTGTTGGTGCTGAATTGTGAGTTACTTACTATTACTAGTTATTAGTACTACTGCTAATTAGTGAGCTAATCGAAAACCATGACTAACCGATGACTTTGCAATTGAAAGGTATGACGAGATGGACCAGCTCGTGGACCCTGAGATGGACGACCAATTCTGGTCGGCCTTGAACAACGGGCAATTTGAGTTCCGGGTGCTGGATAAACTGGTGGAGCTGAACAGGTGGATGGACGTGGTTGCGTACCTGGGCAGGTGCGTTAAGTTCCACGCTGAAGACTGCGTGGTGCCTGTGCCTGACGGCACGTTGCTGGAGGACTTGGATAAGGAGGTGCACGCAGAGCTGTTCCTCTCCCCACATAGGCAGCATGTGTACGAGCTGCTTGCTCGCCAGGAGAGAGCCACTGCGCGAAGCCACTACGATCAGCACGTTACCCCGGCCGTTTTGGAGAGCTGCCGACGGCAGAGTCCGCAACCTCTTCACCAACCTGGACCTCACGATCACCGGGCAACTACTGAATCCTCCAGAGTGTGTATTCTTAATTTACTAGTACTATTGCTTAGCTAAGATACTACTTGTTCGATCCGATTCAATTCAATTTACTCGAATATGAAAATTGATCGTCATCTGTATGGATTTATTGGCCTAGCCTCTGGTTCACACACCCACACTTGTTCATATTGCTTTCCTGATTTAACTATTGCATGCACCCATGCCATGCATCTGATCCATCCATGTCGTTCAGGAACGTGGCTGAGGCTGCTAGGGATGCTGTCACTGAGATTAAGGACTACATGTGCCTGTACTTCCCAGATCTCAGGTACTTATCACTCTACTCTGTCTCTAATGGGGTATATCCTAGTACTGTATATTGGAGTAATTAGTTATTTATATTCGAGAGAAGGAGTGACTAGTGGTTGAATTCACCGGTTAACAAAACATATGGAGTACTCCAAGTGTACATGCGTTTGCATCAATCAATTAATAACTTGTCTAATACAGCATTGATCAATCGTGTTTACCGTTCATGCAGCAACTTAACATAGATATGCATGCAGGCCTAAGCTCGTTCTCACCGGTAGGAAGGAACCGAATGAGGTGGATGTTTGGCGAGAAGCTAACCGCGCCGGGCAACGTGCCTGGGTTCAGATGTTACTCGTGCCATAGGGTGTTCTGGAACGCCAGCGTGACCAGGCTGAGGGAGCACCTTGAAGGTGGCAGCGCCCATATTCAGCCCTGTGTCGCTGTCCTTCCATGCACCGAACAACGCCTGCTCGCGATCCCTCGCAGGAACAGGCAGGGGCAACAAGATCCAGGCCAGCCGCAGGGGCAGGCTGCTGCTGCCGCTGCCGCTGCGCCACCAGGTGGTGCGGCTGGCGGCCAAAACCAGTAGGCTGCATGGAGCAGCAACTGGCCAGCAAAGCTTTGACTAGTTCGATGTTTGCATGCCGACCATATTACAAAATTCAGTATCAATGTACGTAGTACTACCATAGGAGTTCTAGCCAGCATGGGCCATGTGTCTGGTACTCCATCAATTTTTGCTCGAGCTGACAGTAGCTTTACTTAATTATGATCTAGTAGTATCCATTAGACAAGCATATGCTGATAACGATATGCCCTTTTCAGTTCTTATTATGTACTTCCATGATTTTCCATAACAACAAGAGTGAATTGTACAAAACACTAGATTTTGGAGTCATATTGTCACGATGCACTAGGTTTTAGTGAATGTTTCACCTTACACCAGTTTTAAGTTCAAATATTCTCACTTTGCACCACCTTTTAGTGCTGAATAGTAGTGAGAGCCATAAATATGATTAGGCAAGTTATTAAGTGTTGGAGTTTGAACATAATTTGATGACAACATGGTCGTTTGAATCAATTTGGTAGCATCAGATACACAATGGGAGGCTAGACAGACAAAAGAAATTGGCTTACTAATTCAATCTGGATGATCATGACATTAATGTTCAATAATTGGAGCGTAAAAATAAATAATATATGATAAGTCTTATCACACCATCAGAAATGTGAATACAGGTTATTTCATAACATATGCACAAGGTAAAATCGTAATGACATTTTAGATCCATATAATGAATTATGATAATTTTAGGTCCCTCATAGGATATATCTTATGGTGTTGAAATGAATTATCTTAAAATCAATTGTGTGGCTGACACGTGGGTCCAAGATTGTTTAATCAGTTCAATGCTAAAATGTGGTGCAATGTGAGAACTCTTATCCTAAAACCTGGTGCGTGGTGAAAGATATGCTAAAACTCGGTGCAACGTGACAATATGGCTCCAAAACATAATGTTTTGTGCAATTCGCTCTAACAACAAAACCTGACCGAGTTCTTCAATATCTTAATTTCGTCCTGCGAGATTTTTGGGAGGCAGTTAGGACAATAGTAGGATAATTCAACGGTCTTGTAGTTTTTGTTGAATCCATGGCATTATTTTTCTGAAACCTCCGTTCACTGCAAAGAGTCAAGCGTCTGTCATAGCCAGTATAGGACAATCATCGCAAAGGAGAATTATCACAGAGGTGAGCCTCTAGGTTTGCCGTACGACCTCTTTAGTACGAAGATGAGCCGCTAGGCTTGCGCTACAATTTACATGACCAGGAAGAAAAGAGTTATGAAGGCGAAGCTTCAATCTTGAGCGCCACACACACACGCCTAAAAAAAAAAACTCAAACCTTTGGGGGTAAGGCAGCCTTCAGGCATTTTTGCATAGAGAGGCTTTGTCATGCAGACTCTGAACCCATGTCTCACCATTGCATTGTGGTACCGTGACTCGTGTGTAAACAGTCAACAACGAGACGGGTCTTAGATCTGTACTTTAGCATGACACAGACGAGAGGATTTTTTAGCTTGAAATTTGCTCCCATAAAGAGTCAAACCCAGAATCTGAGAAGTGCTGCTAAAACCACCTAACTAACCCAACTATAGGCCTGTTTGCAATATCGAGTGCCACAGATCAGTCATCGTCTTAGAGTCAATCTCAACAATGACAGGCACTTGGTTTCCTTTAGAGCTCAGCGACAAACCATCCTTTGCATGCTTCAGCTTCAAGGACCACTAGCCCTATGTGACTCCCATGCAATCATCCGCACTGAAAACCGCATTAATGTTTACCTTCAGAACTCTAGATTGTGACGCCTTCTAGCTAGTTGACCGAGAAACTCTCGTTGCTGCTGACTCTACTCTGGTTTCTTTTTTGTCTTGTCGTGGTTTTTTTTTATTGTGTTTATAGCTTAGTGATGATTTAATTTTCGGTGACATCAATCTGAATGTTGGTCAAATTTGTATGATGAAGGCGATGATGGGCTCGACGGCGACAATTTTATCACAATTGCATGCGGAAGGTTAGCAGTCTTCCCCCATTGAAAGAATGTGTTTCATTACCTCCCCCCCTGCGTTGAGTTGCCTTTGTTCTTTGAGATCAGACTTTTCGTCCGTGGTATATTCATCTGAGATGGTGATCTTAATGGTGTAATTTATGGCTCTTACTAGGTTTATTGTCTTTATTTTTCTCATCAACAAAATTGTAGTTGTGTATGTTGCTTTTATAATTAGAGGATGTAATATGTTTATAGAGTGATTTGCTATGGGATGATTTTGGCCGCGAGACACCATGAAAGCTGATTTTAGTTGTAAGACATGGAAAAATTGTGACATTTTTCTGTTAGACACTATTGCTAGAAAAAGATAACGTTAATTTTTATCTTAATATACAAAGTATGTTAAAAGTTGAAATTTTACATATAGATGCACAATTACATTCATTGTTCATGTGTTTTTTATAAAATACTTTTTTGATTTTTTGGATAACTATTTGACAAGAATAATATTTAATTTTTAAATCAAACTATCAATAATAAAAAAACACATGAACATAGAGTGTGATGATGCATATGTATGAAAATTTTCAACTTGTAACATATTTTGTGCATTGAGATAAGAAAAAGTTGGCAGATGTCTTTTCTCTGGCTATGGTGTCTAGCAGACAAACTCCACGTATTTTTAGTGCTTACAGCTAAAATCATTTTTGCAGTGCCTTCTGGCCAAAACCTAGATTAAACATGCCTTATAACAAATTTTCCGTTTATATTATCAATGAAAAATCTCCTTTTACAAATAAACATCTAAATATTAGGACGAAAGGGCATTTTGGGTCCACGTGGGGGACGGGAGTGGGTGCGCAGCTCGCTCATTGGTCCTTTTTTTCCTTCCTTCCTTTTACGAATTTCTGAAAGGGCATTTTAGTCCACCGCAGGGGGGCTGGAAGAGTGGGGGCGCTGGTCGCTCATTGGTTCTTCCGGTCAGATGGGCCCGAACCTTGTACGCCTATATATTTGCCAACCCTCTAAGAACAGAGGAAGAGCGCCGCGGCTTGGAACAAGATCACCAGAAAAAGGGGAGGGCTGGACCGCCGGAGAGGAGGTCCTGTCCAATCGAGTTGGCACGGCGATGTTGATGCGCAACAAATCCGGCGAGTATGCCTTCCTCCCAAAAAGACTCTGCGCTCGCCGCATCCTCTGCTTCCTCAAACGCCACGGCCTCGAACGCGCAGCCCACCAGTGAGTATCTGCATCACTCTCAATTTCAATTCTCGCTTGCCGTCTCCTTTTTTTTTCTTCCCTGCTGCCATGTCCGATGGATTGGAGTCGGATCCCTGCTTCCATGTCCGGAGTGGATCGCTTGCCCATCCATGAATAATATTGGATTGCGCTGCATTGCAGGCTGGAGAAGGAGACGACTGTGTTCTTCGACGTGAACCACCTCACGTTTCTGGCTACTTGTGCGCGCTGGGATGAGCTTGCCTCCTACGTCGACTTGTTCGTGCGGTCCAACGACCCGGAGCCGCCATCTCGTGAGGCCCTCAAGTTCTCGTACTTCCTCCACATCTTTCGCGTACTCGCCATGATCGCTGCCGGACACAGCCAAGCTGAAGCCGTCGGCAAGCTCTACCCGGTCCTCGACGAAGCTGAGGCCAAGGCCAATCCCCGGAAAGCCGCTTTGCCCGCCTTCTTCCACAAGGTCCGACAAAACCCACCAAGGTACGCCACGGATCATGCAAATGATTCCTAGGTTACTACATCATGTTCAAAATTTTAGTGTGTTAATTGTCGGTAAATTCCTGCTTCCTCTGTGAGAGTCATATGCCAGCTCTGAAAATCTTACTGATGTTACCTTCACCGTTAGGTCTGACACATCTTGCTTGTACATAAAATCCACCTAGCATATCCTTATCAACTTTAATAGGTCCTGTACAAATTCATGTACCTGTTTCCATCGTGTAGCCAACTTGGTTTCAATATTCAGGTTTGGCTAATCTGATTAAGGTTCTGCAGCAGCATATATATTTAATATCCCGTGCAGTCATGTTCGTTTAACATCAACTACCTGTATAGCTAACCTGACGGTGTGGCTGCCGATTCTTAAATCGATCCGTTGTTGATACATGGTTATTAGTTGCTCAGAAGTGATGGAATAATCAGAATGTAAACCATGTTCCATATTTCGTTAAGAAAACAAATGTTTATGTTCTGATGATGTTTTATAAAGGGAACACTGTTATTTACCAGTGTTGAAAGTCCTTCAGTCCACCTGTAGAAGTTTACAATTGTTCACTTGTTGTGTGCCTATTAGACAGGCTGTATCTGTAGGTTTACCTATTAAGCAACTAACCTGTGTCGATTCCCTTGTACTGATGCAGATAAGAGTGAACTATTTACTTTAAAGCCATTTTGCTAAGCTCCCCAATGTGATGCAGTTAGCTGATCAATAGTGGTCGAATGCTTCTCTTGCAGGGGTCCCTCTACTTGGATGGCAATTTGGGCGGGAGCCGCAAAAAGGCTAAAGGATTTGGCCCTCAAGTGCCCTGAGCTCAAAGGGAAGCTGCACTTGCCACACTACGCCCCCAAGCGTTGGCAAATTAACCTGTCTGGGTGGGATTCTTGTCTGACCAAATATTATTTGTGTGTTTTTCGTTATACCGCAAAAATCTAATGTTGATAACTGCATTTCCATATTTACATCGTGCTTAACAGAGTGCGGCCGGTTCTAAGGCCTTTAACGAAGAAAGTCAAGAAACAAAAGGCCCGTGATATCGCTTGTTTCATTAAGGAAAAGAGGTGGGCAATACATACTTTGTTCTGCTTTCTTCTGGTACCTGTTAAAATTATATTAACTCATTGGCTCGTGCAGGCAGGAGATAACGAGAAGCCCTTCAGGTATGCCATTGTCCGAAATCCAGTCATTCAATTTTTGTTGTTGTTTGGATGATGAACATTGTCTGATCTAGTACCTTACTGTCCCCTTGAGCAAGAGCTGATAACCATCATTTTTAACCGTAGGATTTTCCAGCAATGCAACATCTGATTCTTTGCTGTCTGATTTGCAAGTTGGGCTAGCAGTTCTCCAAGGTAAGATAGTGCTTCTGCTTTCGCTATTTATCACTGGTTTGGATTCTGAATCAAATGAAGTGCTAGTGATTCTACTTGTTACTGGTTCTGTTTCTGCATCTGACAAACATGTCTGAGTCTTTGACTAGGTTCGGTGAAATTAGCACACAGGTTGTAATTTATTTTTGGCGAAACTCCTCGCTAATTGTATACATACCCAACACACCTTGAAGACAATTGAAACTAGGAATTCTACTTTGGGACAGTACAAAGAGTATTTTTAGAGATATCTATGTGTGATGTCTACAGTCTACTGAATTTATCTCTTTTAAGATTATTCATTGCTAGATTCAAGATATTCTTTTCGTAATCTTGGGTACCCACTTGAACAGTTTTTGAGGCAGTGAGGCACTTTGATGATCCTTACAGCTACACCCTAGAACTGATTGTACAACATGAAATTTCTTGTTTCTTTGTCTACTATCCATTAAGAGAGTTGCATGCTTTGCTCCTATCGTAAGTTTGTAGAAACCTTAATATCATTTTTCACATAATTCTTAATTAGCGAATTTGAATCCAGTATCAAATAACTCCTGCTATCCTGCCTTGTTTTTTATGGTCACTTTTAAAATATATATTTTTGTTTCCTAATGGTAAATATTCAGATTCCCAGCTGCTCATGTATTTGATCTGGCATTTGTTTATTGATCATTGTGTTTCAAAGTATACTGTTGCCCATATCTGTCTGAAATCTGACCAGATCGTTTTTCTCTTGCATCACTGGGATCAGATACAACTGATGAGTCAGGAGTTCGTGGAGGTGACGAGATGCATGGAAGTGAAGCTGAAGATGCAAGCAAGTTGAAGAAGCGCAAGATTAGTGCTGAGATGCTTGAGATCACAGATGCTGATGTCGATACAAGGCTAAAGACTAGGAAGTTATCTTCTCCTCTCTGAACATGTTAGATTGATTCGGATAGGCTAGCAAATCAGATTCGGACCGTTGAAGTTTCATATTCCGAATTGTCAATTTTAGATGTCGTTCCCTCGCTTAGCTTTCGAATGTATGTCTGACTTGTGAAACCTGAATGCCAACAAGTGAACTATGTTTAATCGGAAATTTTGGTGCTACCTTTGATACCGTGTACTACTAGATGGAGTTGAAGCATTTCATTCACACACTGGTCCAAGAGGCCTAATGTTTTTTTTTTAAAAAAAAACAAGAGACCTAATGCTAGTTCTGCTCATGTTACACTTCTGTAATCTTTTCGAGGACCAGGGGGTTTACTTGCACCTGAAATGCACGCATGAATGAATCTAATGTGGACATCTTGTGACCTCGAGCTGTACAGATGCACATAACGTTTGCGATTATTGAGCCATATAATGAACTGTAAACTAAGTGACAAATTTGAACAGTTTCTTAAGAAATTTCGTAGGCTCCAGAATCTTAGTGGCATCAAGCACTTGATCATTGTCTTGTCACCCTCCTGTGCGAACCATCAAATTAAAAAAAAAAAACAATGTGTGTGTTCTCTGTTTATACTGAAAGGCAGGGGATTTATGTCGTCCTAGAATTATGCTTCGATTGGCTTTAGAATGGACTTATTTATTTCAGCGTATCCATTAGTCAAGTGTGGATCGATCCAATAGTTTCTGCTATGTTTTCTTTTATGACGTCTGGGATAATTCCAAATGTCGTCAAAAGTAAAGATAGAGGAAGTATAAAGTACAAGTGCCACAAACAGTTCGTTCACAAAAATTCACGTTCTATGCAAGCAGAAGTGGAAGTCAGATACATTTCCGTTACAAAATTGAGAGGATTCTTGATTTTCAAATCCTGCCAAGGTCCTCCAAGCCCGATTATAAAATGACCCCACCAATCTTTTGCAGCTAAGCACCCTAACACCGACCAGAATCCCAACCACCTCCCTACGCCGTCACACGGTAACGACCGAGCGCTCCTGCCTGCGCTCCTCCTTCACCACTAGTAGTGGCGAGCCCGGCAAGGAAAAGCGCTGCCCCGGCAGGAAGAAGAAGGCCCCATGGCCAAGCAGAGGGCCTCGCCGGCGGCAGCGGCGATCCGCCGCCGCATAGGGGGCCCCGGCCTGCTCCGGTGGGTGGCGCGGGTCACGTTCAGCGTCGTGGCCTGGACGCTGCTCCTCCACTTCTGCCCCTTCCTCGGCATCCCTCGCCCGCCGCTGCACATCACGCGGCCCTCCTGCCTGGGCGGCCGCAACAACTCCACTTCCGCCTCCGCCGCGGCGTCCGTGGTTGCCTTGGGCGGGGTCGCGCACCTGGCGCCCCCGGCTCTGCCTCCCAGGAGTGAGTGACTCTTGTCTTCTTGATCCGGGGATTCTTTGGTGTCAGGGTGGTATTTCTTGGATTTTCCTTTTCCGGAACGAGGAATGCGGGTTTCTTGATATCGGGGCGGACTTCTTGCTCCATTCTTTGGTGGAATGGCGTCTCTTGCTGCGCCCGTGGTGGGGGATTCAAAATGTGGTAATTCTAGAGCATTTGACAGTTGGATCGAATTGTTTCAGGGGAGTGAGTGAAAGAGCCCGCGTACATTGAATCTTTTCTTGATTCATATCGTGCATTTGGGCGTGCGGCGATTCTGGAAGTTCCCCATTTTTGAGTAATGCTTAATCGCCCTTGAATGGAATCTTTCTTGCCCTCGTCGTAGTTCTTGGTTCTCTGTCATTGGCATTCCTTCGTGCTTTCCCTGGTCGTTTGCGGTGCGGATTCCAGTGGATTTGCAATTCTTGATTAATGTTTTCTCTGTCCGTTTTGGGCGTTCGTCGATTTAGGATCGGCTGGTTAATGATTAAAATTTGGCTCCTAATTGCTCGTCAGTCACCAATTTTGTCTCTCTTTGGCCGCTTAGTTCCTTTTTCTTGGTCATTGAGACTCTTGCCCTGCCTCTGTAGTTTGTGATGCGACAGTAATAGAATTCTCAGGGGGTGATGTAACTGGAGAGCGGTTGGTTGATTTCTCCTCCTATTTTCCCGTGAATTAGTGTGCCGGGGTCGAGCTGGTTCAGAGGAAATGATTTATTTTGCCAATTCTACATTTGTGATTTAGCTTGTTGACAAAACCAATCTCAGCAAGTTGGAGTTCGCAAGAGCAACTTTGGTCTCATGGTGTATAACTCGCAGTTGTAGGCCTGGGGGCAATCTGGCATTTTGCAAGGGAACTTCGTTCTGTTTTTCGTTATTTGAACATTCGGGTAGACTTACTGAAACTAAGAGTTCATGCTAATTATGACGTAAGAAACTAATAGTAATATAGGTGCTAGATGTTGAAACTACTCACCTTCTACCTTTGATTATACCTCTAGGTCAAGTAGTTGCAGTAAACTTGAGTGCTTAAGAAAACATTTCACTCATGCTACCTGACTTTATTGCTTTCCCTGTTCATGGCAATAATGATAGTTTCATCACAAAATATAACTTTTTTTTCATTTATCCAGGGCTTTACAAGAGTAATGGCTATCTTCTTGTCTCATGCAATGGTGGTCTGAACCAAATGCGAGCAGCGGTCAGTCTACTCTTGTCATTTTATTGTGACCCTTTCGGTGTTTAGTAATTTACTACTTCAAGAATTGGCCCCAGCTGTGCTTTGCCGATGCCTCACGAAAGCATGCTTTCTGCAGATTTGCGACATGGTAGCTGTAGCACGCTATTTGAATCTCACTATGGTGATACCCGAACTTGATAAGCAATCCTTCTGGGCTGATCCTAGGTTTGCAGTTTCGCCCCTCGTTTGATGGTTGATTACATAGATGGGTGAAATTACTGATTCAAACTAGTTATACCTTTCAGTGATTTTGGTGATATTTTCGATGTACATCATTTCGTCAATTCTTTGAGAAATGAAGTGAAGATTATCAAAGAACTCCCGCAGAAGTTCAGTGGACAAGTTCCACTCTCAATGCAGCCAATCAGCTGGTCTAGTGAGAAATACTACTTGAGACAGGTTAGCTAGTACTTTCTCCAACAGTTAACTTTACATTTGCCTTTGTATCTTCTCGTTTCTTACGGAGTGGTATTGATCTCAGGTCTTGCCTCTAGTAAGAAAACACAAGGTGATACGTTTCAGCAAGACAGATACTCGCCTTGCAAACAATGGCCTTCCCCTGAAGCTCCAAAAGCTTCGCTGCCATGTCAACTACAATGCATTGAGATTTACACCTTTCATTGAAGCTCTGGGTAATAAGATGATATCCATGCTTAGGAATTCTGGATCATTTGTTGTTCTTCATCTGAGATATGAGATGGATATGCTTGCCTTCTCTGGCTGTACACATGGATGTTCTGATGAAGAAACAGAAGAGCTCACGAGAATGAGGTAGCTTTCATGTCACTGTTTGTTAGAATTTTTTTTTTTCTCATTCTAATCTTTATCTTAGATCTTCATTGTTGGCTGTTGTTTGTACCTCAGGTATTCATATCCCTGGTGGAAAGAAAAGGAAATAGACTCTGAGAAGAAAAGGCTTGAGGGATTGTGCCCCCTTACACCTGGAGAAACAACATTAGTACTCAAAGCTCTTGGTTTCCCCAGGAACACACGAATATATATTGCCTCAGGCGAAATATATGGTGGTGAAAAGAGATTAGCTGCATTGAAGGCGGAATTTCCTAACATTGTAAGCTCATCTTTAACCGCTCACCCATGAATTCTATGCAAATGCTGGAATGGTATTTATGTGTTATACTAAATGCAGGTGCGTAAGGAGATGCTCTTATCTGATGATGAGTTACGCCTCTTTCAGAAGCACTCAACTCAAATGGCAGCACTGGACTATCTTGTTTCTGTAGCAAGTGATGTTTTTATCCCCAGTAATGATGGAAACATGGCTAAAGTTGTAGAAGGACACCGCAGGTATTCCTACATTCTCCCCCCTTGTTTGTTGTGGGCTGCCTACTTCTTTTGAATGTGTAAGCTATTTGTTCTTCCTTGACTTCTGTCGGGTGCATTCTTGTTGGAAGATCAGTTTAGTAGGAAGTGGAATTTTTTTATTTGTCTTCAGACAAACAGTATAGTTTTTATGTCTGCTCATGTGGATGTTGGTGTTTTTATGCTGTTTCCACACGAACAGTTTAGTTTCTGCATTGATGAAGAATGAAACCAGCAAAATATAAGTCTCTAGGTTACTTAAGTGATTGTGCTGGAAATGCAGGTTTACAGGCTTCCACAAAACCATACAGTTGGATAGGAAGAAACTTGTGGAGCTTATAGATCTTTTTGAAGATCAGGAGCTCTCCTGGGACGAATTCTCTGTTGCTGTTAAGGAGCTTCATTGGGGCCGAATGAGCCAGCCTACCAGAAGGAGAGTTATCCCCGGACAACCGAAGGAAGAGGATTACTTTTATGCTAATCCACATGAATGCCTTGGGCCTGCAGTAAAGAGAAGGGAAAGGCTAAAACATATTGAGATTTGAGTGCTATACGTTTAGCTCCTGATAGGTATACAGATAGAAGGACAAAGTGAAAAGTGGTATGAGGCGCTTTTGAGCTGCCACTGTAGTAATCAGATTAGCTGCTGCAGAAAACAGCGAAACAACATTCTGCTTCTTCAACTTGCCTGACCTGTGCTCATATTTTTGCCAAGGTTCACCCCATGAAGTGCAATTATGTGAGCAAGTTGTAACCCTACTCGGCCTGTGGAGGCCGATCACGCTGCCACGAATTCAAGGATCATTCTTTGGTTTCTGGAGAGATTTTGGCCATCCAGAAACTTCAAGCTACAATTTGTTCTTGGCTTCAGATTTTGCTGATTCTGTATTCATTGCCCCCTGCCACTGAGGTTTATTGCTGGCAATAGTCTGAAATAGTCTGACTGAACTGAAAAATTACATGCGTTGATCTGTAGATGCCTTGTTCTAGTACATTTTGTGTTGTGGTCGGTTGCAGGGACTAGCTAGATGTTGTATATACTTGCATTAGGTGTTGAATTTGTTGTTGATGTATACAAATAATCCTGCTACTCCTGGAATGGAAATGCAACGCAAATGTAGTGAGAATGGCAAGAAGCGCTGGACCTGTTGTGACATGCATGCCTTGCCATTTTGAGCAACATTGAGACCGAAGTTTTAGCAGTGCCTGCTTGTGTAATGATTTCCTTTCTTAAAGTATCTATCAAGAACAATCACAGTACAGTGTACAATGGTTCCTCCTCTTCGTGATCGACGTGTACCATATAACTACATAAAGACCTCCTCTTAGTTTGACTATTGCCGAGCTCACTGCTGTAGCATCTGACTCACTAGAGACCCTGTTCGATTCGCACTAAAAGCCCAGATGATCTGACTACACTGTATGATTTTCTAGTATAGCGTTGCTGTACAGTGTACCCACAACCTATTTTACGACCAAAGATTAGATGGCCTAAATCCTCGCTTGGTTTGGAAGCATTTTCCTTTCTAGTATTTGTACAAGTGATTGAGCACTAAAATAAATGGTCTCGTCAATATGCTGAAAGGCATTATGCTGACCACATTACGCGAAAAATGTAAAGCGTCTTCCGGAGCATGTCGGCCCGTGGACAACCAACAATCGAGGCACCTACGTGAACAAACTGTAATCCATATCAAACAATTCTGATAACAAAAGTTATTTAATCGTGCAGTTAAAAATTGTGACGAAACACAATTCGTAAAAAAAAAAGGTGACAAAACACGCACTAGCTATATAAAAAGAAAGGAAGAAAATCGTCCAGAATTAACAGGCACTATATATCATTCCAGAAGAACAGAATAACGTCTGTAAACTGTCAGCTCATTTCTACAGTAAGCTAACTGCAACAAGCAATACGGTGACACAGATACACAACCCTAAGGATTGTACACACTTTACACTTCAAAATCGGCGACACGGTACGGTAAAAGGGTACAGAACTCTACTGGCTAGTTAACTTCCAGTTTGCACAACTATACAACCAAACTAATGGAATATGGACATTTGATGGGGAGCCGCAACTGAAACAATGAACAACGATTCACATGCTACCTAATTTCCAGCTTGCTACAGTACTGTCATAGCTCCGAGAGTATAGCAGGGATGTAATGCGAAAGCTCAGCAGTAAGTGACTGAAACCCGTTGACAAGTTGGGTGTGGAACTCCTGGTCTTCTTCGCCTATCAATCTGAAATGCACACGGATTGCACGCTTGCATACAGCCATGAATTCAAGCAATGCAGCTATGAGCTGCTGCAGTTCTTGAGATCGGAGCCTAGTCGCAGGCTCACCAGATAAGAATGCAGTGCAGACACTCAATACTCCGCTGTTGACCTGCATCACAACATCATAAGAATTAGCTTATAGAGAATAAAACAACGAGCGGTGACACTCATATATCTTTCCATACTCAGCCTTACCTGAACAGCCACACTTCCTTGTAGTATCCTTTGCAGGCTTTGAAGCCTTGGTAGTTGATCACCTTCAGAACTCCGTGGTTCTTCTAGCTCATTCCTCAATGCAGCCGTTCTTGTTTCAATCATTCCAATCGCATTCTCAACAGGAGAGAACTCCAAAGATTCAGATTTGATTACTAGCAGCCGGTTCACCAAAGCGGGAAACGAACCCTCTGTCTGGAGCACTGTACGTCGCTTCCACTGGTCTTCAAGGCCACCTTGTGTTTTTCCATTCTTTGTGAACGGTGTGTCAAAAAGAAAACGGTCAAACACACGTGCACGAACCGTACCCGTGGATAAAGAAAAAATTCTTTCCCTCCTACTCCCCAAGTCCTCATCCTCCATAACAGGATCAACAGCAGTGATCTGCAAATAGCAGACACCAGGCTGCAACTCATCCGCATTGACTTGTCTCGAGTCAGGAATGATGTGTAAGGTGTGATTGCCATCCATTTTAGCCTCGTATATGTGACTAAGCTTCTCCATAATGTCACCAAGACGTACATCCCGTGGTTCTCTAAACACATACTCCTTTTTGTTGAGTTTGCCAAAACGTTCGCCATAAAAACCAACTCTGTAGTATGTGGCATCAATAAATGGTATAGGACTAGCCTCCTGTTCAAGAATCGACTCATAGATGTTTGTGAGTGATGTGTGGCATTTAGCCAGCTGTCCATAAGCCCTTCTGCTTTTGTACACAGGAATGATGAGTTCCTGGATGCTAGCACAAAAATGATAGAGTTCGGCTTGTGCAAAAAGTTTGTTGGCAAGTTGAAGATACTTGACGGCTGAATCCACTGTTAGTTTGGATGCCCCGTAACCCTCAACTTCAGCTGCAGATGTTTCTGCGCTCACATCAGTGCTCACGATAGGGCATATCTTACACAGGGAAGCCACATGCTCCTTGCTCCACACGGCATCATTCCTTCCAACAAGTGCCTGTAAGTAGGTTCCAAAGGTTACAAAATTACATACATGAGATTTCAGGTCTACCAAAATAAATGAACTGCTGGACGAAATATCTTAACCTGCATGATCACACCAGCTACAGCGACTGCACATTGTGCTGCTTCAGCCCATGATTGCATCTCCTGATGTGCATCGCATAGATGCAGCAACCACATAATGTGAAGATCTGGAACAGGTGCGTAGGCCATAGCTAGCTTATAGAAACCCTCGGCAGCTGCATACCTATCCACATTCACTACAGAACCCTGAAAGTACCAGTTCAATTTACAGGTCATCAGTATTCAGAAATTTCAGATGGAGAAAGGTGGCAGAGCTAAGCACACTGGCAGTTCTAGTGTGCAGATGACTCAAACATGAAGGAAATATCATTTCAGATTTCCAATTGCCATGTTGCCTTTAAAAAAAGGAAACACGGTAGGGTTCATGGGCAAACTTTGCTTACCAAGAGGGCATGGTCAAGACCAGCATCAAGGGCCTGGACAAGACATTTAGAAAGATGTTTCACTTCTACCCAAGACCACCTATTCTCTGTGGAGCCTTCCGGAGCTGCCTCCAGTGCAGTAACAGGAAGGCCACACTCTTTTAACAGATCCTTGCTCCTCACATCAGCCATTTCCTCCAGTGATTTCCTAAGACGCCGAGCTTCACCGCTCTCCTCAAGAGAGCCATCAGATTTCATCTGAGTTACTTGCACAATAGACATCAATTCTGACAAAGTAATTGTCAACATGACCCTCAATCTTGTAGTGTTCTTGAAATAGTTGAAGGAATTCTAGAAGCACAAGAAATATGTATCAGGATCACTCGGTTTATGATTGTATAAAACTAAAGTTCTACTAAGAAGCTTACCCTAACAAGAATTTGCAACCCAACAACAGCCCTTTTTCTAATTGAATCATTTCGAAAAACAGCAAGTCGCAAAAGATGAAAAGCAATTTGCTTCAAGAAGCGGTCATTCTCCCTTGCCATCAGTGTCGCACCATGGAGATTAAATATATTATAGACCACAGGAAGGAAAGCTTTCCAAAAAGCCAAGGGCTGGTTCCTTGATAAAATGCCCATTAAGATAGATGTTATACAATCTAGCTTGGCATAATCAGTTGAGATGCTACGAGTGCCCGCAGCAACCGAAAACTTCTCAGTTATTACCAACACTTCAAGGCTCACGGTAGTACTAAGATTTTCTTCCCAAAGTTCCTGTAGAATTTTTCTTTCAGGTTAAAGAGAGAAACACATTACAGCAATACCGTATATGACTGCAGTACATACCAACTTTTGTCTCAGTACTGGATGTAGAGATTCTCTCAGTGCCCTGGCTGTTGACCCAATTCTTGAAGACTGAGCTTGAGCAAGTGCCTCCCTCAACGAATAGGGTTGATTAGGGGAGCTTAGCTGAGGACTAACCCTGTTCCACATGTATCCATTTTCTGGTGTTCCCTGAGGCTGCATTAAATATCTGTGATCATTATGGAGACAAACAGCTAATAAAGAGTCATCCATCACAAATATGAGCCAATGTCCCAAGCAACAAGCACCTACAACTTATTTCCCTAAAAAAAAAAAAAACAAGCACCTACAACTACAACAATCCTTAAAGAGCTCTGTCTGTTGCCATGGGATCCAACGGCCGGATCTGGCATTGAGCCCCAATGTTATTCGTGCAGCATGTGCAGCAGGAACAGCAGTGAGGGAGTGTTCTGTTGTCAGTGCAACATTTTCTGAATAATTTGTGATCCCAATGGCGTGAAAGAAAGAAAAAACCAAAGCAATGGAAAACTAGGGAGTGTGTGCCATTAATCGAAGTGTCCCTAACCCTGCAGCATTTATCATAGACTGGTCAAATCTAATCAGTTGTAGGCTGGTTCGGCCCAAGATGATTAGGGTCCACATTCTCTGCATGTTTACTGTGTACAAGAATGATTGCCAGTTACCACCAACAAACACTAAGCGACAACTCTGCCGGGATAGTGGTACTGGTCCAGTACATGTCCCAGGATTACACGGGCATACCCTATGATAGGGCACTTCATGAAAGCCAAGGTGATTTACAGAAATTAAGCGCCACTGTGCCAAGTTTCTCAAGGAGCAGCATACCTAATATGCAAAATGATGATACTGAGAAAACATCTTATGCAAAAAATCTTAGAGCTCGACAATTAGACAGTAGGGACGTTATAGATAGTGTGTGGCAACAGTTACCCGAATTTCATGTCGTGAAGCTTCAGACAAATAAGCATTAACAGAGGGGGATAAACGCTCAGAGTACTTAGGGGATCCAGGCCGCTCAGTATCAGGGCTCCGAGAACTAGAGCCTAGCAGCAAGCTGTCACCTGTTTTGTTGTGCTGCAGACAACATTTAAGAGACTTAGATTTAATAAACTAAAATGAATACATGGTTTGATTGAAACAGAGACGATTCATAATAACGGTAAATAAATACAGAGATCATTTTTTTTGCCTTATCTGGGATTATCAGGATAGCATATTGTCGTCATGTTATACCACCAATTAAAAAAGTGTGGATGAGTTAGTCTAGGTTGAACTGGCACACATACATGATTTGAAAACACAAAAAATCACATTTCAGCTTTCAGGAGTGTCTAAACATGACGATGAAATATATTTATGGTGACTGAGTATTTAAGTCAAAAATATATTATCAGAGCTTACCATGAAGGCAAAGCCCACCATATAATAATTCAATTTATAAAATTTGATAACAGTACAAGTACGGGGAGATATTTTAAGCATTTTAAAAACAAGGTTATAGCACGAACCTCAAAATGGGCTATACATTCTTCAAGTAGCTTGAAGAACAATCTGGTTCTAGCAATGCTCTGTTGCCATGCTTTGATGAGGGTTGTATCATCCAAGTTCCTTATAATTTGCAAAATCACAACAAGAACTTCACGCTTTTCAACAGCATTTAGGTTGTAGAAAACAGGCATCTCATCTAGGATCTGAAACCCAAACAATGTAGTTAAAACCCTATACATGATAATTCTTGTATAGGGAACACAGTATTGATGACTGACAATCATTAAAAGATAGCTAGTTCTGAAGCACATACCTGTCCTATAAGAGGAAAATATAGTTGAGCGATGTACAGCTTGTCTTCGCTTTTCTGATAACGTGCATCAAATTCATGCTTGCATATAAGGACAACCAAGATTCGAGCAGCCTGCAAGGGTTACAATATATGATATTGAAATATACTAAGAGTAATTTTTATATCATAAATTTAGACATGCAGAGTTAGTTTTCATATTGGATAGGGGGCTAGCTCAAACATTGAGCAAACAATAATGATACAGATGCATTCGGTTTTTTCACAGTTGAGATTCTTACTTTCGCTCGTTGAGATAAATCATCGTGATCCAACGTGAGAAAGATCTCTTGAATAAGAACTGACGAGAGATAGTTTCTGCAATTACAGAGATACTTAGTCTCTCTTGAAATAACCAAGGAATATGAGAAAAGTTACAAAAATGTTAGTTGCCATGGATTTGTTGGTCCTATTAATTCTTATTGAGACATGGATATGGTTACCACGCAACCATTTGTCATTACTTTTTCAAAAACATATAACACAAATTAATGGAGTTATAATGATAATGACATATACATATGTTTGCAGATAAATATAATGCCCTTGTGATTAATCCAAAAAACTTTGATGTGTAACACTGGTCACAGCTCTATAAGTTTGAGTGCATGCATTTTAGGATATCATGTACTGGACTAATTGTAGTGAAAAAATCATTATAAACCTATAGATGATTATTTCTTTATACTAAAATACTAAAGCAAAGAGCAGACATAGATTGGGTGATTCATATGGAATATCAAACAAAATAACTATAAGGATTAACTGGTAAGTTTAGAATCCCTACGCCGAAACACTGGACAACAGAAAACAGAAAATATAAATGGTACTAATATAAATACTCCTATTGTGCAGTAAAAGATCTTAGAGTAGAGACTCTTAATATAAATACTCCTCTGAAAAAGAAAACCAATGGTCTTATACTAAAATAGATATAGTAAAACAGTGTTAGAAATTCACAAGCAAATCCGTCCAAAATTCAGATCTACAAGAACGTCAGGAAGACATATAAATATTTTATTCCTAAGAAAAGGACATATAAACACATTCAACAAACTTTGCAAATACGATATTTTAACAACAAAAACAAAAGAGAACTACCTATCAGACGGATCCCGTCCAGGCATCTCAACAAAAAGATCATGGTCACATACTATCTGAAGGAATGTTAATTTGCATTCATGGAGAACTGATTGACACACTCCAGCAAACTTGTCCATATACAATGAAACCTGAAAAATAGATGTCTTTAGCACCATATAAAATATCTCTGCTTACGTACTTCTACAGAAGGTTGAGGCAAAGCAGGACAATCTTTGCCATTTTCCAGACAAATAATGAGAGTTCAGAAACAAAAACATTAAATAACCAAAAAAAAAAGTGGGAAGTGCAAACTTTAAATGAGTTCCAACATTACCAGCTCAAAAACTTGGCGTGGCTCAATAATTGATAAAAGATCATAACAAAAGAAAGCAAGTGTGCTGTTCAGACGCTTCGCCAAGCTTAAACCCTTTTTACAACGTTCATGAACCTCAGTTAGAAGGCAATCAAAAAGCTGCATGATGCACCTGAATACACCTTCTTTCAATTGTAGTGGTGGGACATCTTCACCTAGAGCATGGCAGAAAACAATCAATTTTTATGGAGTTAAACATACATGATGGGGAACAATAAAATTAGTAATCAAGCATTTGGGTTCGATTCTACCTAGTGGAAGATTGTGATAGAAGAGGCGACTTTGTTCCAATCCCATTGATTTCACAATAAGCTCCAGAAAAAACCAAGCCATTGCCAATACATCATCATAGACAGGACCAACCCTATAACCTTTTGCCTAAAAACCAACAAGAATAAATAGTTAAGAGAAAAAAGAACAAGCATATCTGCTGAAACAAGTCAACCGAAGGGCAGAGATGCTCCTTGGTGGCTCAAAAGAAACAGAAAAACCTATAAAAATATTAACGGGGGATGAATGCAAGAACAGGAGACACAGGAAAGGTAAAAGCCAAAGGGAGCAGTTTTAAGCATTCATACAGTATTTATTCATCAATGTAAAGGCAGTGATTCTGGCTTATGCCACTTCTGAATAACCATACCGAACCCTAATTGCTCAAGGCTTCATGAACTATATAACTTAAAAGTGATGGGTGCTAGACACCAAACAACGGTAGTAACAAGATGGGCAACATTCAAGATCAGGGATTTTTAGCAGTAATATGACACTGGCAGTGTCTTCTATGCAGGAGACATGATTTAAACATGAAAGCAATCTAACAGATGAAGAACAAAAAATGCAATAATAGATTTGCTCAAGCTGCAGAAGAAATTCGTGCTAACCTTACTCCGAGCTAGGCTTCCCCAAACAGTAGATAAACCAGGATATACAGGTGCTTGCCGCTCACCAAAATCATCGAAAGCAAAATCAACATAATTAACAAGAAATCTATTTCTCTCAGCCCCATCAGATGACTCCTGCTGCACCCTGCGAGATAAATGCATCATCTGTAACTCGATTCAAGGTACAAGGGTCACTCCGTGTCCTAAGTGTCGAGCCGTTTTAAAACAGAATTTAACAGTTGTCTTATTGACCATGGAGAATGGTGAAGGCAAGGTCAAAAGAAAAAAGGCCTTAAAGAAGATGGATGGCTATAGGGGGGGAAATCATAAACAGTATCTTAGAGAATGGAAGCCCAAAAATCAGTATCTTGCAAAAGATAGGCACTGCTTGAATACTATTGTGCAATTCTCCTCTCAAGGCAAGCATATAACATGCTCTTATAGCAGAACAAGTGCTCAATAGACAATAAGTTAGCATTGAGCCGAGTAAAAATTAGCCAAATCAGAATCACTAGTAGTATCAGTTTGCATTTTTAGACGCTAAAGCAATGTTACCCTGTATTTTAACACTGAGAGCCTATGCTTACTAGGAATTGGAATGCATCACCCCTTTAGTAAGTACAACTGATGAAAATCAATCTATATTTGGTTTCTTCCAGTAAATATACGGCCTACCGAGGTGACTAGGAATTTATCCTTTTTGTTTTTATGAACAATGAATAGGAATTAGGTTGAACCCACATGGAGTGCAAGAACTGTGCAAGAAAACTAGTACGTACAAAATTATATGGAACCAATAATAAACATAAATGGAACAAAAAAATTGAAACATACCGGGTTAAAATATTAACCATGGCTCGAAATGCAGCAACCTACAAAACAGACAATAGCATAGCCATACACATCTTTAGAACCAAATATTAAGTGTAGAAATATATGAAGCGATGCAGTTCTCGAAAACAGTGATGACTGAAGATAAGCAACTGCAAAATAATTCTGCATAAAAGAAGCACGCAATGAATTAACGACCTGGAGGGTCTCACCACCATCACCAATAAGATGAAGCAGCATATTGAGTATTGGCTGCAGAAACTGTAACAATGCAGTAGATTCAACATTCTTCAAACTATTTATTGCCTGCACAATGTGAATGACAATATCAGTTGATAACTTGATATAAAGCAGAAGCTCCATCTTAAGTCAGACAGAAGCGGTTGTTACCTCAAGAAGCTCAGAACCCCAAGGTGGACTTGTATGCAGAGTATGGCGGTCATACTCGACAAAAAAATCTCTTATCCTTTCATTAACTGGAAATAATGACGAACAAAGTCTTAAGCGCAACCTGAAAACAATTTTTCCATCCTCTAGGTAGTCCATTCTCTCCTGTGTTGAACATTTAGACAAGAATTTATTACCACAAATGTACTTACCAAGTAGATATCTGTAATTAAGATGGAAGAAACAGAAAAGGAAAGGGAAAAAAATACACGTAGCAAACCTTTCCACTTTCCTGAAGATAATGCGGGACGAGCTCTCGTAAAATTGGTAAAGATACATCCGAATGTAACCTATAAGATTCACAGAATTGTTGCATATCAATTTCAATTCCTTATAACTGCTCACAATTTAATGTTACAATATTAAGAGTATGGCATGCAGTAAGCAGCCATGTTAGTAGATAAATGGCGCCGCCATGTTCGTTACAAAGACGATATAAATACTGAACCACTGATCCAATATCCATTAAGATTTCTTAAAACACCATAGACAAATCACGAAGCAAATATAGGAATGACGGCACACGAGCTAATATCACATGATACTAATGATACTTTTTTTCTTTATCACCAAGACCAATGCATGCTATTACATGTTACACTCTGGTTTATAAAACTTGATATTAAGCTGTCCTAAGTCCTAACTTCAGGTATTAAAAGCCGGAGGGAGTATTAGCTATTTATCACGTAAATTCAAAATTAAAACACGGTTAAACAGCAATGGCTGGGATGAGAATGCATGCATGGAGAACTGCTAAGATTATTTCAAAGTTATCATTTCACCCTAAAAAATAAAGATAAGAAGAAAATTGCATACTGAATATGTGTCGACAATGGAAGAACAGAATACCCAACAATCACCTGACGAAATAAGAACATGTCAAACACCAGCAAATAAAAAAAAAAAACATAATCCACATCATTAGAGAACATGAGGCATACTGGTTTAGGGGCTTCAAGTTTCATTTGGAGATCTACATGGTAGAATGTGAACACGAGATGGTGTTGGGGTGTCAAAAGAGCAGGCAGACTGATCTTAACTTCATCATGGTAGCAAGCCATTCTAGTTCCAACAGCAATTTGTGTATGGCCCCACTTCTGTAGCATTGTGTTCCGATCCCTAGGATGAACAGCCTGGAATCCCACGTTTCCGGTGGCTAAGAATATTGACGACATAAGCAACATTGAAACAAGAAGAGTAGACTAGTTTTTTAAACAAACCTCTAATGGAGGCTTACGGATGTCAGAATCATCCTTTCTCAGTTCCACCCTTACAAATAGATTTCTTTTGCGGCTCAAGCTAACAGTCAGCGGATACACATAAAGGCAATGAAAAAGTTGTGAAAATGGTTCGCTTCGTGTCAGCATCCTGAAGTCAAAAGCGTGAAACTGCAACAAGAAAAAGTCCATCTCTAATCAGCAGAATGACAAGAATCGCACAAGAAGGCATCAAATATATATAGAAAAAGTGTTATCCTAAATGAGTTCCGATATTCAACAAGTGTGCAGCAGAAAAGTAATCCATTGAGAAGCATGCACTTACGTAGTCTCCGTTCTCAGCATGAAAAATTTGACCGTTTTGGTGTGACTCTTTGTGGAGAATGGCACTAGAATTCAGAGAACTGCGGATCCCATCAAAGCTACTTCTGTTGCATCTGCCATTGTTGAGCTCACCGGCGTCATTCAAATCATTGGCCATGCTTCCAGCTTCAGAAGCGTTATCCACATCACTGTGGCCATTATGAAGTTTTTCCACCTCTAACTTCAATACTCCTTTCACTGGCTTGTGTACTTTCCGTTTTGGATCCTGCACAGGACAAAAGAATTAATTATTGAGCATAATAAAGATCAAGTGTCAACAGAATATCCAGAGCTGGTCCTTACTTGGAGAGAATCCTCTATATAGCTTTCTTTCACTTTGTTTAGGTTCGATATCTCTACAATAACTGAGCTTCCACTAGAGTAATGGTTCATCTTTCCATCTAAAGTAAGCTTTGAAACAGGCTCCACGATACTATCGTGAGAACTCGATCCTGAAATACTCGGTGCTAAAGGACTGCTAGGAGAGGCAGTATCACCGACACCACCAGAATGGTTACTCTCAAACAGTGGAATCATAGCCCATGCAAATGACTCTTTATAAGGCATGATTCGAGACCAGACTTGGAGTTTTTGCTTCTCTTTCTCAGTTAAGTGCACCTGTCACACACATACCAAAAAAAAAATAGCACAGGAGTAATAAGAACACAATCGACCAAGGGGGCGCATTTCGGATAGTACAAAGAAGAATCTTGTCACTCACAGGCTCTTTACGAGAATAAACGGAAGGTGTTACTCCTCCTTCTTCAGTAGCAGCCTTCTCTAGCTGAATTAGAAGGCAGACTGATGGCGAAGGGAGATCTAACGAAAAAACACCTCGACGATCCAAGGAAACTTGAGCCTATCAAGTCAAAAAGAAAGAATATGGTGAATAACGATGGCAATTACATTAAGGTGGAATTCAAGACGGTTGACATGCTATGTCAACAGTTTAGAAACTGAAAGGAGGGCAAGAAGGGAGGGGAGCAGCTCCACAGAGCCTTACATCCTGCATCTCTGTTGGAAGTATGTGAAAATAGAAGTCCTCTGACAATTTTTCTCTTCGATCTCTGTTGTACAAGCACATTGTTCCACTGAAAGGCTCTGCACGGATGGTGAAAATGGCATGTTAACATTGTGCTATCAAGTATATACAAAATAAATTACAATGCAGCAACTAACAAACAATCAAATAAAGTGTTAATTTTGCTCACCGACTAATCCAGCTTGGAATGACAAAGATAATACCTTGACAGTTATCTTCAGCCCACTGTAATTAGTACAAAGTAATTTAAAACAGGATTGATAATAAAAAAAAGCAAGAAAAAGTAGGGAAAGGGCAAAGACAAGAGTAATGCTTTAGTCTGCCTTTTGACGCAACCTGTTGTTTATTGCAGGGAGCCTTTCTGGCACCCTTTGGCCAAATATCAAAGATCTCTCATTCTCCCAATCGAATGCAGGTTCATATGCCGGCAGCGGTGACAGACTACAATGCTGAGAAAACAAAGGTAGAATTGCTACTGAGAACAAAAAACTTGAAGAGAACATTATTATACAAGATCCTAGAAAATAGATAGCATTCTGGTGTCAAAATGCTTAAATTTCATTTTACTAATAATTTCTGCCATAGCGCTACAATAATGCAGTGAAAAAAGTACTAAAGTTGATTGAACGTAAGAGGGATGAAGCAATGACCAGTAACATACAAAGAGCATAAAAAAAACTAAGCATGAAATAAGATATATCACTTCCTATCCAATATAAAGAGCCTCCTGTGAAGGCAATGAGATTGACCGCAAAGGAGAGGCCACCAATATGATATTAACATTCACATAAATCCAGAGAGCATGCTCTTACCACTTTTGAAGACGAAGTAGATGGTTCTGTTTCATATATTTGCCTTCCTGAGGTGCTAGGTGTGTCATCTTCCGTGGCGTCATCTGGCTTGGAATGTCTAGCATTGCAAAGCTGCAATTCTGCAAGAAGAAGCCAGAATTAACAACAAGTGATTAATGTTAAACTAGGCCAGCCAAAAAAATGATGGATTACCTGTCTCTATGTCAGTATCAGGTCCCTCAAAAATTTGATTCTGAAAGGGTGGCGGAGCAACGCTTTCATATCGTCCATATTTGCACTCATCCTTCACAAAATCAGCCTTGTAGCACTGGACCAGCTCATTCAGATGTGGCCACTGATCTAAATTTTCATTAAGCTGAAAATTAAGAAAGCAGTTAGCTCATGACAGCACCTAAAGTCTTAAAATCAAGCATCACTTTATTATCTTTGGTCTTTGGATATCATCATCAAAAGGAGCAACATGACGTGTTACAAACCAAGAATGGATCCTTGTAATGCACAGGGGAGAATCAGTTCTAAAAAACTAGTGCATAGGACAGCCTAGACGTAGACGTTACCAAGACGAACAAAAGTGCTAGTCACACACACAATACCCCGGGAGAGCGTGGGTTGCATCATGCGAATTTTTAAAACTTGCCGATAATTCTATCCTATAACGGCATGCCCATCAGAAGGAAAAAGGTAAGCCATAGTTTAGCCCCAGGTTTAGCTGCCAAGATGATCAATCCATAGAAATTATTTCCCGAATAGTGTCAAACCCCGAAAAAGAAGATTCAAAATTTGCGCGGGACAATGCAGGTTTTAACTGAAGCAAAGCCGTTACGTATCCAACATAGACAATCCAACTGAAGCATCCAAGCAACAAGAAGATTCAAAATTTGCGCGGGACAATGCAGGTTTTAACTCAACAACACAAAACTCGCAGCTGCACACCGCTAGTCGGAATGGCCATCAGTTTACACCCCCGGAGCTCTCGCCAAATCATGCGCACACTCAGAAACCCCTCAAAACCCTAAGAAACTAGCAGCATGACATTTGAGATCCCGAGCACAATTTTAGCGCATTTCCAAACCTCAGGCTTCCCACGCACCACATTTCAACCATGACACCACATTGCTCCCAAAACCTCAATAAAATCACCGACGCAGCAGCAGTCGCACAAGCAAATCAGCCACTGGGTTCACACAGGGAGGAAGCAAGGCGTACCAGTGGATCCAGCTCCAGGTTCCCCGCACACGCCTGCCGCGGAATCCGCTTGAACCGCTGCCCTTCGCCCGGCGCTGCGGTCTCCATCGCCGCCACCTGAGCAGCCATTCCAGCAGCAAACCAGTTAAGTACGAATCGGCACGGGCGCAGTACAAGCCAGCAATATCATACGAGCATCAAACCGGCCGAAGAAAAAACCCAACCGGAGCAAGGGGAGCTCACGAACCCGAAGCTCAGGATCTCACGAGCGCGGCCCAGATCCGGGCGCGGGGGGCGTCGACGAGAAGCGACCGAGGCAGCGCGAGTCCCCCCACTCCCACCCACTGCACCAACCAGAGGGCTTGGGGAGAAAAGGCGAGGAGGAAGACGCTATCACTACCGCCACCGCCACCACTCATTGGCCATTGCTTCCGGTCGCCACCTCCTGCTCCGCTGCTCTGCTCCCCGCAGTCGCGAGGGTTTGGTGGAGTGGGGATGAAGGGAAGGAAGCAGGTGATGTTGGGTGTTTTTTTAGGGAAAAAAAGAGGACGAAAGCGAGATGTAAAAAAAACAAAGATTTGGTTTGGCCTCTACTGGATCGTTTTTTAAAATCTTTCGAAATGCTCCTGCCCGTGGCTGCGGTGCGCGCAGCGGCTGCTGCTGCTCATGAGTGCTTCGCTGGCGGGATAGAAGTAGAAGAAGGCTGGGCGTCAAACGTCACGACGGCAATACTGCTCGCTGCAGAGTCTGCAATGGCAACCGGCGCATCTGCGGGCACTTTTGTTTGTAAAATGCTTAAAAGTATGAAAGTTACATCCTTAAAATAATGTTTTTTTTGGAAAAATTGCAAAAACCCACTTGCAAGTAGGGGGGTTTTCATATACCCACCTACAAAAACTTTTTGTGTCAGTCTCCCCCCTGCAAATGTTCATATGTTTTTATATTCCCCCTGCTAACTTTGACCGGACGAATTTGATCTTGTATGTTCTTCGATGCGACTCCGGGTGGTCTATCGTACCTATATACTCTTTTATGTTGTGCCAATATATAGATATCGAAACCTATAGGTTCAATTTTATCTATTTTGTTCATAGTGTCGCTGCTAAGTTTGAACGTCATTTATGATAACATGGTAAGTTTTGACTGTGTAACATATGATTAGATGATTACTACGGTGTGGTGAAGCTATAGTAAAACCTTAGAAGTAATTGTAGAGGCTATAAAAGAGCCGTATCATCCGGTCAAAGCTATCAAGGGGGGCTATGAAAACCAAAAAACATTTGCAAGGGGGAGACTGACACAAATTTTTTTTGTAGATGGATATATGAAAAACCCCTGACTTGTGAGGGAATTAAAATAATGTTTGTTGTCTCCATAGAATTACCCTCCAGAGGATGCAATATAGCGGGAAGTCATTGGTAGAAGTAGAAGTGATCCCACATTCCCACTTTTGTTATCGCCACATAAGAAATATGTGGTTTTATTAAAAGAAGACATATATAAAAAAGCACAAAGTTATTCATGTACATGAGCCTTGTGTTATGCACGCTTGATGGTTCCACGACAACAAATGAATGTACCACTTGGTTTGAAAAAAAAATGATATGCTTGATAATTCATTAGTATGCCTGCTGTCTTGTGTTTTGTTGTTAAGGAGCTCAAATCTTTAATTATGGACATTGAGTGGGTGCCAATAATATATTTGGTTACTTTATACAAAATTCTAGCAAATTTATGGTTTGGCCTAGGGTTAGCTGAGTCAACCATAGACTACGAGAGCAAAGAAATATCACATTGTTTCGTCACACCTCTTTGGTCTTACGAAATATTCAATGATGAGAACATCACTGGTGGCTAGTGATGGTGCATTCGATATTGATTATCGGATACATAATAAAAGAGTTTTGAATTTCGAATGGTACTATAATGGTGCAACCAAGATGGCTACCGCCGTATGAAGGGGGGGGGGGGTCTCGTCCCATCTCTCTCTCCTACATTTTTCATAGAGCTCTACAAAGTAGGGAGGGGCATTATTTAACAAAATAAGTAACCTTTTATTGTTTTTTAAAGTTAACCTTTTATTGTTGAGAAAGTTAAAAATGATACTAATTCAAAAGCATGGCTACTCCATCAGTTTTCTATAACTGAAGCTTCTTTACAATTTTTTTAATACCTTTTCACGGAACACCTCTTTGAAGGCCTTCACAAAGACAACACAATCAAAGAATGATTTTGTTACGAAACAATCATTAATCTTAGTTACAAGTTACAATAATATTCCTGCCCCCCCCCCCCCCCCTCTCCCACACCGCCCCCAACCCCCAAATTCAAAAAACTTCAATCGAATTGTTCTTGATATACTTCATAATTAACCTGTTGTAACAAACAACTCTCAACGGTTGTTGTGTCTAATAAGGTTGAACATTGTATTTCCTGGAAAGGTGGTGGCGGTGCCTTTGTTGATCCACTCTTGAAGCTCGAGATGCTTTCAAGTTGCTCTCACAATGGTATCCACACTCTCAATGGAGGAGCAAGGCTCATCTCCCTCGTACATTTCCATTGAGCTCCGTCGGGTGAGGGGCTTGAGCCCCCTGGTACCGAGAAAAAAATGAAAGTGGAAAAGAGAATTTGAAGAGAAGCCAAAATTCATGATCAATATCATGTTGTACACATTGCCTAATGAAACTCCCAAAATTATGTGCATGTCATCCCCTACAAACTTTAGAAAACAATACCTCTGTTGTATTAAAAGCATGGGAGTAATCTCACAATGCAGATTACCTTCAATGTCACTTTAACGAAATACATTGATTTATTCATTGCATGATGTTTAGATATATAAAAAAGTTCCCATTCAGATTGTTCAAACAAGGAAAGTGATATTCACTCATCTTTATTTGCAAAAAAATGCCAAGCTCCTCAACATTGGTATTAATTGTTAACTCGCGCACAAGCTCTCATTGCTTATGGCTAGTACGAGGTATGAACAAGTTTAGGAAAGAACAGTTAACCGGTGCGCCTATACTAGAGCAGTAACGCTGCTCTGATCACACGCCGAGAACCAGGCCACATGCATTCTCTCATCAGCAATGATTAGCATAGTCATGGACTTACGGGTGGACCCACGAGCTCCTCCATAAATTAGCGTCATCCAGTAGCGCCAGCGCCGTGCTCGACGTGCGCTTACCTGGACCGGGCTACTACACTCACAGAGCATCACTAGAAAAATACAGTAACGCATACGTGAAACCGAAGGAACTCGGGTGGGCAGACAGCCTTGTTTTTCTCGATCGGTGTTGTGGGCGACGCCTTTCTACTCGGCTCATGTGCTGCCCCCAGAGTCCAGACTCCACCCGTGAATGATCTGATCCTGATCCCTTCGAAACCCCGCAAAACCCACCGCGCGTCTCGCTGTCCGCCGGCCGCTGCTCCTGCTCGGCTCGAGCTGGATATATCGTCCAGCCCCCGTCTTTCTATCTGTCCTTGCTCCTTTTCCACCTTTGGCATGTCATCCATCCTCCGAAAGGTAAGCTTTTCTCAGAGGCGTGGCTCGATGCGAATGAAGCAGGCGTGACCCGCGGCGCGGCTGGTCGCTCAAGTCCAGCCAGCGCACGTTGGAGAGAGCTGCATCTGGGTGGCCTCACCCGCTCAAGAGACAGAGCACACAGAGACCCTGCGCGAACTGTAGGCACCCGCAATATCAAAACTGATTTGACGCTGACACTTTGGTTGGTATTGGATGGCAGAGTCGCACCAAGCGTTGCACTACCACGAAAGTTTTGTTTCGTTTATCACTGGTTCCGGCGGTCTGTGTCTGGATTTGGTTGGTCGATTCCGGCGCCAGCTGCCAACCTTTGAAATACCTGAATTTCCAAGCAACCTCTTTACGAAAACGCTCCGGTGCAAGAATTCCAAAGTCCACTACTGTCCACGTTACGAACACAGGTACCTATCATGCTTCAGGGTGCCATGAATCAATCGGCAAATCAATCGTTTCAGAGGATTGAATTTGTTTCGCAACGACGAGGAATCAACAGTACTAGTAGCCCTTCAATTCGCCATCTGGCTTCCGCGTCGTATCGCTCGTCCCTCACGCACGGTTAATGCACGGTAACTAGTCGTGTCCCCGGCCGGACGAGAAAGGGTAGATGCAGAGGGAGACGAGATACACGGCCAGAGCGCTGGATGAGGGGCCAGCGTACTGATGCCTGTTGTCCGGTTGTGGGTGTCACGCTCCTCTGTTGTTCCCATACGGCGTGGTGCCAAGGTGATTTGGGTGCTTTGTCCTTGGATCGAACGGGCGTGCTAACAAGTGATTATTGCTTGGAAACTTGTCACCTTGTGTCGTAGGCCCTAGGAGTCGCTTGATGCAGTTTTTATCCGAATGTCCTCCAGTGCTCACCGTCTCTGATCAACTAGCGAGCAGTCGAGCACAGCACATTAACGCCGTTCAGGTGTTTGCAGCCTCGCACAGAAGAGTCCTGGCCAGCAGGAGCATGCATCAAGGGTGTTCGTTGCATGGGGTCTAAAATTTAGAGGGTCTAAATAAAAAAAACTTATCATTTAAGAGTATTAATTATAAAACTAACTGCATGACCCCTGATCTAATTCGCGAGACGAATCTAATGAGAGTCGTTAAGCCGTGATTAGACGATGGTTACTGTAGCATCAATGTAGTAAAACATAGATTAATTAGGCTCATTAGATTCGTCTCATAAAGATGTATCCATCTGTAAAAAGGTTTTGTCATTAGACTTTATTTAGTACTCTTAAATAATAAAATTCTCTTTGATGTGACAGGTCTAAATTTTAAAGGGGAGAAAAACCCGTTAAAGTTTGTTCAGGTGAAAAGCTGCAAACATTTCGGTCAACTTTTCAGCGTGTGCAAGGTAAGTAGGCCGCACCACAAGATCTGAAACAATGTCCATCAGACTTGCTACCGAACACCTGTGGAGTGGAGACATGATTAGGACTAGACTCCCAGATAGTTTAGACATGATCAGGGCATGCATCAGCGCTTTCAGTCGGTTGGAGTGGTTTTTATGGTACGTTTGACAAAGATCCAGATTGGCACCCCGCAGCTGATGGGTTTTAAGTCGAGCATGATGGAGAGTAGGTCCGACTAATCCTAGCCTCATCATGCCTCGTTGCCTCCAGGCTGTTGGGGCCATGAACAAAACCATGCTAGCCCCGTAGCCCGCGATTACATGAGAACTGGCCAGAGAAGGCGGCATGGGTTGATTCTGATCAAGAACGACGAACTTCACTAAGACGACACGGGTAGAGCTGCACGGATAAGTGAAGTTTCGCTTGTATGGTATGCTCCGGCGATGGCACTTGGCAGCTTGACCTTTGGGGTCAGCCGGTGAGGGCGTAAAGGACTTCGGCGAATACGCAAGAAGCAATGCGACTGCTCTCCATTTCTCACCGCCGCCCAACGATGAAGCGGACCCGTGCGCCTGACGGACGCCGCAGCCCGTCGCGAAATGGTGAGTTCGGCCCGAGTATATTTTATAGGCCACATATTTTCTCCCAGAGGCAACGGGCTGGGCTACTTTCTTCGTTCGGCCTTGTATTGCTATTTTAATGGGCCAGATTTGGCAACGGCCTGGGCTCGACTCGACGTGGAAGTCATGTTTTGTGGCCCGGAAAGCTGTTACTTCTCACAAAGACAGGTGGGTGCAGTGTGTGTATACTTCTCCACCGATATGCTTCGTCAAGTTAACCTTCAGCTACTTTCAAAAAGAAAAAAAAAAGTTAACCTTCAGCTCGAATTCTCCAAGTTTTCCATTTTCTCAAAGAACTTTAATACTAAGAACGAACGTACTTATCCAGGGAAGGGAACTCTTGCAAAGAGGAATCCAACTACGCTCTTTCACCGCACGGGGTTAAAAGCCGCTCCACGTGCCGCCATGCATCCTCCAATCAGCAAACCATCATCGGATTATCACTAGGAGACCACAGAGACACCACTGCACTCATATATACGAGTACGATACGGCGCGTCATCCTCTACGTACGAACCCAGTCCACGGCAACGCCAACGCGGACACACGCTTGGCACACGCCCCCACGGCACGCCAGATTTTGTTTTTCTTTGTTTATTAACCCAGCCCGCGACCGCGGGGCAGCCAATCGGATTCGCCTCGCCTTTGACTTACGAGACGAGGCCGCGACACGACGGCCGGCCCCCGATGCCCTCGCTCGCTCGCCTAACCAACAAATCGCCCGCGCGTCGCTTTCGGCGCACGCACGAGCGGAGGAGGAGAACCCGGCGGTGCGACAGCCGGGTCCGCGTGACGGCGTTGGCGTACGCGCTGCGGTCATCGATCCATCGGCACCTCGCCGGTTGATGTCTTCACACCGGCCGCCGTCGTCTTCACGCGCGGACCGCGCGCGAGCCGCCCTCTCTGGCGCTGCACACGTACGTAGCGGATGCTTCAACGCAACGAACTCGTATGGGCGCAGCCTCGCTTTTTATCGGTTACACGTCCCTGCTGGCAGCATGCAACAACAAGCGCGTTGGATGGATCGATCGATGGATGGCCCCCACCGTGCATGATCACGTACGTGCGTGCGCGGTTGTATTCGCTGGCTGGACCATTGATTTTTGTAGCTGGAGGGCGACTAGCTAGCTAGCTTGCCCTGTTCGTTTCCTTTAATCCTAAAGTTTAGTACAGAGAATCTTGCTATTTAAGGGTATTAAATAAAGTTTAATTACAAAACTTTTTTATAGATGGGTGCTAATTTACGAGACGAATCTAACGAGCCTAATTAAGCTATGTTTTACTACAGTGGTGCTACAGTAACCATCGTCTAATCACAGCTTAATTACCCTTATTAGATTCGTCTCGCAAAATAGCCCAAGTTCCTACAAATTTTTTGTAATTACATTTTATTTAATATCTTTAAATAGCAAGAACTTTGGACTAAACTTTAATCCTAAACGAAACGAACACACCCTTAGTCTCGTCGAGGATAAGCATCACGTTGCTGTCGTTCGTTGTTGATGTTCCAGTCCTCTACTCCGATCCTCTATTTGGCACTTCGATCCTTTCTCCTTTTTTTTCTCTTTATTGTTGCTCGATCTGCTTTTTGTCAATGCATGTTAGATGCTCTCTTTTCTCTTTGGGTGTTTGCGATAGCTCATTCTGGTGGTGTTCGTGTAGAAAATGTTGTATTATTTTCTATTTTTAGATATCAAAGCGTTCCAACTAGATCTGTGTCCAGTGTGACTAATCCGCAGGTGCTCATCATAGAGTCATTCGTGTAGACTACAAGAGATAGCTAGGTGTTCCTATTGTGGCATGTAAGATACTCCTACTCGTACACCGACTGCCTGTCGGTGGTTATAAGATTTCGCATATGCTAGTTTTCGTCAAATCCACCTCTTTATTTGGGGGATTGTGTGTGAAAGGATGTCTTAGAGCTACGATATTTGCAGCGTTGTTAGTCTCCATTGTTGACAGACTCAAGAGTCAAGCATGTACACATACCATGCAAGACCAGAGTACCCACCCCAGAAAATAGTATACTAGTATAGAAAGAAGAAATTTCTATGGGCGACTTCGAGAGTAAAGTCCAAAGACACCCATCAATCAATTTATATCAAAAGCCAAGAAAGCAACTGTAGGCCAGATGTTCAGTTATCTAGATCACGCCTTGAAAACTCTGGGAGGGGCCGGGGGGTGATGCTATCACCATCTTTTTGTTGAGTGCAACAACACTTCCAGCCCATGAAGCCACGGTACTAGTCAAAAGCAACGAATTGGACGAGACCCATGCCTGGACTCCATCCACTTGGCGGCTGAAGTAGCGCATTTCTCAATGCATTTTCCACGATGAGTTGCATCCCATATTCGTGCGTAGAAATGGGTGCACGTTGCAAGCTAGGCCGGTCTATTGCGGCAGAAAAAAAAATGCCCATCGTCAGCATACGAACTCCCAACCTTAACAATATAGTAGTATCATTTACTAGCTATATCGTCTCTTATGAAGAAGCATGTCGTTCATCCATATGAAAATGGTGAGAACGCATCACAAAACGTGTCTGCAAATAATACAATTTGACCGATCCAATCCAATCAACCTCGGAACAAACGATATGTTTAAAAGGTCTTGACTGGTGCCTAATGCTAAGTACAGTATTAAGCACATATATATATATATGACGCGCCTTCCTCTCGTCAAACAAGCGGCTAGTTTGCTTACGTTCTGATATATTCCAATTGAAGAAAATTCATCCTGGTCGCAGGTGGTAGGTTGGCCTCAGAGCTCTGAGTTTTCTCATGTCTGACGTCATTTTCTCCTTCTCGTCACCCGTATGTATTTGGCGTCGCGTACACCTCTCGTACGCGCTTTTCTAACCTGATCCCGAACGAGAGACGTGTAGTTGTACGCTGCATGGATTAATTGTCCCATCGGATATGCCAAGTCTTGTGATTTGCATGCACGTGGGGAAATACCAGCTGGAGGCTTGGAGCTTCGGATAATTACAGGCGGACTTCTCTGCAGCAGCTTTACAGTTTGCACTCCTTCAGCAAACTCTTCATCAGAACCAGGATGTCATGTCACCGTCCCATAGCTTTTTGTCTTGTAATGTAACTCGTTCTCCTCCAAAGCCCGGCCCGGTCCAACCTCACTACTTGACTTGGACAAGTTCCTGAACACGCATTTGGAAGCCCGGGAAATAAAGTTCCGATCTCATAAATTTGGTAGTACAACCGTTGCGGTACTTGTATATAGATCGGTGTAGAGTCAGAATATGATTGTTATTTTCACCGCAATATGAATGATAGCAGATATATTTTCACCGCAAAAAATATGATTGTTATTTATTACTAGTGTGTTTTAAACGAAGGAACTAGAAATCTATGAATGATAGAAATGTAGGAATAGATCAATAGAATATCATGAACCATGACCATAGATCATCGAGGGGGGCAATTGAAAGACTATCCGTGCCGATCTTGCTAGCTTCCTCTCTCTTATTGTCATCTGCGCTGTGAAGGGGTAGGGAAACTAGATCTTTGATGTTTGATTCAGTAGATTTACACTACAAGATTCTCACAAATCCCCGACAGTTTTTGTGTAAGTGGCCAACAGTTTTGGCTTTTTAGTGTAATTTTTTCTAGTGGCCAACAGTTTTGTAGTACAAATTTTTATATTTCCCAACAGTTTTTTCAAATTCTCTACAAACTCATTCCCTACAACCTCATTCCCCACAGGTTTCACTTGTACTATAAATAAACTAAAAACTGTCAGCCACTTGTACAAAGAAACTGTTGGGGATTCTTAGAAATCTTGTAGTGTTATCTTGAAGTAGCAGTTCTAAAATATTAGCCAGGGCAACCCCTGGAGGTGGGATTGCGGTAAATCACACGGCGACTTCTGCTAATTAAATCTTTCTGTGGCCACAATGCTAACTTTGACATGCTCATCCACAATCCAACATGAGGTACGTCATATGTAGTCATATGTAGTCTACGTGTATAGCTGGGTTGACAAAACATTGCTCTCCTCTATGTTGCTTCTATGTGTCATTAGACCTACTACTGATAGTGCTATAAGTTGACTCTTTGGACCTCAGAGATGCCATCTCGGCTTGGCTCAATGGCGGCCGCCAAGATATATAGTTGCTTATATATTTTTTTGTTGGCTTCATGGGACCTTATAGTTGATCGTGGCGTTTTCTTTCTTGCGGAAATTAAGTCAAAGTTTGGCACCTTTCACGTACCTTGGAAATCAAATGAAATATTGTTCCGGTTACATTGGAGCTCATTAATTAGTACCTAGAAGGCTAGAAGTGTGAAGAATCGGTTCAAGAGTCATACAGACAATGCATGTTTATGAAAATGAATAGGGGTATCTATATCTCCAAGTTCAATTTTTCATTTGAATCAAACCTGCCGGTGTTGAAATCAAACTTTGAAGTGCAGAATTAAACATGCACCAGTTGTCTAGTGTACACATCAAATTGGAATAGAAATACTTCGGATATGAGCCAACGAGCTTGTTCGGGCTGCAGAAAAATAACTGCGAACACTGTAGCTGCTGCTGAAGAAATAATTGCGAACACTGTAGCTGCTGCAAAGCAGCGAGACGAACACGCTGAACGTTACATCCGGATGCGTATATGACCCCACATCACACGTGTTCTATTAATTAATGCCAATAGGGCCCTGTTGCTGTAGAATAATCGCACAATACTTCTTTTGATTAAGCACAACCTGAGGAAGTGAACAGTGAGGTGACCGTCAAGATAACATAGATCAGTTCAATCAAGTCTCGTCATGACCACCACAATCATCAAGTCAGTGGTCTCCAAGCTAGTGCTATTTGGAAAAGGAAGCTCCGCAAGCTGCAGGCGCGTGCGATCGAGCGATGACGATGTGGTCCCTGGGTGGTGCAGGAAGGAACGGGGTAGATACGCGTCGCCCTCACACCTCTTTCGACGTGTGCCTGCTCTCCTTCACAATTCACCCTCACCCAAGAATAGCATTCCTCCTCTCCCATCCCGCACGTTTTTAAAAAATCGCGCGCACGCCTGGCGCTGCGCGGCCGTGGCCAGGGCGCGGCACGTCGCCAGCCGCCCGGCGGAGGCGGGAGGCCGGAGCGCTTCGCTTGTGTGATGAAGCCAAGCCCTCGATCGACGCCCCGCGCGCGGATGCGATGTGATGATCGATGCGACCTCCTCCGATCCTCCCATGATGCCGTCACCGCCTTCGCCAGCATGATAGCGCTGGAACGCGCGGGGCGCCGTGCGGTCGACACGTGCCGCGACAGCGACGAGGCGAACCGCGCGACGACGGCCGCCAAAGTTACTCGATATGGAATTCCTTTCTATTTCGCCGACGGTGACGGGCGGCAGGCATCATCCGCTGGCGATCCGGCCCCGACGACGTCGCCCGCGTCTTCCTTCCATTTTTAGGCCATTCTCCTCGGGTCTCGCTGGACAAGGGTAATAGAGCACAGCGTCTACCTCAACGGCAGCGCATCATGGATCGTGTGTCCTGATCATGCCATTGGACTGCTCCTGCCTAGCTACTAATAGCAGCACAGCACTGGCAGCGACGGAACATATCAGACGGATGAATGGCTAAACGCATCCGATTACTGTGAGGATAACCACCACGCCCTTGAATTAAGCCAGCCACACGAATATCTAGCTAGCTGCTAATTCGGTCCACGGGAGAACGACGGGAAAGCTACTAATCCTGCTCGCTGCCTCCAAGATAATTACGCCACCACGCCACCGGCTGCCTCAAACGTGCGGCTGGTGGGTCCCCGCTGCTTCTCTACCGTGGAGAAGGCAGGCAGAGATCTCGATCGGGGTCGCCATCGCTTCGTGTTAGGATAAAGCTTAGCCTTTTCTAATCTCTTTGCTTATTGGCATAAAGGCCTAATTTCCTGGATTAGTTTTGTGTGGGTGTTTGGTGTGATGAGCAAGCTGGATGCTACGCGTGTCTCCTTGACTTTACATTTCGCCTCGGCCATACCTTTTTTATGTGTTAATTTGGCTATGCTTCTTTTCGAAGGAAACCGCAATAAAAAAGCACTTCATCTAATCTCAAATATATAAGTTGATTTAGCTTTTTCTTTAGCCAAATGTTTTATATTTGACCATCAAACATTTTAGCTTTGGTAGTCAATAACATATAGCAGAAGTTTGGTGTTATTGCGTTCATTATGAAAAATACTTTAATAATAAAATTTTCTTTTAAAGATAATAATATTTTGCAAATATACTTTAGTTTTAGGTTTTTCTCAAGTCAAACTTTTCTATCTCTAACCAATAATTTCTATTGTATGGCTTAAGAACATATGAATTATATATTATGAAAGTTTATGTCATAATGATTCTAAAAACTTAAGTCTTATGTTGTTAATCTATATGGATTTTTTAGAAATTTACAGTCAAATAAAAAAAATCTGACTTAGCACAAACCCAAAACTCAACGTTTCTGAAACATAGTGTGAAATGATGCCACTATTCTAAAATTTATAGTCAAAGTGTTTTATCGGAAATCATGTCATTATTTTACTCCCCTCATATTTCAAACAACAACTTGAGGACAGTGGTTTCAGTTCAAAATTGAACTAAAACAGTTGTGACAACCCCATCTTTTGAAGTACTGAGGGAGTAGAATATATATTTAGCAATAATAGACATGTACTAAGATGCTGGTACGGTCTCTAAAGTATTCAAGTATAACTATAAATTGCTATAGTATCATTATTTACATTTCAATCTAGATAAATAAGTATCGAAAATATCCTGCTACCCAGGGTGGTAGCTATCCATGCTAACGGTGTCTACCTTCTGTTAAAACTGAGCATGTGACTAGTAGCAGGCAGCACAGCTAGCAGCCTAGCAGCAGCGGGTCTCTCTCTCTCTCTTCTCCTTTCACTCATCCAGAATAAATGGACACAGTTGTGGAGAAGCAAAGGCAGTTTGCTTTTTGAACACCTGGCATTCGATGATTTTAACTTCTCAAGGATTGTCACATGATGCGGGAAACTAGTGATTAAAAATGGAGTCGATGTGACTACTCCAAATTAGAGCATGCATGTGATGATCTTTCTACGCACATCTCAGTTTAATCCTTTCTAAGCACTCCAAAAGACATATTTTTCTGTAATATATCCAACATGGATCTTGATTTATAGATTAAATTCAGAGGAATTTAATGGTCCAATCAGCTCATAAAGTTGGTGAATGGTTTAAAATTTTGTTTGCCGCGTTCGTTTGAAGTGGATCAGGTGGCAGGTGCTGACCAGAGAGAGAGAGAGATGGGAGGTGAAAAGCAAGTGCCGCAGTACTGCAACCTGGAGGAGGCGGCCTGCTGCAAACTGTACTAGGAGTACTTTCTCACCGTGCCGTTAGTCACTGCCGTCTTAGTTCGAATCGCGAGGACTAATCTGACGGTGGAACTTAATGGGTAGCTATCCACGGTTGTAGCAAATCCATACTCAAATAAGTATACACTTAATGAGCAACTTGTGATGTATGCCAATTACAGAGTGTAGAAGGAAAAGAAGAAGAAAAAAAAAGCTGAAAAGATAAGTAGGCGGCTAGGACAAAGAACGTCGGCGTACCAGGCATAACATATCATACCATCTGAAATTTGGTATGTATACAGTCAAAACCTAAGTCGATTTATCCTTATGACAAGCTGACACATCAAGGAAACATATGGTACATCTTTTTATTATTGTTTAACACGTGCAGCAGTGGGATAAGCCGGTGCTGCGCCTGGGATTTTGGCCTTTCGGTAGACAAAGACCTTACATGCCAGGTCACTGAAAAAAAATTAATTTAGTCAAGAAGCACGAGTCAATAACATTATATTTGTCTATTTTTTATTCGATGAAATCGATGATGAGCATTTGAGTCCCCACATAGCTCGTGTGGAAAGGAAGAGCAAACTTTTGATGAGAAATTTGACAGTAAATTTTCCCTTTACCGACGCGTCCAGGGCATCAAAGCATATTGAATACTTGCAAGCATCTAAATAAACCGAACACTAAGTCCCCCAAAGAAAAATCTGTAGCCTCCAGATGCAGCGATGCAATATAACTGCACCACAGCATGATTTGTGTACGAGATAATGCTAAAGACAAGCTAGGACTGCATATGGTACCGCTGTTTCTCCATGCTCTGCTAGACTGATCTGCCTGTTGAGTACTACATGAGTTGTCCCTGCTCCCCCCTCCTTGCCAAAAAAGCTCCAACAAACAAACCAACCATGCTTCTGTGCTGTATCCCTGTGTCGAGCCATTTTTAATAGACTAGACCCACAGGTTTGTCAATATGCTCCATGCGCGTTCGTACTTTGGTCATTCTGTCAATCTTTATTAATTGATGAGCTTTGTACTAGCTATCACATAAACTTATTTTTGGAAGCCATCATCAAGTCATGAACAAGTTGCAGCCATGAATATGTCATGGAACCAAGGATCGCGTCCGTTCCCACGGCCGCAGGCATGGGGTCGCTCGATGGGATTCCTCCGTCCGATCGGATCTGCCTGGCCAGAAAGACGAAGAAACCCCCGGCCGGACCCGGATCGCTCGCTGGAAGCATCGGCGGCTACCACGTGCTGGCGCCACCGAGTTCGAGCGGCACCCGTCACGGGGTCCACCAATCTCCGGTGCCATCACGCCGGACGGGCGTGAGTGAGGCGAGGAGGAACGACGCTCACACGATAACCACACACACCACACCTCCGTCGTCCCGTGCCGCTCGCTGCCCATCGGCGGTAGTCCCTGGGGAAAGTATGGAAAACGCCCTCGTGTCGCGCCCTGGCATGTGGGCCCCGCGCCAGGCGTCGCGCGCGCAAGCGGACAAGAATCCGCGGGCTTAAAAGCCGGCCTCCTCCTCCCGTTCCCAAAAATTCCATTCCCTCATTTCTCCTACTAGCAAGCTCGATCTCGATCGGGCGAAGCTTCTCTCTCTCTCGGCTTGTGAGGATACTTACCTACCAGTAGTCGAGGCTAGCTGCTAGGGCTTTCTTTGTAGGGAGAGAGAGGGGTCCATCAGCACCACTCGCTTCCGTGCCGATAATGATCATGGCGAACCCGTCGATGCTGCCGCCCGGCTTCCGGTTCCACCCGACGGACGAGGAGCTGATCCTCCACTACCTCAGCAAGCGCGCCGGCTCCTCGCCGTGCCCCGTCGACATCATCGCCGACGTCGACATCTACAAGTTCAACCCATGGGACCTGCCATGTGAGTACTCCTCCTCCCCTCTGCTCCATCGATCGCGCGCACTAGCTCGCTTCCATCAGACCCAAGCATGCAAGATCCAAATTACAGCTGATTCGTACTAATCGTCTTCAATTCCTTCCTCGCGTGTGTTCTGTGCAGCCAAGGCGGCGTACGGGGACAAGGAGTGGTACTTCTTCACCCCTCGTGACCGCAAGTACCCGAACGGGATCCGGCCGAACCGCGCGGCGGGCTCCGGCTACTGGAAGGCCACCGGCACCGACAAGCCCATCAGCAGCACGGCCACCGGCGAGAGCGTCGGCGTCAAGAAGGCGCTCGTCTTCTACAAGGGACGCCCGCCCAAGGGCACCAAGACCAACTGGATCATGCACGAGTACCGCCTCGCCGCCGACGCGCACGCCGCTCACGCATACCGCCCCATGAAGTTCCGAAACGCGTCCATGAGGGTACGTGCTCTACTGCTCTAGTACCACTACTACTGCGTGCGGCCGTAGCTTTTTGATGCTCATATATCCATGAACTGCTGTTACCCAAAATTCAAAGAACAAATGATGAGACTTTTACCATGTCTGCTCTATATATCTACATGTCGGTATCATGCTAGTTGCATATACGTGCCAGCCATACGCCTTGTTTGTTGCACTGCTTGCGCATGCACAGCACACAGGTTCACTTTGCTTTTGCACCCTGATCTTTTTCGCCGTTGTTTCTGATACGGCGGCTTCCTTCGTGGCACGTCAATACCAGTACTTGTTTATCGCATCTGTTTGTGGCTTGCCAATGGACGCAAGGACCGCTTTAATGTGTGTGCTTGTGATAAAGAAATGTTCTTTAGGCATACTTGGCATGGTTGCGCCCAAGTCAATTGATCCGAAAATGATGGCCGCGATGCATACGTGTTGATGGTCGATTCACCTGCAGCTGATTATTTTGTGTAGCATTATTATGTGTACTATTTTTCAATTTTCTATCGTCCTGCTGCTAATTTGTGCGATCATTGATCGTCTGCGCATATATGCAGCTGGATGACTGGGTGCTGTGCCGGATCTACAAGAAGACCAGCCACGCGTCGCCGTTGGCCGTGCCGGCGCTCTCCGACCACGAGCAGGACGAGCCGTGCGGCTTCGACGTCGAGACCCCGTACGCGACGCCCACGAGCGCCGGCATGATCCTCCAAGGCACCGCCGCCGGCGCCGGCGCGTTCCCGATGCAGGCCGCGGCCGCCGCCGGCGGCGGCGGCGCGCACAGGATGCCCAGGATCCCGTCCCTCTCCGAGCTGCTCAACGAGTACCCGATGGCGCAATTCTTCGACGACGGCGGCGTCCCGGACATGGCCCGGCTCGACCAGCAGCAACACCAGACCGCTCTCTTCGGCCACCCCGTCTCGAGCCAACTGCTGGTCAACAACATCAACAACGGCATGTCTGGGGGGCAGTTCCTGATGGTGGACTCGTCGGCCTCGACGTCGTCTGCGGCGGGCGACGGCGGGAAGCGCAAGAGGTCAGAGGAGAGCGGCGCCAGTGCGCTGACGAGTCATCAGGGTGGTGCTCCGGCCAAGAAGCCGAACGGTTCCTGCATTGGTGCAACGTTCCAAATAGGCAACGGACTGCAGGGGTCCCTTGGCCAGCTGGGCCATCATCAGATGCTGCTCCATCCTAACATGGGGATGAACAGATAGAAATACTCCCCATTTACATCTCAATTATCCATGAGAATTAATTTGAGCTGGTGCGAACAAGGCGCTCTAGTGCACCAAGTATAGGCCTAAAATGATAAAGCCATAGTTAATTAAGATATATATAGGTATTTAAGGATTGTACTTTTATAGTCCAGTTTCAACTAGGGACATTATTATAGTTGATTGGGTTTGTGGTGTGTAAACAATTTTTCTCCTGTCCTATACATAGCATAGTAATACTATGTATGCACTCAAGCTTAGAACTACTACAAGGCTAGATACGGCTTGACAAGACTTTGAGATAGACGTACTGGAAGTCAAGAACGGGACAGTGATCAAACATCCTACCGGCTTTGCTTATTTCAAACCCCATGTAAAACTGTACAAAGATTCTTCAATGGCAGCCATTCATTACGTCATGCATGTGTTTAATTCCTAAGGAAACGTTATGTCAGGCTTGAACTGTGTTGCTTTCTGGATTACAGCACTGATGAGCAAAACTAACCACACAGATGTGATCCAGAGAGACGAGCAAAAATGAATCACCACAGCTAGCTCGCACCTGCTCCGAGAAGATAATTAGTCCATTCAGAATAAGAAAAACGAAAAGGAAATGAGAGAAGGAAAGAAGAAAGGGTGGAAACCGGATATTTAATAATTGGCCAAAGCAGGCAATTTGCAGATGGCACGTAGTTTTCCGTTCAGGTGGTGGATGAGCTTTTTTCCGCTTAACCCTTGTTTCGATCGGCGAAAGAGGCCTGCGCGCGCTTGTAGAATCTTGGCCGGCCACCGGAGCACCGGAATATCGCGTGAACATCATCAACAAGTCCGGGCACATCGGTGTCACACTAGGAACAAAACTTGCAGTCCATTTGGCGGCTCTGTAGTGGGGTCTATGCAGCCCCCCTGGAGATGCGAGGAGCAGTGGAGCGCCGATGAAGATCGCTGTAGCAGATTTGCGTCAGCCAGGAATCAAGATAAGGAGAGAGACAGGCAAAACAAAGAGTCAAATCATTGAGAGTTCATGCAGGTGTTGAGTTCAGATGATGTTGGTTTGAACTGGGATTGTTGAACTTTTTCACGGCTCTGTTAATCAGTTGCTATCGCCATTCTGCTTTGAATGTGAATTGGAGTGTTTTAAAGAAACTTATGGCCTGACGAAAAGAAATCAAGGTAGTACGAGCTGACAGAGTCGCTACATAAATAAAAGTGATAAACACACATGTACTCAAGAAGAATCATTCTCAAGGGGATGTTCGCCCCCCCCCCCCCCCCTCCTCTAAATTTTAGACCTCTAAAATCAAAGAGAATCTTATCATTTAAGAGCATTAAATAAAATTTAATGACAAAACATTTTTGACAGATGAATGCTCATTTCGAGACGAATCTAATGAGCCTAATTAATCTATGTTTTGTTATAGTAATGCTACAGTAACTATCATTTAATCACGGCTTAATTACCCTCATTAGATTCGTCCCGCGAATTAGATCCGGGGTTCTGCAGTTAGTTTTGTAATTAAACTTTATTTAATACTTCTAAATAACAAAATTCTTTTTGATGTGACTCCTCTAAAATTTAGACCTTTGTAAACGAACACCCTGTCATTTTCGTTTCGGCAGAATGTTAGTTCTAGACCCTTTAGCTGGCAGCTTTGCATTGTACTACCTATCATCAACACAAAGATGCTTATCCACAAGTAAAACTTTCCAACTCTCACGCAAAGTACGTCGAATTACCAGCTGATTCGCTGTCGAAACCTAAGCAGGGTAGTAAAAAAATCACACCATTTCACCTCGTGCTTTATTCTCCATGCAGATAAGCTTTGAAAAGCGGGGGTAACAATCCTCAAACCCCTGGAATCTCCCAAAAGAAGAACTCGCTGCTTAGTTTAACCATTCCGCACCGTGGATCCAGGGAATATTCCGTGCTCCATTATCTGCTGCTTTCCCGTTTCGGCAGGCAGGCAGCTGCTGAGTGAGTGCTCACGAAGATGTGCTTCCCTCTCACGTATCTCCAACCTACTGGCCAGAGCAGACTTTTTAACAAAAATAATGCCGATTATTAATTAACCAGAAATGGACCACCTGATACTGATAGGCTCCAAGTCATTTCTGCTCCATTATAGGGACCAAGTATTCCATTCAGACCAGGTGCTAGCTGCTGTGCCAATGGAGCATATTTTACAGTAGAGGAGCTGTCAGAGTGACGAGGAACCACGGCCGTGAGGTTCCACGAGCTACCAGAATTGGTCCAGCACACTACGATCCTGGCCCCCGGTAGGGAGTAGTCAATGCTGTAGCCGCGCAAGGAAACAGGGAAGCAGATCCTTGAGCACCAGCTTATGCGTAAGATATGTTATCCGGGCGATAATAAACTTATCGGCTTCATCATTGTTCTTCTCCTTGCCTTTTCAGTTAGGATGTTATCCAGGTGGAAAGCCGGGGCACGCACAGAATGATACGTTCACACGGTGAGTAGTGGTGGCCGTGGCTTTCGTGATGGTAAATTTATGGGTATTTTAACGGGTGGAGTGTTTCTGAACTTGGCTGATAGCTGGAAAAGAAAGCGGGGGAGACAGGGTTGGCGGGGAATAAACTAGGAGTAAAACACGTGACTGTAACGCGCCCACGAAAAGGATATGGTCGTGAGATAATCTGGCTTTGGAGGATGTGGTTTGTAAACTTTTTGGGGCTTGTCGATTACTGATTTTTTTTACCTTGTGAAAAGTCCAACATCTGTTGCTCTCTCACTGGAGCAGACACTTGTCTGTGTTGTTGGAGATCGATATAGAGAAATGGGCTCTTGCTGGGCTATACTTTTGTCAGGAGTAACCAGGATCAGCAGGTTTTGTGAAGATGTTGGGCTTGAAATTTTCGCCCAATTAGTTGGGCTGCTGTTGGGCTTTACTTAAACAATAGGGAATGTTGCGCTGTCTTAATCACACGGCTGTTGTTCAGAGGGGGGGGGATCGAGGATTTAGGACTCTACCGGATGTCAATAGCCCAAATAGACCTGTTTCGATCGGCTTTGCTACTTTAGGACCGGCCCATGACTAAAACTTGTTAAAATAGGACTCTAAGCGGTATATGCCTCGAATATTCTCTTAGGAAAAGTCCGTTTTACCGTTCTGCTTCCTTGCATCGTTGCCGCCGCCATCGGGACTTGAAGCTTGCAACAGTCTGATGTCGTGACCGTGTCTCTCATCCCCGGCTAGTCCACCTTTCCCTCTTCTTCCTCCTACTCTCCACACGGCCGCAGCGGCACGCCACCTCGCCACCGGCGGAACCCGCGGTCGCGACGGGAGAAGAGGGGCGACGGGATGGGGAACATCTTCGTGAAGAAGCCCAAGATCACGGAGGTGGACAGGGCCATCCTCACCCTCAAGACGCAGCGCTGCAAGCTCGCCCAGTTCCAGCAACAGGTGAGGATGCAGTTGGGGATTGCTGGACTGGGATCAGAAATCGGGGCAGAGTGGATTTGGCAACTGAATCGGGGGACTGGTCCGAGTAGCTATTTTAATCAGAGCATTAGTTCTCGTTTGTCCTGATTTCATTTGGTTGGTTCCATTGTTGTTTTTGTTGAATTGTTCCATACTCGGATCTGGTTCCAGAATTATGAAGCTGGGGATGTTCATGTAGCTGTAACTAGGACCCCAGGACTAATATCTGCAGGATTTTCAAATTCAGGTTATCAAAACAATAAGAGATCGTTGTCTTAAGTGTATCGCAAAAATCATGTTCGCCTCAGCTGCACGTTTGAGCGTGCTGCCATTATCCTGTTCTCTCAAGGTTCTCTGTGAGGGTGTTACTTGCTAGTACAAATAGTTTGTTCTTTGGTGCTAGAATGTTATGCAATGAAGTCAGTGTCGTCGGATTTTGGAGCCGGGGCAGCGGACGCAGAGGTAGGACATGGCCGGCGGGTCGCGCTCCAACTCAGACGCGCGCCGGCCAAGCATACGGCGGTGATGACAGACATACACTTTCGAAGCAGCTCAAAGATAGTTAAGACATTTCACAGGCTTTAGCAAAGTTATCCGGGAGAGGTCTATTTGGGCTATTGCCATCCGGAAGAGTCCTAAATCATTAATAAAGCCGTGGCTACAAGCCTACAAGGTGGAGGAGATACGGCCCAACGATGTAGGCATGCAAGAGTGCAAGTATAATTTACCATTATGGTCGGTAAACCGGGGGAATTTTGAGTGCAAACAAGTATTCATTGCAATGGTGAAAACATCGTCTTGTGGCTCTCCGATCACGATCCTACCATCTACAATCAGGCGTAGCTCCCCTCTCAATTCCACTTGTGCAAACTTGGAGAACGTCCCAACAAAATCTTCACCTCCGCTAAAACATCCCTCACGAGTCTCCATTTTCTCTGTCCCCCCCCCAAAAAAGAGTCTCCCTTCTCCCACGATCGCTCTCGCTTCCTTTGTTCTTTGAAGGCAGGTTGATCTGGATCGTGAGGATGAAGGGCCCTGCATCATTTCTGGACCGAGACAAAGCAAAAATCTGAAGCATAAATTGGCTTCAGTGGGCGCCTCTGTGTTCTGACCAAATGCACATCAAAGGGCCCTGCTGGTGGTGACAGGAGCTGCAAGCGGCGAGCCGGCGGTGATCTAAGGAGCCAACGTTGATGCAAGGTTCCAATCGGCAGAGGCAACTCCCGTTGTTGAGCACTGGGGAGAGGTCCAACCGAGTTGGACTGGACGCGATGATGAATTGGCTGAGTGGTATATGGAAACAAGCAAGTGCTGGAGCGAGAAATCCTAGCCGCCGCCGCAACCATGCCTGAAAAGCACCAAAGAGTGACCAGATTCGGGGGAAGGAGGACACGTGACGTGGGGGACTTTTGTGCGAAAAATAATTCTTTCAGGGGAGTTTCTGTAACATTGGTTAAGGGGGGTTGAGGGAACCCGTGGGATGATTTCTATACGTTGGATGGTGATCCGAGGGCCATGGCTGGATGGTTTCACCTTTGCACTGAATACTTATTTGCACTAAAAATTTCCCTAGGTAAACCACTGACTATCGAAAGGAAAATCGAAATGTTCATGGATTGTTCATAGAGGCGGGGCATAAAATCAAGGTAGCTGAAGGTGAAACAAATTCAGCGGACGCCACGGCCGAAACACTGAACGCCCGTATGAAGACGGGCTCCCCCACGGTCGTCCGGTTCTGTCCAGTTTCTACATCAGCGACTGGCACGGTGACGACAAGGATTCATGTGGCACTTACATGCTACAGGACGAGAGCTACCAACCCCACTAGCAGCGCCGCCAGAGACGTAGTCAGAAGGGAAATACGCTTTATAGGTATATTTGCGGCATGTACACTACAGATCAAACAAATCCCTCAAATGCAGTGGTATTAGAGCATCTCCAAGAGAGCCCCATAAACATCCTTTAAATTTAGTTATTGGGATTTTAGACAGAAAACCATCTCCAACAGGGCCCCAAAACAACTCCTAACTTTTCCATAGCCTCTAAACTCCCCTCATTTGTAGCTACAAACAGGGAAGAATTGGGGCTCCTATTCCTTCTTTTTTCACTACAATTAATGTTTTTGTGGCTCCAAATGCTGATGTGGCCCAATTAAATTTGTTTTGATTCACTTTTAGGGAGGGACTGTTGAAGGAGAGAGGACAAATTGCTCCTCATAGTTTTTTGGTTGCTCTTAAAAATACGTTTATAGGATCAATCTTATGAGGTTTTTTTAGAGATGCTCTTATTATATTAATCATAAAGGAACATCAACGAAAGATAAAGCAATTTATTATTCATTCCTAGCATATGGATCCGTACATTATTTGCCTTATACTAGTATTGACGATTTTATGACCCCGTGCCACCTTAAGCGTCTATGGTAGCGTTCCCAGTTGCACCCAGCCCCAGGCGTCGATCTTCCATCGCTGATTGAACGGACAGTTGCGACAGGCACTTTGGCTGGTTGCACACATTGTTCCGCACTGTAGCTACAGTACAAAAGCCAGAAAAGCTCAAAACCGGCTCATCCTGCTTCTCCAATTTTGTGCCAGATGAACAGTATCACTAGTGTCAAATAGTATCGCTACAGTAAAATAAGCCAGTTGAAAAGCTCTCCCAAACACACACTTAGATGACAATTCTCTTTTTTACTTTCATCCCCGCAGCAGTAGCACATCTGATCGTCATTACCCAAAAAATTGCACCTTACATGGATACAAAGCACAATGTAGATCTTGCTCTCATCTAATGATGTCGAATGGACGGTCTTTCTGGGCTTCAATAGCTGAGGACGACCTGTCCGTCAAAACAGAAGACTCAAATACTATAATATATATATCTGTCGTAAAATTTTTAATTTATTTGAGTAGTAGGAGGACTATGGCTTTACCCGATGCAGGAGACGCTAGGGATCCAAAAAGCAGAGCAATAAAGAACATTGCCATCAAGTGCCCCATCAGGCCACTGAAGCCGTTGTTCCTCATATCAGATCTTTGCAACAAAATTGTATCAAACAGGGGTCGGGTCGACGTGCGCAATGACCCAGGAGTTTCTCACATCCCCATATATATGGAGGGAACATTACGATCCCTTCGTTGATTCAATTGGAAACGTGCATACCTAATGTATATTTCTAGTATAGAATCATTCAAGTTTGGAGACTTCCTTTTATAGTTAGAATAAGCAAGATCGAGCATCTTATGGGCTTCCTATTTGACCAAGCTCCAAGCTCCGCTTCACTAATCTATTATATATATATTTGATGATAAAAAAGAGCCACCACGTTCGCTCTAAAATGCTAGAAATTTTCACGTTAATCTAAAAAAATAAGAAAAAAATTACCCACTACTGCAGAAAACCTCCTAAAACTATTTATAAAAAAGCTAAATTCAGAATAATAAAAATAACCAAAAATAACTAAACTTATATAATAATATAAAACTATTTTAAATAGTATAGTAAGTCTAGCCGCGCAAATGCACGTGTAGCCATACTAGTTTTACAGAAACAAAGTTGGCGGGAAATAAACTAGGAGTAAAACACGTGACTGTAACGAGCCCACGAAAACGATATGGGCGTGAGATTATGTGGCTTTGGAGGATGTGGTTTGTAAACTTTTTGGGGCTTGTCGATTACTGATTTTTTTACCTTTGCGAAAAGTCCAACATGTGTTGCTCTCTCACTGGAGCAGACACTTGTCTGCGTAGTTGGAGATCGATATAGAGAAACTGGCTCTTGCTGGGGCAAGAATATGTAAGGCAGGCCATTTTGTGAAGATATTGGGCTTTAAACATCCGTACAATTAGTTGGGCTATTATTGGGCTATACTTCAACGATCGAAAACGTGGAGCTGCTGCTGTAATCACACGGATCTTGTTGGGCTACCCACTACCAAGGCTTGGCGGCCTCTGTTTCAAATGTGGAGGAGATATACGGCCCAACGATGAAAACATGCACGAGTGCCGTAGTAAACCACAGACTGCCGAAAGGAAAATCGAAATGTTGCGCTAATCAGTCAGTATGATTATTATTCATAGTTCATAGAGGTGGGTATAAAGTCGAGGTAGCTGAAGGTGTAGCAAATACAGTAGATGCCACTGCCAAACCTTAAACGCACACATGATTCATGAAGACGGGCTCCCCCACACTCGTCCAGTTTCTGTCCAACTTTTGGATCAGCGACTGGCACGGCGAGGCGATGGCAAGAATTCATGTGGCATTTACATGCTACGGGACGAGGGCTACCAACTCCACTGCCCAAAAGAGCGCGGCAGTAAATTGGAAACGGCCGTGATGCACCTACTCGCGCACATGAAGACGAACGCGAGAAGTCGCTACTAGCACAAAATTTCCCCTGGAATCCTGCCCCCACATCAGGTCCGATCTTGAGAAACCACCTCCACCGATGGCTTCGCCCCCGGTCGCCACGTCCCGGCCCCGGCACGCGGCCTCCATGCCTGGTGCATTGACGGACTGGTGCGGTTTGGTCGCGGCGCCGGCGGTCGCGTCTGGAACACCGAACACGTATCGCACAGGTTTGGAGATCAGGCAACACAAACATTTTTAATTGCTTCAGAAACATGGAGTAATCATATTCTTTTGGAGCTGAGATACAATGATCGAGCTTCACAAACATTTTTAATTGTAAAAAACGTGCCCGGTCTAAAAATAATAAAGATACAATGATGGGGCGTCTGCTCAGCTGTCGCCGCGGATGGCAGCAGGTGGACTGACTTTAGGCGAACCAAACAACGAGCCACGAGTACGTGGAGGGAGTGATCATCAGCGGAGAGAAATGACGAGGCATGGGGTGCGCGGTAGTACGAACATTCTGGACTCCGGGGACACGCCGCGTGATCGCTGTACGACTGCGTGGGTTATTCGATGCGAATCTCACAGCCTTATCCACTCTCTGACTTTTCCTACTGCCTCCGTCCAAAAATATAAAGATTTATTGACTTTCAGCTATCACCTTTGACCATTCATTTTATTCAAAATATTTATTAAAATATAAAAATAATTAAATTATACTTAAAGTATATCTAGTGATGAAACAAATCATAATAAAATAAATAATTTTTTTTATAATTTTTTTAATAAGACGAATGGTCAAAAGTGATGTCTGAAAGTCAATAAGTCCTTATATTCTTGGACCGAGATAATACCGTCTTTTTACCGCCGGCTTTCACCGTCCGTCGTCATCGGCGTCCGGTGACAAGCTCCTTTTTTTTTAAGGCAAAACGCCCAGAAAGGCTTCATTTTATTTAAATACAAGTAATATTACAGATTGTGACCTAAAAAGGTAGGTTACAGATTTTCTTTTTTAGAGGACAATTTTCATTGTGCCTATAATTTGTACACCTGAAAGTGACTTCACCTTGACTAAGATCAAGAGCATTCCTAGCTAGAAAATCAGCAACAACATTTTGTTCTCTAGGAATGTACTTGACAGTGCTTTGAGTTTTGTCCAAGAGGCTGACAATGTCTTCAGTAGCATGTATAATTCTCCAATCTGGTAAGACTCCTCTTGGGTTTTGAATATAAGAGGCAAGGGGCTGGCAATCCGTGAGAAAATTGCAATTTGTGACCTGCAAATCAGAACAGATTATTGCTCCAAGGTTCATGCTCAATGCTTCAGCATGAATAACAGACTCCGCAATGCTTGTTTTAGCCTGAACTTGGAGAGGCCACTGATGATGACCAATTGAGTTAGATATAAAGATTCCAAGTTCAGCATGGGGACCTTGAAAGAAGGAAGCATCAGACCTGCAACAACAATTAAAAAGAGAAGCATCGATTTCCTGCTCATCAGAGCAGGGACTTTTATTGCTACTGATGCAAGTTTCTTCTTCAATTTCAAAAGCTTGATATTGTGCTTTTTGAGCAGCACTAGCTTGAGAGATAACAGAGTGAGCAGACCAGGATTTATTGTTAAATCTATGATCATTCCTGGCTTTCCAGAGGAACCACATAATGTAAAGGACAAGATCAACTTGCTCATTAGTGGTCAAATTCTCGAGCAGAAATTTTAAAATTTGGGCACAAGAACCTTGAAAACAATCAGTTTTGATGCCCATAGGAGAATGAAACCAGACTGCTCGAGAGAAGTCACAGCGAAAGAAAATGTGCTCATCATTTTCAATATTGCCACATCTAGAGCAGAATTTAGAAATGGATTTCATCCTTTTATTGACTCTTTTACCGAAAGCAATGTTTCTAGAAACAAGTCTCCAAATAAACATCTGGACTCTAGGAAGAATCTTTTTATTCCTCCAGATGCTCTTGATAACGAAATGAATATCATTTGAAAAACTCAAAGAACTTACCGTTGATTGAATCTTAGCTTTGTGAATGTGTTTATAAGCACTTTGGGCTGTCCACTTACCTGTCTTGTTTGGCTTCCATATGAGCTTGTCTTGGCCGTCTGATTGCGGGAGAGGAATATGTATAACTTGCCTAACAAAATCAGAACTAAAAATGAAGTTCAAAAGCTCATTATTCCACCTTTTTGGATTTAGTAACCAAAGGTCAGAAACCTTAGTGGGTAAGGTGGAATTCATGGCTTCATTGAAAATAAATTCATGAATGTTATGCCACAAAGGGCACCATGGTTCATTCCAAATGGAAACATTGCCTCCTGAGATATTCCATTGCACTGAATCGAACATCAACTCCCTAATTTTCAGAATAGAATTCCAAGTCCAGGATTTGGGACCATATGAGCTAGCTCTCCAAAAAGAAGTGTTAGGAAAATACTTACTTTTCAACACTTGAGCCCACAGGGATTCCGGATTGGTGAGCATTCTCCAAGCAAGACCTGTAATGAGAGATTTATTTAAAGCATGCAGGTCTCTAAAACCAAGGCCTCCGGCTCCTTTCGGGATACAGAACTTGCACCATGCTGAAAGACAGAGAGGTTTCTTACTATTGTCTGGATTGTTCCCTTTCCACCAGAAGTGTCTGATAATACTTGTTAGTTCATCAATGAAAGGTTTAGGCAATAAAACATGAGACATATAGTAGATGGGGATAGATGAGAAGACAGACTTAATAAGAGTAGAGCGCCCCGAGTGAGAAATATTATCAGCTTTCCAATTACTAAATTTTGCTTTGAACTTGTCCTTGAGAAAACCATAAACTTTATTTTTTGGTAAATGCGAGAAGAAAAGAGGATGCCCAAGGTGCGTAGCATCATTAGACATGAAAGGAACTTGGAAAATAGAGCTAATACTGGTACTGATATGAGAAGGGGTATTTGAGCTAAAGAGAATTGTAGATTTATTCCAATTAGGGGTTTGGCCAGAATCAATACAAAACTCCTCCAGAATATGTTTAACAGCTTGTGCTTCCTGAATGGTGGCTTCACCACATATAATAACATCATCTGCAAAGAGAAGAGAGTGAATATATAGGCAATTATTGGTTAGCTTGACTCCAGAGATTCTCCCTTCCCGAACAGCATCTTGCAACCTGCAAGTCAATTCATTTATTGCTATAATGAAAAGATAGGGAGATAGCGGACACCCTTGTCGTATTCCTCTCGTACTTCGGAAGCTACCAAAAGACTGGCCATTTATTATAACTGAAAAGGATGGATCTTCTATACAAGCAGCGACCAAGTGAATAAAATGCTCGTTAAATCCAATACGACGCATAGCAAACTTAATAAAACTCCATTCAAGCCTGTCAAAAGCCTTAGCAAGATCAAGCTTAACAAGAAAAGCATGCTTATCCCAATTCTTACGCTGAAAGGAATGAATGATTTCATGGGCGATGATAATATTCTCAGAAATTCTACGCCCTTTAACAAAAGCATATTGAGAATCATTAATGTAGACAGGTAAGTGAGGCTCAATCTTGAGAGCAAGAATTTTAGCAATGATTTTGTAAGCCACATTACAAAGGCTAATGGGCCTATAATCTAAAGGAGAAGTGCAATGAGCTTTTTTCGGGATAAGAACGATGTTGGTCTTTTTCAAACCTGGTGTAAGGCGTTTGTTTAAGAAGAAGGATTCAACCAGGTTGAAGATGTCATCTCCAATCCAGCTCCAAGAGAACCTGTAAAATTTCACATTTAAACTATCAGGGCCAGGAGCAGCATTGGCTCTCATTGATTTTAGGATTTCTAAAATTTCTTCCTTTGATGGAATTCTCAGCAAGTTATCGTCTTCAATATGATTAGTAGGAAGAACCTCTGAGAAGGCATTTGTTCCCTGCAAGTTAGATTTGAAAAGATTGCCAAAATATTTAATAAAGCATCTAGCTATGTTTTCATCAGAAGTAATAGTATTCCCGTGAGCATTAACAATAGAATTGATTCTATTTTTTCTTCTCCTTTTGATGACTCTCCTGTGAAAAAAGGAGGTGTTTCGATCTCCTTTTACGATCCAATCCTTTTTGCAACGCTGCCTGTAATATTCAGAAATCTTGTTTTGTGTGAGCTCATATTTATGAATCAAACCATCCTCCATAGCAAAGTTTCGATTGGTAAATAGTAAAGCTTGAGTTAGCAATTTCAGATTCATAAATGTGCATCAAACTTTCTTCTTTTCAGGGAGGAGGAGGCGACATGGAACAGAGAAGCCGCGTCCGCTTCTGGAGCCCATTCCTGTGCTACTAGTAGTACCCACATCACGAGTGTACGTACTGGCCTTCTGGGCGCGTCGTCGTGTTGCTTGCGTCGCGGACGCTGAGAAGAGGAAATGCTCGTCGGGCCCGGCGCCGTGTACGCATCGGACAGGGATCAGTAGTGATGGAGCATGCAAGCGTCGTTTTCGTCCTACGAAAGCTTTTGTTAATGGAGAGGAGATCAAACCAAATCCTCCTTTCCCCCCTGATCATGGCTTCCGCGCATTCTTTACGCCGGCTAAACACATGTGGCGAGGAGGCCACAGGTCCACGTCGGAGGTGCGCCGCGCCGCGCCGCGCCGCTGACATCACAAGCACGGGACCACGCGTCGTGCGACGAGGCCAGAGGGCCGGGACCACTCGCCAGTGAGATGTTGCATGGCCAACCAAACCAAACTGCTGCGTGCACGGTGCGCCACACAGTCTCTCGATTCTCGAGTTGTGGGAGGCGCGGAGGCCTGTTTTTCTGTGTCTCTCGACTCGCACCAAGGGTTGCCCTGCCAGGCAGCTCTTCCGTCAGGCGCAGATCGCAGCCCCAGGCCTCCGATGCGATGCCTGGCTCAGGCGCGTTTGTGCAGGCGTCAACCAAACTAGCCCCAAATCGACAGTGTCTATCTCACAACAACGATTTTTTGTCGGCACGACGTGTAAAGCCTTGTTTGCATCACTAATAAACCGTTGTTTTTGGCGGAACAGAACGAGGCCGAATGTCAATCTTTCCCAGCGGCAAACCCGGTAGCACTTTGGCAAAAGACAACCGGTTCAGCTCTTCTTTTCGAGAAGGGTTAAATTCTGTCTGGCCAGTCAGTCGGACGTGTCAAATTGTAACGTCACTTATCTTCCGAAGACGGGTTCGGTTCACATTCCCCGGTTAAACACCTCTTCTGCAAATGACGAATGAAACCAGCCAGACCTGGGATCCGGAAAGTTCCTCATCAATGGCCCACACGTCATTGAAAGGCGCGGGGACCGTCTGGGCCCGCATGTCATCCGTACGGGACCCAGATTCACACCGTCCACACCAGCTCACCAAACGTTCACACAGGTAGTGAACTAGTGATTGATTTACTACCAAAAAATCACCTCGGATTCTCGCTGTTAAGCCTGTTACCTTACCGTGTTGTAGTTGTTGGCCTGGCGTCCATTTTCCTGCTATAAATGAGGGGCCAAGGCGCACTGCTTCTCCTCGCCCCGTCCCAGAAACCATTCTGACCACCAGCAATCAACCCATCCCTCCCCAAAACCCTCCGACGCTCAAGATGTTCGGCTTCGGTCACCACGGCCACCACGGCGGCCAGAACCCGCCGGCGTACCCCCCGGCCGGCGGCCCTCCTGGCGGAGGTCACGGCGTCCCTCACGGCGGTCCGCAGCAGCCGACCTTCAAGATCTTCTGTAAGGCCGACGAGGGGTACTGCCTGACCGTGCGTGACGGCAACGTGGTGCTCGCCCCGACCAACCCGCGCGACCAGCACCAGCACTGGTACAAGGACATGCGCTTCAGCTCCCAGGTCAAGGACGAGGAGGGCAACCCCGCCTTCGCCCTCGTCAACGCCGCCACCGGGCTCGCCATCAAGCACTCCCTCGGCCAGTCCCACCCGGTACATGTTTTTTCTCTGCTTTTGCATGTTCTCTGTTCCATTTTCTTGGATCTTTGTTTCTGTTGTTGAGGGAAAACGAAGTTACGAAGGTGTAAAAGATTGTGTTTTCCTAGCGGAATCGTCTTTGATCTTTTCTCATTATTTCATCAGGTGAAGCTGGTGCCGTTCAACCCTGAGGTGCTGGACGAGTCGGTGCTGTGGACGGAGAGCAAGGACGTCGGCAAGGGCTTCCGCTGCATCCGCATGGTCAACAACACGCGCCTCAACTTCGACGCCTTCAACGGCGACAAGGCCCACGGCGGCGTGCACGACGGCACCACCGTCGTGCTGTGGGAGTGGGCCAAGGGCGACAACCAGAGCTGGAAGATCCTGCCATGGGGCGACGAGGCCTACGCCGCCGGCGGCAGCGCCGGCAACCGCGGTGGCGAGCCCACCGTCCGCATCTACTGCAAGGCCGACGACGGGTTCAGCGTCACCGTCCGCAGCGGCACCGTCTGCCTCGCGCCCACCAACCCGCGCGACGACTACCAGCACTGGATCAAGGACATGCGCCACAGCAACAGCATCAAGGACGAGGAGGGCTACCCGGCCTTCGCGCTCGTCAACAGGGTCACCGGAGAGGCCATCAAGCACTCCACCGGCGAGGGCCAGCCTGTAATTAATTAGCAGCTTCTCTTCTATTGATCTGCCCTTCTTTAATTTATGATCTGGAAGATGATCAAGAAGGGGTACTGATTTGTGCACGCTCGATCCTCACTTGATGATTGATTGATTGTTCCACGCACAGGTGAAGCTCGTGCCGTACAACCCCAACCACCAGGACGAGTCCGTGCTGTGGACGGAGAGCAAGGACGTCGGCCACGGCTTCCGCTGCATCCGCATGGTGAACAACATCTACCTCAACTTCGACGCCTTCCACGGCGACAAGGACCACGGCGGGGTGCGCGACGGCACCAACATCGTGCTCTGGAAGTGGTGCGAGGGCGACAACCAGCGCTGGAAGATCGTCCCCTGGTGTAAGTCTCTTTGCGACACACCACCTCATTTTCAGTCGTACTACTAACTTCACTGCCTGTTAATTATTGTTGTCCTGATGAATCTTTGATTTATGGAGTGGAAAATTTCACACATCTTACCTACCAGCACTAGAACGTACTAGTAAAGTTGTGGTAGTTAGAAACTGATAGCTCAGCTGCCATCTTTTTCACTTAAGAATGCGCTCGGGTACGTAAAAGAAAAATCAATGACACTTGATTGTTGTTTCTAAATTGCAGAAATGTGGGGTGCTGGAGCTGCATCGGTCATCACCATGTTCTGGAGAGATCTGCCGCGTATGGCATGCTGCCGTGTTGCTAGAATAAAGTCGCGCGTGATCTCTGGTGATGGCATTTCATGAGTGTTTAGTTTCAGTCGTGTCGTCTGAGTCGGTCCTGCTTTGTGAGATAAAGGGAGAGTGAGGGTGCGTCTTTTGAGCTATCTGATTGAGCATGCAGACATTTGTGGTTGTTCTTCAGAGTTCAGACCCGGGGTGTACTGTGATCTTTCTATCTGATGATGAGTTGGTTTTTATCATCCATGTGTTGTGCTTTTGATCTGCATGTGTGAATTCTTTCTTGCCGACACTACTACACTAGATTTTCAGCATGTACATTCGATCGGATAGAATGGGCGGCATTTCGTTGTTGCCGGATGAGAAATCCATCGATGTGGCGTACTTAGCTTTTTGACTTGCGAAATGCATTTTGATCAAGTGCTATGGTCGGCATCGTATTCCAACAGTGAGTGCGTGATCGTTGGCCAGAGGGTTCGTTCCAACAAGAGTAATGTCTGTCTGGACCGAGTCGTGATGAGTGATCACTGTTCGGCACTTGCAAAAGCAGAGTACCTCGTCCTTCACAGGCTCGCTCACAGCATGCCGCATGCACGACGGGTGTTCCGCCTGGTCTGTGGAGGCAGCACCATTGCGCGCCGCGCAGGAAACAGATCTCGTAAAATATGTTATCCGCAAGACATTAGGAGGCGAGAACGACGCACGGGTCTCCTGCTGGGGAGTTGTGTCCGGCGCCGGCCGTCGAGATTGTTGATTTCTTTAAATCGTTGTTTCTGCCGCGGAACGAATCTTTATTCATCCACAACAGTGGTGCATTGCTACATCGGCCGTCGCGTGTTGGTGTCGGAGCCGCTACGTGCAAGGAGCTGGTTGCGTCCGGTCCATTGATAGTGGCAGGCATGGCAGGTCAGCGATTCATCAGCGTGTTCGGCAGGAGGTTTTGCTGCAGCAGCTACAGTATTTTGCAATTATTTTTCTGCAGCAGCTACAGTGTTTTCAGCAGCAGCTACAGTATTCGCAGTTATTTTTCTGCAGCTACACGTGTTGGCCGGTCCCTCGGTAAATGATTCGGCGGGTGATGCGAATATGCTCAATGCGATAGTGGATGGGGTTCAACTTTTGAAACATCGCATTGCACGCTAATATCCTACGCTGTGGCAATGCGCGCAACTGTTACACTACGCTCAACTTCCTAGTTCCTACACTCTGCACTGGAGGCACCAACGCGTGTTCAAAAGCTTCTTTCTTTTTTCTTTCTTCTTCTTCTTCTTCTTTTTTTCTTTTTTGAGACGAACGCGTGTTCAAAAGCTCCCCAATGTCTCCGGCGAAGAGGCCCATCTATCTATTCGGGCGAGGCGTACCACGAAACAAAAAGTCTTGTGCTGGTTCGATCCGTGTCTGCAAGCCCATATGACTACTTCTGTGAGGGCCTAGTAGGTTCGAGTTTAGGCCCATTATGCCCAGCGTTCGAAACAGCCCACAGTATTAGATATGGGCCTAAGGAAACCATCGCGATGAGTTGCAGCTTTGTTGTTTCTGGAGGAGGAGGACTACAGAAGTTCCAGCGACGCCGCGCTGTTCCCACAAAATGTAATGGGCCAACGTCATGATACGTTTCCTTAGGCCCATTTTACATTTAATAAGCGTCATGATACCGTTCTCGCTCAGCTCCAGCGACGCCGCTGTTCCCTGACGGCGATGGCGGCGGCGGCGGCGGAGGAGTCTCCAGCGATATGTAAGCTGGGGCGGCTGTTCCGGCTCACCGAAGTGCACCTCTGGTAAGCGTCCATCCTCCTCGTCTTTGGCTAGGGTTTGGGAGCCGCTCATCTTCTCGAATAACTCGCTCGCTCGCTTCAGGGACGATTCGTATGCCGCCGGTGGGAACGAAGGCCAGAGGCACTGGCGTTCAGCGGAGTATGGTTTAGAGGTAAGGTCATATTTTCATTATCTTCTTTCGTTTAACCTGCTTTGAGCCATTTCATTTGGAGGAGGCTTGTGCTTCCTTAGGTATCTGGCTAACGTTGACGAGCGGCTAATTTTGGATGGAGAAAAATGGAAGCCTAGGACATTTTTTTTTAAAGTTTACCTAAGAGTCTAATTGACATTAATAATTAATTATGATTTGTGAATTTTAGTCTTTGCTTTGCCCGAAAATATTGGTCCGTACGAAATGTTCTTGGTAGCATGCATTTGAAAGATTTAGTTTTATAGGCGTAACGAGTAACATATATACCGACAAGGATTGAGTTTGGCAACAAATTTCATTTATCTGGAATTGACAAATTTCATGTTGTCTTGAATGAACTTTATCACTCCCTTGTGGTCGCCATGTTTTTACTGGGAAACTTATGGGGAATAAAGTCAAGTGTTTCCAAATTATGGATTTAGTGCTTATTATCAAATTCAAATCCACTGCTCTCCTGTTTAGGCTCAGATTAATTCATGATTGATGTAACAAGTAAATGTTTGATTTACACTTTGATTAGCTTTCCAAAAAAAAGAAAAGTGTTATTGCTAGTGTTCTCCATATTCCTGTAAGGCTTATGATGCAGGAGCAATTTGACTATTTGAGATATTTCAACTTTGTAGGGATCTCACGCAGATAAACCACGCGATAAAACACTCGAACATACCGACGGAGGTAAGCTCTGTTTTCTTTGTCTTTTTTCTGCAGAATGTGTTACAGTTTCCGCTACGTTTTGTGGGGGAAAAAACTGATAGACAAAAAAAAAATGTTGCACTGTACGAGTATAGAGGATCTGAATCCAGATACCCAACCTTCCGACTCTTTGTCTCTTTGCTGGGTCATGTGAGGCTTCTTTTCAAGAGCCTCTTCTTCTTTGTTTGTGACTGCATCAAGAAGCTTTGTTGATCGGCTGATTTCTATTCCCTGATGTGTGACCTGTATGGTCTTCAGATTTACCGTCTTGTCATTGCTTCTAGTGAGTTGAACATGAGTGTTGATGGTTGTCACCATGTGTCTTGCTAACTGAAAATGGAACTAGAAGTTAGAAAGTGAATCCATGTAGTTTCTATCCTACCTTGGCGAAAGACCCATCTGGGTGACACACAGCGGCGAATGGCTTGCTGGAGCCGGTGAAGAAAGGGTATGCACCCGTATGAACAGGCGTCCACCCAAGCTTCCATAAGTAAGCTAGACCAACTCTTTAACTAAGTCTATCTTTATAGACAATACTGATAACAAGGTGGTGCCCTCCCCTCACAATGCTGGCAATGTTGGAGGAGGAGAGGGCTGACACTTGGGCTGTAGATTAGAGGGGAGGTCGAACGGCCCAGGGATTACCACAGGAAAGTGAAAGTTGGTGTTGGAGTTTATCTAATTGAGTAGGGTCTCAATCCTTAGTTCTTAAAAGCCATTCTTGCAGAATCTACCATGCCTCATATTATAAGTCAAGTGCTGCACACATAAAACATAGGAATATACATTATCTGTTGCTATTTATCTCCTTTTTGCTTATATGTGCCAACCAGTTTATTACAGTATATTTTATGATGTTTTTGTGCATCTATAGGCCAGACGTTTGTTGAAGATTTGGAATTGGTCAATCTCATGGGTTCTTTGGGGCTTCCTGTTTCGTTCAGCACAAGTAAAGTGGTCAGTGCTCATATGATGCTAAACTATGTACTACTGTTCTCCTCATGGTTAGTAACTAAACTAATTTTAAACCCTTTTATACATTACAGAAAAAGAAGACTGTCAACAAGGGAAAGAAGAAAGGTATTCAAGCACCATTTGAAGAAGCAAACACTCAAATCAATGATGCTGTGAGGATATGTGTCATACACTGAAGATAGAGAAAGTGATGTTCCATCAGTGGATGTTTTGGAGCGCAGTAACTCATGCTGTTCATCTGAGACTGCTTTGGGTTACAGTGAACTCTGTAATGATGATACTGAGAAGATGCTCAGTGAAGTGAGTCTGTGTGTTGAAAAACAAAAAGATTCTGGCTGTAGCACTATCTGCTCTGATGATAAAGCCACTGGATGGGAAGCTGAAAATAAGCATGAACATGGGGAGCTTCTCAATAACACTGGCAACCCCGTAAAACTAGAATCTCCTATTCAAGGAAATCAAGCTTCTGACAGTGTATCGCAAGGTGCTGCGGAGATGCTGGATCATGGTGAATCTAGACGTTCCAGTGTCGGGATTTATCAGGAAGACAATTTTCCTATGAGGGAAGATCAACTATCTGTGGAACCTTCTTCAGTATCGCATGATAAAAATGAAACTGACCGTCAGGCTTCTCCAAGTTCAGCAGAACCATTTTCTGTTGATGGGCATACCTTAAGTTCTGACATCAATTTTTACTATGACTATGGTGATTGGAGAGCTGTATGGGATCCATTCTACAGTCGATATTACTTTTACAACATCCAGACACAAGAGTCCACATGGTGCCCTCCTGAAGGATTGGAGGATTTTGCATCATATTGTAGCACATATACAACAAAAGAGCTGGCCGAACTGGGATCTCAATCTAAAAGCACAACAATGGAAGAAAACTGTAAGGATCAAAGTTTGAATAGTTACTTTGTGTCTATTGTTGCAGTTAATATCACGGAGAGTTATATGTATTATGTGAGAAACAATTTACAATGTCCAACACGAGCTCATGTGAGAATGGAAATGAAAATTTTGGCTAGTTAGAGATATCCATTATATGCAGAATTGAGTTTTGCACTACATTGATGCTGAAGGGCATCGCTTATTGCATGCCTGCAGTACAAATTTTGATTTGAAAATCACATTAACTTGAGTTATTAGCTGTCGTACTTTGTGGTGTTAATTATTACTATCAATTCCCTTCTTGTAGGTACAAAACAAATCTCTATCCTGAGCTCAAATGTACCTCTTGGGACCATTTTTGTAGGGTTTTTGTCATTATCTCTCTCTCTTCAGCATTTTCGTTGTCTGTAAGTGATAGCTATTGTTGGGTGTTGTCTCTAGCCCAATTTGTTTGCTACTAAAGGTTTTGTCATTGCTGTTGTTTAAGTAATTTCATACATATTTTCTTCTGATCTCAGGTCAGGCTGATGATGACAGGCATCTGGATGGGCAGGGACAAGACCATTGCGACAAATTAAATGATTTATCCAAGATTCCTGATGAAGATCAAAGGTATACCAGATCAAACTAAATGTTTGTGCAGTTAATTCTCATTATTTCTTGTTAATATCTGTTTAAATTTGCAGTATGATAACTACCATTGATGAAGCACAACATTCTGGAAAGAAACAGAATGGTTCAGTGACTCAAGTGTTAGAGATGGCACAGGAAGTTGCCAGCACCAAAAAGAAAAGGAGAGTAAGGAGATCTCAGTCGCGTAAGATGATATTACAGTCCCTGCTTTCTAGATTTCTTTGAGCAACTGCAACTAGTTTGGTAGCCTTGGTGCAATGAGACACTAGTAGTATATTTTCTCATGTTCTTTGTGCACGTTCCGGACTTTTGTGAATAACCCTTTCTATTGTTCCACAGATCATCGTACCAAGACATGGAAGCCTACATCTCCAATGACATCATCAAGTACTGGACTCATCGATACTCACTTTTCTCTCTTTTTGATAGCGGTATAAAGATGGATGAAGAAGGGTGGTTTTCAGTCACACCAGAGGTGATTGCAAAGCATCATGCATCCCGTGTTGGTGCAGGAGTAATGATCGATTGTTTCACAGGAGTTGGTGGAAATGCCATCCAGTTTGCCACAAAGTATGTCACTGTTACCTTGCACTCATGTCTTACGTAAATTAGATGAATCATGTTTATAGTAGCCTGGGCACTTCCTCTTGCATAGGAACTTCATTTTGCTTACGATAATGCTGTAGCTTATGCACATAGCATTATGTGATATGCATTAACTAAGTTACTTTCTCTTTCTCCTTGTGAATGCCAAGGATCATGTGCCCATGGATGTTATCTGGGACATTTTTTTGTTTGCAAAATGTAGCTAAAGGTGCATTCCGTACTAATGGTATCAATTCTTTTCTTCAAGGTGCAAACATGTTATTGCAGTTGATATTGATCCACAAAAGATTGATTGTGCACAACATAATTCATTTGTTTATGGAGTAAAGGACCACATAGATTTCATTGTTGGTGATGTTATACGCATAGCTCCTCACCTTAAGGTATTTCCCTAATTCTTGAAACTTTAAATGTCTTGTAAGTTTGTCAACATGTCATTTGATCCATACAGGTGACTTAAACTGGCATTGCTACTTTTTTACCACACTTCAATATATTGTGCCAAATACAACCTTCAGCTACTCATTGGTGCCTCAGAGTGAATATCTGATTTGACCCTGTTTACATTTGCCCATCCATGTAACGGTTGCATTCATCTTTCTGCACGTGGTAGGGTAGAGATTGGAGGCTACCAATATCATTAGATTTTATAATCCCATGGAGCTATACTTTGCCTTTAATTATGATGTCTATGTGTCGGCTGTACCTTCTTTTGTGTTAATGCAAAATACTAGAATAGGTGAAGGTTTAGGAGTCTTCCGTTGTCATTATTGCAACAAATTGGTGAATCACTTGAGTCACTGAACCATTCTGTGCAGGGAGACACAGCTTTCATGTCACCTCCTTGGGGTGGGCCTGACTACGCTAAAGTGGATATTTATGACATGAAATCCATGCTTAAACCTTGTGATGGGTTAGTTTCTCATTTCTTGTTTGAGGAAATAAGTTTGTTTCTAGAAGTTGTGCTCATACATATTACCTTCATTTTGCTTTGATGGATTAATATTTCCTTGTTGAACTCTTCAGGCAATCTCTTTTTAAACTTGGTACCATGATAGCTTCCAGGATAGTGATGTTTCTTCCTCGCAACATTGACCTAAACCAATTGGCAGAGATGTCCTTATCTGTTGATCCTCCCTGGGCTGTTGAGGTAAGCAAATTTTGCTGTTTCTGTGCCTAGTCGACATTCCAAAACATGGATCAGTTAGCTCGTGAAGTTGAATCACTAGTGGTTTTGTATTTGCTTTGTTCGGACATCACAATTGTTTCTCTGGCAGGTGGAGAAGAATTTCCTCAATGGAAGGCTGAAAGCAATAACAGCATATTTTGAAAAACAGGATGGTTTAGGCGCACAGGACCACTGGTGATCCAAACAGAAAATGTGTGTTATTTTTCAAGAAATCCATGATGAGCATGGATTCTGGACGTTGCAAATCAGAAATTCTTTATGGGTAGTGCAAAGCATGCATCTGTAATTCTGTCAAATCTTGTAGACCATGTTTGTATCATGAATCTGCTAATGTCTTCAGTTAAAGAAAGCAGCTGCTAAAGTGTTGTTGCCGCACTGGCTTCTACTGACTCCTTGCTATATTGTTAACCGCATCGTTATGCTACTCCTTGGTCAGTGTGCATTAAGGAAAATTTGGCATCTAGAGGCCTCATTTGGATTGTAGGATTTTCATAGAAATTTTGAAGGATTTGAATCCTTAAGAATTTTCCTATAAGAGCCCTTTGGAAAAAAAAGGAATGCACATGCTAAATTCCAATGAAATTCTTATGGAATGACTTGTTCTGTAGGGATTTTAAAGGATTCTTAACAGGAGGTCCAATCTCATGCGAAAATTCCTTTGTGTCTATCTCATTTGGTCATTTGTTTTTCCTATGCGCCATCCGAATGGTCATTCTTATGATTTCCCTGTTTTCCATTCCGTAGTAGAATTGGAAGTGGAAGGATACCTTGTGTTTTGAAATTTCTGTGAAGGCTTAAATCTTGGCAAAGGGTATTCATCCGAAGGTGTCTATGGAGACATCTTTTTCACAACTTCTTGCTAAGGCCTTGTCTGGCAACGAATTGTCAATGGATCGACGTGGATCCCGGTCTCCTTTGGACCCAAACCCATGTCAGAGTGAGATTCCCGTCTTCCACAAAAATTGCATTTGGCAACAGCGTGGATCCAAGCAAACCCCACGCAACCTCTGTCGTTACACAAATGAAAGAAATATTGTCTATCATGGTCGGGAACGAAAATCCTCTCGCGCTGCTTCGATCTAGCGATGCTAAGCTCTACTTCGGTGGCGACATCTGGGTCACTGGTACCCCACCGTGATGCTCAGCTTCGGCAGCAACCTGCCCATCCTCTTTCGTGCATGCGCAGTCATCTCTCGCGCTCGCCATGGTGGTCTGCCTCGCCAACTCTGGATCATTCGGCGGATTCCTCCCAGAGCCATCGGCACCCTGCTTGTCCTGGGTTGAAGAATTCGTACAGTTGAAACGCATTTTGACACGACGAAAAGACCACCCGCGCTGGAACACGATTGGAGGCGCTTGATGCCCAGTGTACGCCCACCAACTGTACGCCCAGGGCTCGAAACAGCCCACAATATTTGGATTTATATATGGGCCTCAGAAAACCATTTGCGATGAGTTGCACCTTCGCTTTGTTTCTGGCGGAATACAGGGGGAAGACGACGGTGAAAAGGGAGAACACTGACCCGGGCTGGTGATTACGCAGCAGCCGGATACGGGCTTCCCCGCTCGCCGGTGAAACGCAGCTTGTCGCCTCCTCGTCCTCGAATCGAGCGTCTTGCCGGCAATGCGGCCAAATCCTCGCGACCTTCTGCTGGGCGGACCGCAGCAAGAACAGGGCAGATCTGTCCGGAACGCAAGTTACAACGAGCAGAGTTTCGTGGTCAACAGATGAACGCAGGATTCCGGGAGGTCCCTGCTGCTGCTCTCGAGTACATGCGTCCGTGCGATCTACTCGCATCCGGTCAAATGCTACATTTGCATAGCGGTCGGAATTCCGGGTCCTCCTCCTCGTGCGGGTGATGGGGAATGTATGTAGATGCTCAGCGGACCAGTTTGTCGCGAAAGAGCGTGATCGAACAGTACGTCAGTACCACGTTTTGCTTTCCGGGATCTCCGAAAGGCGAGGCGACGATGGCATTGAGTCGCAAACAAAGAAAATTTCTGTGAATCCCTTTGTCGATACTGAATTGGAGCCGTTTGGTGAAAAAATGACCAAGCTCGATGAGAGAGAGAGAGAGAGAGAGAGATCTACCTGGAGAAAAGAAGTTCGTTTCGTTTTGTTTAGGACTAAAGTTTAGTTCAAAGTTCTTGCTATTTGAAGGTATTAAATAAAATGTAATTACAAAACTTTTTACAGAAACCTGAGCTACTTTGCGAGACGAATCTAACGACGGTAATTAAGCCGTGATTAGACGATGATTACTGTAGCATCACTATAGCAAAACATAGCTTAATTAGGCTCGTTAGATTCGTCTCGTAAATTAGCACTCATTTGTAAAAGGGTTTTGTAATTAGACTTTATTTAATACTCTTAAATAGCAAGATTTTCTGTTCTAAATTTAGGACTAAAGGAAACGAAGATGCCCTTGGCAGTGTTGACGCTGCTTCAGGTACTGCTGCTACGACAAGGTGTAAACTTCAGTGAACAGTTGTGCCTTTGGAGTGTTGACGCGCCCTTTCCAGCACTGAAATGAAAAACTGATGAAAAGATAGTAGTCGTTGTAATAATTTCTTTCTTATTATAGTGTTGTTATAAATTTATAATGTTTCACTGTCTAGTCCACTGGCTTTTGAAACGATGGGAAAACTCTTGCACTCTAAAAAACCAAAGGCATAACACAACCAAATGCTGCAACATACGCTAGCTCCTGTTACCTGCAACTTACTGAACTGCAAGTTCAGACTGTTGGTTTTGATAGATTATACTAGCTTAGTGTCTACATCAGCTGGATACAGCAACAAAAAGCAACAGCATGGCACTATATACCAGCGGACCAAACAATCATAAGTGAAAATAAGCAACAGCATGGCACTATATACCAACCGAAATACATTATGTTATCCGCATCGATTCAGAATGGCAAAAATAAATTAAAATGTGTATGCTACCTGTGAGACGACAGATGCCATGGACTCCTCATTATTCTCTCCTGGTAAACTAAACGAGTACAATCCTGAGGGATTTGATTGATTATGTTGTCAGGCCGGTCACCAACTCAGACTAGTTTAACCACTCTACTGGTACAGGTATACAAAAACAGGCCCGATGCGCCAGCAGAACTGCAGAAGTTAGAGAAGAGAAATAGTTTTGCACCATACAAAACTCAGTGCTCCAATAACCCGACAATTATTTTTCAAATTGAAGAACGCGACCATCAAACCAGAGGATAGAATCGCACCACGGCACCAGTACACCGTACAACGATATATTTGTTTTTCTGCCTTCTTCCTATCCTATCCGTACAACATTAGAATTTTGTATTACATTATTAAAACTACAGTAAATCGTGCGGATGAAGACTCATCAAGTATGTTAGCATACCGGCATTATTATTATTGTGTTTTAAAAGTATGCCCGTTGACAATAACAGAGTGAGAAAAACTCATTATGTATGCCATGACATCAAGTTTCACACAAAAAAATTGTTTGAAATGTCTTCTGTAATGCTGATGATTTTGTTGTGTTTCTTTCTTTAGAACAACCACTACTAGTACAATCATAAAAAACAACACACTGAATTGTTTTATCTCACCTATTAACTGATTTAATCCCTTGTACAAATTATGTCGATGCAGACTAATCAGGTATAATAGTATACTGGCAATATTATTCTTTTGTTTTTTAAAAAGTACAGCTGTTGACAATGACATGATTCGAAAGCGCAGCATGAATGCCACGGCATCTAGTTCCAGACATAAATTTGTTTTTATGCGGATGATTCTGATGTGTAAGTTTTTCTGGGAACAACCATAACATATCTCACTTGAACAAACCCCAAAAGGAGTAAATTGAACTGTTTTATCCGACATACTATTAACTTTTTTTTTGAAATGATATATTAACTTTATGCCCATGTATACTAATTGTTTCTGTTTTTACCCGTAAGCAACCGACAGAACTTGCACCGCCCACAGGTTATGTCAGCACAATGGGCTGCCGGTCGTTTCCAAACTTCCATTTCCGAGTAGTCACAAATGGGACATAAATTCCCCACGAATCCATGCAAAAAAAGAGCGAACACCAACCCCGCACGTACAAACAACCAACGTGTGCTTCGCCGGGAATTCGCTAGAACTCAGTGTCCTTCTGCTCCTAAATCTGTGTGGTTTTTTCTATTATTCGTAGCCTTTCCTACATAGCTGTCGCTTGTCTCGCCGGGAACGAGTTGCTTGGGTGTGTTGGTGAAGCACACGAATAATTCGCTAATTTCCAAAAAACCCCGCTGGATTAGCCGAGTTCATTACTCATTAGCCCCCGGGCCGAGGCATGTGGCTGCGGAGGGTGGCGCGTGCCACGGCGTGTGGCGTGCGGCCTCGGCCATGTACGCATGCACACGTCCGCGCACTGTGCGCGAGGTGCTCGGCGCACGAGCGTGACGGCGGCGGCGATGATCTCGCCGCAAGTTTTTGGGTCGGCGCGCACGCAACCCAGATCGGTCTCTGGCTGAGTCCTCAAGTTTTCTCGCTTGTTGTCTTGGCATTGGAACCCGAAAATTTAAAAAATTCTCAGTTTCACACCGTTCGTTCTGCTTGTTCCAGAAATGCTGGACGTTGTCTTATCGGAAGAGAGAATGCGGCGAGTTATAGCATTTCGGTATTCATTCGGGCATCTTTTTTTCAGAGGAAGTCGCGTGCGGTGACAGTGCAGTGTGAAGTGATGAACTCGAGCAGGTTTTTCTGAAGGACACAAGCTGTCACCAACAAGAGAAAGTTTAACGAAAGCCAATCGTACTGTGTGACTTCAGAGACAAGTGTCGATCTGTCAAGCTGCCCACATGTTAAAGAATATACTTGAGCTCATTGGCTGTGAGATGAGAGTTCAAACCAAAACAATGGTTGTAGAGTGAAGATGGAAGAATCAATTCTGCACAGTGACTTCTCTTTTAAAACAAACTGTACAGTAGCTACTTTGCAAGCAGAAGCGCTCGTGGTCCTGATTAGAAACAAGGACAAAAGGATGAGATAAAAGGCGATCAATCGACGGGAGTCAGCAGTTATTATCCACTGGTACGTACCGAACGTGTTCTGACTCCCGTTGTCCATGCATAGACTTATCATGCGTGCCACCGAACCATATCTTAAGGAGCGCCCCAACGCCATGTTATATGACCCAACTGAACATTGATTCGAGAAGCGTCAAGACCTAAGACCGCCCTAACCACAAGTCGTACGTACGTGCATGAACCACGCACTCCATCTGCGCCCATTGTTAATGCAACCTGAACCTTGTACGATCCATCATCGTCTGTGGAGAAGCGAGATGAATGGTTTTGTCTTTGTGTATGTACACTCTGTCATAGTAGTACTACCAAATCCATAGACTGGACCCGGATTAATCAATCATCTCCAGGACAAAACTTTGATCCGGCGTTAACCTTGGCGCGGAAGTCCACGGCATGCGAGCAGCAGCAGCATGTGCGTCGTCGCTTCCGTCAGTGCTTAGTCGCCGGTGCGTACGGCCGCGGCGGCGCGCCGGGCATCGCGAGACCGCCGCCCCGCGCCCAGGCTGGCCGCGATCCCGAGACTGGAGTTACCGCCGCCACGCACGCGTGTGCGTGCGGAGTTAACAACGGAACGTGTGGTACCGCGCGCACGCCTATTATTGGGCCAAACGTGGATGGTTACCATGCGGCCATGCCCCTGCTCGTACCGCTCGCTCGCTCCGATCAATCATCGTTTTCGTTCGGACGAGTAGTGAGCCATCCGCAACGTGACAAGGAGGTAACGATCGGCCGCCGCCATTTTGCCTGGCCGGTCAGCAACTGGGCCGAACCGTGTAAAGATTCGATCCACGTGTCGACCCGGAAGGTGGCTAGAAGGATTACGGCTTTCACTCGCGCACTCCTTCCACTGAAGTAACAAAACCGGAGACGTTGCGATCAGACGGCTCGCACGTTTCAACCGTGAAAGCATATCGCGTCAGGGTAAAGTAAAATCAGTCACGGAGGGAGGGAGCCGGGAACGGACCGTACGCCCGTAACCATCACCGCAGCTCCTCCAGCGAACGGCCTAGGCACGCACTCCCTCCCCCCTCCCCCCCCCCCCCCCCCCCCCCCACCAACCCTCCGGCTCGATCGATCCATCCATCCATCCATCACATCCTCGTCGTAACCCAACGTCTCCACACCGCGCGCAGCACACGCGCCGCGATGTTCAACCAAAATCAGGGCGTGAAATCGACGGACCGATCGATACGGGCCGGCGCGCGCGCGGACGGGCCGTCCCGTCGCTGCCTGCTCGCTCACGCACGGTCACTGACGACCGAGTCGACGTCGCGGGTGGTCGCGCTGTAAACGGCAAGCTCGCGGGACGGACGGCCAGCGGCTAGCTGGGTCGGGTCCGGTCGGGTCGGGATGAGCGGTTGGGTCTGGTGCACCTGCGTGGGGCAAGCGCACCGGCACGCGCCGCACTCCAAAACGGCCGTTGGGTCCGCCTGACGCGAGAGGAAGGGTGTCATGCACAGTGCGTATTCTACTCATCCATAGGCCATGGATGGCTATCCGAGGGTGTGGGTTCCGTCGTGGGGCCAGGCGCGTGGTCGGTAGTTAAGCGTGACGTCGCCGGGCGAGCGCGCCGCACCGCAACTGGCACTGGTTTGATTGGTACCCACTGGCAACGAGACGACGGGACCGAGCCCACTTGCGCATCTGGCGCCGCGCCCGTCCAAGTCCAACCGGTACAGGGCAGCATCCAGGTGAATACTGGAGCACGAATCATATCCTACGAATGCGTAGTATTTCGCAAATGAAATTGCTGTGCCGCGAGCGCTGTTTGACCATGTCGTGTGGGCAGTACGACGTGACTCACAGCCACAACAGTAGTAGTAGTACAATGCAATGGGTCTTAAAAAAAAAAGCAGTGCAATGCAATGAGGTGCGATTTTCTATTTTGGTCATGTGCAAACCGAGGCACCGACTAGTATAACCACCGGCTCAAATTAGGTACCAACGCTCAGTGGTGTGTGTGTGTGTGTGTACGTACCCGGATTTGTCAACCACTATCCTCTTTCGTGCCATGCTTATCTCTAAGAACGGAATCTTCTTATCCCCAAACGATGAATCATTGTACAGCCCTACCACACCCGGGGCGATCCTGTGTGACCATATCAGCCGGCCTTATTGCGACACGTGACCCATGGGGCATATCGGCAGTATGAGCGAGTGAATCGCTGGAACGCTCATAAAACAGGCAACCGTAATTATCCAAACGGCCTGACAACAGTACCGAACAGAGTTGGTGTGCAGAAATCTCGCTTTTCGATCGAGTGTTCTTTGCTGCTGGCTTGCATCACACCCGAATCCAGGCTAAAATTATCTATCGCCGGATGGGGCATAGGACTAACTTTTTAAGTAGGATAACTAGGAAAGAGAAGAGAAAACTACTAGTACCAGCAACTTGTCTTGTGACCGCTTCTTCAATGGATGATAAACACGACGGAATTGAAAGTTGTTGATGTTAGAGATAACCATCGACTGAGATTTTATTAAATGACATGCTCCTCCTATTCCAGAGTTTGAAATACTCCATGGAGTCAAGTGCATCTTCTTGAAGGATATTTTTTTCAGAACCCGCGACAGGTACAATGTAGCTACCCGAGGAGGCGGATGAATCTGCAACCGCATACTTCTTCTCTGTTTATAATTGAGAATGCACCTAGGAGCTTCGGTTAGGTCCACTGCTGAGATTCCCTAACTGCAGCTATCCATCAGATTAGTGCATGGCACTAAACAAGTGAAAACAAATCAATGGTTTAATTATTTGACGGGGATTGTTAATTTACCCATCAGATGACTCTGACGGTGGTTACTGCAGCATTATTTGAACGTTGAACATTTCCTCGTAATAATAGTCATCCGGGAGGAAGCTTCATGTTGTTTGTTAAATAACTCGTGCAATTACCGTATAATATTCCATTGAATGCTCTTAAAATTCGATAGGTGCTGTGATGTGTTATCGTCTCATAGGTTACACGTCTCCTAAATCGGGATGCTAGTTCATAAAAGGCATATGACGATTAAATACACGATTATATCAAAGTTGAATGATTGGACATGAAGAATTTCCCCGTAAAGATAGACATAGTCAATTTTGGTCCTCTACAACTTGTCAATTGTTTCCCTAGCTAGCCACTTCTTATGGATGAATGGATACATGTAACTGAATGAAAATAGGGGAATGAAAAGAGTTCCAAAAAAAAAAGGGAGTGAGAATTCAGACTTTAGAGAGGACTGTAACATTGACTTTTGGGCATTTTTTTTTTCTGGGAACCATGGCCTGGTTAACATAATTCAGGGCATAATTTCATTGTTTTAAAAAGTCCGTGAGTGGTTCATGTTAGACCAACCCCTCATTTAGGGTATCTGGTTTTGAGTTTCAAACAGTTCAGATTCCTTCTTTATTCAAACCCTGAAAAACAAGACTTTGGATTTTCTGTAGCACAATGCAGGCTTGCAGAGCACATGGATCTTTGCTGCCGCGAGCCTGCAAGAAGAAAAGGCAGAAAATATCACAGCTGCAAGTAACAGTAGTCGCAGCCTCTTTCCGGCCTAAACCGAAGCACGTCATCCCTTGACATTTCGCGTTCCGTTTAAAGCGCGAGACTTCATGCAAGAAAAAAGCTAAAAACTTGGGGACCGCTCGCTGATGGCGGCACGGACACCGAGTGTGTTCAGTTCAGAAAGGGGAAGCTGCTCGGAAGGTCAGATTTTTCGACGCTTTTGGCTCGGACGCGCCCATGCGAAGGTAAAAGCCCTTCGGTATCTTTGCAGAAAATAGTCGCCGTCACCGGCTCGGCGTCACGCTCGCTCGGCCTCCTTGCTGACGAAGAACAAAAGCTTCCCCAATGAGGCGGGAAACAGAGACGAGCACCGCGCCCCTGTTGCCAAGGTAATTCGCATTCTCCTCCACCTGCAAAATGGTGAGTAGTTGAATTCTTCTCGGTGCCGCGGGAAGGGTAAGGCTTTGTTTTTGTCCATCCCCACTCGTTTTCAAAGGTCAGAGAAATAATATGTGACGCATTTTATATGAGGAGAAACACCTCTACTCGTTTCCTCCGCATCGTTGCCGCGTTGGCTGTGAATGGACGAGCGGAGGAATATTCCACGGGCGCAGGCCGGCGGAAGCGGAGCGGAGGGCAGTGGGAATAGGATTAGGGCGAAGTCCATTGGGATTAGGACAGGTAATTTGGAGTTGCTTTGGGGGCACAGCTGCTGGTGCCGGTAACCAGTGAAAGAAGAGGACGTGAACCCGGTCCGACCCGGCAGGGGACGGGAGCCGTCGTCGCCTGCAAGCCGCCTCGGCACGGCTCTCCTCTCTCTGCCAGTCCGCCCCCGCCACCGCGCCGAGCCCTATATAACGCGCGCCCCGCCCGTCCGCTCCTCCATTCCAAGCCCCTTCCCATCTTTCTCAACCCAGCTCTCTCTTTCACACACGCCTCTCCCTCCCCTCTCTCTCGTCCTCTCGGAGGCAGCCATTCCCGCTTCTTGCGAAGCTTGGTGTTGAAGTAAGGGAGGAGGAGACCGGTGTTGTTGGGTCCGTCGGAGGAGGAGATGTCTGAGGTGTCGGGGATCAACCAGGCGGAGGTGGAGGACCAGGCTGCCGGGCAGCTGGAGCTGCCGCCGGGGTTCCGGTTCCACCCCACCGACGAGGAGATCATCTCGCACTACCTCACGCCCAAGGCGCTCGACCGCCTCTTCACCTCCGGCGTCATCGGCGAGGTCGACCTCAACAAGTGCGAGCCATGGGACCTCCCAGGTTAGTACTACTCCTGCTACTAGTAGTATCCATCCAAGATATCTGCAGCCGAAAGCCGTTCCTTTTTGTGTAATTCTCGTTGAAAAATCTCGGCCTGATTTGAGTTTCCGTGGTTTGAATTTTTCTTTGCAGCCAAGGCCAAGATGGGTGAGAAGGAGTGGTTCTTCTTCTGCCACAAGGATCGCAAGTACCCGACGGGCACGAGGACGAACCGCGCCACGGAGAGCGGGTACTGGAAGGCCACCGGCAAGGACAAGGAGATCTTCAAGGGCCGCGGCGTCCTCGTCGGCATGAAGAAGACGCTCGTCTTCTACCGCGGCCGCGCCCCGCGCGGCGAGAAGACAGGATGGGTTATGCACGAGTTCCGCCTCGAGGGCAAGCTGCCGCACCCGCTCCCGCGCTCCGCCAAGGTCCGGCCGTCGCGCCCGATACTGCCTGCGCCTCGTTTACTGCTTTTGAATTTATTTTTTCCTTCTGTTCTGGGATGTACGACGAGCTAAATCTTTCTTCCTTCCTTGTCGCGTGAAGGACGAGTGGGCCGTGTGCAAGGTGTTCAACAAGGAGCTGGCGGCGAGGACCGGGCCAATGGCAGTCAGCCGGCGCGGAGCTGGAGCGCGTCGGGTCGCTGGGGTTCCTCACCGACTTCCTCGACACCGCCGAGCTGCCGCCGCTCATGGACCCGACCTTCGGCGCCGACGTCGACGAGGTGATCGACTTCAAGGGCCTCGCGTCCACCTCCGGCAGCCACGGCGCCGCGCCGGGCATGAGCTACCTGCCGGTCAAGACGGAAGAGCAGTACCAGCACCACCAGCAGCAGCAGCCGTCGATGTTCTACACCAACCCGTACTTCTCGCTGCCGGAGGTGAACTCCGGCGACCTCCCGTCGACGGCGATCCGGCGGTACTGCAAGGCGGAGCAGGTGGCGTCGGGGCAGACGACGTCGGTGCTCAGCCCATCCCGCGAGACCGGGCTCAGCACCGACCCGAACGCCGGTGGCTACGCGGAGATCTCGTCGGCGGCGACGTCGCACCACCAGTTCGTGCCGACGGAGTTCGACGACTCCGTCATGAACCTCGCCGACATCTGGAAGTACTGATCGGAGGCCGCCCACCCACCTCTCGGGATTCGGGTTCCGGCCGGCCGGTTGGTTGATTAATTGCTTGATTTGATTGATTATTATCCGGGTGCTCCATGCTCGGGTTGGTGACACTTCGCTGACGCGACGATCGTCATCGCCTCCGCAGCGCAGGCCTCATCCTCACCTCGGGTCTGATTAGATTATTATCCCGTCCAGACCGCCAGGGGATTAGCGCCTGCTTGTTAATTAATTACCCTGTTGTCCTAGGTTCCATGGTTCTGTGTACATAGTACTCCACTACTACTCCGATTGTGTAGATTAGATAGGATTAATTACTGAATGTGTGTAGATTAATTAGGGGGGCTGCATCTGCTGTGCAGGACTGTTGAATTTACGAATTGTTGATTAATTTGGGCGGTTCATGGATGAGCCAGCTAGCTGTTAGTAGCTTTGGATGTACTTCTTGTCCCCCATTGATTGCTCACTCAGAGCTAGACATTGCCATTATGTGAATTGATACCTCGGTTAACCTTTTTTCGGCTCACACTTCTGTACCGCTTTCCGCTTGTTAACTCTGTCGCATCGCACGGCCGCTCGTTTCGACAGGGCAAGGGCAGCTCGACGGGACGAGGCCGAGAGAACTGATTAGTGCTGCTCATAAACGCCTGCTTCGGATATCAAATCTAGCAGTAGCAGCAACCAACTAACCTACTGCCCATGAGGACCCTTGCGCGATGCGACGGGTGGTCGGGCCACGGATGAATCATCGTTCGAGCGACGGGCCCGTCCCGGTCAATCGCGTCGCGTCGCGCGTGACGCCATGGCGGCTCGGCGGCTCTCTCTCTTCCCCCTGTTGTGCGATCCGAATCCGGCCAATTATTTTCGAGGCGACCTCGTCCTCATCGCGCCTCAGTTGGAGAGGAATGGCCAGGCGAGCGCGGACGTAGGGCGCCGCAAAGTACTCGTACTAGCAGCCTATAGCCGCCAGCCTTATCTCGTTCCGGAAACCTCAGCAGCAGCAGCCTCCTCTCCGACGTCTCCGCGCGCGCGCGCGCGCGCAAAAAGGCAGCGGACGAGACGAGACGAGACGAGACGGGCAACGGAAACCGCAACGACCGCACCACATCCATCCCAACCGACCCAACAACCAACCGCCTCTCTCTCGACGGCAGAAAAACTTGTCGAGCACACACGCGCGCGCGACGACGACGGGGACGGCCGGCCGCAACCCCCGCGCCCGGGCGACGGAAAAGGCGTCGCTGCCTGCTGCTGCTCCTGTAGCGCATTCCGTGTGCGGGTTTGACTTGTGCGCGCAGCAGCAGCGCAGGAGGATACGCGCGCGCGCGTGCGAGATCGCGTCGCGTGGCGTGGCTTGCTCTGCATTCGACGCAACGGGGCTTGTGGCGCGCCGTGGTCGGGGGGAGCCGGGGTTTCCGGCCGAGCCATTTCCACGCGCTCGTTTCGTGCATCGAAACCCGGTGGGAGCCGGGATTAGGAACTGACAGGGACGGAATGGAAGGATCAGCGAGATTCGCTCGGCCACATAAAGTATACGCGAAATGAAAATACAAATAATTAGCGAATATTCTGTATTCTTCGCCTCACCCCAAGGCTAGGAGGAAAAGAAAAGGCTTAATAGGCGAGCCGTAGGGGGCGGGCGTCGTCACCCCGAAACAAGTCATCATCCTCCATCATCAGCTGCAGCTGGGTCCTCTCCTGATCTCCTCTCATCTGGCGCCGAACGGATTGGCTCAGAATTTTTTTTTAAAATAATATATTTTTAATTAAAAATTGCAAAACTGGGGTACGTTTGTCAAAAATTGCAAAAATAGGTAGCTGTCGGTAACTAGAGGACCGACAGAGGACCTATCGGTCGTCCGGTAACCGATAGGTGTTCGGCAGCAGTCCACGACAGCACTCGGAGGCCGGAGGACAGCCACGTAGGACCTGTCGGCGATCCAACGCCCGACAGGCACCTATCGGTAGCCCGAGACCCGATAGGGGCCTATCGGTCACACAACTACCGATAGGTCCCTTCTAATTTGAAATTTGATTTTTTTGAAAATTTGAAAAAATTGAAACAAAAAATATGTAAAAAAACTAGACGTCATTTGGAGACCATTTGTGAAAACCATACACGAATTGAAGTTCGTTTGATGGGTCAAATAATTAACGGAAGATTCATGAATACGAACTCAGAACCGGCAGCCACAAATCCTCAAAATTCGTCGATTTGGGTGATGGATTTGCTCCTAAGATGACTCAAATGGATGACTAGGGATGCGAGGAAGCTCTGTGTGCGAGGAATCGAACAGAAAATAACCAGAGAAGCGGGAATTAAAGATTGAGGATTTGTGGCTGCCGGTTCTGAGTTCGTATTCATGAATCTTTCGTTAATTATTTGACACATCAAACGAACTCCAATTCGTGTATGGTTTTCATAAATGGTCTCCAAATGACGTCTAGTTTTTTTTTACATATTTTTTGTTTCAATTTTTTCAAATTTTCAAAAAAAATTAAATTTCAAATTAGAAGCGACCTATCGGTAGTTGGGTGACCGATAGGCCACTATGGATCCCCGATACCACCTATCGGTCACCCAGTTACCGATAGGTTCCCGTCCCAGCCACCTCAGCTTCCAAATCAGCTGCCACGAGGGCTGTCGGTCGTCCAGTGACCAATTGGTCACTGGGTGACCGACAGGCACCTAATTTTGCAATTTTTTCAGATCGGCCCCCAGATCTGCAATTAATCATTAAAATAATATTATTTTAAAAAAAAATTCATTGGCTCAATCCAGAGGGTGTTCGTTTCCCTCCCCTCTAAAATTTAGACCTGTCACATAAAAAAATATATTATTATTTAAGAATATTAAATAAAATTTAATGACAAAACATTTTTACAGATGGATACATCTTTATGAAATGAATTTAATGAGCCTAATTAATCTATGGTTTACTACAGTGATGTTACAGTAATGCTACAGTACCCATCGTCTAATCGCGGCTTAACTACCCTCGTTAGATTCGTCTCGCGAATTAGACCAGGGGTCTTGCAGTTAGTTTTATAATTAATACTCTTAAATAACAAGATTCTTTTTATTTAGATCCTTCTAAATTTTAAACCCCATGCAACAAAAACCCCAAGTCGCACCGCGTGACGTCACAACTTTATACTACTGCTCCCCCATCATTTGCCGGTCCATAAACAACGCCCGTCCGTCTTGGACTGCGGCGGGCTCTAATAAAAAAACGGGTGGGAGTAGTAGAGTAGAGGAGCGAGCGCTAATCGTCGTCTCGGCGGGGGATCAGGGGCGCATGTTGCCTGCCACGGTAGCCAGTAGCCCTCTTTAATTATCATCATCCCGGCGAATAATCCGGTTTAATTAACCCCTGCGCCGCTGTCCGGGCCTGCAGGTTGCTTTCAGTCGGGTGATTAGGGCGCGGATTTTGGAGGCGATCGCATCAGACGAGCACGCGGCCGGGCCAATGGCGGTCGACGTCCGCTTCGGCTAGTGGCGCGTTTAGATATTGTTTAATTAAGCTTCCCCTTTCTTTCACCTCCAGGAAATAGATAATGTTCTTTAGACGCTTTGTTTGGGCATCATAAATTAAGTTTGGATGCGATTGAGGGCCGGGCCGGGGACGTGACCGCTAACTACCCGGCCAGAGGCCGCACCGCACCAGAGGAGTCCTGATCGCTGGCGGCGGAATTTTCCGTGCTCGATCGCGAGCTCTGTGGCTCCATGCCGTCCGGACATGGGAGGTTAATTGGCCGGTGACTGATCGTGGTATATTCGCACAGCATCAGGACGGGGTCCTGAGTTTATTGTTGTTTATCAGCTCGTGAATCGCAGTCGTGCGCGCGCCAAGGTCACCCTGGTGAGTGACGACCGGTGACCAACTGAAAGCAAGCGAAGAAGCATTGGCGGAAAAACTCTGCAGATTCAGTGTCTTTCGACAGGTGCGATTTTGCCACTGACGAAGATCGGACGGCTCCCGAGCCAGTCCGTAACGTGTGCACTGCGTAGGCGCACGGCTCACACGCGCCTTGCTCCCAATTCCACAAGGCGAGGTGTCCGCGGCGTGTCTGCACATTTCATGCTGTGCGCTCTCTCTGTCCGATCGTGTCCGTTTCCACCTCTTGTTCCGCGCGAGGGGCCGACACGCATGGGCTTCTAGAAAACAGATGTGCAATCCGCTGGAGCCCTACAAGTGGCCGCCACACTTGGTGCCTCCACATTGTCGACACCTGTGTGCGATTTTGTTAAAAAAATTACTCTTTGAGTAAGGGAGAAATTTACCGAGCAGTGCTTTTTCTAGGAAACAGAGGTATCGATATGATGGCCGGCTGATGGGCCGGACGTCCCAGATACTTTTCGAAAGTGATCCAACGCTGCCTATTTCGTAAAGTTTCAAATCCTCTTTGACAACCAGGGCTTAGCACACGCTCTGTCACTGTCCACTCGATTTGGTTCTCGTATACTTGGTGCTGTGTAGCTTTTACGGCGAATAGTACCGGTAGCTTAGCTCTATTGGATGGTTGAAAGCGTCCGGATGTAAAATCTAATGCCATCATCAAAGAGCCTTTATAAAGGCGTCATTCAACAGTGGTAAAAGCGCAGTTGTGAAGGGAGTTATTTTAACTAAAGACAACCTAGCTAAACGTAACTGATCGGTGAAGCAAAAAGTATTGTTTCTGTAATCTTGACGAAACAATCCAACACTTGTTCTTTGACTGTCATCATGCTAAAACTATTTGGAGGGTTGTTCAAATAGCTACGGGATTAGCCCACCTAGATCTTTGAATCATATTGTTGGAGATTGGCTTGCTCTTTTTAACTCAGAAAAGCGTAAAGTTATCCTAGTAGGTGTGGCTGCCATGTGCTGGGCAATATGACGATGTAGGAATGATATTTGTTTTGATAATGTTAAATATACATCGTATATGCAGGTACTTTTCAGAGGAGCTTATTGGTTGCGCTATTAGACGCTGCTGCAACATGAGGAGGTCCGTGACCACGTTCGTGGGGTGAGCGTAACATTGGAGGTTGCTGCATGGGAGCTCTATGCCTCTCACGGATGAAGATTTAATAATAGACTTGGTCCTCCATAGTTTGTTTTATTATTTGTTTTAACCTCTTCTTGTCAATATGGAGATTGACACCTTCTTGTAATAACTAATAAGAAGAAACAAACACCGAGCTGCGTGCTGTGCGGAGGCCGGAAACTTTAAACAGTTTCCATTATCTAGAAAAAAGCGAAGTTGTGACGCATTAGTGCTTCCATCAAAGAAAAAAATGTGACGCGTAAAATTGGTTGATACTACTCCATGATCTGGTCATCGAATCAGTGTACTGTGTGAATTTTTTTTTTGTGTAAGTGTACTGTGTGAATTTATGAAGCAATGTCTTCATCAACTAGAGAAAAATACGTAGCGTTGGACAGGGACGAGACATTTCTGTCCATGTTTGACCCAGTGATACCGACACTACACGCAGCTTGAAACTCAAGCCTTCAAGCACAGAAACGAAGCGTAAAGCAACACATATATGGGTTGTAACACTACGTTTTCGTTAGAGAAACGACCGTCATTTCCAGCCTCACCGTTCTGGTTGATTCCGGGCCGGCTATATATGGCGTCATTGCACGTGATGACGGCCAGTTTAACCCACCGAGGCCGCCCACATCGCCCTCTCGCCGACGACGCCGTACGCGCTTCGGCGCGTGCCGGTGCCACGGTGATTGTGTTTGCTGCCGCTGGCCCACCGGTCTCCTCAGATTGGCAGAGAGGTTTAAGTCTTGCCGTCTTGTTGTCCAAGAAAGAAAAAATGAACCGGAAATTGCACTTGGGCGGGACCCACACACGTCCATCGTTCTAGATGATAGAAACCTCCGATTCCCATATTTCCAACCATGTCTTTGCTGCAGATTAATGTCCGTAGCTAATGCAACTGTCTGAAAATCAAAATGATATTCAGGTCGTTTGTGGAGCAAATGCAGCAAAGCTCACTCTGCGGTCTAGCGCTCGAAATGTCAATAATGTTAGAGTACGATGAACGTATCCTGATATATAGGAATGGGTACCCTTTCCAGGAGGAGAAGGGATATGGCATATACCACAGTGCTAAGAAGAGATCCCTTCACACTTGCCCACTGCATGACTGGAGAATCATCCATATCACACTGCGCACAGTCCAAACGGCCGTGCGCACCGACGACCAGCCAAACCTTCGCCGCGCCGTGCATGGCACGTTTCTTCGCTCTGCATGCACGCACGCTGCCTGCATTGTTCACGTGCCACATTTGCGCCGCCTCATGGTATACGTATTACTACCTTTTTCTGCCGGCCTTACGACGAGGCACCATGTCACTGGTCGAGCCGTATCCGTACGTAGCGTCCATTAAAGTGTGTGAACATCAGAAAAAGCAGTGGGCAAAACGAACCAAACCATCTGGTCCCCAACAAGGGCATCTCCGGCCGTCCTACCTGCGTGGTACGCCGATGGCCATATACCGACTTTAACTGTAGCACGATGTACCGACGGGAGCAGATAAGGTTTGGTAACCGGAGGCTTTGTAATTAACCTACCCTCCTAGATCTCCCTTTTTTCCAGTGGTTGGTGCGGCCGCGTCTCTCTCACCGCAAGTGAACAATAACCTAGTCAAGCGATGCTTCTGCTCGTGCGACGCTATAAACAAAGGAAGACAACATTTTAGTACCAGCTTTAAGGTCACGTGTCATGTCCGGTTACAGTAGTACTTCTTGTGCGACGAAGTGGAACGCCATGAAAGCAATGGATCAGAGGAGAGGGGATAGCTAATTAAGCTAAGCCATCTGCCTCGCTAGCGTCCTTCGCCGTTCCATCATCACAAGTTCTCAACTGCACACTTGGAAAAACCCGTACCAGCAGTGCCCAGTCCGTCACGTCTACCCCTCCACTCGGACGCGCGGCTCGATCTCAGCTGCTGGCGTACGTATGTTTCGCCACCAGAGCCTCGCAAAATCTCGTGTGTCTAATTCACAAGGACGCGCGAGAGTTTTGGAGGCTTGAAACGCCATAAATGTGCGCGAGCTCGAACAAGCGAGGCCATTTGGCAACATTCGAAGGATGTTTGCCGTTTCGCCACTGCAACCTCGCCATCTCGATCCGCGAACAGTGATCGAGCTCTGCTCGTATCTAATCGGATGTCAACGGCCCCAATTAATATGATCTCTAGGAGTAGTTTGCCCTCTCAGACTCTCGTACACTAGTAATGAGCCATGAGTCCATGGTCAGCAGAAGGAGCTGTCACTGGTGACGCTGTCGACGCACAGCTAATCATCATCCGATCATCAGTGAGATCTCAACATCCGGGTTTGATTTCTTCCTCCTTTTGCTCCGCCCCGTCCAAGAATCCGGGGGCGTCTGGTTGCGTCGCGGAGCTGCCAGGTGTGGCTCCGTTGAGTGTGCCACTTGGGGACTCCGAGCTTTCGACGGCGACATCATTATATTCCTTTCCCTTGGCCTCGTGGCGAACAGTCGCGACACGCACAGCTCTGTTCCGCGGCCAATACAACACGTTGGTAATTGCCGCTTCAAAGCTTTTGAAAGAGTTTTACAAGCAACGGCGAGATATTTTTCAAACCGGAAAAACCCGTACATAAAAGCGTGAGGGTTTAGGCCCCGCTAATTAAACTGTTGTTTACGAGTGACTCAGTGATGACATGCTCTGGCTCCAGACCGTTCGTTGCTTAGTTTATGTGTTTTTCCTTAAGTGGGAGTATGAGTGACGGATTAAGGATCGATTAGTTTAAGATTTGTTGCCCCTGCGACCGCGGTCGAGCTCGTTTGTGGTGATAACCATGGCTGCGCGCGGCGGATAAAGAGCTGTGCACGCAACGGGGTGCTCGTCTGTTGGGCGCGGCGTCGTTGACGAGTTCTTTTCCTTCAGTAGTGATCGACTCCCCGAAATGGGCCGGGTGCCGCACTTGTTTACTCGCCGTGGGCTTCCCGTTCGTGGAGAAGACAATTCTCAAACGGTGTTCTTCCTTCGGTTCCGCAATTAATTATATCGCTCGGCGGTTACCGTCGAACCAAAGAGAGGCCTGAGCATTATTGAAACAGTGCGATTTTAATCGCGCATTGACGAACACGCGCAGCAGCAGCGGCAGCAGTGCCGGGTCGTCCAACGAGTCGTGAATTAGAGTTTTACCCAGTGCGTCGTCAACAACGTACGGCTCGGCAGCCTATCGACACAGGAAAAGGGAAGGGAACGGCAAGGTTATCATGAACGCCCAAAGTGTTGGACCATGCGCGCCCAGTGGAGACATCCACGTTCTGACCCGGCCGGCCGGCAGCGGTTCATCTCGACCGCCCCACTCCTCTCTTCTCGCTCGGTGCCGTTTTCTCGCGTCCGGGCGAGCGCGGTCGTCGCCGTTGCACGACGCACCAGCCGTACGTAGTGGTCGGAACGCGGACGGAGCCATGCGTTGCGATGGTGTCCAGCTGGCCACGCGCATGTATCTATATCTAGTCGCCCTCGCGAGCTGGCCACGCGCATATCTGCGCCTGCGGGGCGCCAATCACTGACCTCCGCCTGCAGTGCAGGGTACTCCTCCTGGTTTCGTCCGTTCGTCGACCTGGAGCTGACACGGGCACACACGGCGGAGCTAACTTGTTCGATCGGCTCCCGTTTTAGGCCTCCTTTGAACGCGGGATTTTTTCCTATTCCTACGTTTTTTCTGTGAACAGTCAACTGATTCCTGTGAAATTCCTGTACAATTCCTGTAAAAATCCTGCGGGGCCTTAGACGATGAAGACGGGGCTTTTGCATGCCGCGCGCACGCGTTCCGCTGGCCGGGGGCCACGCTTCTGGTGGGCGAATCGAACAAGCGCGGCCTGCCTGGTTCGATCGTTGAATTGAACGTACTCCGATCCACCGACATACTAGTACTCGTAGTCGTAGGCCCCGGTCGCAATGCGCCTTGTCAAACTGGCGGCACTGGCGAGCTAGCGCGGTGATGTGATGATGCGCATTCAATACTTCGCGTTTGTTTTAGTCCACGCGGTTATTTAATAACCTGGCGCGCTTTTAGTTGATCGCTAGTACTACGCAGTATCTGAAAAAATGCGCGTTTCTTTCTGCTGACACTTTCTTCTGCTTCAACGTTTTTCCTTGCTCGATCGATCATTCATTTCAGCGTGGCTCGTACCCGAAAATGACCGCTTCTGGGGACGTGTACGCGGCTTATCGCTGTACGATCGAATGGCTATGTTACGCGTCGCGACCGCGACATGCTCTATGTTCTGACTCACTTGCGTTGTTTCTTCTTGGCGAATCCACAGCTGCTGTAGCTAATTCTAAGTTTCGACTTTACAAATCGCCACCCAAAAAAAAAAATTGAGCTCCTACAAATCGCCAAATAATGCAACAGTTCACGTGCCCAAACTGACCGTGTGTTCCAAACGGGGAAGAAGACCAAACAAATTTGTAACTCAGTCGGGCCGTCATTAACGGCTTCCACTTGGCCATTTTTTTTTTGAGATGTCCACTTGGCCATTTTGACCCACTGGACTTGCAACGAATTGCATAAGGTGGTCCAGGCCCACCTTAACTGGACCTGCTGCACGCTCATCCAGTTTCACTATCGCATCATCATTATGGAAGCCCATTAGCCCACGGCCTCCAGTTTCACAAGTCGTTTCTTCCTGCCTCGGTCCGGCGAGACCTCGGCGCTTCTCCGCCGTGCTTCCAATCCGCGCCACCACTTCCGACGCTGCGCCGCCCAGCCTTCCGCAACTCCATCGCAGGTGCTAGAGAGCCCAGTCCCTGTAGTTTGTCCGTGAGAGAGCTGTTGCTCGAGCACCCACGGTAGTGGCGGCGCCCCCGGTAAACCCTACTCCAAACCCGTCGCGAAGCCACTGATGGCGTCCTTCCCGCCGCCGCCCTCGCTCCCTCCAGCGCCTTTTACTCCCTCCCCCGCACCTCCGCCGCCGCCGCCGCCGCAGCAGCAGCAGCCGCCCGCCGCGGGGGCGACGCTGCTGGTTCGGCACCTCCCGGAGGCGATCACGGAGGAGATGCTGTCGCGCCTCTTCTCCCACTACGGGGCTACGTCTGTTCGCCCTTGTGCTGGTGGAAAGTACGCGCCTCCTCTCTGCTATTTACCTAATTTGTTGCCTGTCATTTTGCTAGTTTAGCTGTTTAGATGCTATTGTTTAGCTGTTTAGATGCTATTGCAATGGCCAACTGTGCCATATATTCGATCTCTCTCTGCGATATTTTGATTAATATAGCAGTTAGTTGACAAGTTCGTTTTTCTTTTGCTATACTGTTTCAGGTTGAGGAATTGTGCATTTGTAGATTTTAGGGATGAGGCGGCAGCCAATCATGCACATTCCCTGTTGAACAGGTTCGTTTCATCAACTACACACTCAATTAGATTACTTACGCTATCTGTTCCCCAAATTGGTTTCATACACCTAACACGTTGCCTCTTGTCAATGTTACGAGTGAATATCCCTTCCTGCTCATCTGTCCTGATATGTCCTGCATTGCCTTGTTCGCTAAGGGATGGCTTTGCAGATTGAGGTTCCTGGGGAAAGTGTTGATAGTCGAGAGAGCAAACCAACCAAATGCAAAGAATGCACATGTGAAGCATCAGGACCAATCGACGCATGGGGCACCCCAAGTGCCGAACAGTAGTTCCCAGAATCAAAAGGATCCTTCATCGAATGCTGAACCAATTGCTCCTAAGCTTGGTGTGGACTATCCATTTCCGCCTCAGCTTGAGTATGTTCCATTCTGCCTTATTATCACGCATTATCTTGCAATATTCACTGAACACACGAAGCTATTTTATAAATTTGATTACTATATTCTGATCTGCAAGTTTATATCCTCTTTGTTCTCAGAAAATACCCATTTAATCATTTGAGAGTTTCAATTGTTGTCTGCAAAATGTGATTTTTTATTCCAGTTATCTCTGGTTAAGCCTACCTGCATGCTCATCACACAAAACTTTTTGCTTCAATGAAATGAATCTCCTGTCAATTCATTCAAAAAACAGTTACGAAATTGTCTTGCTTATTCACAACATAATGCTTGAACACATGAAAGTTACGAGTTTACTTACCTATATCGGAATGTGAAATATCGAAATTCAGTTAACATAGTCTCTCAGTCGGAAGGCCCGTGAACTGTTTCTGCACAGTATGTATGACCCATTTGCTGTTATTGTCTTTCTGGATGTAACCAGTAGTCCAGTATCAAGCTAGTGTCAATCCCAAGATACTGTACTCTGTCTTAATACAATTCTCTAACTAAGATCCACAATGCTACATAGTTTTCCGTTTAGGGCAAGGGGACCTCTGCATCAGTTTTTTTTTTTTTCCCAGTATATTGTTGGTGTTCCTGATCCCCTGCACCTTCTTGAGTTTGATCTGAGTGCCCTTCATGTTTTATAGGTATGCATATCCACCACCAGATGGAAACATACTGACAAATATCGTCAACGCCCTCATTGCTGTTCCTCGCTTCTACACGCAGGTTTCTTAGGATTCCATTCTACTCCATGCATCCCCACAACAGATGCATTTTGATCAATGTATTGTCCTTTTCACAGGTATTGCATTTGATGAATAAGATGAATCTTCCAGCCCCATTTCGAATGGCATTGCCTACTCCACCACTACCATCGCATGTCCCTGCTCCTTCTCAGCCACCACCTCCACCACCACAACCTTCTACAACAGATGAGCTTCGCCCGGCTGATTTGTCTAGTGATGAATCTGAATTGGAATCATCTGATGTATGTTCTAGTTCAGCCTTTCTAGTTTTCACCTTTTAACTCCTTTGGCAGATCATTCATACACATTCTTTATTGCAGGAAGATGTTGATAAACGTAAAAGCAAGCGGGCAAAGCACGAAGCAATTGTTGGTCCTGCAGTTGATAAAACTGTTGCTCATGAGGCAGTTGGGGTGAAACCCGCTTCATTAGTTTCTAGTGAGCTTCAAGTGATAAAAAAGAAAAATCCAGTACTTCAGGTTGAGTGTTCTTATTTTATAGTCATTAATAACTCATTATGGCCTTGTCATTTTCTGAATTCTAGTGTAATGTTTGTCTCCAGATAAAAATTGCCCCTAAGCATACACAGAAGGAACCTCCTGTCCAGAGTACAACCGACAACGAATTGATATTAACACACGAACAACTTGAAGAAAAACATTTTGTTACAACCGAGGAAATCGAGAAAGAGAAATTACCACCAGAGGAGATTTTGTCCCTTCCTATGTTCAAGGTAAATTATTTTGTTTACTAAGTACTGATGGATACCATGTCATGTGCGCAAAATTGCATCAGATTGTCCCTTTTATGTCAAGCATTGATGCTGTAGCATAACGTCAAGTGATTATTATGAATGTGCACCATCATAAGTTGATGAGTTGTTTTTATCCTGTTCATCTTGACGACGAGAACCCAAAATGTTGAAAACTGGTGATTCACATAGTTAACTTTTATATTTATTGATCATACTCTGTTTCTAAATGTAAGCTGTTTTAGACTTGTGCACTGGAAAGTGCTGATATGACCTCATCCTCATTGTACTGTATTTATTACATATTGGAAAATGCAGCTCATTATTTTTGAGAGGGATAGCAATTAGCAATAGCAAGAGCCTAATTAGGAATATGTTTGAATCAGACAAGAGGAAGTCAGTATTGTTAGTTACTGTATTTCACAATGAGGTCTATTGTGTTATTACTCCACTATGACCGTCTTTTCTATACCGATGAAGTTAGTATTGTTGGTTACTACCTCCGGACTTGAAATGCTGTCGTTCAGACAGCGTAGTCAAACTAAAAATGACTTAGGTTTGCTGTCCGGACGACAATAATTAAAGTCCGGAGGGGGTACTGTATTTCACAATGAGGTCTAGTGTATTATTACTCCACTATGACCATCTTTTCTATATTAGTAACCACAAATTAGACTTCAAGCAATACATTTTCTTTTCGCAGAATTACACCCCAGGGAATCCTGCCAGTGTATTATACATTAAAAACCTGGCAAAGGATGTCAGCCAGGATGACTTCTACTATGTGTTTGGTAAGGCTGTTACAGACTGGTTCTTTGTGGGGCCTTGCTTCAGTACTCCTAGGACAGAATATTTTGAAATCTTAAAGTTGTACTTTAAAAAGGTAAATTCTTACCTGCAGTCATTGTACTGAAATTGGATTGAGATGCGACCGTATGTTGCCACTTGCAACTCAGGCTGACGCTGACGCAATCTTATCTGTACACTGACATCATACTTTAATTTTCATGGTGGTTATGCTAGTGTTATTAATCACAATGTAGATGCATACATGCATCTGTTGTTGAGGTATTCATGGGACAGAGAGGTGCTATGACATTGTGCAAACCGGCCGGAACAAAGATCCGCTACCCAGTAAATGGTACTTGCGTGTGCTGTGGCTCAATTATTGGCTTTGGATGAAATCATTCTGTCAACCTAAGAGGTGCCAGTGTGCCCTCTATTTGTGCCGATATTTATTCTCTCTTTTTTTTTGTAAAAAAAATATTGGAGCAAGGCCCTTCTCTACTCACTGCATGATTTTCTTGATTTGCTTACTAAGCTCCTTTCTTCAACTCCTCTCTGTAGGGTCTCTTTTCAAGAGCATGGACGCTGCAAGATCTGGCTTAAGTATCAAGTTGATGCAGGTTAGATGTGTATACATTTATTCCGCGCCCTTGTCAATTGTCGGTAATGAATTTGTTCAGAAACCTGCCAACTGAGTCCCTAAAAGAATTTATTTCGCATTCATTGTTTAATGTTAGATGAAATTATCTTAAAGCTGCGGTCAAAGTTCTTGTTTCCGCCACCATTTATCTTATCATGATAGTATGTTATTATGTTTCTTCAATTGTTTTCTTCTTGTTCCAGGAAGGACGGATGCGCGGCCAAGCCTTTGTGACATTTCCGACAGTTGAGCTTGCACAGCGTGCACTGGTTAGTGATGTGACTGTAAACATGATCCATTAATTAATGCTGCACAGCTAGACACATAACTAATTGAGTGCTCCAAAATGATAATAGTGACAAGTTTTCTTTGAAGTTGCTATAGCAAAGATAAATTTGGCCCCAAAAAAAAGGCAGTCAATAACACTAATTATCTGGAAACAACATGCATCATTTTTAATTCTAAATACTAATATATTGCATTTTATTCAAGCTATTTTCATGGTTCTTTGTTATTGAGTCCATAAGTGATATGGACTATCATCCTTATGATTTGCAGAATCTAGTACATGGCTATGTGTTCAAAGGCAAACCAATGATCATACAGTTTGGTAGAAATCCTGCTGCGAACAAAGCATCCTAGAATGGATTTCATTTTTTCGCTTCAGATTTTGAACCATTTAGGGATGGGAAAGTGGCAACCATGGGTATCTGCTTCAGGTACCTGCTGGATGAGTATGTGGACACCGCAGTAGGTTGATATTTGTTTGATTGGTTCTTGAAAGAATGTTACTGGCTAATTGCTTCACAGTGTTACCTGATGTTGACCAAGGAACAAAGTCACTGCTCTCATTTCACCATCTGTAGGGAATGTTTTAACTAGCTTTGTTGTTCAATGTGAAATACAATGTATACAGATCAACACCAACAAGAAAAATTCAAAATCAGCAAAAAGAAGGGCAAAGAGCAACTGATTCAGATTTGAAGTAGGTACAGTTGTTTTTAGTGTTTCTGTTCTGTGTGTAATCTGAACATTTTGGAATAGAAACCAATCACATTTGCAGAAGAACAGAAGCTGAACGTTACCATTTATCTAGTTGTAGGACTAAAATTTTGCTGTTGCTCACTTCTCTGAATGTAAAAATCCCTATCTAATTTCGTTTCTATATTGTATGTTTGTATCATCATGGCCTGCTCTGTGACATCAGTTAATTGCAAAACTACCAACAGTAGCAACATCTGTTACCGCTGAACTGGCTGCTGAATTGAGGTTGCTACCGCTCTGCCCATTAAATCTTGAAAGGTACTCCTTTTGAAAGGTACATATCATACATCCTCTGTTTGGGGACTTGAAGGGAGAAGAAATACTGGTCCTGTTCTGAACTTGGAGTGCTAGTGCATTCAGCGTCGGACTTCTGGCAGATGAAAAGATTGCTCGGCATGGAGTCTTTTCAGAAGTGCTCGTTGGAATGGTATAACTAACCAGGAATGGCGTCTCTTTTTTGGCGAAATGAAGTGACTAGTTAGAGCAACTCCAACAGGCTGTGTATAATGTTGCAACTAGCTAAATATAGCTATTTTCTGGAAAAACGCAGCTCCAACAGAATCGTTATCGACCTCTCCATTTTTTCTCCCTCGCCATCCCGAATTCTTCGCTCGCCAGGTTTGACCAGCTCGCGCCGCTCGCCATCGCCCCTTCCCGCGCGCCCACGTCTCGTTCCCGCCCCCACATCCCGTTCATGCCCCTTCCCAACGCCGCCACAACCGGCACCCGGCGACGGCGACAACGACTTCTCGGGCGCGGCGGCTGGCTGGCATCGCGCATGTCCTCGTGCTCCATAGACCTCGCCGCTGGTCCCGAGGTGGTCGTGCAAGAGCTGGAAGTGCTTTTGATGCCGGGGAAGTTGTTCATCGCGTGGGCGGGGTCGTGGTGGCGGCAGGTCGGCTCGGGGCACACGAACATGAAACTAATCTTCCTTCCCGGGTTCAGAAGCTTTCCTGACTCGACGCTGTGTAGCCGGCGGTGCTTGTGCAGGCTGTGGACGGGTGCGGGGCTTCTTTCTTCTGACGAACAGGCACCCGATCGACGCTTGAAGGAGATGGATTGCCAACAACAACTCGACAAGGTACAGTTGATTGGGTGCTGGTGATCACTAAAATGGATTACTTGGGGAATGTATAAAGAAAATATGCGACCAATTTGTTCTTGTTGATGGATAATGTCGCGAATTTCAGGATTTTGTGCCTAAGGTTTGAGAAGAGGAAAAGTAAAATTGAGGAAGAATTCAGGATAAAATCCACCAGAGTTTGTCTTAATGGACGAGACCCTGGAGCTAGCAGCTTGTCCGCACCTTGAGGATGGCAAATATTTCTTCCATCTGGAGGATTACGATGAGCAACCTGTGCCTTGCACGTGCTGGACGAGGTGCGCAAAGCAAAGCTAGATGAGGAAGAAGACCCCTGCGCAGCTGTGCTCAGGAAAAAAGGGCAGCTAACGGCCCAACGAACAGTGGCCCAAAAGCCAATATTTGCAGCCCACAAACATTTGAATATAGAGAGGATTAAAATTTAGAGAGGCTGTTGGTTTTGATCACGTTTTTGCTAGCCATTTTGTTTTACATAATAACTAAACTAGGATTTTAGCTATTTATTTTTAGCTAGTCTTTTGGAGATGCTCTTAAGCGAGGTTTTGTTTTCTGATATCTTCGGTGATGCCGTGCCTTGCTAGAAAGCTGATCAATTTGGGAAAAAAGGATAAAGGATTGCGTGAGACATCACAATTGTCGCTGTCTATTATTCATTTAATAATCTTAAAATAGACGACCAACACAATCCGTACATGCGACTCGTTTGCTATCAATAGAGTGGCAATTGTGCGAGTGCGTTAATCGCTCACCGCATACATCATCCTTTTATCCGAAACTGGTTGCTATGAATAGGAGCTACTCAGCAGCTAAAATCACCACACCCACGCGATCTCACCTATATCCAATCAGTTTGCTATAGATAGTGGTGGCCTAGTTCAGTCCGCTGGAACAAAAGCAGCATACCACATTTTTTACCAACACGAGACTAAACTTAGGGGTCAACAAAGAGGATAATTACGTTTGAAAAGTGGAAAACACACGCCGTCTGTTTCAGCGGCTCATCTGCGAGTGCTTATTTATTTAGCCACCACCAGGCATGCATTGGTTAGGTTAGGTGTATTTTCCGCATCAGAAAGTTGGTAAATACTGAATAAGAAACGTTAGTAGTGTTCGTCTCGTTGTTTTGCAGCGGCTGCTTTGCAGCAGCTACAGTGTTTGCAATTATTTCTTCTGCAGTTGCTACAGTGTTTCTGCAGCTGCTACACAACGTGTTCGCCTCGCTGCTTTGCAGCAGCTACAGTGTTCGCAGTTATTTCTTTTGCAGCTGCTACAGTGTTTCTGCAGCTGCTACAGTATTCGCAATTATTTTTCTGCAGCTGCAGCCGCAGCTGCAGCGAAACGAACAGGCTAACAGTGTTCGCAGTTATTTAAACGAACAGGCTGGTTATACAATACAACCTGGAACAGTTAGTCCTTCTGTAAAAATAAGCGAAGAATAACCAATAACGTTGAATAGGTCTGACGAGTTATTTGTCCAGCGATTAATCAAAGAGCGAGGTGGACGTACGACCAACTCAGGATGCAAAGCTGGGGCAATGAAATAGGTGTCGCCACCTCAAAATGGAATAAAAACGAAGAACAAATAATTTGTGAAGCTTCACCAAGAAATCCGTTGGCCATGGGCACCCACCGCCACATCGCTGTCAACGGGGCCCCACAGCTCATCCTTGACCAAAAACACGTCCGCCACGAGTCAGGATGCAAGTGGGTACCCAATGGGTATTTGCGGGTCAATCATCTAGTTCATTTGCTCTACTATCTTGCTAGGATGGTGGGAAATTCTAGTTCATTTTGGAGAAATTTTGGGTCGACCCATGACCCAAAACTATGCAAACCTGCATCCCTAGCCACGAGTCCCCGGGGTAACCCCACGAGTTCTCACCCACGCCCTCCGCGTGACATGTGAGCCCCACAACCGCTTATTATTCTTATCCAGAATATATCCAGAATTTATCCGTTCCGAAAATACATACCGGCAGCGAGCCAGGAAATACCGGAAGTACCCTCCACGTGGCGACCGTCGAACGCTGATAGCTCCATCCGACGCCTGTGATAAATTGACGGGTGGGAGCTGGGGATAATTACCGTCTGGCTGGAGGGGAAAAAGACGCGGCGGCGATTTTTCACTTTGCGCTTGCTTTTATCCGTGGGCCTCCTTTTTAAAAGGCGCTACTTTCCTTCGCCGCTTCCGCAACCTTCTTCCATCTTCTTCTCTCCCGTGTTCCCTTTCCTCTTTCTAGCGCTCTCTCTTCTCGGAACTCTCTTCTTCGAGACCATGGCGGCGGCTCAGGCGGTGGCAAAGGGGAGCGTGGTCTCGCCCTGTGGCAATCTCGGGCGGCGAAGGAGCGCCGTGGCGGCGCGGATGGCGCCGTCGTCGGTGCGGATCGGCGGGTCCTGGAGGAAGACCGCGTTCCTCGGCGGGAGGCTCGCCGTCGGTCCCAGGAGATCGAAGCCCGCGTCGCGGAGTCTCATGGCGTCGCCGGTGCAGGTGAATATAGATTTCTTTTTGGGAGGAGTAAATTAGGTTTTCTGCGAACTTTTTTCATGTCGGTGCAGTTCCGTGCTATTTAAGTTTTTTTTTTTCTGAGTAGTAATTAATCCCCCTTTGAAAGATATTACTGTTTTTTAAGTTTCTCTCCATTTGTCTAGAATTATTGATTTTTATTCCTAATTTTGAATTCATACTTATATTATTTAGCCCGTTTGACTACTTTTTGAACTTTTTTGTTATTTTTAGCGTTCCTAAATAGTAAAAAAAAACCTAAAATATAGGTATAATTTCGAGTACTTATATGATCTGCTCATTGTTTTCGCGTAGATGAACCTTACGATCGGGAAAGGCATGAGGTGGTGGGAGAAGGGGCTGCAGCCCAACATGCGGGAGATCGAGTCCGCCCAAGACCTCGTTGATTCGTTGACCAACGCCGGCGACAAGCTTGTCATCGTGGACTTCTTCTCCCCCGGCTGCGGCGGGTGCCGTGCTCTTCACCCCAAGGTGTGAATAGGACAGAAATCAAACTCACCTTGCATATCAACCGTCCTATGATTGAGTGCTGTTGAAAAGATTGGCGTGTTCTGAGAGAATTTATTTCCCTGTGCAGATTTGCCAGATTGCGGAGCAGAACCCAGATGTGTTGTTCTTGCAGGTCAACTATGAGGAGCACAAGTCTATGTGCTACAGCCTTCATGTCCATGTCCTGCCCTTCTTTAGGTTCTACAGGGGAGCTCAGGGAAAACTCTGCAGCTTCAGCTGTACTAACGCAACTGTAAGATTCTGATCCAATCTTGTACTCCTCATGTTTGCTGTTTAATTGTCTTGAAACACATAAAAGGAAGTCATGCACCAACTCTTTTGGAAGATGTGGCTGTGGACCAGAGAGTAAAAGCAGCACATCCTTTGACATTGTAGAAGTCTCCTTTAGAGCTACTAGAATAATTGGAAGACATGAAATTATTTGTTGAGCTTTTAGTTGGAAGAAATGGAATTATTTGTTGAGCTTTTAGTTGGAAGAAATGGAATTATTTGTTGAGCTTTTAGTTGGAAGAAATATAATTGTGTATTGAGATGTAGATACGAATTGCGAGCAGATGTTCGAACCTGTCGTGCCAGACCAAAATCATGAAGAATAGAAAAGGCCTTATAGGTTTCTCCCAGAAATTCATGCGGTTGCCCTGACCTTTACAATTGTTCTTATTGAACCCAACTGGACATATAGAACATAATGATAATCATGTTACTTTGATTTTGTTTCCATTAATACTAGGTGTTAAACATTTTCATTAGGCTTAGGTTAATTCTTTGGGAATAATTCAGTTGAGTGTTAGTCTATTTGTTAGTTGTTGTTGCCATATGCTTGTTACTGATTGGATGGTAACTTCTCTGTGCAGATTAAGAAGTTCAGAGATGCGCTTGCAAAGCACAAACCAGATAGATGTAGCATTGGCCCAACTAGGGGGCTGGAAGAAGCAGAGTTACTGGCCTTGGCTGAAAACAAAGACCTGGATTTCACCTACACCAAGAAACCAGAACTGGTTCCCAGTGGAGATGCAGCTGCTGAGGTGATTTCTCCTGAGCCTCCAAAGCTTCCCGCGACCACAAAGCCGTTGGTCAGGCAGGGATCGCAGGAGAGGTCCTTGGTCTCATCAGGAAGATGAGACTTAATGAACTGACGATGATCTTTATGATCCCATCGTTCAGTAATGTACAGTTCTATGGTTCTTGGTGTGCACAGGTTGTACCGTTTCATGGTAGTAAGGGTGCAGGCTTCAAGATTTTTACCTGTGAAGCCTGCCCGCCTGTCCCTGTAGTTTAGCTGTATTAGTAGTAGCAGCATGTTGTAAGCTTCTGAATTCAGGAAATTGTATGGTTTGTATTAACATGATATTTTGTCATATTCCATGAATCGTCGTGGATGAATTGGTACTCATTAATCTCTCTAGTTCAGGATATTGTTTGTTGAGGCGTTACTATCGGTCACAAGAATGAAGTTGTATGTTTTGAAGGACTTTATGGTCCCGGTCAGCCAGCCTAATTGCTTGTAATATTTATCAGGTAGCGTGGTATGATGTGGTTCGCTTCCTGCCTTACAAGCGTCAGGAGGATGGTGGTAAGAAACCGGTGGAGATAGCGATTGTTCTAACTGGACGCTGGTGGCTCCTGTAATTCGAAGCGTGCCTTTTGCAATTGGGTAGTATAGAGACAGGAAAGAGGGTTTGAACCTTTGTGAACAAGGTATGGACTTGTGGTTTCTCTTGATTGAAGCCAGATAAAGGTGGTCCTGGCTCCTGTTGGACAAGATAGGGTGTTTTAACTCATCAACGAACGTATCATATGCCCTGCCATTTGTTTTTTTTTTTTGACGGGAACTACGGCAAACCTTGCGGCCTGTCTGAACTTTTATTATTAAAAAAAAGGACTGTACAACAATTACAAGATTCAATTTACAAATTACAATACTAGAACCAAAAGAATGAGAAGAAGAAAAGGGAAAAGCCTATATACATGATCTACAAGTTAGCTAAGGTGGAGAAATGAGCTGCCCAGGCCTTAAGAACACCTTTACAAGAATTATTTACAGCACGGTGCGCCCAAAGACTGAGATCACCCGAACACCTACCTAGCACACTCCTGTTCACTTCTTCTTCATTCCTGAAAACCTTTGCATTTCTGCATTTCCAGATATTCCACAAGATCGCGGTGAGAACCATTGATTTTAGTTTTCCCGAAGCCAATCCTGGACCGATCAGATTAGTCCCATAGTTGTTCAATGCTGTCCGACAAAGGATCTGCTAAAATAACCTGCCAGAAAAGTCTTGCCCGTCGACAGAAGAGAAACAGGTGCGGTACATCTTCATTTTGTCCACAGAAAGGGCAAGAGCCCGAATTGTTTGCCCGCCTGCTACGCAGCCTAGCATTCGTGTTAAGCTTATGATGATGAACGAGCCACAAGAAAAAACTGCAGCGAGGGACGGCATAGGTGCGCCAAATACTACTAGAGAACGGATCATCTTCCAAGTGCTGGAAATGAGTGGCATAGGCCGCAGCAGTGGAGAAAGGTTTTGGCCAGGGACCCCTCATGAAACGAGCATCCGGGGTAGAAGGGTCTAAGTTGTAGGTGTCAAGGAGGACACAGAGATCAGAGAGCTCGCGCGTCGCAACGCCAGAGAGACGAGGCTGTAGGTTCAACGCAAGTGGCGAGGCGGACAGAGCCTGCCGGACAGAGATGTTTGGGCGAGATGAATGTGAGAATAAGGCCGGATACTGAGCTGCTAAAGGAGCGTCGCCTGCCCAAAGGTCGAACCAAAAGGAGCTGGTTTCCCCGTCACCCACAATTACCTTTGTGATTTCACGGAAGTTAGCGAGGGTGGAAACGATGCCAGACCAGATCGCGGTGTCAAGGTGGTGATCATCCCCCAAGTCCCTGTCAAGAGACCACCCGTATTTGGATCGGAACCAAAGGAGCCACGGTTCGTCACCACCAGAATGGAGCTTGTAGAGAATTTTTTATAGAAGGCAAATATTATGGGCGTGCAAGTCACGAATAGCAACCCCTCCTTTATCTTTTGGCATAGGTACCCCTCCACCAGAATGGAGAATTGTTTGTTTAGGCATAGGTATTCGAAACTGAGAAGAACATGGCACCAGCCAGCTCAAAAGAATTCTAGTCCACAGGCCTCATTTTTCCGTTTTTCTGATCAATCGGATCTGGATGAGGGAAAAAGAAAGAAAAGAAGACGACGAGGAGAGCTGGCATCCTGGTATGGCTGGCCATATGGAACTCGGAACGCGGTGTCTATTTTTCTCCACACTCATGTATGTGGGTACTGGTGTTGGGCTCCCTTCGGAAGGCTTCGGCCTCTCTCGTCGCCAAATATCTGCTGCGTGGCGCGCTGTGGGTTCCAATTGCAACGGCCGCATATGGATCCGCTTGAATAGAGGCGTTATCCCGAGTCTATCTGAATGCAGAATATTGCATGGAAGGGGAATATTGCCCCCGCCGAGGAATCAGAGTCACTGATAAATGACTTGGAAGTGGGAATCAGGAGAGAAATTGGCCAGGTAATAAATATCTAAAGTTTGTACTTTTGTGTACGTCAGTGCGTGTTTGCACTCTACTACTACTGAGCTTCTGGTGATTTGTTAGTTGTCGAAGGCGACCGGAGGCCATTGGGGTTTCCGTTTCACTACTGTGTTTGATTTTTGAAATAGAGAAGATCTGTGGATGGATACCCGTTGGGCATGAACTCCATCCATGGGCTATCTCGCTGCTCGCGTCTAGCTACAAAGTAGTAGTACTAGGACTGAATAAGCATATACTAGCAAAACATAAGAGAAATACCAACATGTTCATGTCCTTTGAACAGTGTTAAAGGGAAAAGAATTGGACATTTCAGTCGTACTACGTCGTAGAATATTCTGTACTCAGGCTTCCAAACCTACGCGGCAGGTCAAGCTCTGCAGTCATTTTTGAACCGCACATCCGCAGCCCGCAGGCAAGGCGATGGAGAATTCTCAGCTTCCTGATTCTATCTAGTTCTACGAAGCACAAGTATCATCTTCCAGTAACGAACCTCCGGTGTGTCGCAGCCCATCAAGGAAAATTCCTCTGGTCATCGTGCCATAACCTACAGCGATGAGAGCAATCGCGACACGTGGGTTGGTGACTTTGTGTTGCAACGGCGACGTGTGAGCAGGAGGGAGGCCAGCAGCCATTGCATGGGTCGGAGAGTCCCAATGATCGAGTAGCGGCACCTGTGCCCGCACGGCAGCCAAACTGCGACGCGCCTCCTCGCAGACTTCCAAGGCCATAGACGACAGACAGGACGAAGGGCGCGCGCCCGCCAAGCTAGAAGGCGTTGATCGTTGCGCGACTCGATCCCTCGTCCCGTCCACATCAAACAGCGGCTGGCATGCTGTCCCGGAAACCCGGCGTAGGAACGCGATTACGGGACCGAAGAGCTAGAGAGCACCGCCTGACCACCCGTCGCAACGAGCCAGCCACGTACGCCCGGCTCCCCCAGCTGCGCTGCTTCGGCGTCGGCCACGTTGGTCAGCAGAGCGCCCAGCCGAGGACCCACCCGGCAGACCCGCAGCGTAGCCGGGGGCCAAGCCCGTACACCTGGCGCGGGCGGACGGGCCGGCGTGACGGGCGGTTTGGCGTCTTCCATTTCTCCGTGGAATCTCGGTTGAACGAACGTTCGAGGGCGGAGCGGGGGTTTGTGGCCGGGGGTCGGGTCGTACAGCTGCGCTCCTGCGCGCCACACCCCGCGCATCCGCAGCCTGCCGGCGTGCGTACCGCTCAGCGCCTCGGCGCAGGCGCAGCGAAGAAAACGGTCCTTTGAGGGAGAATAATCTCTTATCACCAGCCAATTAGCTAGGCTGTTCGTTTCTTTAGCAAAAATTTTAGTCTTGTCACATTAAAAAAATTTATCATTTAAAAATATTAAATAAAATTTAATTATAAAATTAGAGCTTGTTCGTTTCCTTTAGTCCTAAAATTTAGTTCAGAAAATCTTGTTATTTAAAGGTATTAAATAAAGTTTAATTACAAAATTTTTTTACAGATGGGTGCTAATTTACGAGACGAATCTAACGAGCCTAATTAAGCTATGTTTTGCTATAGTGATGCTACAGTAGCCATCGTCTAATCATACCTTAATTACCCTCATTAGATTCGTCTCCCAAAGTAGCCCAGGTTTCTGCAAAAAGTTTTGTAATTACACTTTATTTAATACCTTTAAATAGTAAAAACTTTAGACTAAACTTTAGTCCTAAACGAAACGAACACGAATCTAATAAAGGTAATTAAGCAGTAGATGGTTACTGTTACATCACTGTGCCAAAACATAGATTAATTAGACTCATTAGATACATCTCGTAAATTAACACCTATCTGTTCAAAAATAATTTAACTAAATTTTATTTAATACTTCTAAATAGCATGATTCTTTTTTATGTGACGGGACTAAATTTAGGCCTAACAGAAAACAAAGACAGAATAAAACAATCTATAAGCTCAGCTTCACGGATCCCAGCAGACAGCACTTTTTAACCTTCAGTGAGGACTTTAACCTTGAGAGAGCACCACCATTTACGTGTACTCGCACTTTTCAAATCTGAAACTGAAAGGGAACAAATGAGCAAAGGGAATCCGCCTGTCACTAGTGTTGGCCAAACAGGCCGTGTTTAGCGGGCTGGCCCGAAGCACGAAATTTTTGGCCCGGCTCAAGCACGGCACGGCCCGTTTAATTTCGTGCCAGGCCGGCCCGATAAAACTTTTCGTGCCGTGCTTGGGCCGAGGGCGTGGCCCGACGGGTGGCACGGGCACGGCCCGTTTAAGCCGCGGCACGCAAAGGCCCATTAATGGCCTATTAAAGCACAAGCCCGAATAGAGAATAGTGTAAATATATTTTGAATTCCTATAGACTCAAGAAGGAAACTTGGTCTGATGGTAAAACACTTCACTCTAGACCATGAGGTCCTTGGTTCAAATCTCAAGTCCCCCATTTTTGCATTCATTTGCTATATATTTACACTAATAGGCTAAACGGGCTTACGTGTCTAACGGGCCGGCCCGGCACGGTTATATAATTTCGGGCCGTGCCGTGGGCCGATAGCTCAGCACGATGGGCGGCACGGCACGGCCCGAAAAGAATTTCGTGCTGGGCCGGCACGAAATAAATGGGCCAGGCTAATTCGTGCTCGGGCCGGGCCGTGCCGGGCGGCCCGTTTGGACACCACTACCTGTCACTAGAAAAACAGATAGGCCATGTTGCATGCTGGCCCATCGGCACTAGATAACTTTCGGGCCCGTTGTGTATGAGTCTACAGCCCATCTTTAGTGCCCTCATAACTTTTGGGCCCATGTCAGTCACAAACATAACTTTCTGTTTGTTATCTTTTCTGCATGTTCTGCTTCGAATTTCGAAAGACCGAAAGAGGAACTGCTCTTCAATGTTTATTATACTCGTGATAATATTTTAACTTTTAGATGAACTGATCTGCGTGGCACGGAATGTAAAGGTCAACAGTCCTTTTCGGTTTGATTTCAAAGCTTATAAGGACGTGGAGGACACATTCTTGACAAACAGATTTATTGCTTTCGAAAATGACAAACAGAAGTCAAACCCATACCTATATTCATTAGTACTTTGTTTGTAGCCACAGTTTGTCACACTTTGACAGACTTTCTGTGGTAGATGTTGTTCACTACAGTGCGTCCGAACTATGGTACCCAGTACAAGGATATATCTCTTTTTTTTGCGAGAACAGTACAAGGATATATCGATGTTTATGTTTAGTTGAAAACATCTTTTGGAAATTGGGATGTTGCGTGTCCCGTCCACCCATCCATGTTGTCCTTAGCAATCAAGCAGACGGCGTAGCTATTACCAGATCCATCCACAAATGGAGTTGGCAGGAAGGTTAATTACATTGCCCATAACTACCCTGCCTCCATTCGATCTTACGCACTCAGTTTCCAACAACAGACTTATACTAGAACATTGGAACTGCGTGCAACAAACGTGTTATATTCCTGCCGCAACTTTGAAGTTGGTCCAAAGAGAGCACTGTCTGGTCATTCCTGCCGCAATTTTGAAGTACGTGCTGACACAGGCATCAGGCCTAGTGCTACATCTGTGCTGTTTCACTCACGGAGGGTTAGTACTAACCACGTTTCAGAAAACCAGTATAACATCTAAAATAATTTCCATAAAGTTTGCAAGTGGTATGTTTCAAAATACTTGTTTTAACTTTGTCCATAGTAGAAATTATTTTATCACCAATAGTATTTACAAAGTCATATGTTCAAATACCATGAATCATATATATGATAGTATTTCTAATGATGAATCTAAAAGCATAATAAGCTTTATGTTGTTTTATCTAGTGTAACTTCTATAATCTATAGTCAGAGTAGGTATTAGAGACGGAGTGAGTAGAACATTTCTTTAATTTAAAGAAATAAAACTGATGGATAGTTCTGCGGATTAAACATTGAGTATTAATATATGTTCACTCATGACAATCTTAGAGAAAGGGACAACATTTCCAACTTCAAAGTGTACCATAAATATTTGACTTGAACCAATGCTTCTAAACTTCGAATATACTCCCCTTTTTTTTTTTGAGGTGTCGAATATACTCCCTTGGGTTAATATAGGTCAGTTTATTTTCTTTAGGTTAGTTTTGACTTTTAGTTCGGTCAAAACTAAAACTGTTAAATAAAAGAAAAACTATAATAACCAATTGCTTAGTCGTTGGAATGTGACAACCTCTTTCTTATTGTAAAAGGCTTTAAGCAAGAGTAATGAAGCAGTTCTCAACCTTCTCAACTTTAACGATCACTACCCTTATTGAGCAAATTTCTTATTTGCCATCGGAAATTATATTTTTCTCTTATTTGCCATCGAAATTTTGCACTTTTCTTATTTGCCATCGGATCTAATTTCACTTCTCTTATCTGCCACTCTAATCACTTTGGTTGTTAGATTATTGTGCTTTCGCCACTGCATTATTTGTGCTATAGTAGTAAAATGGATTCGTCTCATTGTATACTATATGCGAAGAAAAATTCAAATTTTTGGGGATGAAAATTAGAGGCAACATTTTGTTTTAACTCAAAATTACCTTAAATTTTCATCTGAAAATTTTGAAAACCCATTTTGGCATAAAGTACACATCGAGACAAATCTATTTTGGTATTGTAGCCTGAACACTGTCGTGACAGGATCAAAATTTTCTATGAGCTAAAGTGATTTGAGTGGCAGATAAGAAAAGTGAAATTAAATCCGATGGCAAATAAAAGAAGTGCAAAATTTCGATGGCAAATAAGAGAAGAGTATAATTTCCGATGGCAAATAAGAAATTTGCTCTATAACAATAATGTTCTAAAGGACCCATGATAATGCAAGGAGCATGGTCTTATTGCCAAAAGGTACGATTGAACACAACACACCAAACTCTTCAAAGAAATGCATTTGAATTGTATTTTTTGAACAATATGCATTTGAATTGCACTCAATCCAAGTTTCTACTCAAATCCCTAAACCATGATAACAGGCTAGAGCATGCTGAACATTTCCCATGATCTGGTGAAAGAAAAATATTTGTTCCAAAGAAATATGAACTGATAACTCTACCATGTTTCTATATTAAAAAAATGCTAAACATACAGTCCTAAATAGATCCACATCAAAAATGCTAAATATGTGTTAGATTTGAAGTGAGGCTATATGAACTCGAATTATCATGCAACTCCATCCATATTATTTTGAAAATTTAGATCCAGATATAGAAATTTTTCTGTAAAGAAAAAAAAGATGACATCATCTCGTGATTGTATCCAGATAAAAATTATGACAGCGATCACGTCAAAAGAAATGTCTAAAACATGAGTTTTTGGACCGGCGAGGGGCGGATATAAGGCCTTGTTTGGATCCACGTCCTAAACTTTTATTTGGCTAATTTTAGTCACTTTGCATCCAAACATGACCTCCTAAAATCTCCTAAACTTTTAGCCCACCCCTCCTAAACTTTTAGCCTATAGTCACCTCAAAGCTACTAAAATCGACTAAATATATAAAAAAAGCAAAAAACACGTAAAAAAGGCAAGAAAAATACAAAAGCCAGAGACATTATAGTCAAGGATCCAAACAAGTACCTTCTAAAATTAGCTGGCTAAAAAATTAGATGACTAATGTTTTAGTTGGTTAAAATTAGTTGGCTAAAGGATCCAAACAGGGTCTAACTCAACATGTTCTTCTATGTCTTCATTTGTAATCGGAATATTAGCAAGAGGTTCGTGCTAGTGATGCAAATATGCAACTCATATTCCTAGCCCCACACAAGAATCTCATTTTGTTTCGAAAAAAAAAAGAATCTCATTTTAGTAGGCCAACAGCTCCATTCGATCCGCTGTCCCCGGCATCCCTCTGCGGTCTCCCCCTTCGGCTTCCCCCTCTCTCCCCCGGCTTTTCTTCCCCTGCGTCTCTTCTTCGCCAGTACCCCAAGTCCTTTTCTTCTTCCTCCGCCTCCTCACCCCCAAAAAGATCAGCTCCTCCCTTTCTTATCGTGAAAAGCTCTGCTTTTTCTGATTTTTTTATCCTCCGTCGTTTCTCCTCCTCCTGCCATCAGGTACTCTCGCTCCCCTCCTTTCCCCCTTTCTTTCTTTCGATTTTTAATCAACAGTATATGGGTTTATTGATTGGACGCAGCGGCTGGGGCCAGACTCGATGCTGTTGCGATTCTTGAACTCGGTGTGTAGGTTCTGCTAATTCTTTGTCTGATAGTAGTACCTGGTGTGTAAGAGCGAACGCGGTTTAGTCTGAAGGTGACCTGACCTACCGAAGAATCTCCTTAACCTAGGGCCGGGTCTTAGGAGCTTAGGAAAATAGTAGATATTTTTATGCGATTCTTTGATCGGTTAGTCGTTTGCTGGGCAGAAATAGGCGCAGTTGGGTGTGATTTCTTAGTACCCCAGCCATGTACGTCTTGGTTAGATGGTTTATTGGATTGGGGGATTAAGTACTAAAGTGAGATTTAGCCTGCATCGTTGGATTTTTTGTTGGCGTTGTTGTTGAATAGGCGCATCAGTGGCGACAGATGAATGGGAGTATTTTGGTGCAAATAGAATAAGCAAAACATGTGCAGCTAGATTCATTTCCAGTTTGACAATCTTCAGAACTAGGTTGGTCAGGCATAATGAGACTTAATGGCCTTACATTTGTTGGGGCAGATATTCTTGACATGTGGAAATGAAATCTTAGAAAAATAAACGAAACAGTACAGCATGAATTAGTGAGGTTTGCTGATGTAGAAGGCCTATGCACATAGATAGTTCGCTTGGTGCATAATATGCTTCTTTGCATGCTGGATGAAATGTAGTGCGGCTTGAGTTTTCAACTGTGTCTGACTATTCTGCGTTCATTTGTGAGTTGTGACAATAGCGTCAATAAGAGAAGACCATTTTGTTAGATCTAGATGATAGTCTCTCTTTTTATTCCAGCCAATGCTGACATGCGTCTTGTATGTGCAGGTGAAACCATATGTTTGATGTTCTCCGTTTCTTGAGTTGGTTTTATCACTCCGACCAAGCTTTATCTCAATCAACAGTAAGCAAGCAGTGATTTCTGTAGCACGTGCTTGGCAAAATTGGTCAAGACGGGTGCCCTTTGCTGCGTGGCCGCTAGGCCACATGGGACAAAGTCTAATCCTGCTAGCAGAGACTATTCCATGGATCCTACTGAGCCTCGTTGGCGGATAAACTCGAGCTTCTCTCCTCCGACATCTAGGAGATGGGACTGCCGGTATTCATCAGATGGATTGCCCCATAGGGTTCATGATGCTCCACATGATCATCCACCTTACATGTCATCCTCATCCCATAGTAAAGGGAGCAGAAGTGCATTTGGCAGTGATCAGTACCTCAATCACCATCACTCTGTATCTGATGGAGCACTTTCTTATTTTGGGAGTCCAGCTGATAGTGTTCAGGCTCCACGTCGGACACCCTCTCTTCAAAGATTTGATCTCGGGGAGTTCTCTACACCTACAGGAGGTATGTACCTCATTTTATAGGGTGAATTCCGACATGAGCTGCCCAGCTAAATAACTTAATTCTATTTTCTTAATATGGGTTCTCTCTTCCTAGAATTGTGGGATAGGCTGCATATAGACTTTTCACTGGAAAAGCTAACATCATTTGCTAATTTATATTGGTTAAAAAACACTTCAGTATATTTTTGCTGTAATATAGGACCTACTTTTGCTTTCAAACGGTGAACATGAAAGATAAGTTTAGAGTAATAAACCATTCCTCTTGTTGTAGCTTCATTATGTATGGAGCATGGAAGCTCATACATATAGAAGCTTACAATGAACATGTGTATCTATGGATCCAGAGAAATACTACGTTATCTTACTTCTGTAAAGAATTCCCTACATTTTTGTAATTTGCTTCTAATACATTTTTTATTCATTAGCCGGCCTTCAAGTTCTTTATGAATTGGGGACTTATAGTTTTATTGTTACTGACCACTTTTAACACTGCACCCTTCTTTGTATTAAGTCACCTTCTATTAATGTGGTGTTTTTTCTTTGGTATTTTCCTGGATATACACACTTATTATAATCTTGCCATTGGATGCTTTATTCTTCTCTGGTATTATATGCACTGTTAGCCATCATGTTTAATTGCATCAGGGTGCAGGGTTAAAAGTTAAATGTTGGATGCAGATATTCTGATTTGTTCTTTTTTTTCTTCATCAAACTGACAATTTTTAGCCCCATGACGGTTGAATAACTGTATTTATAATCATCTTTTCTGAGACACAGTACAAAATCATTTCCATCATATATAAATATTTTCATGCACTACGTAGCCACAAAAATATCTTTGGTCTTAGTGTTTATGCTTCGACCAAATCTTTTGTGATATGTTAAAGAAGTATTGGGTTGCCACTAATAGTAGCATAAGTTAAGTACCGCTGCCCTGCAATTGTTTCTTTTGACATCTGTATGTCTCCTACAACAATATAAAGCAACTAACGAAGCAGTGTTTCACTTCTACTATTCCTTGGGTATTCTCCTGTTCAATTGATATTTGATTTGTTTTGTTGGATCAGGATCAATACCGGAAACTTCTGATTATGCTCAGTCAAGTGAGGTAAGCTTACATTTCGTCTTTAATGAGTTATCTGCCCATTTCTTTGGGAAGTTACATAGATCTGATGAAATAAAAAGAAATATTGCATTGTTTTGTTTATCACGATACTGACACTCACGTTCATCTGTTGCAGAGGCACTTGACTGCCGTGAGCAGTTTCAGTTCTGCATCCCCATTCTCAGAATCAAGCCAGCTAGCATCGTCCAGTAAACAACCAGGCCCATATCTCCCTCGCAATCATATTTCCAGGCGGTCATTCATGTCAAAACCAGTTTATCCACTTGTCTTCCGGAATCCAGTATCAGAAGCAGAAGCCTCCAGGATGCCTGAGGCCAGTAATGCTGGGCGAATGACACCAAGTGATGACAGCCAAGCTTCTCCTCTGTGGCGTCGCAGCTTGGCAAGTCCGGAGCTCAAGTTCCACAATGCATTGAGTGAGCTTGGGAGGATGGAGGCCTCACCTGAACCAAACACAAGCTCAAGAAGGGAAGGTTTTAGATGGAGCAATGCCAGCAGCTATGATGTTGGATATGATGGAGATGCCATTGACATTTCGGATCATATCAGTATTGAGTCTCAAAGGTCCCCCACAAGTTCAGTGAGATTTCTGAAGTGTGGGCTATGTGAGAGATTCCTGCGTCAAAAGTCACCCTGGACCTCAAATAGGATTGTCCGAAATACTGACATGCCGGTAGCAGCAGTCCTTCCTTGCCGACATGTTTTCCACGCAGATTGCCTGGATGAAAGCACTCCCAAGACTGAAGCCCATGATCCACCTTGCCCCCTGTGCATGCGAGCTGCCGACGATGAAGGATGCGTGTCATTCTCAGAACCTCTGCATGTTGCGCTGAGATCTGCTCGCAGGAATCTCTCACTGGGCGATGGTGCAGGTGGAAGCAGCAGTGCCAACCCCCCTTGCAGTGATCATGTCTTGAAGAGGAACCATTCTGCTCTGGTGCCGAGACCAAGTGGCGGCTCACTGTTCCGGAACAGTTTCAAGAGGAGGTTCCCTTTCAAGGGGAGGATTGGGAAGGAATTCTTCGGTGGTAGAGTCTTCAATAGGGTTGGATCATCATCGTCTGCAGGCCAACAGGAGGATCATCAACGCCCAGCGGCGAAGTCTGACCGATCCATGAAGTAGGTAGCTAGAACTTAGCGGCACATGAGTATATGTTGTGTGCCCTTCTTCTATTTGGTCTCCTTTATGACTTATGGTATAATGTATCATAGAGTGTGAAACTCAGCATCCATGCGCAGTCTGGCAGTAGTCGTCCAGGACAGGGTGGGTTTTGTTTGGACGGTGCGTGCGTTGCATGTGACACCCAACCATTGGCTAACTATGGGTGTATTATGAACCGTTACAGTAAGAATCGATGCCTATGTTTAATATGCGTACCTTCTTCTGTTTCTGTTGTGTTGGGTAATAGGCAGTATTGGCAGTTGGGGATTGTTAATCAGTCCAGCTGCAGTTAATGTTCTTGCTTGAGCACCGAGCGGTGGTATCGCATTGCGTTCGATGGTTACGCTTGCAGCCCTGGTTTGCATCGGCGTCCGGTGCAGAGTGCAGTGCATCCTGGCGGCGAGTTCGTTTCTCCACGAAACCTGTGTGTGTTTATGCCGTCTCGGGTTCAATTTGTCTGTTAGCCGCGGGCTCATGGGCCATCGAAATGACATCCAGGCAAGAAAGGGGCTCGTCAAGAGCTGTGAGAAGAGGCACAGGACCGGGTCGCACTGGGGGACGCGCTTCGCTCCTTCGACTCGGAAATCGGAACTCGGCTGGGTCCTTGGCGCGCCGGTGCCGATTTGGAGTTGACCCCTGCGGTAACAGCGATTTTAGCCGAGGAAAACGGTACGGGACAGCCTCGGGTGTTCAGGGCCTTCAGGCACTGAAAACTTTTGAGGCCTGACCTGTCACCCCTGAGATGACCTGACTGACACGGATCGGATGAGCATAATTTTATAAATCTGACGATATGAAGCCGTTCTCTAGAAAAGAAAATACACACTTATGTCTAAAAGGCTCGATGAAAAGAAAACGCTGATGGGCTAGTACTAGTAGCCGTCTGGAATGACCCGTTCTCTAGAAGCAGAAACTAATGAAAGTCCTGCCGTATTACTTTGAATCGTTAGCGTGACCTTGATGCCGGTTGACCATCAACTGATCAGAATTTGCACATGTCGTCGCACTTTCACAAGTGTTTCTGCTGACGTAACGCATGATTCAGAAGCTTCCAATCAGGCCCGTTTCCTGCGCCTCTAGAAGCCGTTGTGGAATGGTTGTGGACCTAGCGTACCGTAGTGATAGTGTGGCACTTAACTGGAAATGGCTCGATGCCACGTTTTCAGCACTACATCTTGTCATTTTGTTTCCTTTTTTTGAAACTTCTTATGCGTATGTGATTTCCCTTTTCTAAATTCAATGTTCAAATATGTTGATGGTTAAATTGTAAGAAGGAAAAATCTACAGAAATTTTGTACAATTTGATTACTTGTAAGAACAAAACGACGTGTTGCGACCCAGGGCAAGTTCTATGCAGATAACACTTTGTACATAGAAGTACAGCCTATCCAGATGTTAAATAAAACAGTTAATTATTAGAGCTTTGTTTCTATCACAGATTTTTGGTTAAGATTCTCTATATTGTCGCACTGCAATATTCTTTTGCTTCCACTTTAGTGGGAGAAACAAGGTTGGCAGTCATGGAAACATATAATATTACTTAGCTTCGTTTACTATGATTCATAATTTAGTGTAGTACAATTGACTGCGTGGCTTTTTTTACAAGTATTCTTATTGCTGTACATAACCTTTTTTCCGCCTAAATCCAAGGTCTGCGTGGTGGAACGTAGGCATCACCGTTACTCTGTTTGACCAGTCTCTAATATTGGGGGGAATGTGGTTGTGTTCGGTTGTTGATCAAATTTAAGGGTACCACACTTAGCCAAAATGTTTGTATTATCAGATTTTGAGCATCAACTAGTTACCCAAGCACTGGCATGGAAAAAGAAGGCGGAAGGGAAACATTGCCAAAATTGAACCAGTATAAAACAATTTGGGAAAGAATTTGATGATAGTTGCGGGATTACAAATATGACAAGAGGCCTGATATGACAAAACTTTACCATTATGCCACCAAACCCAAAAGTCCCCGGCCTGGGCAGCGACGGGGCTGCTCTGCTCCAGGGTCAGAACGAGCACACTGCTGTCTCTGTTTCTTCCATGCAACGAGCGTACGCCGTGTCCACGCGCAGCCAGGACGGTCGCGAAAATCAAACGCTGACATCTTCCGGTCCAATTCGAGCGCCCGCCAGCCATCCACTGACTTGTTTTTTTCTCCCCGTATGCATCTCTCCTCCCAGCCAGTACCTGAGCCCTTCTCTCATCTCCCGCCAGCAAGCAACTCACCGTCATCACGCTTCCCTTCGAGCTCACCGCCCGTCCTCTGGAAACGACCAAGCAGCCCCTCCAAAAGAAATTGGCCGGTGCTCTTGTAAACTCCAGCCCGGACAAAACCAAGTGTTTGATCCCTTCTTGTTCCTCGCTTCGCTGATTCCAATCTTATCTGCGCAAATTTTGGTGCTTAGTTGGCTGTGAGTACAGACTGGTACGAGCACGGCATCATGCGACAAGAACGGCCATTGGTGCCGCCATCATCCACGCCGCCGCTGCCGGAAGCGGAGTCGGGAAGGAGCATGGACGGTGTTCCTTCCAGGCTTCCGGACCCGGTGCCGTCGCCGATCCTGAGACACTCGCCTGCCGCGGCCTCGGTGAGGCGGTCGCGGTCGCTGCGTTCCCTCATCGCCGACTCGCCGTCGGTCACGTTCGCCGCGGACATCCGGTCGGCCTCCAAGGGCGCCGAGTCCACCGCGTCGTTCGAGAGCTTCCGGTACCCGCGGTCCGCGTCGACGGGGCCGAGCCCCGTCGTCGGCTTCGCGCGGGCGTCCACCCGTCGGTCCGCGTCCGAGCGCGCCGGGTCGCAGCGCGACCTCCGCGACGAGGACGCGCGGTTCGTGTACATCAACGACGCGGAGCGCACCAACGCTTCGCCGCCGGCGGCCGCGTTCCCGGACAACTCGGTGCACACCACTAAGTACTCGGTGCTCACCTTCGTCCCGCGCAACCTGTACGAGCAGTTCCACCGGGTGGCCTACGTCTACTTCCTCATCCTCGCCGTGCTCAACTTCGTGCCGCAGCTGGGCGTGTTCACCCCGGCCGCCGCCGTCCTGCCGCTGGCGTTCGTGATCGGCGTGTCGGCCGTCAAGGACGCGTACGAGGACTGGCGGCGCCACCGGTCGGACAAGAACGAGAACGGACGCACGGCGTCGGTGCTTGTCGGCGGCGTGTTCGTGGCCAAGCCGTGGAAGGAGATCCAGGTCGGGGAGGTCCTCCGCGTCGTCGCCAACGAGACGCTTCCCTGCGACATGGTGCTGCTGTCCACCAGCGACCCCACGGGCGTGGCCTACGTCCAGACCATCAACCTCGACGGCGAGTCCAACCTCAAGACGCGGTACGCCAAGCAGGAGACCATGCCGACGCCGCCCGAGGCGCTGGCCGGTGTCATCAAGTGCGAGCGGCCCAACCGCAACATCTACGGCTTCCTCGCCACCGTCGACCTCGACGGCCGCCGCGCCGTCTCGCTGGGGCCCTCCAACATCGTGCTCCGCGGGTGCGAGCTCAAGAACACGGCGTGGGCCGTGGGGGTCGCCGTGTACACCGGCCGGGACACCAAGGTCATGCTCAACAGCTCCGGCGCGCCGTCCAAGCGCAGCCGCCTCGAGGCGCACATGAACCGCGAGACCATCGTGCTCGCCGTCGTGCTCGTCCTCCTCTGCTCCGTCGTCTCGCTACTCGCGGGAATCTGGCTCGGCGACCACGGCGACGAGCTCGGCGTCATCCCTTTCTTCCGCAAGCGGGACTTCTCGTCACGCGACGACCCCGACAACGCCACGTACAAGTGGTACGGCGCGGGGGCGCAGGTGGCGTTCACGTTCATGATGGCCGTGATCCAGTTCCAGGTCATGATCCCCATCGCGCTCTTCATTTCCATGGAGCTCGTCCGGGTCGGGCAGGCCTACTTCATGGTGCAGGACGAGCACATGTTCGACCAGCAGAGGCAGGCCAGGTTCCAGTGCCGGGCGCTCAACATCAACGAGGACCTGGGCCAGATCAAGTACGTCTTCTCCGACAAGACCGGCACGCTCACAGAGAACCGGATGGAGTTCCGCTGCGCCAGCGTGCACGGCGGCGACTTCAGCGACACCGACGGCGGCGGCGAGGGGCACTCCGTGACCGGTAAGCACGTTTTACAGTTATTCAGTTGGATAAGCATTCATTCGGTTCTTCTACCTGGTTGACTAGTCACCGAGAACGGCAGTTTTAGCATAGCAAACAGATAAAAACACTCTTTGACATGACACTTGTCTTATGCTTGCAAAATTCTCGCCATGCCATAGCTCGTTAAAACAGTTAGGCGCGGCAAGGGTCTTTTTCCCGCCCCATTTTCAATCAAATGTCCGTAGTAGCATAGTAGGACAGAAACTTAATCATGCAATACTGTTGATCATAACTGGTCATCAGAACTGTAGAAATCGCACTTTTCTCGCCCTGCTTTTTACAGTAACCCCAGCTTTTAAAAACTGAAAAAGGCTCTTCCTGCAAGTCATACGTGACCAGTGAAACTGGAGTTGCTGCTGCTTTTGTCGCCATTTGACTGTCTTCTTCATCGCTCCGAGCCTCTAAAATTACGATTTCTAGGATCAGCCAAGGGCCCAAGATCGCTGTCGGGTAAAGATTACCACAGGACATCCTCAACCAATCCAACACTACTGATCATTCTTCAGGGATTCCAGTGTCTCGATAACGATGATTCGTCATCATTCGTTTTTCCTGGTCTCGGAGCCCGACACGATCCACACTCCACAGAGCAATTACTGGCCAAATGATCGGTAGTACCTCAGGTCAAAGCTGCTTAAGCCGTATTAGTAGTACTCTTTTCGCTGTGTAGACTACAGTGTCACGAGGAAGAAAAATGTGAAATCACGTTTTAAACACAAAATGGAAACACCAGTTTTCTGTCCCAACAATGCTGCCATCAATTGATCAGTAACCACCAGCCTGTTCGCCTCGCTGCTTTGCAGCAGCTGTTTTGCAGCAGCTACAGTATTCGCAGTTATTTCTTCAGCAGCTGCTACAGTAAAACGGCCAATTCCTGGATTTTTAAATTTTTCCGCGTGGCGCACAGGGGAGGACGGCGTCGTCCTGCGCCCGAAGTCGGCGGTGAAGACGGACCCGAAGCTGATGGCGCTGCTCCGGGACGGGTCCGGCGCGAAGGCCGACCGCGCCCGCGACTTCTTCCTGGCGCTGGCGACGTGCAACACCATCGTGCCCATCGTGGCGGCCGACGGCGCGGACCCGGCGGTGAGATTGCTGGAGTACCAGGGCGAGTCCCCCGACGAGCAGGCGCTGGTGTACGCCGCGGCGGCGTACGGGCACATGCTCGTGGAGCGCACCTCCGGCCACATCATCATCGACGTGTTCGGAAACAGGCAAAGGTACGTTCCTGCCATTCATCCATTCTTTTACATGGTTGCCTTTGCTTCGGCTGTTTTGCATTGTGTACTTTGTTTGCTTCCGGTCAATTTGATTGCATTGCCGTTTGTGTGTGTGCGCGCTTATTTTCTGATGTTTTGGATAACAAAGGATACATAATTGGGCGGCGCGATGTGATTGATAGTTACGCGTCGACAGATATCAGATATGTTTTTTTTTTTTTGAGGGAAGATATCAGATAGGTTAGTGCATCAGACAAGTGGGAAACCAACAATCCAACAATTAGGAGTACTCCTACCAGATAAAGCTTTCGTTAGTGTCACCAAACCTTGGGCCCAATTCCTGGACGATACGTTTCTCTCCTCGTCTGCTCAGCAAAAGCAGACAGCATCTCGAGGGTCAACTGCTCCACTAATGCAGATTGATGAGAGACGCAGGGCTGCCATATGTGCTGATTGCTCGCTGATCAGTCATTAGTCTATATCTTTTCCGTGAGCTGCCTACGTATACCAGTGTAGCATTCGTACAACGAAAGATTGCTCAATCGAAATAATCGGATCTTGTTCCATGTCCACATGTGTACGGACCGTCAGAGCCACGTTTTTCAGGCAGGGATATTGTTATGCCGAAAACCATTTTTGAATGATAATGACGCGCAAAATAGAACTGGCATTGCCTCAAGATCGCCATCATGGATTTAAAATTCGAGTGGCCCCAGAGTTTTTCTTTAGGCCATGATTGGCCGTCAGCTTCGTTTTGTGGACGCCCGTCCAAAACCGGCGGCTTCTGCCCAAGGCTAACGGAGCAGCATATTCAAACTAGGAGTAGACCTTTATTTACCCGTTCCTGATACGGAAACGTCAAGTACTCGACAAAAGCGACCAGAATCTATTATCTTAGTATTTGAAGAGAAAAAGAAACTATCACGTTCGCTTTCAAGGCCACGAAATTACCACGTTAATCGAAAAAAGACAAAATATGAACCGTTGGATTTTATGAAAATTCAACAGCCAAGATTTAAACAAGTATCCATCATGAAAACAACTTCTATAGATCAAACGAGTCTCTATGTCAAACTCAACCATATGTGAAATTCGGACTAAACAAATACAGAAATTACCAAACTAGGTCCCAACCACGTTTGATTGTAAGAATGGCATTGATTTGTCAAGGGCTCGATCAAGAGTGAAGAGTCCCATATCTCTGTGTACGGAATGAAATAGTCCTGTGTACGGAAAAGAAAAGAAGATATTTCCCATATTTTCGAAATAAAATATAAAGAAAACTGGAAGCTTGATTTTCTTACACAGATTGGAAAATTCCCATATTAATCCGTGTCATCACGTTAGGAAAGAAAACGAATTCCCACCCGGTTACAACCCAGACAGTATCTACACGTCAACTCGGATAGTGTCTGTCTACACGTTAACGAGAGAAAAAAAATTAAAAGCACACGAGCGCAAGTTAATCTATATACACGGATTTAGCAGGAAATAAAAAAAAAGTCACATCCGGTATTTTTGAAGTCCATGGATTTACCAGGAAAAAAAGTCACACCCGGTTACAACTCAAAATTAATGAAGGTAGAGATTGTTTATATATATATATATATGATGGGTTGCTAATCTATGATTTAGCCATGTCGTGAAAAGTTAAAGGAACAACGTACATTAAAATAAATTTCGAAACAATTGTTGTGGATCCTAAGATGCAAATCTCCAGCCTCCCTGATGCCTAAGCGCGACTATCGGAAGCTCTGGTAGCACTCGAATGAATAAGCATATCAGTACATCACTAGAAAGCATGAAACTATACCACTGTCAGTTTATGCTGCGCTCAACTAGCTTATTTCTTCACCATGCACTGGCGTCACCGAAGATGCGCTATCGAGACTCGATCACCTGCCTATGCGCGACACCACTTTAGCTTTAGTTACCACTCACCAGGCATTAGTGCTCGCCATGCATGTAGACAATTAAGCCGATATGTTGATCTTTGCAAGGACCCGTTTTATGGTCGAAGACATGAGAGGGCCAGTTTGATGGACGAAGACATGGTATATATGCACATGAGTCAATGGTAGTTATACTACAACTATGTGATTAAGCAAGAGTAGTTCTCCATCGAGCAACGAAGCAGTGGCGAAACTAGCGCTACGAAGACCAGAGTGCCATGTGACGATGATGTTTCCAAGATATGACTTGATAAAAAAAAAGGTTAAAATAATATTACTCTTAAACTAGCCGTGCTATTAGCGCGGGCCATCTTGCTAGTTTTCCCAGATTGTGACATCCTTTGTTAGAACAACAACGACCTGGATCGAGCAAATAATTCGCGCTGGCATTGACAGCATCATCCATCCGGGCCCAGGTAATTTGCACGATTTCTCATTCGAGCGAGAAATGCCTGTAGCCCTTATAGTACTGTTCAAACGCCTTTGGTTTTCTGACGTTGCGGCCATGCATAGTGTTGGTTCTTGCATGTTCCACACGTAGTGGCAACCGGCTGCGCGGCACGCACCTCGCTCGTTTAGGTGAGCAAAAACGATGCGCTGGATTTGACAGGTCGTGCAGCCCTTAGCTCCGTAGGCCATCCTTCAACGATCCCAATCAATTTGGATTGAAAATTAGAGGACGAAATGGTGCATTCCGTCTAGAAGTGTGCGCATCGATGGACATGTGCGAGGACTCAAAATGCACGCGACCGACGTGCGCGCCGGCGCGGTGTGTCGAGTTGGCGGTCGGGAAGCTTCTTTGGGGGCTGACACGCGGGTCCGTTGTGCGCCAAAGCGCACGGGACTCGTGCGGCGGTCGGTCACGTATGCGCCGTGGTGCTTCAGACTCTTCTCTTTCCCGTAGTATTGCTTCCGCGATTAGCTGACGGCTGACGCACCGTGGAAGCGAATTTTGTTGTCGAGTAGAAATTTCTTTCCCTGGAGAAGATTGATTTCCCGGCTGAAGTCCCTTGCCTCTCATACTTGGAGGCCATCATCATCAATCTATTGTATATCGGTAGTACCACCCCCCTATCTTCATGCCACTGGTCTCCAGTCTAAACGAACTCAGAAATTTCCAAATTTGGGGTAAGCAATCAGAATTTCGGAACAAGTCAATCCGGCGCGGCGCGGTCCCACGAACCATGTAACGCCACCGCGGATTTTGGGCGGCAGCCAGGTTTTGACCCCGTGCGGGCAGTCAATCAAGCAGCCGGACGGCGGACATCCTCCTCCCGTGCTCCACAAGCCACGTACACGCGGGGCCGCCGTGCCGCGCCCGAACAGGCCAGACCGGACGGCGCCCAGGAGGCTTCCCAAAATTCCCCGTCCTGTCCAGCGCGCCAGCAGCTGATCTACACGAGCTGGCTGGCTGCTAGCACAGCCGCCAGGCGCGTAGGCCGGTAGTAGTAGGCCAACCAACCCCCCCCCCCCCCCCCCCCCCCCCCCCGCCCTCCCCCCGGCGCGGCGCGCGGACAAGGACGTGCGCGGGCTCTGGCCGGCGCGTGGTGCGCCGCCGCCGGGCGCCAAATGTCATGGGTGACTCGACCACTCACCGCGCCCCTGCAGCGCGACAGCGAGCGTGGCGTCTCGAGACGGTCGCGTCGCGCGCGCCGGCGGCTGGGTTTTTTCTCGAGACGGTCGCGCCCGGCGTGCTCGTTGTCCGCCACGATATCGTGCGCCCGTTTTTCCGCCGCCCACCACTTGTGCCCGTGGTGGAGCGGAGCGGAGGCGGTGGTGTTATTAGCGTGCCGTGTAGGACGGATCGCGCGGGTGCGGGGGTGTTCCGCGTCTCGCCGGTTTACCGTGTCGCTGCTGGTTTCCCTGACCGACGTTCCCCGTTGATGCTCCAGGTTTTCGGCTGGTTGACTGATAGTATCAACCTATGACTGATTCGCTTGAGCTATCTCCAGCAGATCAGGTTGCTTGATCATCACTGTCAGGCCTTCGGTGTCGCCGTACTACAAATTTGTATTCTGCGAGCACGTGTACTTCGCAGCTCGCTCCGTTAATTATCCCCCACAGCCGGCATAGTTTAGCATGTTTGACTCGCTCCTAGCAGCAATAGTTTTAGAACCCGCATGATGATTCCGAGAGATCCTCCCTCGATCATATCTTCATCATCAGGCTGTCTTTTAGTACTCCCATTTGTTTTTCTTTAGTCAAATTTGGACAGCTTAAACGCGGGGAGCTATTCGTGTTCCACGGTCTTGCTCCCCGTCAAACATGCCCGATCGATGAACTTCCTTGACAAGAAATCCAAAACCGGTGGTTAACGGAAAAAACCAAAACAATATTCTTCGACGTAGCGATCGGCGTAGGGCCATCCAGTTTCAGATAATTTGAGTCGGAAGTTTGTTCATGGTCAAGCTGCTATATTTATCAGCTCTTTTCCTGGAAAAAAGACCTGGTGATCCAATCAGGTTTCTGCACAAAAGGGAAAAAAAAAAGGAAATAAGTGGCACATTTGTCCTCTCCTACTCCTAGCTCGATCGTACGAGTATTGATGCATGCATTCACCATGGACTGAGCCAATCCAAGCTCTTGGAATAAAGTACTAAAAAAATCCACTGCGCGACATGGCGTGGTCACTTCGTGGGGGTCACCCATCCGTCCGTCCAAAGCTCTGAAATTTAGGACGGGCGTGCCTGCACTTGACATCTTTTCGGCAATTCTCAAGTCCGCACAGTACGTGCGCGTCCGTTTTCTGCCAAGTACTGTGAACAAATGATGCTGCTGTGGCCATACCCAATTTTTTGGCAGGAATTTTATCACCGTTTTCTGCCGCCTTTCATCCATTGTCATACTACTCCGGTCAGTCATCATCAAATCCATGTTATTTTATCACCGTTTCAAGGAAAATGTTTCTCCCCATCAGCAGTCGCTGCCACGCTCTGATGGTTACCCCCCAACGTCACAAAAAACTGAAAAACATTTGGAAACCAATAGGAACATGCACGTAGACCCAATAATTTGCGAGTTTTTAAGAGCACCCTGGCTTGCGAGTTCGGTCTTGGGACTGGACTGGGCGCTCCTGTGGCGCAAGCACGATCGTCGCGCCTGAGCTAATTCTAGAAGGAGACAACGACCCATCACGAAGTTTACAGCACCAAATGGCCGTAGTTTATGGGAAGGTTTCGGTCGTTGGAGGCCGGTTTGATGTCAACTGCTCCCCACCCCGAGCCGCTTGTCCGGAAGTTGACCTCGGCGGCGGCTTAACGGAATATTTGATTTATGGCTTGTGTGGACTAGGAGCCGTTCCCTGACAAGATTCTGTCTTGTTAAAAAAATGCACGTAAGCGAATATTATACGCCAATTCGATGTTTTAGCGTGATCGCCGCGAAGCGTTACCGTGATTCGAATTCAAAGGATGGAAAAGAGGTACGTGTGGGCACAGCAAAAGTCAGCTTAGTCAGAGATGTGCTCGTATCGGTATCTCTTTCTTCCCATGTGATTGCCGTGCAAGTAATTGCAAATCTCTCTTACTTTTTGAGTGGTTCTAAAAAATCATTGAATCCCATCAAAGAATTATTAAATTTTGTGAGCAATTGTGTTGAACTATTTTTTGCTGTGAATTATTCATAATTTCTTTTCTTTTGTTCCATATTTGATTGAACTAGATTAAAAAGTTTTCCAAAACAAAATGTGCACTCAGTTTGGGGTAAACGTCGCTGGGCTTCTAGAAATATTGAATGTGCGATCATGAGTAGTAGTGAGAGTTCTCTGTAGAAGGCCCCCCGATTTAAGCGCTTTGGAGCAGTGAGTGTGCGGAAGCTTAAGCATGAAGTCATGCTTTCCAAAACAAGTGTAGGATGCAAAACCTTTTCATCAAGCAGATAAGATACGAAAGCAGCCTGACGAATCAGCCGGCAGATGGCCTTCGGTTTAACCGTTTTGTGCCCACCCACACATCAGAAAAAGAAGAGCAAGAACCATCACCCATCCATCCATTCCAATGCTTCCGGCCTTTTGGAAGCTTCAAGATCTCCGCCCACAAAGCAGACCCGGCCGGCTGCTCCCAATCACCAAACCACCAAAAACAATGGTTGCTTAGCGCGTAATCCCTCGCCGTCTCTCCACTACACGGAGGCGGAGGCCCGTTCCTGTCCGTTCTTCTTGACTGATCCTACGATACTCCAGTAGCGACGTGATCCTAACCTGTGCCAGCTTGATTTCTGCTATATTAATTAAGCTGTTTTAAAACCGGTTAAAGTATTTGAAGAAATACCACGTTTGTCTTCTGTGTCCGGTCCTACCGGCAGTGAGCGGAGCGAAGAAGCTTCTAGGATGACAGATCAAGTCTTCTTCCTCTGCTAATTCAATAGAGAAAGGCGCAGCTTAATATTTGTGGATTCATTGTTAGACTGGATTCAAAGAAGACAGAATACCGGAGCACACGCCACGGTCCACAAGTCAACCTTCCTCCTCATACAAACGGTGCCGTTGTCCTCACCAAACCTCCCCCCTTGCCAGATTTTAAGCGCCATGGCCAATCCATTTCTTCAGCGACTCTGCGTTTCCTTCCCTTTCCTTCCCCCTCGTCTTCCTTCCTCCTCCGCCGTGGGAAATGGAGTAACATCCATGGGTGAAGCCAATCTTTAATGCCGCAGTCACCGTAGTTACTCGCGAGCAGGCGTCCACCTCGGCCCAACCACCCGCTTTTGCCTGCCAAAACCCAACTCGTCTTCTGCTCTGCCCTCTGCTCTGTTCCTTCCCGTTCCCTCCCCTGTTTCTTGCTTGCTTGAACCCGACCGGGGGACTGACCTCGCCGCAGTCGACCTCCGATCCGGCGGTCAAAATCCGACCTTGACGAGCGCGCGCCGGGAGCCCCATGGCCGGGAACACGCGAGGGAATTCGATCCTCGCCTGACGCCCGCCGCCGGTGAGCGAACCAGCCCGCCCCGCGCGCCAGACATGGCCGAGGACCACGGGTCGTCGCGGCACATGTCTGCGTCGCAGAAGGAGCTGGGCGACGAGGACGCGCGTGTGGTGCGCGTGGGCGACGCGGCGCGCACCAACGAGCGGCTCGAGTTCGCGGGGAACGCCGTGCGCACGGCCAAGTACTCGCCGCTCACCTTCCTGCCGCGCAACCTGTTCGAGCAGTTCCACCGCCTCGCCTACGTCTACTTCCTCGTCATCGCCGTGCTCAACCAGCTGCCCCAGCTGGCCGTGTTCGGGCGCGGCGCCTCCGTCATGCCGCTCGCCTTCGTCCTCATCGTCACCGCCGTCAAGGACGCGTACGAGGACTGGCGCCGCCACCGCTCCGACCGCGCCGAGAACGGCCGCCTCGCCGCCGTCCTGGTCCTCGCCCCCGGCGCCGAGTTCGTCCCGACCGAGTGGAAGCACGTCCGCGTCGGCGACGTCGTGCGCGTCGTCTCCGACGAGTCGCTCCCGGCGGACATGGTCCTCCTCGCCACCAGCGAGCCCACCGGCGTGGCCTACGTGCAGACGCTCAACCTCGACGGCGAGTCCAACCTCAAGACTCGTTACGCCAAGCAAGAGACCCTGTCCACGCCGCCCGACCAGCTCACCGGCGCCGTCATCCGCTGCGAGCGGCCCAGCCGCAACATCTACGGGTTCCAGGCCAACCTCGAGCTCGAAGGGGAGAGCCGACGGATTCCGCTCGGCCCGTCCAACATCGTGCTGCGCGGGTGCGAGCTCAAGAACACGGCGTGGGCCGTCGGCGTGGTGGTGTACGCGGGGCGCGAGACCAAGGCCATGCTCAACAACGCCGGCGCGCCCAAGAAGCGCAGCCGGCTCGAGACGCACATGAACCGCGAGACCCTCTTCCTCTCCGCCATCCTCATCGTGCTCTGCGCGATCGTGGCCGCGCTCAACGGCGTTTGGCTGCACACCCACGAGGAGGAGCTCGAGCTGGCCCAGTTCTTCCACAAGAAGGATTACCTGAGCAAGGAGAAGAACGACAACTACAATTACTACGGCATCGCGGCACAGATCGTGTTCATCTACCTCATGGCGGTCATTGTGTTCCAAGTCCTCATTCCCATCTCGCTCTACATCTCCATGGAGCTGGTCAGGCTCGGCCAGGCCTACTTCATGATCCGGGACACGAGGCTGTACGACGCGTCGTCCAACACGAGGTTCCAGTGCCGGTCTCTCAACATCAACGAGGACCTGGGCCAGGTGAAGTGCATCTTCTCCGATAAGACCGGCACGCTCACGCAGAACAAGATGGAGTTCCGGTGCGCGAGCATTGACAGCGTCGATTACAGCGACGTCGCACGGCAGCAACCTGTTGGTAGGATAGTTCCTCCCTTATCCCCGTCGAATCTTTTCTTAGGAGACTCAGGTTTGGGAATTGATAGCTTTCGGTTCATAGCAGAGGGTGGTCGGATTTGGGCGCCAAAGATATCGGTGAACACCGATATGGAGGTGGTGAAGTTGATCAGGGATGGGGGTGACACTGAGCAAGGGAAGTACACCCGAGAGTTCTTTCTTGCCCTGGCAACGTGCAACACCATTGTTCCTATGATCGTTGATGGCCCGGACCCTACGAGGAAGGTGATCGACTACCAGGGTGAGTCACCAGACGAGCAGGCGTTGGTCGCCGCCGCCGCGGCGTACGGGTTTGTGCTAGTCGAACGAACATCGGGGCACATTGTCATCGATGTCCTCGGTGAGAAGCAGAGGTATTGATTGAGACATTCTTCTTGCGGTTAATAATGTAGTCACTGATTGATTGCTTTTCGGTGGAGCGCCACTAACAGATTATAGCATTAGAAATTGGGGAAATTAGACGTGTAGTCTTCTTTATTCCCACAGCAGCCGTAGTTCGCCGTTGGTTTCTGTCGTTTAGTATTTGAAACTTTGGTTGTTTGTGGCTGTTGCTTGCATCTTCTTTTTGGACTTATAGTGCATCTCAGTTGATGATGTTTTTGGTGGTAATGGAGCAGCTGGCTAACTGTCTGAACTACTATACTTGACTTAGCATAGTTCGCTGAATTTAGTTGGTTGACTGTATTTACGCTGCGGTGTATGAATTTTCCTATTGTCTTTGTAATTTTTTTTTTGATGAAAATTGTCTTTGTAAATTTAGAAGACCAGTGCTTGCTACCGGTCCTTTTTTTTTTTTTTTTGGCAGCTCATACCTTTCCTATTTCTTAGAACATTTTCCCTTACTGGACTTTATTTGCAGATATGATGTCCTAGGTCTCCATGAGTTCGACAGCGACCGCAAGAGGATGTCTGTTATAATTGGCTGTCCTGATAAGACGGTGAAGCTGTTTGTAAAAGGCGCAGATAACTCTATGTTTGGAGTCACTGACAAAACACTGAATTCAGATGTTGTCCAAGCAACTGAGAAGCATCTCCATTCATACTCATCATTAGGCCTTCGAACACTTGTTATCGGTGTGAGGGAGCTTAGCCAAGAAGAGTTTCAAGAGTGGCAGATGGCTTATGAAAAGGCTAGCACCGCGCTACTCGGAAGAGGGAGCCTGCTCCGTGGCGTGGCTGCCAACATTGAAAGGAACTTGCGCCTTTTGGGAGCCTCTGGTATTGAGGACAAGCTGCAAGATGGGGTACCTGAAGCAATTGAGAAACTGAGGGAAGCAGGGATCAAGGTTTGGGTACTGACAGGTGACAAGCAAGAAACTGCCATCTCCATTGGCTATTCCTGCAAGCTTTTGACAAATGAGATGACACAGATTGTAGTGAATAGTCACTCAAGGGAGTCATGCAGAAAGAGTCTCGATGATGCAGTCTCCATGGTTAACAAACTGCGATCATTCTCGATAGACCAACAAGCTAGAGGGCCCCTTGCTCTGATCATTGATGGTAACAGCCTTGTCTACATTTTTGATACTGAGCAGGAAGAAAAGGTATGGAATTATATTATAGTATTTTTATCTTCTGAAGAAATACTGTTTTATCAACAACTTATGACATGCATTTTTTGCAGCTTTTTGACGTTGCAATAGCTTGTGACGTTGTTCTATGTTGTCGGGTAGCTCCGCTTCAGAAAGCGGGTATTGTTGATCTCATAAAGAAGCGAACAAGTGACATGACTCTAGCTATTGGAGACGGTACAATTTCTTTTGTTTTCTACTAGTTCAGAACTTGAGCTATTGCTTTCTGAATTTCTGTTCCCTTTTTTTTTTTCCAAATCTGAGTAGAAATGCTTTTTCAGGTGCAAATGATGTATCCATGATTCAAATGGCTGATGTTGGCATTGGCATCAGTGGGCAAGAGGGAAGACAAGCTGTTATGGCCTCAGATTTTGCCATGGGACAATTCAGATTTTTGGTTCCTCTGTTGCTGGTTCATGGCCATTGGAATTACCAGAGAATGGGCTATATGATCTTATATAACTTCTACAGAAATGCTACTTTTGTCTTTGTGCTCTTCTGGTAAGCTCATTTCCCATAATTAAGATCTTGGTTCAATATGCATAAGAAACAAATATAAACTCGTCAACCACTGATTGCAGGTATGTACTTTACACTGGTTTCACGCTGACAACAGCAATAACTGAGTGGAGCAGTGTACTATACTCTGTGATATACACTGCTGTACCTACAATTGTTGTTGCCATCCTGGACAAGGATCTCAGCCGGAGGACATTGCTGAAATATCCCCAACTCTATGGTGCGGGACAGCGTGAGGAGAATTACAACCTAAGGCTATTCATTTTCATCATGCTGGACTCCGTCTGGCAGAGCCTTGCAGTTTTCTTCATCCCTTACCTTGCATACCGGAAGAGTGTTATTGACGGTTCCAGTCTGGGAGATTTGTGGACGCTGTCAGTTGTCATCCTCGTCAACATTCACCTTGCAATGGATGTCATCAGATGGAACTGGATCACACATGCGGCAATATGGGGAAGCATTGTTGCGACATGGATTTGTGTCATGATCATAGACTCCATGCCGTTCATGCCTGGTTTCTGGTACGCTTACAACCTGAACATTTGCTTGCCGGGTCTTTCAGAAAAATAAATCTAAATTTTTGCTGATTCTCTTACTGTATTGCAGGGCAATCTATAAGGTGATGGGAACTGCATTGTTTTGGGCACTGCTGCTTGCAGTAACCGTAGTTGGAATGATCCCTCATTTTGCCGCAAAGGCTTTCCGGGAGTATTTCACCCCCAGTGATATTCAGATTGCGAGAGAAATGGAGAAGTCGCAAGATTTCCAGGATGCAACTCATCCAGAAGTTCAGATGAGTACTGTGTCTAGAGCTTAGTGGTAGGGTCACACAATGGTCTTTTGTTCATTCGAATAGGATAGATTTACACCTTTCTTTGGTTCTTTTTGTTGTGTGTATATTAGCCAATTCTTTCTGCAGGGAGCAAGCGTTCTTTCTGCTTCCTTCCTTGCCAACTATCCAAAGGATAGGTCCCTTGTACCATTCTGTGTATCCACCAGCCAAATTTTGTTGATTTATATGAAAAGAAATCATACAGGAGTAACTGTACAGATTCAGAAACTGGTCCACCTGCCTAATGATGGTAAATAGTAGCTGTATAAATTCAGAAATCATACATGATTTGGTTGCAGCTGATGGCTTCCGAGTTTCAAATAGAATTTTCACTTTCTTTGAATTCAATAGTTTCGTTCAGTAAAAGGAGGGGGTGTAAGCATCTCTGAGAAAAACGCTACTGTGGCCAAAGGAATGTGGGATCTTCTTCCCCTGCTGCGGTCACAAGATGCAGCTCACTGGTGCAATATCATTAGTTTTATAATATGGGGCTGATTACCTCTGCTGCTTGCAGTACTAGGCGTACTAAAGAACGTGTTTGAGCGAGTTGATGGGAAAGAGTCAAAGGTTCCCGGCTTGTTCGGGAGGCTGTTTTGCAGCTGTTTTACTGTAGCGGTTGCTGAAGAAATAATTGCGAACATTGTAGCTGATGCTGAAGAAATAACTGGAACACTACAGCTGCTGAATCGCAGTGAGACGAATAAGCTGCTAAGCTGATATAGTAATACCTATTTTAAAATGAAAAACTGCTAAGCATTCAAGTCGAAACAGCATCCTAATCTATCTCGAGCAGTTTTGACCAAGGGAAATTGTGTCGCAGCAATTCAAAGCAAGCACGATTTACGTCGGTCACCTTGACGTTGCAGACGGCCTAATACGATTTTAAGTTTCTTTGACCGTATGATTTACTAGTATTTTTCACAGTGACGCACGATGACAAGCAGACGAGGAGTACGGAACAAGCATGACCCTTGTGCAAGAATGATCAGAACGCTTTATTTCCGTTCGGAATTCAGCATGAACCAAGGAAAATTATACTTCAGTGATATAAAGTTACAGGTTCAACAATAATTCCAGGATACTTTGATCACAGTCTAAAAACAGTAAATGAATTTCCTGAACACCAAAAGATCTGAACTCTTGATTCCACGAAACATTGTCCAGTGTCAAAAGATCCTACGGTCCTACCAATGGGAAACGGCAGCACCGGTGCAGGGCAAGTCATCAGTAGAACGGGAGCAGCTTCCACTTCTGGTTTGGGCCATCGTTCCACGGGAACACGATGATGGGCGTGCCGTCATGCGCGCCGCCATAATCAGGCACGCCTTTCGCCGCGTCAAGCACGACACCGACGTCGTTAACGGCCCGGATGCCATGGAAGCCCTCGCCGAGGTCGTCGCTCTGCGTCCACAGCAGCGCCACGTCCACGGAGTCCGGGCTGTGGCCGGCGAGCTGAACCTGCGTAAGCACGAAACGAAATCCCGTGGCGTTGGACGGTTAATATGATCCATCGTCTCACGCGTTACGGACGAGGGAGAACCGGGCAAAGGGAATAGCAGTGGCGAGTACGTACCAGCTCGTCGTCGCCGTGTCCCTTATGCATCAGCGCCTTCCCGGTCGCCCGGTTCACGAGCGCGAACGCCCGGTGGCCTTCTTCGTCCGTCACGTGTCCGGTGTTCTGGAAACTCTGGACCCAGCACTGCACGTACAGGGAAAAGAAGCATTGACGTGTGAAGTGTGAACAACAATGAGCACTTGAACAGTGAGGGTGGTCACGACGAAAAAGGGAAAAAGACCGGCGCGTTGCTAGATAGCGTGAACCGAGTAGTGCGTGACCTGTCGTTCGTCCTGGTGGTCGGCGGTGGCGAGGACGACGGCGCCGTCACGAACAGTGACGCTCAGGCCGTCGCCGCTCTGGCACAAGATTCGGAAGCGCCGCGCGTGCTCTGCCGCTTCTGGCGCCGCGGCGCCCTGCAGCGGGGCCATGCGCCACAGCTGGTTCCTGCTGCCGTTCCAGAGGGACAGGATCAGGCGGCTGCCGTCACGCGCCACGGCGCGCCGCCGGTCGACCAGGTCGTGGTCGAAGGCGTAACAATTCATGTTGCGCCGCAGGTCGGCCGGCTCGTGGTGGAAGACGTGCTCCATGTTGTTGAACTAGTGGATGCGCCGGTAGCCGTCGCCCGTGTCCTCGCCCTCGGCCCACAGAATCTTGTCGTCAACGTGCAGCGGGTCGAACTTGATGACACGGACCTGACAGAAATCACGCTAAATTAGCTGTTGCAATGCATATAAAGGTCATCCCATTCCCAACTAAACAGAAAAATGGTGCGGCTACAAACTCACCGGGTGACAGAAACCGGACGAATGTTTGAGCGCTTCTCCGGTGGATCTGTTGACGAGTGCAAAAGCCGGGGAGCCTGCTGCGTCCTTGATGCCGCCACCGTAGCTCAGGTCCTTGAGCCATGCCTGCATCAGAACAAGGACGGACGTGCAAAGCACTGTGAGCAGGCGACGAAGTACTGGCAGTAATCTGAGACGACGGAAGATGTGCACGAAGCTATAAGTTTCCCGAGGGATTAGTAGCCCCTTGCCTGACGGTCGTCCCGGAGATCGGCCTTGGCCAGGACAACCTCGCCGTTGACGATGGCGAGGCTGTGGTCCTCCGACGTGCTGCAGTAGATCCTGAATGTGTGAGCCATCGCGTTCTTCTGCTCCTGGCGTCTGGTACTTCTACCGTGTCTTTTATACTAGCACTACTCTACTAAACTGTGGTTGCTAGTGGTATGAGCACTGGAGAATGGTCGTTCCCTTCGTCTTCTTGAGCTTCATTGCTCCACGACGGTTCATGTTCCCAAGGCATGGGAAACGTGTCGTCCTGTGCTCGCGCAATGATCGAATGCTCCTTGGTCTTCTTGATATTGGAAGTTGGAACGACCATGCATAGTAGCTTTAACGAACCTGGGCCTAATGCTGATAGAGCCAGCCCATCAGTGACCACGATATATCAGCCCGCGCTGTCCATAGTGACACAAGAACAGTGGGTGGGCTGACGCCCCCACTGGCAATCCACTTCTGGTTTGGTGGACCGGGCCACGTACTTTCTGCGTTCAATTTCTCCAGCAAATCGATACATTTCGGAACTCCTACAAACACGACATATTCAGGTCAGGTGGTACTACAGAATTTCAAACTTGTCTTGTCAGTTCCCTGCCTCCCTGTATACACATTTTTTATGTGCACGCGCCATCCTCCGCTGCCAAATCTGTTCCCGCGGACGAGAACATTGCACGTCGTCAAAGTCCAAAGCATGGGGAGAGAAGCCGGTAGACCGGCCGGTGCCCAAGCAAAGCAGCTTACAACTTTGCTAGTTTTCGGTTTGTTTACAGTACTATTCAGCGCACACATGCGTATCGTGGAACATGGCCAGAAAAAAAAAAAGGAGCCTCGGCAGCCTGCGGCTAAGGCTGCAACGGAGATTGACTTCGGTGACAGACAGCATCAGCGCGTACTGATTACGCCCGTAAAGCAATGATCGGACACCACGAGGGCGGCCAGACACGCTCGGTTGAACCCACGGCTGGAAAGCGAGTCGTGTCGTGCCGCGGTGCCCCGCGCCGTGGCGACACACCCAGAGCACGATGCTACCTGGACGACAGCACGGGGAGGGAGGGAAGGGAACCGTACGTGCGTGCCGGTCGACGCCCTGCGCCCAGCTGCCCATGCACGTCCCTGTCCCGCCGCGGGAGCCGGCCGGGCGTCTCGTCTCATCTTGTTGCCAACCGCTATACCCAGGTCAGGTGACCGCACGCTAGCCAGATATATCGGCTGGCAAGCAACTTGGCGGTGCAGTGAACCCGCCGCGACGCACGGGCGAACAGATCGATCCTTCTTCGCCTGGCGCCACCCGGAATTCTGGATCTGCATGTGTGGGCGCGCACAACAGATGTTTCGGTCCTTTTGTAGGTCGCCCGCCAAGGCAGAAAACGGCAGTGATGGCCCGCGCGCTCGCGGCCGCAGGCATCGCTCGTGCACTCTCGGTTGCGCAGAGAACGTACTACTGTTTGCGCAGGCCAGGTTGCCAGAGCTATGACGTGACGGGTTTAGCAGGTCCATTGTGATCTTGCTTGATGTGCTGGCTTACTGTTAGCACTGTGAAGATGACGCTGGTGGCTCTCAGGCACTCGATGAGACGAGCGATGTACATTTGCATTCGAGAGCACCGACGGCTAGCAAAGCATGTGGCGTGAACAGAAGTTTTGGGTGAGTTGGCCAGCAAGATTGCCGAAAAGCGTTACATTGGTCGTCTGGCCGATCTTGAGTTCAAATAATAGAAGGAACGCTTTCACTGTCCTTTGGGTGAGTACCATCAGTTAATTTGAATGGTAGCATAATAACTTCTTTTTTTTTTTTGGCAATGAGTACTGATGCATCAGGCATCAAAGTGCTTCGGTGGAACTACTCAAAATTCGCATGTGTCCCAAAACTACTTAAAAATCCTTAATTTTCATCTAGCCCAACCGTGAAATTTAGACATAAAAGAAGTGCACCGTTATCTTTGTTTGACCAAAGCGGTCGAGATTTTCTCCAAGGATGCCACTGCCTCCCATCCTAATGCCCTGAATGCCCCCACCATAACCCTCCATATCACATTCATGTTGCCATACCATATTTGTTCTACTCCTGCGTGCGACCTTTCTTCGTGCCGCCACCATCGTGTCCTTGCCGATCCTATAACCTATCATGAGTGCACCCCATGCATTTGAAGTAGGCTAGCTAGATGTTTGAGGAATCTATCCTCCAAATTTATGCATCAGTTTTTTTTTCTTATGCCGTTGAGGCCCAAACATGAAGTGATATTGTCAAATCAATTCGCAATTATTTAAATATAAATATACACGTTCATGTTGTTTTTGATAATTCATTGATGTTTGGCACATTTAATAGAATAAACATTTAGTGTTGTTGCTAGGAAATTTATGCGAATTGGATAAAAGATATAGTTTGAAATGCATGCTGAGGACCATCTTGAGTTGAATATTCTTCGTTTGACCGCTTCCAACGCACATGGACAAGTTGCCCTCATCTTCTGGTGTAGTATCTACATATCATCTGCTTGTACTGGCGGCAGGAATTTCCACGTACCCATAACCATGAAGTTGTACCAAGCTAGGTATCCTACGCAAGGCCGGCTGCAGGTGAACACTGGGTGCCGAACCACTGACAAGGAGATAAAATCCAGTTGCCAAGAAAAGCCGCGCGCAGCCAAAGGTTTTCCACGCGATTTGGCGAGCATGGGCTGCACTGGTCAAGCGGATATTGCTGACCATACCGGTGCGTAAACCAGGCTACATATCCGCGCCACGATCTGAGAGCAACATGCTGTGTCTGTTTGCCCTGCGTCTGGGGAAGGAAACAGATCGCTGTTGGAGACGTGACAGGGACACCCGGCCGACAGCCAAACTCGCATGGCAATGGCTTTATTAATCTCGAAATCTCGACACGTTTCTCTTACATCTAGTCGTTCTTTGTTCTCTTTCTCTTCTCTCGGCCTGTGTGTCTCAATCTTTTTCCCGTGTTGTCGTTAATCCTGCTTTCCTGCAGTGCATGACTTTTCCAGAGCTCAGGTTGTTTCCTGCTTAATAAGCTTCTTATTAAACGGTATAGGCAATCATATGAATAACCTTTGGGTTCAAAAAGAAATTTTAACTTTAATCTGCCCTACGCACATTTGGAAAAGCATACGCCAACATGATTGCAGTTGCAGCCATGCATCAGGTACCGGAAACAAAGCCATCCACTTACGTAGCTTCTTCGTGAAGTCAGTTTCTGGAGAGATCGTCAAAAGAGTAATGCTACATCCACGAATTGCTACGCAATTCCCACGCGCCGACGTCGGATCCGTCCTTGTCACAGCTCACGTGGCGTATGGGTCCACTAATTCTGCCATCTAAACAGGCTTAGCCGTAATTAGGCCTAACACACGGGCGGGCCGACGTCTTTCCTCGTCAAGTCGCGGGCAACCTAGTGCCGCCGCCGCCGCCGCCGTCGTGAGCCCGGCAGTACGACGATCGACGCGAAGGCCGGCGATCGACGCGACGCGACCTCCGGTAGACGCGACCTCGCGATCCCGGTTCAATCGCCAAATCCTGAACGGAAGCCAGTGCAAATCGTTCCTCGGAGAAAATCTGTTCGCAAGGAGGAAGCCTGGCGAGCTCGGTTGAATCCGAATGGAGTTTTTGGTTACCGCGAGCCAGCAAGGCCAACAGGCGGCTTGAAGTTCTTCGTACATGCTTTGGGACGAGCTGTGATCCTGTTGGAGTCTATATCTGTCAATGCACAAGCTCTGATTCTTGGAGCTTCATGCATCATGGCGGCTGCTACAAGCCTGGTGCTTTCATGGTGCTTTAGTCCTTTGAAGATTCTGAAGAACGATACCGTCATCATGTTTAGCTTGTAGGCTTATCTTGCTGGCAGTGCTCATTATAAGCAAAAACCATTAAACTGATTGCATCGCTTTTATGTATAATAATTTAAGAACAGCAAGATAATTTCGTAAAACAGCTCCACCTGATGATATCTAAACATTAAAGAAAGTTCTTTTTGTGGAGAGTGTGCTTCAGGTGCTCAATGTCAAAGATTTACAAGAATAATAAATTGGACATTTAACTCTTCCAATATATAATCCCTCACTAACATGAAAGATATCTAGCCCTGATACATTGGAGGCATATGTCCTTCACCAAAGTGAAATTCTGTAGAAGTTGGCACCACAACTGAATTTTTCTGAACTCCAAGCAACAGACTTGTGAACCCTCCATGACTTGGTGGAACAACCAGTGCCGTTGAAGCATCTGCAGATGGCATAGCATGTGCCGTAGGTTGAATAAAATTGGCAGCACCCAAACTTAAGTTTGATCCCTGTAACATAAATATTGAAATGATAAAGTTGATAATGACTTGAAAAGAGATTTTCAGATATCTCACTGAAATACAGATGTGGAACATACATATGCCTGAAGGGTACCACTCTTTTCAGGGCCATTCACAGGAAACATTTGTCGACCCTAGTTCAGATGTTCAGATCTGGAGTTAGCAAAATATAAGAAAAGTACAAGATTTCAAATCATCTAGCAGGAAGGAAAAGGTACCATATGTTCAACACTATCCCAATTGACATGATCTGGGGCTAATGATATCATATTCACATTGTCCTTTATAAATTCCTTGGAGTGATCCTAAAACAAACAAAAAAAAAGATGACTTATTATATACGAAATTAATATATCATGCCAGGACATAAGGAGAATATTATACATGACATCCTTTCTCCTGTCACCAATTTTCATGTCCTCGGTCACTTGATATTCTTCTATGGCACCTTCTTTGTTTAGGAAAGTAGAATAGCAATACATCTTGTGTGTTAGCTCTTCTTGGAACTCCTGAAACTTAGAATTTGTATAAGCTGACTGGAATTGCTTCTCAATGTCATAATGAGTGATACACGGTCTAGATGTAGTGAAAGAGTGAAAATCAGCGGTATTCTCCTTCTCAACTTTGTCTCTGAGAGCATTCTCGTATTGTCCAACAAATTGCCTCAACGTTGTCTTAGAGTTGACATACCCATCAAAGAAGGAATTCATACTCTCGCTACGTTGAGTTGTAGACATGCCTGCCCAAAAGGTGTCCTTCACAAATGCTGGTACCCAGCGGTGCCTGTTGCTATACAGTACTTGTAGCCATTCATTGTCCGATAAATTATACCTATCAACCATGTTCTTCCAAGCAACTTCAAACTCTTCTATTGTTAATGAATCATATACAACATTGCCAAGAGCAACTTTGATGTCTTTATATGCTGAATATCTTCCAAACTTCTCTGGGACCTTTTTCATTATATGCCACAAACACCATCTGTAACGAGATTCTGGAAATACTATTTCGACAGCATTCTGAATTCCTCCAGCCTGATCAGTTATAATTGCCTTTGGTAGACGACCTGACATACATTTTAGCCATGCTTGAAATAACCAAACAAATGTTTCGGTATCCTCATTGGACAATAATGCACATCCTAATAAAACTGACTGTCCATGATGATTCACTCCGACAAAACAAGCGAAAGGCATATCATATTTGTTTGTCAAGTACGTGGTATCAAAAGTAATAACGTCACTGAAAGACTCATAGACTGCTCTACTTCTTGCGTCAGCCCAGAAAACATTTCTAAGTCGAGATTTCTCATCAAGATCCATGATGCTAAAAAAGTTAGGATTATCAGACTGCATTTTGACAAAATAATCGCGAACAGCTTCAGCATCACCATTTCCAAGGTTTAATCTTCTTGTTTTATCTAAAAAGTTGCGGCAATCTTTCTCACCAAAAGTAAGATTCTCATGTCCACCAGCTGCCACAACAAAAGAGTTGAAGTTCTTGTTTACTCTTATGCCAGCTCTATCATTTAACTCAAGCCTCCTTTTAACATGCAAATCTAGTTTTCTGTTGCATCTATAGAACCGAGATTTATGTGGGCTCAATCCATGATTATGATCCAAAATGACTGCTGAAAGCTGAAATTTACCATCAGGTTGACGGATAGCATTTATTTTTGCCTTGCATTCTGTCCCAGATGATGGGTTTGGCTTCAACAAATTATTTGACTTGGACTGACCTTTACTATATCGAGAACAGGAAAGCGTAAGGTATTTCAATTTTCCATCCTCTCCGAGCCTTGAGCTTCGTCTACTGACACCAAAACCTTTTGATTTACCATAATTTGTGTAATAGGTCCACATGGCCGTTTCATTGTCGAATGTCATTCCTAAATATGGTTCTTCGGTTGATAAACCATTTCCTTCATCAGTACCATTCTCTTCACATAATCCTGTGCCCTCGTTGTGTTGTTCAGTGCCCTCGTCGTCGGTAGAAATTGACATATCACTGTTTGATTCTTCAGTGATGGCATTGCTGAATTGACCGTCCATTCCTGTATACCATTTATGCATCAGCACGTCATACGAAGATATACTCTAAGGTCAGCGTGAATGAAAGATTAATGACTAAATGAAAGCTGACAGATAAAGTATGCATTCCAAGTTAACGGCTTGCTACATCATGCTCGACCAATCTCTAGCATAAAATTGTTTGAAGCATGCAAGAGAACATTCATGATGATATGCCTCAAGATTCCATCAAAGAAGGAATTCATTCACCCAGAAGCATGCAAAAGAACATGATGTCGCGTACCTGAGGAAACGATGACGAGAGGAAACTTCTGAGATGCTTGGCAGATTGAACCGGGATCGCGAGGTCGCGTCTACCGGAGGTCGCGTCGCGTCGATCGCCGGCCTTCGCGTCGATCGTCGTACTGCCGGGCTCACGACGGCGGCGGCGGCGGCGGCACTAGGTTGCCCGCGACTTGACGAGGAAAGACGTCGGCCCGCCCGTGTGTTAGGCCTAATTACGGCTAAGCCTGTTTAGATGGCAGAATTAGTGGACCCATACGCCACGTGAGCTGTGACAAGGACGGATCCGACGTCGGCGCGTGGGAATTGCGTAGCAATTCGTGGATGTAGCATTACTCTCGTCAAAACGGATTCCTCCTAAACTACTACTACTCCAATGTCATGTATAAACATTGCACATGCAGCCGGTGGTTTGGCTTTTGGGACGCAATCGAGGTACCTATGGATGGGCAAGGAATTTTAGGGCGCGGCGCACTTTGGCCGCTTTAGTTTTTGTAGCTAGGGGCCGGCCGGGACGCCTTTCCTTAGCGAATCGAGCTATTTTTAAGTTAATTGGTCCCCCCACACTCTTCAGAGAATGATTTGTCGGCGCATCGTTATGTGTCGGGACGTGACATCGATTGATCATCTCACTATCTTCTTGTTCGAGTGTTTCTCTTTCTCCAAAAAAAAAAACGAAAACTTTAAACAACCACTAGTATCATTTTTTTCCTTCGTATCACATACCCCCTAGAAGAACTATTTTGCTGTCGCTCTCGATAAGTAAACCATTAATTATGTATACGTTACCTTACTATTTATCCGACAAAATGACCCTCATGTTGGCTCGGAAGGTCTAGACATATTCATCAGGGAAGGGAATATATGCATAAAACCTAGAAAATATAATTTTGTATTAAAGGTAAAAAGAAATAAAGGGAGATATAAGTCATGATAAGAAGATAATAAAGCATACACTAATATAAGGTGTGTTTGGTACGGTTCCAGTTTTTTTGAAAATCAGAAACGTCGACTAGTGGAATGTACCATGGTCTGAGAAAATTGGTGCTAAGGGCATATAAGCTGTATTGTTGTGTTGGATTTGGAGACAAGCTTGAAAACAAATAATTAATCCATGGATGCATGCGATGAAAAAGAGAAATGGGGCTAACAACATGCCACTGTACATCGATGAAGTCCACTATGTGGGGAAAATATTCAGTGCAAACCACCTATTCGGTGGAATTGTGAAAACCCTCTTAAAAACTTTTAGTAGAAGTTGAATTTGGGTCTCAAATTTTGTGTGCATGTTTCTCACCATCTCCTCTACATGTATACCAAGTTTCATAATGTTTTAAAACTTTTATGTGAGTGTTTTAAGAGAGTTTTCACGATTCCACCGAATATGTGGTTTGTACTGAATATTTTCCCAACTATGTGTGTGGGATAACCCAGTCGTCATTCTTGCATCATACATGTTAGGACCCTGTGCTCAAAGTCACAGCATCAACTAGATGGTAGAGTGCGAAAAGGCCTGTAGCCTCGTGGTTACAAAAGCCTCAGTAGCATCTGAGATCCTGGGTTTGACTCCTTGTGGGATCGAATTTTCTAGAATTTAACGGCGTTGTGCTTTCAACGGTAGGTGAGGTGACCGTCGACAGCGAGGCGTCAGTGGTGACTTCGTCAATCTCGAGGATTTATCGACTCAGTCTTCGAAGATGCTTATATAAATAGGGTTTGCGTATGTGCGTTCATAAAAATGAGTGTGCATGCATTATTAGTGTCTGAGTTGTACTTATAATGAACAAAAAAACCTAGATGGTAGAGCTAAGAATTGGCTCGCATGTCTCTAATAACTCAAGGCCGTGATATGACGAGTGGTACAAAACAACAAAGAACAATAAATATTTTTCGTGGAGTTAATGAACATGGAAACAAAAGAAAGGACAATAAAATATAGTGTCCGGAATGAACACGTTGTGTACATGCCTATCAAGTAGGAGATATAGTAATGACCGAAGGATGAGCAATGCACTACCGGAAAATTGAAGTTCCCCGAGTGTCCGAAACTTTGTCGAATGTTTTTTTTTTTCAGACACTCGGCAAACAACGTCTTTGCCGAGTGCAAAAAAAAAAAAACACTTGACAAAATAACTTCGCTGAGTGTAAAAGAGAAAAAAACACTCGGTAAAATTAAACTTTGCCGAGTGTAAAAAACAAACACTAATTGATGATAACCACGGAACAACCGATATAGGCCGAAAAATGGTTATATAGGTTTAAGGGCACAAGGTGACCCTGCCTTTTTAGGGTAAGGAGGGGTAGATACAATGACTGGAGCCGAGGTGTGAGTATCTGTAACACCCCTACTTTTGGACCAAAAAGAAAAGAAGAAAAGAAAAATAAAAAGGAACAAAAATCACTCTAAATTAAAAAAATTGTCTAACCTCTCACCTTGAAATGAATTTTCAAAATAAAATTCACTAAATAAATCAAACCTAGTTTAAATCTGAAAATTTTTGAAATATAAAACTTGTGCTCAAGTGGTTACTTTCATTTAAATAATGTACTAAAAATTTGAAGCTTTTGAATTTACAACAAATAAAATCAAAGTAGGATTAAAACACAAGTTGATTTTCAAATTTTGAATTTTAAACTTGCATAAAACTTCACCATATGCATTTCAGTGTTTTATTTGATTTGTTTTGAGTGTTTGATCAACCTTTGTTTTTGTTTGAATTTGAAATTCCTTCAAATTCAAATTCCAGAAAAAGAAAACCTATTTCTAAACTCCTAATCGCCTTCGGGCCGAAATTCTTTTCCGGCCTAGTTCGCACCCCCCTCCTTCCTTCTCCCGCGCCAGCCCACCTCGGCCCAGCAGCCCAGCCGGCCTGCTTCCCCTCTCCTCTCTCGCTGACAGGTGGGGCCCGCCTGTCATCCCCTCCCTCCGGCAGCCACCGCAAATCCCGCGGCCGCCCATACCGCCGCCGCGTCAGCCACCGTCACTCGCCGCCTCACTGTGCTCCACCGCCATCGCCACCTTTAAATCGACACCTGTGCCCGCTCTCCTCCCCATCTCTTTCTCATTCGCGCGAGCTCGAGCTTCCTTCGAGCGAGCTAGCGTTCCGGCGAACCCTTCCCCACCGTCGCGGATGCGCTCCCCTCTTCGCTCGAGCGCTTTGCGAGCTCCCCTGCCTCCCTCTTCCTCTCGCGCGCCCTTCCTCCCTTCCTCTCTGCGCGCATAAGCATCTCTCCGTCGAGCGCTACCGCCATTGAAGCTCCTTCCCCAACGTCGGCCGTCGCTGGACGACCTCCTCCCCGCCTGAGCCACCGGTGAGGTCCGCACCTCGCCCCTCTTGCTCTCCCTCCTCTTCTTTTCCTCCCTCCCCACGTGCGCGTCCATCTTCACCGTGCGTCGCCGCCGCCATCAACCTCGTCGAGCGATTGCCGCCGATCCCGGCCTCCTCGACGTCGACGTGTACCACCAGCCGCTCCGCCTTCGTACGCTCGTCCTCCGCGACGACCTCCCGCAGACCGCCATCCACCCTAGCCGGCGGCGGCGAGGATTCCGGTAAGCCGCCGCGCGCGTGCGCGTCCCCGTCCACCATGGACCGCAGCCCAGCTCCGGTCCACGGAACCCGTGAACCCAGTCCATGGGTTTTCCAATACAAGAATAATTCCGAAAATTCCAGAAAATCCCCAGACCTGTACATTTTACAGATAAGCCCTCCATCTTCTCTGTAATTATGTTTAAGCCCTGTCTTTTTACAGAAAAGTACCTAAACTTTTCTGTAATTATAATTTAGCCCCTGTCTTTTTACACCAAGGTCCCTAAACTTTTCCTAATTACATATAGGTCCCTAGAACTTCTCTGCAATTACAGAAAAGTCCTCTGTAATTACAGATGAGCCCCCAAAACTTTAAATATTCATATCTTTTCAACCATATCTCCGTTTTGGGCGATTCTTGCGTCCACGCGTTCGTAGAAACGCATAGTACCTCATGGTACTATTATTGAAGCACCATCTTTGATCTAGACACCATCAATGACGTAAAAACTCTCTCACCTATTATATCTTTTCCCGGCAGTTATGCGATGTCGATCTCACACGTCGCAATTATTGCCCACCTAAACCTAACCAATCCTGTGACGCTAGTTATCTAGTACCCTCCACCTCACAACATACACCCCGCTTCATCTTTGTATCATCTATTCACTCATTCGCTCGCTAGCTTTAAGCCTAACAACCTTTTATATTGTTTCACTTCAAATCTAATAACCTCCTTCTATCACGAACACAACTCCAAACCTAGCTTTGATCAATTATCGCTCAATCAAAACTTAACCTAACAATGCCTGCAACACCTATTCCAATATCCTCACCACATCCTACCGATCCCTATCGTTTCATTATCCTCTGTTATTAACGCTCTTTTATTGGTTCTTATTGGAGTTGTTGTTTCGTTGTTATTTTAATTGCCAGTTGTCTTTATTTGATCTTAGTGTTTTATCTGTAGTCGTGCATTCATGTCATACATGCTCACGTACACATACCATCGTCATGCGTCCGACGCGTGACAACCAACTTAATAAATAATAGTTTAGTTTTAGTAATTAATCAATCTAGAAAATAATTAAATAGCTAAGTCATCATTAGTTAACGACATAAGGTATAGGAGCCCTAAGCTGACACACCTTGTACTTCGTACACGTGTTGCATGAACCTTTATATAGGTTACTACCTGTATGGAGGCTAGTGCTACGAATGTACGAATAGCACATACACACGCTGTCCCCGTCACTTCATGCATTCATGCTCTTCTTTTCGTGTTTAGCATCTCTCATTACACCAAAAGCCATAGAGTACGATGCATCACCCCTAATGGCCTTTTTAAGGTAACAAAACCTTGTTAAAGTAAAACTGGATGCATCATCCGTGTTTTGAGTCTTTTGTTCTTCATTTGCTTTCTATCGGTTTTGTTGGAGTTAATTGGATCTTATTCGGCTCTTTTCGCTTTTTATTTTCTTTTGCGGTAGTTTATTTATATGTAGTGTTTTATGCGCTAGATTACGCGAGAATCGAGGAAGAGCCAGAAGAATCCAAGTACTCGTCGAGAAATCTCAGGTCAAGACCCGTCGAAAGATACGAGCTTCCAGAAAGGACTCGAAGGCATCAACTTCGACAGAAAAGACTGAAGACCCAGAACTTAAAGATTAGGAAAGCGATTATCAGGCAAGCCCTAATTCCCCCTTGATCATATTGATCCTATGATTGCAAATAATCCCACTTAGAGTCTGTTTTCAAATAAAGTATACATTATATTTAAAAGTGATTTACAAGCTTAGTATGTCCTACGTACTTGTTGATTGCCATGCCTTGTTTTTGCTTCTCCTGATTCCTTGTTAAACCTAGGAACCCACATCATTAATTCTTTAATGATGTGTTGGATTAAAATGCTGCTTAGGATTTGTCACACGTGTACTTAATTAATCTTGCTCACATGCTTTTGTGTTAAAATGTGTGAGTGCTTGGTGGTGTGAGTAAATGTGAAAATGGGTGGGAGTGGTGTTAAAGTGCAACCCATAGTGGGGAATGTTTTGGCGGGAGCAAGCGGGATAGTCCTCAGTGGGGATGCTATCTCTAGGACGCTATTCCTCGTGGAGGATAACTATTGAAGATGCTTGCTTCGGTCGTATAAGGACCGGTTCATGTGCCGCCTGGCCTAGCACCCTTCGTACAGCCACAAGTCTTGTATGGGAAAGGTTTGGAACCATACCCTACTATAGCGTTCACCCGGTACCCACCTGTAGGCGGGAGTCGCAACGGAAGCCAGGAGAAGATTAGATGAGATTGGCATCGGGTCCGGCATGTGGAGACAATTATGACCTTTGGCCTTTTTATTATATGCTGATGGAAGCCCCTGGTCGGTGTTTTTCCGTGGTGGTGCCGTGGTGACGCCAAGTAGGTACGGAACCATTAGTATCCAGTCCAAGCCATGGCAGTGGGGAGGACTGGGTACCTTGTGAGGAAAGTGTACAACCTCTGCAGGGGATAAGAATCTATCCGGATAGCCGTGTTCCACAGTAGTGGACAACGCGAAAGCTATGGCCACACAATGATTAGTCTTTCCTGTGTGAGTTATCCTTGGCGTGTTTTTGAAATACACCGGTTTGGAGCCGTGCGCTGGTTTCCTGCCAGCACTTAAAATTGGGAACTGGCGGGATGGATTGCATCTCCCCCAGGGCCAACCAACCCCACTAAATATAATAACAATACCTGACTGTAGTTTGCGAACTGTTATGTTTTCAAAAACAACCTTTGCATAAAAATTGGCTTTCCGCCGATATGATAAACCTCAGCCTCATCCTTGTTTATACCCTTGCATATATTTGCCCCTTGTGTTAGGGTTTGCTGAGTACCTTATGTACTCACGCGTTTGCGATTATTGTTTTTTTAATAGGAGAAGTCTTCGTAGGAGACGACGACGCCTTGATTTTCGGTTCTGCTTCTCAAGTCTGCCTGTGACTTGGGTCGTGCTTTCCGCTGTCTAATTCAGGGACTGATACATGATGCACAGAATACTCCAGAGATAGGGTACGACAGTATCAAGCCCTGGATTCTAGATACGCCTTGATGTTACTCGGTGCACCCTCCTAGTTAGTCTCATGTGGCCATGAGTTGCAACGTCTACGCAACAGGTGCAAGCATCAGTTGCATTACCGGCTGGCTTGTTTTTAAAAAAGGTAGATTCAGACATACACTTGTTAGTCTCATATATATGGGCATTAATTGTACTTGTTTTTTTGAGATTACACAGTACAACTCAGACACTCACAACGCACGCACACTCACTCTTATGAACGCACATACTCAAACTTTACCCCTATGAGCATCTTCGAAGATTGAGCCGACAAATCCTTCAGATTGACGAAGTCACCACTGGCGCCTCGATGTCGACGGCCATGTCGCCTACCGCTGAAAGCACAAATGTCGTTAAATCCTAAAAAATTCGCTCCCATCGGAAGTCGAACCCAGGACCTCAAAGGTGCTACTCGGATGCCTTAACCTCAAAGGCATTAATTGTACTTAAAGACATATATCAATCGTGTATCCAGTTGGCTTTTAAATGATATGCTGTGTCGTTATCTATAATAGTTTCATCTCTTAGCTTAGCATCATGTTATGGACCAACTGAAGAAATTGATCAATGCCCTCGCTAAAAAGAAAAATGAAGAAGAAATTGAAGGTTACTTGCGAGGGGCTTGGCAACATAAAATAGGCTTCGTCCTAACTTGTTACTAGGCTTTTTAACTCACTTTCTGACGTGTTTGAACCAATACTAACTTTACTAGCTAAGAGTGGAGTATATTTGTTTACTCTGCACAATGATGTGTCATCGATGAATACTATAATTATGGCATACTTTGTTAGATGCAGCTGGTTCCTTAGAGGAAAATGACGTTGACCATACAAGTACAAAATTATGTTTGTTGTTTGTGAACTTCTTTTCGTTGTGGGGCTTGTTGGGTGACGAGGAAACTAGTGTTCATGCATGCATGTATGTATAAAACAAACATTTTGGTACTATAGTGCTTATTAAAGTGCATCACCCGCACCATTGCCACATATATAAAGCAGTTAACGACAAAACAGGAAAGGAGGATTAGTAGCAATCATTGCCAATTTAAAAACCAATAGGTAACTAAACATTATTGTTTCTATATTGATTCACCACAAAGCCAGTCTGCTATTTGACAATTTCCTTTTACACTCCCTCTGTTTCTTTCTACAAGGAGAACTTGCATTTTAAGATCCAACCAAAAATTATGTGACATGAAAAATTGCCCTAGTGATCCATTGGTATCTGAACGTACTTTCCTCCAATAAAGTAACTGAGTAACAGCCATCCCGGGGGCGTTTCGACAACAATGCTATGCAGCCAAGTATTCCAACTGATCAAGCAGGACAGACATGTCACTGTTAGAACAGGCGCCGGGTGATGAATCTAGGCAGATATAGGCCTCGCGCAAAAAAAAAAAAAATGAAATGTTTTTAGCATGCCTGGCATTCGCAAGGCAATCATACCAGTCATTTATATTTGAATGAAAAAGGCCTTGAATGGTACATGCTGTTCTAACAAAATTGTACCACTGTTTTCTACTTGAATAAAATGTTTGTAATATATATGCCCTAGTTTCTTAAAGAAAAAACAATAACAGCCATCCCTGCACCGATTCCACGTTCGATCAGCAGGAGCACATTTCAGGTGATGCCAGATGTCGGAGCTTCATCGTGGCCTCCTCATCCCCAACTTGCAGCCTTGGGTGTTCATCTTTGAGGCTTCGACATTTCTTCCTTTTAATATAAGAAAAATAATACGGTTGATGCGGCCACATGCATCCGTTGGAGGGGCTTTTTTCTGCGGCAGTATGGGCACTAATGCGTGTGCTTCAAAACTGCTGGGACACTGTCACCTTGCATGCAAACAAGGAAAAGCAGCGGGCTATAGCACACATCGTTTGCTGTTTTCGAAAAACGAAATTTGGCTAATTTTGGCAAAGAAAATTTCCCGTGACAGATCCTAGCATTTCCGTAGAGGTACTAGCACGAGCGGGGCACTCTTGTGAATATAATGAAATAGAACGTGCATTGGTCGCGATCATAGGTTCAAGCACCCCCACTCTTAGCGAAAAGCTGTACATTTTTGTTGGTATTCTCCTCTTCCTCTTTTCGTTGTTGACATGGATCTGCACACGGGCTCTATCGGCATTATATATCGAGCACAATCATGAGCAATGTAACAAGGATGATCCCGACAAGGAGCCAAAAGTTCACAATGACTCATGCTGCATTGTTTTTCTCTGTCGATTCTCTCGGCTTCTTCCTCGCAAAAGTCCACGGCAAATGCTCCTTTAATAATGAAAATGCTTGGTCAGTTTGACCAGATGCTTTTGGTTAGTGTATACGTGGATCATATATAACTGAGTTCTTTACGTCAGTGTCGTCGTTGTCTTTTACTTATCTTATTTTGATTTTTCTATACTGACATTATTTTTGCATCACAATATGTATTCAGTAAAGTTGTGTAGCTAACTTGTAACTTGTTTTATTTTACTCCCTTCACTAGAAAAAAATGAACCATTTTTAGGAAGGATACGGCCTGCCCAGTGCAGTAACTAAACCTGACAACTAATGTATTTTCACTATGATTTTCTTAGAGACGTCGTGGCATATTAATATTTTAGAACTACTTTAGAAGACGAATCTGCCACTATCTTATATTTATATATTTTGTATCAGTGTATAAAAACAACACAACTAAGCTTAATTAGGTATTCAAAAAACCTCAACGTTGTCATGGATGATTACTTGTGAGGAATATTTTCTCTCATACCAACAATCACAATCGTGTGGGTGTGAGTGTATGCCTGTGTGTAAGTAAAGCATCGATTGGCTGGAGAGATAGATGAGTTGTTTGCATTGCTCCTCGCAAAAATTAAAAGAAAAAAATTGTCTGCATTGCAATACTCTGGACCTATAGGGCCACCTGAACACAATCGGTCACAAAATCCACTCGCCTTGCATTGATCTCGGCAACCTCACTGGTAAGGCGACATGGGTTCTTATTAGGTGTCTTGATGGCGGCAGCGAGGTTACCATCAATGGTTCCTTCCGGTTTTGTTGTGAAGATTTGAATGTTAGACAACAATAGTTATCGGACTCGCTACTTATTGTTGTATCCCAAAATTGTAGTGAGTCTAGAGTAAAAAAAAATTGTTGTGACTCTGGCAACTATAGGCTCAAGTCTTGTGGCTTCATCAAAGTTTGACGTCTCTTTATTAGTGGATAGAGAGGACTTGGCTGTGATTTGAATCTACTCCCATGCAGTTGCCTTTTTTGGTCAGACCAACCCAGCCGACAATTTCTGACAAGTGCTCTCTGGCCGCATCAATCGGAGAAGTTATAGTGAAGATGAGTAAAATAATTAGACGCATTTTACCATTTTTTGTGAAGCACAATACAAACACAAACAATAACATACACGCATGGGTACTTACCTATATGAAAAAAACGTACACACCTTATCCCTATGAGCGCCAACAAGAGACCAAGTCAACTGATATCGAGATTCACGAAGTCTCTACAGATGCCTTGTTGTCGACGAGAAAGTCGCTTACCACTGAAATAATAATTAGTCGTAAATACAACACACGTGCCGAGTCAATGACTAACCTGGATTGGTTCCATCACTCAGAGCCTAACCTGGATTCTGAGTATTTGATGTAAGAGAAACACGCCTCTCAAAATTTCATATAATCTCTTTTATTGGCAAATGGAGAATGCGACAACCTGGTGCCATTAAAGGTGAGTACGTCTTCAAGGTACTAAGAGTAACACAAAACAAACAGAAGCAAATCATACCACCAATAAAGTAGCTTTACAAATTTTGACTTGAAATAGTAACGGTTGCGTGCATCTCGATCATTCTGAGGCCTACCCCGTGCCCCCGTTTCTAGGGTCATGTTGGTGAATCGATCATTGCATTAGCTTAACCCTATCCAACTTTTCATGCAAGATTCCACTGCCTTTAGATCCAGTAACAACTTTAGGAGCACAGCCGGGAAGGTCAAGAGTGTTAGGCATGTTGGCATGATTGGTTTGGTTAGGACTTGGAACAGTGATTCAGTAGTGGCAAGTGGTACACGCGATGGAATTCCCTGTCCTGGTCGCGGTCGGACGTCTGTGCCCACTTTGCACGGCCGAACTTTTGGGCCGTCGGTCATGCATCCGGCAGAGAATTTGGGACTGTAAACAACATTGACAGAGAGGGCTTGTACTACTTATTCTGCAGCTAATGCTACCTACGCAGTTTTTTTTTCTTTTTCTTTTTGACGAAATGCTACATACGCAGTTCGATGTTCTGTTCATGCACACGTTTTGGCGAGGAAGATATCACAAGTAAGGTTGAACGGTGACGCATGCAAACTGGGGATGAATTCAAACTGTATATCAAACGCAAATACACCTTGCCAGTTGCCACGGCCTGGAGTTTGAACCAGGAGTATGTGCTAGTACCACATCCTGGAAAACGACAGTCCAGGTTCTCGGGAACGTTGCAGGTTCTCAGGTGGTGCCGGCATGCATTGCTAGTGCACTCGTCATGTGTGGTGTCCTGGTGTCACGTACGAGCCCAGGACTACTCTGATCTACTGGTACATGCATGCAGCTTTCACTGCAGTGGAGGATCTACTCCGATCTACGGGAGTACATGCGCGACGAGGTTGCACTAGCTGTGCAGCGAATCCTCGTTTCTCCATTTTTGTGCAGGAAGCAACCAAAGGTACTACTACTCGTAGGCCGTGGGGACGGGTGCAGCGCCCGGCGGTGGTGCATGATTGATGCCAAAGCATCGGGATCCCGACCGCATCGATCTACATGAGAATCCCAGCCCACGAAAGGAAAGACGAGGAAAGGTCAAATTCCCGGCAGTAAAGTTTTGATTTCGTCCTGCGGATCCCCATGCATGCAGGCGCGCGAGGGCCCGCGCAAACCGGCCGGCGCGCGGACCGAACTCGTCGCTGTGCTGACGAGGGGAGCAGGAGGTCGGCGAAAAGCCGCGTGCGGACACGGGAAGCCTGAGCCCGGAAGCGGCAACAGGCGTGACGCGGTGCACCCCCGCATCCCCCGCGTCGTCGTCGTCGCTCGGCGGCACAGCATTCCTGGGCCTGCCTGCCGCACTGTCCCTGTCGCTTTCCCTCCCTGGCATCTCTCTCTCTCTCTTTCCCTCTGATGCATGCGCGCGTTGTTTAACCCCCTCCAGCGTTGCGCGTGCCGGCCGCGCGGCGATATGGAGGGAGCACGGCCCCTGGCGCGACCGACCCGGGGGGCCAACCGCACGCCGCTAGCTGCTCGCTTGTCCGCTTCCTCGATGGCTCGCCGTCGCCTCACCCTGGGCCCGTTGTTGCGTGTTTTGTCTCCGCGCGCGCGCGGCCGCGTTTCGCCTTCGCTTTACGCGGTGAGACGTGGACGGCAGCGGATCGGTGCCTTCGCCCGGTTGTGCCTTCGCCCGGCTGCATTCTTCCCTGCTGCCACCATGCTGTACGTACTAGCTTCGGCTGCATGCCTGCGGCAACTGACCCTTCCGCCTGCTGCTGTCAGGGCCGGCCAGGGTGTAGTCACGTCCACACCACGTCAGCCCTAGTCACTCTGACGCTGGGACCACACGCCCATGCATGGATCCTCTATACATGCTCCAAGCATATGCAGTACGAATATACGATCAATAGCGGTTGCCTGCATGCACTAGTGTAACCTTATTTGGAAATTGGGACATAGGCTATCTCACTTGCAGCAACGAGACTGAATCCATGCAACATCGTTTTGTTTGGTTGCCTGCCAGCCTATTGCCTGCATCTATCGAGTCTAACCGAGGAGTGGTGTTGTTTGGTGACTCGCATGATGACATAATGCATGAGATTGAAACAGATGAATAGATGTGTTACTCATTATGTTTATCGGGAAATATCAGGTGCACAAGATGTATTTGGTGCACATGTGCACAAACTTATCGAGAGTCATTGGATTGTATCTAAACGTCTAAAATCATAGGTGAGAATTTTCATTGATGAAGCAAATGTTTTTGGAAACACAATATAGATTTATGGTTGCTAAAATTAATCATGGCCGAAACTTCCAAAGTTCCATATTTCAAGCCATCAAGATTAGATCTTACGGTCTAAAAATTTTGTGCACATGTGCACCAAATACTCTTTGTGCACCTGATATGTCCGCTATGTTTATTTGTGTAACTATTTTATAGTTCTTACTTTATATCTATTATGCCATTTGGAACTAAATTACAATATAAGTAATATGTGTAATTATCTGCATTCCACAAGCAAAGCTGAGACATATTCAGGGAACCAAACATCTCCGTGAGTGCTGGCAATTGCACTCCAAATTAGTTATCTCTACCAACTAACATGGTTGATTTTGTTTGTGAACCTATATAGTAGGGTAGCTAAGATTTTACAAATGGATATTCAAAGTCATCGATATGACATTAAATTGTCGAAGCTTGACAAAGAATTAAGAATCATTCTTCAATTTTCAAAATTAGATGTGCAACAAAAATAGTGTATACATGTACTATAGATAAATGATCGTTGTGTTTTCATTTGACTCATGTTTGTTTACATGAACACCTGCGTAGTATACACCTACATTGACTTTGTTTGAGAATCCCCTTAGCATATTATTCGTCATCAACGGTTGTTTCCCTCGCATAAAAATATGCTTGCGTGCACTAATGATCAAAACCAATATAATGCATGCATATTTAATTTTCAGAATAAAGTTCTGCTACAGAAATACGGTTTTCCGCCCTTGCTTATTTTTTATAGAACCTCGTCAACAGCTACTGCATTATTTTAGTCGATCTAACACATGATTACCTATTAAGCAATGATTGTATCGTAGCACCAGATGTCACAAACATGGTTGATGCTTGTGATGTCCTCAAACAATGAATCCACCATCTAGAATAATACCCGCGTCATAGGCAACACACGTCCTATGCGCCCTCTCATGCTTCCGAGGGAGCTCTTGGATGCTCCACCTGAAGGTGAGGCCCACTCAACACACTCTGCAAACATGGCGCCAAGATAAATTTTAGGATGCCAAAATTGAGTGGCAATTTATAGTACTGCAAGATGTTTATATAATAGGGATTCATTACCAAATTTTGCGCAGAACTGAACAGCAAATATTTTTTCAAGACAATACGAAATCTTGGCTGAACAAGGCTGTGCAGTTTTTAGTGCAAACTAAGCTTGGGAACTCTTTCATTTCCAGTCCGTAGAAAAAGGCCAAGGCTACTTAAGCAAAAAGTACACGAGAGATACTGCCTATAAGCAAAAAGAGCTTGCCGGGACCCATCACCATCTCTAATAAGGTCAAGGCAAGCCAACTTGTGGGTCCCAGCTGTCCCCTCCCAACTTCTAACACCACATGTGATTTGGACTCTCTTTGGGGGTGATTGTGTGGGCGGAGCATCTACCCCTGAAGGATGTAGCTAGAGAGGAGAAGAGAACTCACTTTCCTCTCATGATGAGCGTAAATTGTGGTGATATACCAGCAGCTAGATTTCTGCTATGTTGGATTCGTTTCCAGCACCAGCAGTTAGGTTGACCTATATTAAATGTAGTAATATATGATTTTTCATTTTCAAAGACAAAACCTGAAATAAGGGGACTCCTGAAAATTTCTTTCATTTTATACATCATTTTATATTTAGAACTAGCTGTTGAGGTAACCCTGCAACAGAACTTCTGTCCTCTGGTGACAAGGACGCGACAGTTGGTCCATGTTATGGTTGATGTAAAATAGCCCATAAGAATTGGAAAAAGAAATAATCTGATGTTGCGTGTTATCACAATCCTTAATTTGCTTATAAGTAATAATTCAGTCAGATGCATGTCTTTCTCAAATATCTAGCATAGATCAATATGAATATATTTTCTAAACGGCGAAAAGCAACATGCTTAATCCATTTAAAATATGTAACGATGCCATGACCAGATAAAATCATCTTTGTGTCTGCCTTCGCTTTCATCAATTTGTTGGATCAGCAACTTATATACAGCACAGCGCATCCGCTCTCTTCACTTTGATTTTGTGGACTTTGTACACCAGTAAAGGAGGTTTGGCAAAGTTATGATGTTCATGGCAGCGATGTGTAACACTTAAACAAGTGGTGGTTGGATGACTCCGTTAGTAGTATAGTTGTTAATAATTGGTTTGCCCACAAATTAGGATAAGACAATTTGTTGATGATAGTGGGAACTGAGGTGCCTCTCTATCCATCGTTGAACGAATTCGCAATCACGGATGTCTGTTCTTATTTGTTTATGTATTGGAGGTGTGTGATTTGATGGCCATGAGTCGAGCTCTTTTTGTGATGTTGATCGATGCAAACATACCATTTGATTGGAGAGGAGCCTAATCTGTTGTGCCACTGATAGTGGGCATTAGCTACAAACTATGACATAGAAAATGAAATATTTAGACAGGCAACGATGGTTAGTTGCAACTTGCAAATATATGTGATGTACTCTTTTCTCAAGCTGGGAAGAGCGTTAGTTATATGGCACACCTTAGTAACGGCTGAGCAAAAAAAAAAAAAAATCATAATCTACAGGCTGCCGGGTACACATCTTGAGGATGCACGTGCATGCTACACTGAAATGAAATAAAATGCATACATAGAGAGTACACACCAAGGCACAGAGAACAACAAAAGCAATTTTTTCATCTAAGATAGTGTAAACTTGTTAATGATGACAATCAAATAGCTACTAGTCAGCGACAAATGAGGGTCAGATGCAAAGCACCTGGTACCTAATATTTTTCTTTCCGCTGTTTAGTCTCATCCTGACAATGTTGCTATCACTAGAAACATTGCACTATCCCATAAAACCAGCCAATAGTAATCAGTGGGCATCTTAGTCATCATGCGGCCACCTACTCTCTCCTGATGTTTCCCAAAAACTAAGGCCTAATTACATATCACCCGCACAAGTAATCCTAGTTAGGAGAACAATTAGCACTTCCAGCAAGCTAGTTAGATCGATGTATATATACGCACAAATAAAAGCCAGTTGATTCTCCACCAGTTAGCACTCCTATACAATTTAAAGCAAGGAATTTTCATAGCAGACAAACAGCAACTCAAACTTTCATAAGGAATCTTCCCAATAAGGCAAGAACATGGGGACGTGCCTTGGCGTTTTCCTTGCAAAATATTACAGTGATTAATTACTAGCTGATTTGACTAGCTTTAGAGATGAATCAAAGCTGGTTGGCACCTAACCAACATTAGCAAAGCGCTTCTCAAGTTCTCACAACCAACATTTGTCTCCCCTTTTGTTTTTACATGGGGGGCCTCGCAGTAAAAATTGATGCGCTACTCTCCAGTCTCCACTAGAGATAGGCTTCTCCAGGACATTCTTCCTCTCTTTCCTAGCCACCCCGGCCCAGTCCTTGGTCCGATCCTATAAGTACAACCCCTGAACAAGGACATGAGTGTGCAAGTGTGGTTGTCCCCTTAATTGGGTGCCTCGATCTCCCTCAAGCTACCCAGCCACTCCTCTCTCGATCGAGAGGGTCTCTCTAACCTATACTAGCAACCCTTCACACGTAGTGTGTGTCTCTCTCACATTCCAAAAGCCAAAGATTCCAATTACCCAACGTTCTCCACCCTGCCTAATTCGATCGACCGACCGATCCATGGAGGGGAGCAGCAATAGCCCGGATAGGCAGCAGTCGTCGGGCGGCAGCCCGGAGGAGCGCGGCAGTGGCGGCAGCAGCAGCGGCGGCGGCCGGGGCAGCGGTGAGCCGGTGCGGTCGCGGTGGACGCCCAAGCCGGAGCAGATTCTCATCCTCGAGTCCATCTTCAACAGCGGCATGGTCAACCCGCCCAAGGACGAGACCGTCCGCATCCGCAAGCTGCTCGAGCGCTTCGGCGCCGTCGGCGACGCCAACGTCTTCTACTGGTTCCAGAACCGCCGCTCCCGCTCGCGCCGCCGCCAGCGCCAGATGCAGGCTGCCGCGGCCGCGGCGGCGGCGGCAGCGGCCGCGTCATCGTCCCCCGCGGCCAACAGCTCGCCCGCGGCTAGCGCTGCCGCCGTCGGCGTTCCGTCCGTGCATCATCATCCCCTGGCCATGGGCGGGAGCGCGTGCCAGTACGAGCAGCAGGCGACCTCCTCCTCGTCGTCGGGAATCACTGGTGGTTCGTCGCTGGGGTTGTTCGCGTTCGGCGCCGGGGTGCCGTCCGGCTCCGGTGGTGGGTACTTCCAGACGTCGTGCGGCGCTTCGTCGATGCCGCTGGCGCCCGGGCTGATGGGGGACGTGGTCGACAGCGGCGGCGGCGGTGACGATCTCTTCGCCATCTCGCGGCAGATGGGGTTCGCGGAGAGCACCGTCGCCTCGTCTTCCCTGGCGCCGAGCACCCCCGCGCAACAGCAGCCGCAGTTGCAGCAGTATTACTCGTATCAACAATTACCTGCAGGTGAGTAACACTGCACATGCCGATCTAACTTTGTGGTTGCTCTCCCTTGGAATCTTTGATCAGTTGGGTTGTCTATTTCATGCATGTGTTTTTGAGGACAAGAATTGTTTTAGTTTCTTGTCTTGTTTTCAACCAAAAGGCGTACGTCCAATTCGGTAAAAAAAAAAAAAATTTGGACAAATCCACCACATGCGAGGTTTTTGCTAGTGCATACGCAACACCTCCCGAGTGAACTCATGATACATGTAAATGCTGATTTCAGCCAGTGCAGTTTCCTTCCTTTCTATTGAAGTGTTGCGGAATTCAAGGAGATCTAGCTTAGATCTTTTGGATGCATACTAGTATACTACTGCCTTGGTCTTTCCTTAGTTATATGCATCAGTTCTTATTCTTTACTCTAGGCCTTTCAGTATTATTCTTCGGTTACTACTTCCCAAGTCTACCGGTGCATAAGATCATACCACATGATACATATATCTCCTCTTCATCCTGTATACTTACGTTGTTTTCATGTATAAACTGAAATTTATCGTCTGAATTACGGTGAATAAACAAACACTTATGGAATTTGAAACTATAAGTAAAAATGAAACTCAAGGATAACAGTGACACTCATATATATACTGATCATGCCATGCAGCAATCTCCAGTTTATCTTTCGAAAGTTTCTGTGTATTCGTAACCCTCCATGTGATCCATGCATGGAATTGCTCTCTCCATTCTTAACAACATGAACAATTAAAGAATGGAGGTAGTAGAACACTAGTTTGTCGCAGTCGAACTATTTGATACCCACTGCGGTAATGATATACGCGACATACCAATGAAATGCTTTTGTTGGTATCTCAGTATTTCCTGCATGCGTGCAAACATATGTATCATATAAGTATTTCTACCTTACATGTACAGTCATCAATCATCACTAGTTAGGACCACTTTATACCTAGGTTAAAGCAAGGAATAATATGTGTATATTCTACCGTGCAATCAATTTCTTTTGTTATGAATACTGCGTGTATGCCTTTGTTCATGCTTGCTTGCTACCGTCAAGTCGATCATCTCATACTAAAGATTGGACCCAAAATGACTTGGCAGTTGGCACGCCGTCCTATATGACATAGAGAGGTCCTAACCATGCATGACTAAGAACACTATGTAGTAACAGCGAGTAACGACCAATGCTAATATTCTCATGCGAGCTTCTGCATTCGTTTGTTAAATTTTATAGTCAATGAGTTTACATGGGTGTTTATAGATGCTACAGATATCAATCCTAAGATTCTGATATATTATTTTCGAGTGGACTGCTAGCTGGCTGCTGACTGATCGGCTGATTGCTTGCTAATTCCAGCGACGATCACGGTGTTCATCAATGGAGTTCCAATGGAGGTTCCGAGGGGTCCAATAGACTTGCGAGCCATGTTCGGCCAGGATGTGATGCTCGTCCACTCCACCGGGGCCCTCCTACCAGCCAACGACTACGGAATTCTCACGCAGAGCCTGCAAATGGGTGAAAGCTATTTCTTGGTAACCATCCATATCATCTCTCATCGCCCTTTTTTCATCATGCATCTTACAACGTGTAATTTTATATCCACTGAAGAGTGCTCAAGTGCATATTAGTGTAGGTGCAATATGCATTCATGCACTCCATTCATGTATGCGTGTGAAAATGTACACAAGCTAGCATACCATTTTTATATTTCTTCTTGCCATATACATACCTGTAATTATATGATTATCTTACATCAATCCTTCCGCCTCTTAATCCTCAGGTCACAAGGCCAACTTAGAACTGCCCGTATAGCTCGATCTACAAGTCTTTTTTACTGAATGCTCATTGGATCAGATGGGATGCAACTCAATCATATGGCACGAAGTTTGAATGCAAATGATAATATCCATCGTCCATCGAGAACAGAAGCTAGCAGCTAAGCAATATATTTATGTATTGCACCACCAAGAGAAGTACTTATATGTCCTTAAAAATTACGACCAAAAGCGTGGGCGGTCGATGTCCTCAATCAGATTACATATTACGATATGGATGTCTTCTCTCATCATTTTCATTACAAGGATATGCGTGTCCACGCATGCATCCCCTTGATAGTCGAGCTATATTCTTCTGAGCTAGACGGATGCACGTTTGTATTGGTTTATTTTCGTGATATATATATGCCATATACATGTCAGAAGAATATGCTTGGAATGATAATCCTCAATTTAAGGTCAAATGGATACTCTTGAATATAACCTTGGACTTCATTTATATCAATTTGTTTTTCAAGTTTGTGTAAATCATAATGAATGATAGTAGTTTTTTTTTTACTTAATGTTAGTAGGACTTGACACAAGAAAACACATGTTAGAGTCAAGGAGGGCTAACTTTTGATAATTCTAGAAAATTTGTTTAGGCGCGAAGAAATTATACATATGGTAATCCTGACAATAATATGATCTATAACAATAATCATTCCTAATATTTGTACCATTAGACAGCAGACACCACCTTGTGAATGTCCAGATATATAATGGTCCTTGCATACTAATAGCCAATAATGATGTGGCAGATCAGAGTATGATCTGCCAATATTCTTATTTATCAAAGTCTACATTCTATTATTATGAAAAAGGAAAAGATCGATAGCACTAGCAACCACCATTTAGTGTGCAACTATGGCGCCACGATTCGAAATAAGCAGTGGTTCTAGAAAATTTTTTTGGAAGATTCGGTATGATAGTAGTGATAATCAAGCAGGATGCCATAAAAAAGTTAAGAAATGATGTGTATTTCGTTACAAGAAAAGGTTCGATGAATATACAGTACTCCTTTTCATTCTTGCCTCAGTTTTAGACCAATCTCCCATCTAGCAGATTACCTATAGAATGATGTGTGCCCTTTTCGCTGACCTTGCGAAAAATTTCCCTTCTTCAGAGCCATACACACTCTGCGTTATTTTTGGACTAGCTTTTATACTAGCATGTCAGCTAGGTATATATAGCACTTACAAGTCGGATATGTCCACTTGTGTTCCAGTAGGCAGTAGTTTCCAGGAAGCTTGCTCTACCCCTAAGTTCAACATATAATCAATTAATTATATCCTTGCACATGAAAAGTTCTTTTTTCCCTGCTATTTAAAACTAACATAAACCGCCTCAAATGCGTCACTAGCTACAAGTACTTGAGCCCCCCCTTTCCAAATAATCAAATCCATCTTCGCCTTCTAGGTGTCGCAATGTAGCACCTCGCACATGAGCCCACATGCCGGACACAAGTATCATACATTTTGTTTTTGTTTTTGAGGAGAACACAAGTATCATACATACGCGCGGCCGATTCGTCGCATGGCGAAAAGAAAAAGATCCCTCATGTACTGAAAACTGTTCGGGAACCCCGGGCGGCCCGGTAGCAGACATGCGTAACGCCATGACACTTCACTCGGATGCATTGAACATTGCCTGATGAGCATCGATCGAGAGAATAATGATCGGGCGGCGCGGCGCGGCCGGCCGCTTGCTCGTGGCAGCCGCGGTGGCTAGCTGTACCCGGGGCGGACGGACGTACGTGTCGCGCCGGCCGACGGCACCTGCCCCCCACCGCCCCATGTAGCCTATCCGGGAGAAAAGCGCGTCGACGCGGCCTCGTCATCTGCCCCCGAAAAGCGCTTAGATATTGCAAGGTTTCTGGGCATCCTGGCCGGGTTTGGCAGCAGCCTTGGATCCTGTAGCAAGCAAGCAGCGACCCCGTCGCGTACGTCGCGCGCGCTAAAGAATTCGGGTCCGGGGATCTTTGGAAAAACGGAGGTGCGACACGGAGAGATGTCGGTCGGGTGTCTTGTTCCGGGCTAGCTGGTCCCTCTCACTAGTCTCGGCGCTTTCCTCCCTCCCTTCGCCATCATCTCGCCGAACCAGGTTTGGCGTTGCTCGAGACAGGGCTGGAAAAAGGGGTATCTGCTCTGCGTGCTAAGCGGGTCAAATTGTTTAAGACTTTACACTTACTCGGTTGTACTGGTCCGTCGACCCTGCTGCCTAACGTAACGTGGATCAAATGAGTGGCGATCCGTCCAACGGATGCGTCCCGCGTCCAGCGGTGATACACGCATGTTTAGTGAAGCACTAAGCGACGAGTGTAAGCTTGTGCGTATCATTGAACTCGATTGCCCAAAATGCTCCGGATTATATATCAATCGATCGGTTCGGATCTGGTCCTTCGACCGCACTCGCCGTCGTCATGTTTAGTGAAGCACTAAGCGACGAGTGTAAGCTTGTGCGTATCATTGAACTCGATTGCCCAAAATGCTCCGGATTATATATCAATCGATCGGTTCGGATCTGGTCCTTCGACCGCACTCGCCGTCGTCTTATGTACGAGACATGCGTGGTCCACCCCAAATAGACCAAAGTACGTAGTAGCAACTGTAACTGCAGGTACACGTAACGACATAGTACTATATATGCTACTACAATGGATGATGGACCACAGGTATCAAGTGATTTAAGCTCGTTTTCTGCTACAGTTTCGAGTGAGTTTACGTACGTAGAGGACAAGCGCCATATATGGTTCTAGAAGGGCGCGCTCTTGCTTCTTCAGTGCTCCAATGCGGACGCCAAAAGTTCCATGTAAGGACAGGGCAGCTAGTAAAAATGAGAAGAAAAGGTGCCGTCTGATGTGGCATGCAGAAAAAGGAACACGCAAGTTGCCGCCACCAACATTGCCTCGCTCCCGTCTCACCTCTCTTCAAAGTTCAAACTAAGATAACATAGAGAACATAATCATCATATATAAAGGGGCCTTTACGACTTCAGCATGCATGAAGAAGCTGATAGATTAGGATACCAAGATTGAAAGGCGAGGCGACGATGGACCTGGGATAGGAGCAGCTGACGACGTATGGGCTGATCACAATGTAAAGTGTAAGCTCAAAGTCTAGCTCGTAGGATTACTCTATCCAAAGTAGCATTTGAAATGGGGGCACGAAGCGTCAGGTCAGTCGGGAGTGCAGAATTAGGCAGCCGAATTCGTCGTCCCAAGGGGAGGATCGTAGGCACAAGTAATAGGTTCATAGCAGGATGCGGAGCGTAAAGATGACTTGTTGCGAGATCTTTTCTGTAGCCAGCTGGTTAGCATTTCGCTCCATCTGAATTTCGCCTTTTGCCGAGTCGGTCAGCACAAGGCGGAGCTAAGTTGACGCCAAGTTTGCAGTGAACTGCGGCGCTGATTATTCAGAGAGGTGGATACATTGGCATAGATTGTGACTGTTCCCCGGCAGGACGTACATAGTTCGGTTCGTGGATCAAGATCAATGGCATTGTCCGTACAATGCGGTTGTGGCACAGGCACTCTCCCGATCTCCCCCTCCATTGGTGTCGAGGTAAATGCACAGAATCCGCATGCATGCCGACGATCTTGGTGAGGTGGTTGTGCATCTGAAGGAGTAGTAGAGGGGAACGCAGCAGAACCTTAACCAGGACAAATAAGTGCAGAGCACTGAGGCCCCTGATGATGGCTGACGGGCCGCGTGCTACGGTTTTAGTGCTTTACGGCCCAGTGTAAGAAGGCCAGAATGGGCCCTTCGTACCTGTGCTCTAGCCTCTAGTCTTCGGCAGGCCCACAAGCTGGATCCTTCGCCAATGCAAGGAAAAATCCTCTCGAAATAAAATTGATTTTTTGACCAAGGAGAACAGACAAATTATTGGGAGCGAATCGGCGAAATCAGAATGGAGCTAGAGCCACTGGTTCTTCGTCTTCTCAAAATCGACTAATTCGCGCCGTGTTTGGAGACTTTTTTTGGGGGGATCAGGGGAAGATGCTTCCCCTTCCGCGAGCACCCACCAGCCGCCACCGCCACCGCCACCCAGATCGGTTTGGAGGTACGCGTTGTTTGATTCGCGTCTGCTAGCAAGATTCTTCGTTTCCGTTTTAATCGGGAGTTGCCGTTTCGTTGTGCGCCCCGGTAGTTGTATTGGATTGCTCCTTTGGGGGGCAACGAATTATATGAGACCCTTTTGGGATGCCCTTCTTCTACATGTAATTTCTATGCAAGTGTTGCTTGTAGTTGTAGATCAACTAGATAAAAGCAGGGTGTAGCAACAAACGTTGCTGGTACAAAAGCTGGGGCAATTCATAAGAGAAATCAGTGTTCCTCTAATAAATAAATAGGAGAAATGAGTTACATGACAAAATTCGTTATATATCTATCATGCAGAGTTACAATAATGTGAGGAGGACGCCGAGTCCTCTAGTACCCTCTACCAATCTAAAATGTTCTAATTATCGTCAACTTATTTCGCTGAATTGTGATGCCCGCCAGCACCCGTGGCCCCAGGGCCACATTGCTCTTGCAATTTGTACATAAGACACTGTCACTGATCTTTGGATGAATCATCCAATTTTAATTGTCCTCGCCTTCAACGGCTTGGCAGACCAAGACCGAGGATAATGACTTGTTACTCTCTATAAAACAAGTCTGAATCAGTTGGCAAGATCGCTTGCCTACTCTTCCTACGCCCAACTGAACCCATTTAAGTCAAGTTTCTTGCTGTTCTGTGGCCCATCATTTGTGTCATTGATATTCAGATCCAAATTTGCTGCCTGGCATGATATACTAAACTCATCTCTCCTTTCACGCCTTTCTTGGTGACTTGGAGGCGTCCTACTTAGTTTGTCAAGAAACAAATCCTCGCTTACTCTTTCTTTCGCGATTTGATCAAAGGACATACCTCCTATCTGCTTTCCTTTGTGTGCAGAAAGGCTAATCGATAGGATATCTTGATCTTTTTGCGATCCATCGCACGCAGTTAAGCAGCTGTCAACTGATCCATCACCAAGTTGCATACCTTGTAGCATTTGCGAACCTTCAATCTCCTCGAAGCCTGTTAAGGCATGCTGGAGGCATTCTGTTGATACTTTTGAGACTAATTCTGACAATTGCATTTTTGCAGTTTCTAAGCCAACGGAGCCTGCATTCTGCTTTGCAAGTGTCTCCTGCGCCTTCTCCAGCACTGATTGTAGGTACTTCCCTTGTGCTTCAATCCGTAGTTGCAAGTGCCTTTGTACCTGATGAGAGGCGTTGTCACGTTATCACCATGTTGCACTGAAGTTGCCTTAATAATGAACCCTTGCATAGTTTGCATAATAAATCATGCGCAAACTAGCACAAAGGAGCATTTTTGCATAATAAGAAGGTTTATGAAAGATTGAGCTTTTGTTGAAATTAGTTCATTCAAATGCACTACAAACTGTGACAAAACTCCTGCATTTAGGACCTCTTCTTTTTACCTCATATATAGAAGTCAATTCTGATATAGAGAGCATATACTTATCATCTTGCTAGAACAATCTAATGCAGTTTCCTTAAAGCATGGCGATTGAGATCCAACTTGGATCGACATCTGTCAGTAGACATGACTAGTGTGTATCTATGAAGTTGGATTAGTAATGCTTAAGCTTTCTTAATTTTTATCTTGCTGTCAACAACATGTTACTCTATGGTTGCAAGGTCCATATAGGTTTTTATATTTGCATGTTAAGTGTTCTAAACTTCCAGTATACACATATTGATTTAAGATACATTTTTTTTTAATTTTATAGATTTGGCAACAAGATCTAGTCAATGGTACTCCTAGAAATGGACCAGTCAAGAAAGTGTAAACTTTATGCATTATAAGAATGTAAAAGTGGAAAATTCGTTGGTAATGATTTATGTGCTGCTGTTCTGTACCTCTAGTTGCTCATGCAGCCGCCTCTGTACTTCAATTTGCATCTGTAGGGCTTCACCTATGTGCACAGATCTGATAAAACGCAAAACTAAGTTATCTTCTGCCAAACATGCTGAAGCAAACATTTATGATTTACATCATCTCTTACTTGTTTGTCTGGGCTCCAAGGTTTAGGTGGCTGACTGGTGATCCATTTCCTTCAGGTGGTTTCTCCATTGCCATGGTGCAATCAACCACTAAAGAGAGGAAAATACGTTCAGAACTAAGCTAATAAAATGTTGGTAAGTAATGAGAATGCTGTAGGTTATTCTTACCGTTTTTTGCATTCCCCCCATTAGCTTGAGCGTGGACATTTTTGCTCAGTCTATATTTCTAATAACAACAAAAACAATTTAGTTTCTTGATGGGAGGCGTGTATAAGGGAAAACAACAATACTAAAAAAAGTATACATACCTGAAGATGACTCTTAAGGTGATATAGAGTGAGTCCAGGGACACCCATGAGTCTCATGATTGTCTTTGGTGTAGCTTCTGCAATTTGTTCACAGTGTTTAGATGGTAATCTTCCATATACTTGCTTTGTATTATAGTTCAAGTGTTTTAGTTATGTACTTACTATCAGGTCCACCAAGTTGATTCACAGCCTCCACAAATCGCTCATGTAGTTCAGGTGTCCATTTTAACCTAGGCTTAGCATCAGTTGAAAGCACAAGCCCTGGCTCTGCTGGAACACTTCCTCCTTGCAAAAGCAAGTGCCTCTCCGGAGGGTATGTCTGCCTGGAAGACAGGAAATGGCCGTAGCTCTGCTGCTGCTGTTGATGATGATACATCTGACATGAATGTCTCGCATGTTAGGACCTATTACAAAAGATCTTGTTTTCTTTGTTTGAGCAAAGCAAAGAACACATCCAATCCCATACCTCTGACGATTCCGTTACGTACTGAGATTCTGTGTAGACTGCACAATCCTGATGGGAGCTGTCTGTTGAAGTTTATCCACCCTCTGTTTTGGTAACTAAGGATTGTTCCTCGCACGTTGAAGCTATATTCTTGGGGAGTGAGATGACCTTTAGCTGCTCTACCAAACTATGAATACTCATGCCAAGATGGTATGCGGAGACTGGTCTTATAAGGCGTGCAAGTGAGGAGAGAATTTCGAATCGCTGGAACAAGCACTCAAGCCTGACCCAATCTTTGCAGCAGCTGAAAAGAGATGCAGAGATATTATACTTATTCGTTTAGGTACCTGTGGACCCCATGCACACCATCTTTTTATTTGTCAATTCCGAGAACACATTTGCATTCTGATTCTGCACTAACAAATATGGTTGATATTGCTTTAACTTGGCGCAAAGGGGGTTACGGGCATGCATGATTTCTTAAGTTTATTCGTCTTGCAGATAAAAGTAGGAACCGTGTTGGCAGGAAGAATTTTTGAGTTGGTATAGTTTGTAATAGTCTTTGAGCTTGTAGGCTAACTAGATTCTTGGACTATATCTTACTTGTTTAGAACTAATTCTACTCTCCATTGCAATTCCATAGTGAAATCAAAGGGCAACATCTATGGACAGTCGGCATTGATTTGTATTCTGCATGTTTTACAACAATAGATGCTGTGGCATATGTAATACGTTCAGCGTATAGAAGCATGATATTATAGTTGATTAAGGAATTGTTTTATTATTCACATGAGACTAAAGTTTTAAATTTCTTTTTTGACTGGATGCATCCCGAAGAAGAATTGGATACAATTTTGCATATAAATAAAGTGAAAAGGAACTTATTCTGTTAGTGATGCCTTCCTTGGGACTGCACAAAAGCAAAGCATGGAATATTGGAATAAGCATGTGGTTCCCTTTTGTCTCCTCTTGTAAGTTTTGTACTTGTTCAGCTATCAAAGAAAAGGAAAGTGGATAAGCGAATCTTATGGGCTGTGCCGCTGTGCATATGTATGAAGCAGTCTTCTGAGTTTGGTTGCTATCTGGTGTATATAAGGCACAGAAAGTAGGGTCTTAAAAACGACGGTTTGGTTCCTTTATTTCACTGTTGTGTGCTTCTTTGCCTTGATTACGCGCTTATACAAACGTCATAGTTAGTCAGTCTTATGTATCCTTCATGCCCAGGTAAAAGTGTCTCTAAGCGTCATAAAGTCTAGTTATCTGAAATAGACAACAATAACCTGCGTCTTGTGTAGAGTGATTTGTCTATAACTTGAGGCACTACAATTTTGACCTGTATGAATTCTTTTCTTATGATTTGTTCAGTCTTATATAGTGATTAGTGAGTAATGCAATCTGTGCCACCTTAAGTTTTAGAAATCATCAGCATGGTAAAAAATGAAAAACATAACCAGTTGTATTTAGATACTAAAGGGCCTTTAAAAAAATAAAAGCTTGACATGTGTTCTTTCCAAAGTAACTAATAGGAGTGGTCCAGGCCAGTACTGGTGTTCTTTATAGCTTGCTATTTGCATGGATTGCTTGTTGCCATTTTGTGGATCAACCAGTCTCCTCCAAAGTTGTTCAGGGAATCCCTGTACTTACAGGTAACTAGTGTTCGATCCATTAAGTTAAGAAAATGGTCCTCTTGATATGATATATGTACCTTCATTCCTGTTCAAGGGAGTCATGCTGGTGCATTTCTGTCTTTCCATATCGCGCCCTCGATTCCATGAGCATTGGCTCGGAATTGTGTTCAATGATGGCCGATCATCAGGAGCATAAACTGAAACTACTATGCATTAGAACATGGAATAAACTCTTTCTGGCCATAGCTTTATCTTTTGCGCTGAATCCGATTGAAGTGAGCAAGGGGGGAGAACTTTGTCTTTGCGCATAGATTACATTCAGTTTTGTTACTTGTTAAGTGGTTGGAATCGTATGCTTCCTCTTTCTCAGTAAGCAGCTCTTGACAATTATCGATTGCGCAGGGAGGCACGCGATCCCGCAAGGAGGGAATAAGGAAAAGCGATGTTGACAAAGCTGGGAGGAAGGAATCCGGCGCTTTTCTGGGTGAAAGATGAGAAGGAATATATCGCCTATGTCCACCTCTCCTGGCCGATTCTTTTGTTCCGCGACTTCCTTGTGTTCTGTTCTGCAGGCTCAAGAGCCAGCAGGATGAACACGTGTGATTGTGAACCATGGCAAAGGTAGGCTATTGTGTGTGACTTATGAGTGTTTGCCCAGTTTTGGTTGCGTGATACTAATATAAACTCTTCCAGCCAGCTTGGCTGCAGGGGAAACAGGAACATCTAACAGCTGCATAGATGCTGGTTCATCTTGGTTGCAGGAGTAATTGTCAAGACTCAAGAGTAAGACCAGCTGTTGTTTCTCACTTATTCGTTGTGAAATCGTTTTTTCTAATCTGACCCTGAGGAGATGTGTATGTCTGTAGTCTTAAGAAAACGTTGTGCTTCTGTTCACGTAAATGAGAACACAAGTAAAGATGATGTTGTTGCTGCTGGAGTTTGTAGTGGTGAAGTCGTCGTTCCTGTGACGTTTCCATGAGGTTGCAGTGGTGGTTAGGCAAAGGCTAACATTCCTTTTTTTTTTTTTTTTGAGAGACAAAAAGGCTAACATTCCTGGGACCGGTGATGGAGGCCGGCCGGTAGCATCCAGTGGTGGGCTGGCCTGGATGGTGCAAAAGCACAACAGCTTTTGATCTGGCGGCTGTTGCTCTGCTGGATCTGGTCCCAACCTAAAGCCGTGCTGACCACTGGACCTGGCCGGTCGCCTCTCGAGCCCCGCGTCTTCTAGTCGGCGCGCCCGATGAATTTGCCGATGGGCTGATTGGGTTTGTGCCTTGGGCTGATCCTACCTCTCGAGTCTCGACCTTTCCGTGCGCGGCTGGCCCAGAGGCCCGGGCGTTGTGTGCATGAAGAAGGGTCGGCCTGAATGGTTGGTTGGGTTCCTCGTGCGGCCCACAGCCTCGATCAATTTTTGCACCGGCCGTTGAACGGAGGCCGGATACCGAGGCGGTCGCTCGCACAACACGGGATCCGCCGGGGCCGGGAGGTGAACCGCCGTCGCCGGATTTCCAGCCTCCTGCGTTGCTGCGTGCGGCCGCCCCCGAGTTTTGACTGCATGTGAGCCACGACCTGTGTGGACCTGCTGTTTTTTTTTTCCGAACAATTGAACGAGTTACGAGTGTGAACAGTGGCAAGCTGCGATGCCAGAGAGGCTGATGGAACGGGCGCTAGGATTCATGCCAACGCCTTTTGCTTCTGCAGAGAACTGGAGACAAGACGCATGCAACAAGCTATGCAGGTGGGTTCGGCGTTTTAGAGTCTAAAATTTAGAAAGGTCTAAATAAAAATAATCTTATCTTAAATAAAATTTAATTACAAAACTAACTGTAGAACATCCTTCTAAATCACGAGACAAATTTAATAAAGGTAGGTAACACATGATTAGACGATATTCACTGTAGCATCACTGTAGCAATATATATATTAATTAGGTTTATTAGATTCGTCTCGTAAAGATGTATCTATCTGTAAAAAATTTTATTATTAGACTTTATTTAGTATTATTAAATAATAAGATTTTTTTTAAAGTTAAATTTTAGAGGGGTCTAAAGCGCCGCTCTTCACGTCTTTCCATCGTCCCACAGCAGGCAGGCAGCAACAGCTTCTGTTGACCGACCTCTCGGGCGGCGCGTCGTCGGTCGTCCCGCCGTCTCCATGCTTCGCCGTCGCCGAGGCCTGAGCTTGTGGAACCTCTCAACCAGATGCACCCATGGTATGGGAGGTACCGCCTGGATTCGAAATGGTGCTAGGAGCAGAGGCGACAATGGGACGTGACATTGGTTCTCGCCCAAGGAGCGGTTCCGAAATATGGCCCGTACGTTTGAGCATTGCTTCTTCTTCTTTTTTTTTTCCGAGGGAATGTTTGAACATTGCTACTGTCACCTTAAGATGAAACAAACAGCCGTATTAGTACATCACATGATAAGGTCATAAACAAGTTTTGGGCCCCAAAGTATGGCCCTGTTCGTTTCTTTTAGCGCTAAATTTTAGAGGCCTCTAAATAAAGAGAATCTAGTACTAAATAAAGTCTAATGACAAAACCTTTTTACAGATGGGTACATCTTTACGAGACGAATCTAACGAGCCTAAGTAAGCTATGTTTTGCTACAGTAATGCTACAGTAACCATCGTCTAACCACGGATTGCTTACCCTCATTAGATTCGTCTCGCGAATTAGACCAGGGGTTCTGCAGTTAGTTTTGTAATTAAACTTTATTTAATACTTTTAAATGATAAAATTCTTTTTTTAGACCCCTCTAAATTTTAGATCCCCTATGAAACGAACACCCTCTGTGTTGCTGCGGGAAACCCCAGACTGAACCAGCCACCATTCGCATACTTTTAGGAGAACGGTGCTACGGTGATTCTGTTCCGTTCAAACCAAACGCGTCGCCGTGTGTACTCGAGCACAAATGTCCTGCCCGTGCCGGTTGCCTTGTCGGAGAAGAGCCATGCATCTGAATCCTTGCAATGCCGGACAGCATGGACCGAGTACGGAGTACCCAGCGCGGTGGCCCCTCGGCGTACTTGTCAGCAGTCATGCCTCTGCCCAACAGAGGTTACGTGGATGAAACTTGCCGTCTCATTTGGAACGTGAAAATTTCCATACTGCATCCCGTACCGTTAGTTTTTCTATGAAATGTCTTCATGTTTTGATCGAGGTTGACGATTTGAGTTTCTCTAGAAGCCGAGGCGAACTGTTTGACCTGCACGACTTTGTGAGCCTGACATTGTTCCTCCCTTTTTTCAGCTTCGGGTTGCCTAAGAAAAGCAGGTCAATTGAAGCAGCCAAAATAGGAGTACTTGATCTCTTTTCTTTCGCAAGAAATAAATACAGCACCGTATTTGTTCGGAACATAACTTTCTCTTCAAGCTAAAGAAAAAAAAAGGAAGTAAAACCAAAACCTTTTCTCCAAGACAATCGAAATTTCCAAGTTGGCAGGCCCCCGGTTACCCTAGCCCACCGCCGCGTCCACGACGAGTTACGGCAGGGCCCGCTCCACACCCTTCATATACTCGCTTCCCCTCCGATCCAACCGCCTCGCCTCAACTGCACCCTGCGCTCCTCCTCCTCGCCTCGCCTCTCCTTTTCTCCGCCGCGCCGCCTCCTTGATCAAATCGCTGTCATGCCTGCATTCGCTCGCCCAGCCCTAGCCGTCTCCCCCTCCGTCGACCTCGGGGCGGCAATGGCGGCCGCGGACTGCGCCGGCGGCGAGGGCCCCGAGGAGATATGGCGGCGCCGGCCCAAGACCAAGATCGTCTGCACCCTCGGCCCGGCCTCGCGCTCCGTCGAGATGTGCGCGCGCCTGCTGCGCGCCGGCATGTGCGTCGCGCGCTTCAACTTCTCCCACGGCTCCCACGAGTACCACCAGGAGACGCTCGACAACCTCCGCAAGGCCATGGAGATCACCGGAATCATCTGCGCCGTCATGCTCGACACCAAGGTCCGCTAACGACCCCCTCCTCTCTTGCACTCGTGCCCACGTTTCGTGTTGGTACCATGTTTGTTTTAGGTTTCCGTCGTGCTCGATCGGATCTGCTAATTATTTGCGATGCAGTTGCGTTTCTTGCTTCTTGAATGGATCAAGTTAAGATGAAAGGTAGAGTTTACGAGTCCGCGAATTGTTAGATTAATAATGGCCGCATCCCCCCAAAAAGTTGAATTTTGGATATTTAGGTCTGGCCCATGGCATGTTTTGTGTCGTTTTATTCTTTATTGTTTGACCTGTGTCCTGTCGAGATTGGTTGAGACACGGGCAAGATTATGGCTTTTCCTCTGCGGGTATTGGCACGTTTGTTGGGTGCAACAAGGAACCAGGAATTTTTTTTCAATGTACTTGATGTCGGGGGGGGGGGGGGGGGGGGTGTATATTTTCTAGTGGTGCTTGAATAATAACCTCTTAAAGAATGGTGTTAGTTGTCCGCACCTAGTTTGTTTATGTAAATTGAGATAGTCAATGGCCAGGGTCTGTGTCGCGATGACGTTTGTGGCGTGGCTTATTGGAGTTTGCACGGTAGGCACTTAGGCTCAATATATAAAATGATGTGCAACTATTGTCTATGTGCTTATCAAGGTAGTCACGGCAGTAACATATGAAATTAGGAATTCGTATCAAATCTGTCTACTGAACTGTTGTGCACATTTGAAACTGATTAGCTGATAAAGTCTCTTTCTTTAGATTTGTAAAGTGATGGCTGCAGACACATGTTGCTCTTGTTTAAAAACCATCCAAACCCCTAATAGTATTGCTCACCTATAGAAGCTTCAACAAATTGAGTATATATTTATTTGAAAAACTGGCTCTTGGGGTATACTAAGGGGCCCTAGTGCCAGATGGTTCTGTTCACTTTTCCTTTGGTTGACATATATTCTTGGGCCTCAGGAAAGTTTAAACAGTAGTGGACAATTCTAATTTAATGTGGTCTTAATTACTGTAGCCATGTTCTGATTCTATTTGATACAAATATTGTTCTGTTGTGATGTATGACATCTTCTACACTTAGTCTGGTCAGTCTAGGCCATGTATTTAAAGTGTTATCCGCATACTCTTTTTTCTTTTGAAAGCCAAATTATCTGCATATTCTGCATTGCAACTTAGTTGATGTTATTCTGATGTAGTGTTTTGTCTTAAGTACCTGAACAGTTAGATGCTATAGTCTGTCTGACTATACTGATATTCTTGAATTATGTGTAAATGTGTTTGTTTTGATGAGATTTTGTACTTGGCTACTTCATGATAGATATGGCATTTGACTGAATGTGCAACATCTTAGATGTCATCAACTTTTGCTACATTTTTTGAAGTATTAGTTGCAGTTTGGTGATATTAGAGATAGATATTATAGTTTGCAAGACTTATGCTCTTGAATTATCTATAAATGTGTTCGTTTTTGAGGAGATTTTGTACTTGGCTACTGCATAATAGATATATGGCATTTGACTGAATGTGCAACATCTTAGATGTCATCAACTTTTGCTACATTTTTTGAAGTATTGGTTGCAGTTTGATGATTTAGAAATAGATAAGATATTATAGTTGCAGCTTGCAAACTTCTGCCACGTACTGTTTGTCCCAAATTTACGCTAGATACTAAGAACATGTTTCGTTGATTAACAAAATATTCTAATATATTGTTGAATTCAGTATACGAAAGAAGATTGCACCAAATCTGCAAACTTATTTGTTTGTTGAATCTTGTCATTACAGGGACCAGAGATTCGCACAGGCTTTTTGAAAGATGGCAAGCCTATAACACTGACACAGGGGAAAGAGATTACCATCACCACTGATTATTCCATAAAGGGTGATGAGAACATGATTTCCATGAGCTACCAAAAGATTGCTGTGGACCTGAAGCCTGGTAGCACTATACTGTGTGCTGATGGCACCATCACACTCACCGTGCTTTCTTGTGATCCTGAGCAAGGCCTGGTTCGTTGCCGTTGTGAGAACTCTGCTCTTCTAGGTGAGAGGAAAAATGTCAATCTACCAGGTGTCATTGTAGATCTCCCAACATTAACTGAAAAGGACAAAGTGGACATCCTGCAGTGGGGTGTTCCAAATAAGATTGACATGATAGCACTATCCTTTGTACGCAAAGGATCAGATCTTCAGATGGTCCGAAGTGTGCTTGGTGAACATGCCAAGTCAATCCTACTTATGTCCAAGGTATGCTCATCTCTTCCATAAACTCGCATTTCCTAATTGTGCACTGTAGTTTGTTTCTTATGCAATTGATTTCTTATGTGCAGGTTGAGAACCAGGAAGGGGTTGCCAATTTTGATGAGATCCTTGCAAACTCAGATGCTTTCATGGTTGCCAGAGGAGATTTGGGAATGGAGATACCTATTGAGAAGATATTCTATGCTCAAAAGGTGATGATCTTCAAATGCAATGTGCAAGGAAAGCCTGTTGTTACTGCAACGCAGATGCTGGAGTCCATGATTAAATCTCCTAGACCTACACGTGCTGAAGCCACGGATGTCGCAAATGCTGTCCTGGATGGCACTGATTGTGTGATGCTTAGTGGTGAGACCGCAGCTGGGGCATATCCGGAGCTAGCTGTGCAGACAATGTCCAGGATTTGCTTGCAGGCAGAGTCACATACAGACTATGGAGCAATTTTCAAGTTAATCACTAATGCTGCCCCAATTCCTATGAGTCCATTGGAGAGCTTGGCATCATCAGCGGTTCGAACTGCCAATATTACCAAAGCGTCACTCATCTTGGTCCTGACAAGGGGTGGTACAACCGCAAGGCTCGTGGCAAAGTACAGGCCAGCCATGCCGGTGCTATCTGCTGTGGTCCCAGAAGTCAAGACAGACAACAATTTCAACTGGACTTGCAGCGATGAGCGCCCCGCTAGGCACAGCATGATCGTTAAAGGCCTGATCCCAATGTTGAGTGCTGCTACTGCGAAGGCATCTGATACTGAGGCAACTGAGGAAGCCATCAGCTTTGCCATAGATCATGCGAAGAAGCTCAACCTCTGCAAGCCAGGAGATTCGGTTGTTGCGTTGCATCGCATCGGTGCAGCATCTATCATCAAGATCTTGACCGTTGAGTAGAGTGTCCTTGGTGTGCGTGGGTGTTCATGGGGGCAAATTTTGTTAGGCTGTGATTGGACCCTTGCTATCATTTTGTTGGCTCATAGCATGCATGTCCCGAGTGAGTTTATCTTTTTAGGAAATGAATGATGCTGCCTTCTGCTCTAGGGTGACTGCTATATGCGTTTACTGAGCAGCTACTTTTACATTCAGAAACATATCTAAATAACTTAGTTATATGCTTTATGTGTCCATTCTCTTGTTGATTGGTTGGTTTTATTCTCACCTCTTCAGTGCTTTTTAATGGTTGGCTTAATTTACGCCAGCTGCCTTTTGGTTTTCTGTTCGTTCATGATATGTTCTGTTCTGAAACAATCGATCTGACCCAGGTTTTGTTGTTGACGGCCCCATGTGCAGAATCTTGAGGATCTTCCAAAAATATTCCATTAACCAAGATGTTTGAGTTGGATCTGAGAATGCTTTACCTTTGAACAGTTCCGAAAACTTTGCATCATGAGCTGCAGACTGACCGCCACGGACACTTCGAGCTTCTTCTTTCAAAATATGAGAAAAGACCAACTTGTTGTTGTCTCTAACTCCCATGCTAGTTAAACGCTTATGAAGCTTCCAAAGCATACAAGAGCTAACCATATAGAAATGACACGCCGAACCATCCAAAGCCACCCATTCTCAAGTACGTCTCGGTGTATATTTTGCCAAGTCACCAGCCGTGTGAACCATAAAAAGACTATACGCAATCATGAATCTGTTCGTTGCTGAAGACGATTCCAACCAGCAGAAAGCTCTAGATTGATTTATACTAAGAACGCGTTAAGAGATGAGATGGCTCCTCTTAAGATATGACAAGACCACGGTGCCTAACCACATGTATAGATTTGTTTTGCCAATCTGACACGGTCGTCTCATTTACTCACATATAGATTCACCTTTCACCTCAATGAAGCAGACTACAACCTGATCAAGAACAAATGTTTCTTTACAATGGCCAAAATCCCTTAGCAATCCCCAATGAACAACTATGTACTACGACAATTGTCATGTAGAACAGAGGAATAAACTTCTACAAAGATTTTTGTATGTTCCTTTCGATCATGAAGAGGAGGAGCTTCCGTTTGATCTTTGCGAGAACAGCCCGCTAAAGGGCCACGAGAACCAATGCCTCCTGCTGCTGGTGCTGCTGCTTCCCGCGTCGCTGCCGCGGGCTCCGCCGCGCGCGCTGGCGCCACTGGGCTCGCCTGCGCTGCCGCCACCGCCGGTCGACGACTCCTCCGTGGGCAGCTGGTACCTGCAGACGGGGCATGAGCTGTGCATCTCCAGCCACGGCAGGATGCACTGGTCGTGGAACGCGTGCTTGCACGGCATCTCCCGCGCCTCGGCGCCGGCGGCGAGCTCGTCCAGGCACACGGGGCACGTCGCGGCGTCGCGCACCCGGACCGTCGGCAACGCCGCCACGGCCTCCTTCCTGGCCGGCGCCGTGCCCTGCCGGCTCGGGTCCGTCTCGGCCAGGTACTCCAGCAGCAGGTCCATCCCCGGGCCGAGGAACAGGTCGCCGAGCGTCAGGCCGCCGGCGCCGGAGCCGGCGCCGGTGCCTCGGAGCATGGCGCGCGCGTCGGCGGGGCTGACGAGGACGACGCGCTCGCGGCCGGCGTCGGCTTCCTGGAGCGCGCTGAGGAGCTGCATCAGCGCGATGTTGCGGTACTGCCTCCGCGCGAACGCCGCGAGCTCCCCTGCGCCGCCGCCGCCGTCGAGGCCCTGGTGGGTGACGGACGAGGCGGCGAGGTAGTCCATGAGGACGGGCGCCCACAGCGACACCTCGCGCTCTGTCGCCGCGTTCGCCTCACCGGCGGCGCGGTCTCGGTTGGCGGTGGCGGCGTTGCTGCTGCGGTGCCGGCCGGCGGCCATCTCTTCCACGAAGCCGCCGTCGCAGTGGGGGCACTTCACGTCCTCGATGCTCACCACGGGCCGTATCATCAGCGAGCACATGTGGCAGTAGTACATCGGCGTTGCACCGGATTCCTGCTCCATCTTCTCGATCTCAGACTTCTTGATCAAGAAGTACAATCAATTGCAGAACTCTGTCAGAGATAATTCTAGTTGCCGAACCGAACAAACGGTTTGTGATCAGAGATAAAGGTTCTTCCGTAAGAAATTCAACACGCAAATTAGGTACCAACAACTTGTGACTTAACCTTATTTCTACCGTTACAGATAGCTGTCAGCAACCAATGATCGTTACAACTTCAGACAGAAGAGCACAAAGTCACAAAGAACACTGAATGATCGATCATGTTTCAGAACAGGACCAGAAACTCAAAAGTAAAAGCATGGATAGAACAATACCAGCGAAGAGAGACGGAGCCGGCGGCCTCTACGTTTCAAACGCGATCACCAACGCCGATGCTTCCTTGGTCAGGACAGCGGAATACAGCAAGTAACAAGAGGAAAAACAAGCCAGACGAAGGATCTAGAACGGGGAAGAAACTGGATTATCGAGAGGGAGACCAGGAGCGACGACCGAGCAAAGAGAGGATTATGATGCACGCAACTGTGGTATTAAAACTTGTGGGCGCTTTGGGATAACTGCTGGTTTTCTTGTTTCAATTCCTTGACGAGTGTGATATTTGTTTTGTTCTGTAGTACTTTGCTGTTGCTTCGCCAACGCAGCAGACCTCTTCGGAGACTCTGAAGCTTTTTGGTTTTTGTATGGATTTCCGTTGCTGTCGTGAGCCGCATCGGGAGGATGACAGCTCGTGCAGTACAATGGAGACGAACACGCGGTGGCCAAACTGGAGAATGGAGACGGCTAATAGGATAAAGAGGAAATGGAACAGCAGTTTGAGCAAATTCTTTGGCGTACCCGTGACGAACTCTGTGACATTAGTGTGATTAAAGTTGACCGGATCAATTATAGAGTCTTCCGACTGATAATATGCAAAAGAAGGGGATTACTTCAAAACCACCGATCTTTCAGAAAAAAACTATGCTTTCTGATGCTTGTTAGCCCCAAAAATTTCAAATAAAACATTATTTTTGTCAGCGCTATACCATTTTATCTATCTACTATGTTTCTAAAGGTAATGGTATCACATCACAGTTGATCAACGAGGCACCCGAGTAGCACCTTTGAGGTCCTGAGTTCGATTCCTGGTGGGAGCGAATTTTCTAAGATTTAACGGCATTTGTGCTTTCAGCGGTATTCGACGAGGCCGTCGACAACGAGGCGCCAGTGGTGACTTCGGGAATCTGGAGAATTTGCCGGCTCAGTCTTCGAAGATGCTCATAGGAGTAGGGTTTGCGTATGTACGTTCATAGAGGTGAGTGTGCGTGCGTTGTGAGTGTCTGAGTTGTACTGTGTAATATCTAAAAAAAAAAACATCACAGTTGATCAAAATCTGCTAATATACTTATTCGCAAAAAAAAAACTGCTAATATACTTTGATTTTTAGAAGTTCAATTTTATGCAAACTTGGTTCTTCCTGCAAATTCTTTTGCGTTCCAGCTTTTTTTTTTGAGTTAATTTCACAAAACCACAACTATTTGGTCCCATGTTGCAGGGAACCATAATTTTTGTAAGAAGTTTCACAAAACCATAACTTTTAGTTCGGGCCCACATGTCAGCCACACAAAAGTGCATAGGGCCAATAGAGAATGACAAGTGGGCTCAGGACCAAAACTTGTGGTTTTGTGCAACAAGTAACACAAATAGTTGTGGTTTTGTGAAATTAGTTTCAAAAGTTATGGTTCTTTGCAACATGAGACCAAATCGTTGTGGTTTTATGAAATTAACTTTTTTTTTATAGATGAGTTCCAGACTTTTCTAGTTTGACATTGACCGCGGATGCTGTTCTAGTCTTCTAGAAAACAATAGTATTGTGCATTTACGTAATCAACCAGGATTTAAAACATCGCTATCTGCTTGAATGATGAATAATTAGCATCTGACGTCTCTCTTCCTTCTTTTTCTAGTGAAACGAGAGCACAGAGAAACGGTCTTCGATTTTTTTTTTTTCCGTTTTGCGAACAGAAACAGTCTTTGGTTTAAGAGATCGCTGACGCGCTTGGCACGATGCGCGCAGAGAACTGTCCTCCGTACGCGCTGTTTCTTCCTGGCAACTCTGGTAGTAATTAAAAATGAAAAAAGGACCCGACGAAGCATTTTTATTTTGTTTATTATAAAAGACATGGTTTCACACAATATTACCACTACAAATATCTCAGCATTGAGATAACTATAGAGTTCATATAGCTTTTGTATTTATCCTCTTAAGAATATCTCCTAAATTTATGTTAATAAGTGCCTTTATGAATTTTTTTATTATAAATATTTATGCTATTCCAGTAGAAAAGTATTTTACTTGAAATTTCAACTACATAAAATTGTGCATCCTGATTCCTGACTCATGAGGCTCATGGGCTATTTTGCATGAGGCTCAAAGTATTTTTTTCAATGGGCTTTTTTGCGAGCCCATTCTTGGCCACAGCAGGCCGAAACCCTCTCGAAAAGAGAGAACGACCCAGAGCTGCGCGATGCCAAGAGGAAGCGAAGAGAACGCACGGCCGAACTCGTTCCGGCGGTGGACGAGAAAGAGCCCGAGCGGTCCGCGAGCGCCCCCCACCCATCGTCGCCGGAGAACGAGCGGCATCCCGGTTGATGGCGTCGCCGGGTCCCGGCCGCACGCCGGCGCAAGGCGACGAACTTGTCTCCACCTCCCCGTGGCCTCTCCGCAAGCTCCAGGTCTCGTTCCTTTCGCATAGCCCCCCAGAAGAAAAGTTCCGATCTTGGTTACGAATCTTTGATTGATTTATGTTACTGGTTGCCCTTCTTAACCTCGGATGCGGTGTTAGGTTTACTAGAATAGAGGTCATGTATTTTGTTGAACTTACATTACTAATTTGCCTGGTAAGCGTTAGAACTACTTGGGCAAAAAATCACGAAATGCCACTGTAAATATTGGTTAATCTCCACATTTTCTTTTTGGATTGGAGGGTACGGATGAATGGGAATATTTGTCAAGTTGGTCCTGTTTCACTCTTGATGATATAATCAGAGAATATCTTCTTTATCTTTAATTCGTCCGGAATTCATACAAACTATTCAGCTTACATTTCGTTGATTTGACGAACAAGTGTTCATCTCCCCTAAAGTTCTATATTTTTTGTCCTTTTGGACTTACCCTAGTTATGAAATATGTAGAGTTTCGCACCAGGGCTGTGGTCACAGTACAAAACTTATGAGGATGCGGTTGTGAAGAACACTAAAGGTGAGGGATATTTTTCCCCCACGATGCATTTGCCAGCCCCTAGGGTGGTTCTGAAATCTCTAATTGGTTTTCATTGTAGGAACTATTGCGGATGCACTGGTTCTTGTGAGAGAGCACCAGGCGGAGGCGATTGGATGTGCCACTGTTGCGGGATTCATTCTGTTCAGAGGTGTAGTTCTGGTGACTCTTTGGAAGCTTTTGTTTGTTTTGCCTTCGTGGAGAATGAGCTATGGTTGATGAAACTCAGTTTTGTGTTTAATTGTTGACATGATGAATGTACTTGTCTCCTGGAACTGTCTACATCTTGCTGAACTTCATAGGAAAAATACCTCAAGGAACAAGGACACCATGGTTTGGCAAATCCTGAAACCAGAATAGATTTAAACCAGATAACAGAGTCCATCCACATAGTGTTCGGCAGTCCGGTCCTCTAGGGAACCCATGTGGCCATGGCATAATGAGAGCTAGAGATGAAAAAAGTGACTCACAGGAGGTATCTAATCCTCCTCTGATCATCACAAGACCACATAATCTTTTTATAGATATTCTCCTATTCAAAGGTGAAATGAATACATTGGTTCCAGTAACAGTTCACAAATATAGCTATGCTACTAGTCTCAATTTTGAAGTTAGCAACTATGTTCACTGCTAGGTTGAATAAAACCCGGCCAGTGGTGATCTTTGTTGTGTCCTTGTGCCAACTACTCCGGCATCCCATTATACATGCTATTATTTTTACATAATACATATGCCTATAATAGAAGAGATAGAATTTAGCTAGCAATAGTCACTAAACTAACACACCTGACAGGAAGATGACTATTACAGTTAGATGAAGTAAATCAATTTATTTGGTAACATGACAATGATGCGTGTGGTTTTTTCCATGATCATGTAGGACACTGGAATTTTGTGCTAATGCTGTTAATGTCTGCAGTTAGTTATTGTGTTGGTCCTCTCTTTTATATTATTAATATATGGCTAGTTACATATTTTTCTTAGACTTGTTAGGAATTAGGATCCTCTAAATTCAAAGTTATTGCTGTATTACTTGCTGGAAATTGTCTGAGAGTTGGATGAAAGTCCAGTTATAGTTGTATTGTACTGGTTGCCTGTCCAGGGCCAGGGTGTCACCACTAGGTCTTTTGAACTGGTTCGATGGCACCTATACATCCTGTGCAGACACGTTCATGGGGTATCATACTGACTGGATAAACCATTAGATCTTGAAACCCTCTATTGTGAATGAGCCAAATGTATGCTAAAATTTGTTGGCTTTTGATCTCTACCACTGTGCCTTTGGTGAATACATAGTCGTATTATAATATTCTATTAAAGTTAGACAAAAAGACGAATGAATGCACTAAAAGTCATATTTCTGTAGAGTTAGCACTGCAATACTCCGAATTTGATTTATTATCAAGCAGTTGGTGGGAGACGGTTAATTTCAGTTGTTTTGCAATTGGCAAATGCTATTGTTTGTAAACCATGCATGACTTTTTTTTTAATCCTCAAGTATGACGCACTATTATCCCTCAGGGAAGGCTTCAGAAGTTATGTTGTCTCTGTATACAAAAACTTGCCCTGTTGTTAACTGCGCTCTCTTGTTGATTCAAGAGTATAGTGCTGATGCCATATTGTATTGCTTGGTACCCTCTAGCAACGAAAGAGGCTTATGCACACATTTTCTTTTTCGATTCACGAGTTCGTTCCTTATGACTTGAACTCAAGTTCACAAAAGCATGACCTGTGCAAATCAAGACCAGCCAAGTGTATCTACCTTAATGGTCTTCTTAGTTTGATAGTCCTTTAATAACGTGGGCACATGGTACACTCGAGCTTGCAAGAAATCGTCAAATAGATATAGTGAATATAGCCCCATCGTAGTCATGTCATCAGACAAAAGAAGCAGCCAGAACATGCATAAGAACATCAATTACTAATAGCATGGTTTTTGTGGTGTTGCCTAATCGCCTCCTAGGAGACAAGGATCTCTAAGGGGGCTGGGCAACGTGGTTGCCGCACCAATCAGTGCCCGCCATATGGCATTTGGCATTGCCTAGGCATGGTTAAGTGTTTAACATACGCTCAGCTGCCTGTGGGGGCGGCGTAGCTAAGAATCAAGAGGTAGATGTGGGAAACTGAGGGGAGCAGCGGTAAATTGAGGTGCTGAAGTCACTTCTCTGTGCCAGACCTAGTGGACTCTCCAATGTCAATGTCAAAAGTACATAAAAATGAGAATAAGAGCTAGTGATTGCGAACATTTTATTTACATAAACAAATGGCCTGATGGCACTATCAGCCCTTTTGAAAAACTATATGTTCAACCTTTATTTGCTTGAAAATTTCTTTATTTTATTTTTTGGGTATAGAAGCACCCCTTCCTTTTTCATCATGAAACTAATTATGTGCTGTCTTTTTCTTATCTTAAGTATCAATACTGATGAATTTGGTATCATCAGGTCCTCGGAGATTTTTGTATCGCAATACCCTTGGGCGTTTCAAGACTGAGAAGGTATGCTTGATATAATGCAAACATGAACATCAAAATTTTGGTTCTACCATATGTGGCTTTTATTAGACTGATTTACATATTTTTTTTTGTGATTAGACTGATTTACATTTCCATATCAACATTTCTGTATACCCTAAATTCATGAGTGAGCTCACCCTGATAGTGACAAGCTTTGTTCCATTAGGTCATAAATAGGAGAACCACAGGAGATGAACCTTGTACAGTTGTATTCCCTTTTAGGATGTATCTGGAGTTTATGCTAAAATGTTTCTTTTGTTGGCAGGATTTACTGAATGATGCCGAACAAAGCATGATGGAGTACAGAGCAACTATTGAGAACTTGAAAAAAGGTTCCAAATACACTCTTGACAAAGTAGCCATTGGTGAAAGTGATCTGCAACGTGGACAAACTGATTTGAGGTAATTTGAATATTAGACTGAAGTTTTGTTGGAATTCTGCCCTTTCCATACCTCTGTTCTCATTAACAATGGTTTCTCACCCACATTTCGTGAACTTATACCAATGCCTTTCTCCAGATCTACTGGGAAGCAAATCCAATCCCTTATAGGTTCCATTTACAAGGCAGAATCCTCAGCTGCAGGTATCAAATTATTTCTTCAAGTTATTTATCTTGCAATTTAATAGGAAACTTAATCTACACTCACATCCTTTTGAGTGTTCACTCTGTTTAATTCCTTATCTATATTTTGCCTTAGGTCTGATGGATCGACTGCGAACCATTCCTACCAGGCAATCTCTTGAGCTTCGTGCAGAGGCGAGTACATGATCCATATTTCAAATAGTTTTTGTGTTGCATGAAGTACTGTTTTAAAACTCCTTGTTTCTTTTTGCAGGTGGCTTCAATGGCCTCTGATTTGAAAATTCAGAGATGTGCCTTGCAGGAAAGAATCAACAAAATATCTGAATATGGTGTTCGTGTCTGAAATTCTTCATCTATAGAGTTTTCTGTAGAATCCCGGCTGGCCCTTCTATTACAATAAACTGATGCAAAGTGAATTTGTTGATTGGACAAATATCAGTCTCCAGATTCTAAAAATCCTAAAATTTTCTCGTTGCTTTAAATGACAAGATCACTGATCAGAATCTTGTGTGTGCTTGTTAAGAGCATACTCATTTGAGGCTACTCTTCCCTTTTTTGTGCGTATGCAAGGAAAGCTTTGTTCCATTAGTTTATGCGATGTATTTCCTGTGAAAACCTGTCTGTGTAATTCTGATTCCAAACAATTAGTTATAAATCAGGTCTAGATTTCGCTGTGGCCTGATAGAGACGATATGAAGCATGTTCTGTTTCAAAATTATTTTTCAGGCTCGTTGCTACTTCGTTCAATCAATATTCAATAAGATCTAGGACCTAGACAGATTATTTTTCACGGAGCAAACAATCATCGCGTTCTTAGGCTTAGTAGTTAGTACTTCGTTTCATTCAACCCACGCTTCTACTCATCCCTGCAGATAACAGATCTCGGCATCTTCTTGTAAAGGGCATCCTTTGGATTTGGGCATTTCTACTCACGGGTACCTCAAGCCTGCTATCCGCGTTGTCATGTCGAAAGGTCGGTACTGAAAACTGCAGTTTAGAGGCTTGAATCGACTGGTCACGACTCACGAGACAAATGGCAATGTTTGTCATGATCCATGACGCCACAACGTAACCATTTCCATTGTCATTTGAAATAAATATACCGATAGAATTAAGCAACATTTAAAAAATATTCTTAAGAATGCTGAGTTACATCTATGGACCTCAGTGTAAGTGAACAGAGCTGATCAGTAATTTTTCCTAGAATATACAACCTCTGATACAAAATTTTGTTGTCCCTAATCTGCAGTCGAGGACAATTTTAGAGGAACATAAGTAAAGGAGTAAATAAAACAAAAATATGCCCTGGAATCTGTATGTAACGCTACATGTATCAGGTGTACTCTCTACTCCAATAATCTCTGCAGTTTAATATTTGCCCCAGCCTGCTAGTCAGGTTCGACAGGATTGAACCCAACTGAGAGCCTGAGTTTGCTACTCTAAAATCAAGGAACCTGATTCTGTAGCCAAGAAGAAGATTGTGGTGGAGCCTCATTTGTTTTGTTAGTCTCAAACCTAGAAAATCTCCGTAATCTGTTAATCTTCAGTCGGATTGAGGGCACCTTGCGAGCAATGGCCTTCCAGATCATCTGGACAGCATCATCAGTCTGAGATGGGTATTGATATTCAAAATGTTTTTCTACTTCCTTTAGCCTATTCCACATGCGTGTCCAGTCTTCTCGGCTTATCCCTTTGATCAGATTCATCAGGAAGTCCTTCTTGACAGCATCTTCGCCACGCACTATAACGCAGAACTTAGAGTAGTCAAGGACATCCTCAAATGGAAGCTCTATATCATCACTGATAATGATGGGAACACAGTGGCTGACTATGGAATCAAAGAGGCGGTTGGAGGATGGAGTGTCTCCTGCAATGTTGAGGCAGAACTTTGAGGCCCGCATCCCTTGTGTTGCTTGCTCAATCCCATTACCAGCCACACTTCCAAATGAAAAATGCACATCTTTCTCATCTTTAAGAAGATAATACAGCTCCTGCCGGATGAAACCACCCTACAACATTGTGCAGAGAATATGTCAATACACCATGAAATATATACATGAATCATCAACGTTTTCAATAATTTAGCTATTCTCAGAACGTCATGTCCTGGACCAGTTATAATACCCTACATCCAGGTCACTAGTCTGTGCTTTGCTGTCACTGGAATTGTTTGCAGATACATATAAATATGATTCTAATAATTACTCCTGTGTCCTGTCAGATTGTATAACTACTGAAAGGTGAACAACAGAACTTCTATAGCTGGATAGATTGTTATATCGTATAAACATGGTAAGGGGAAAGGGTCCAGATCGTGAATCAAGTGACTGCCAATCAAATTGAGCTGCCTTATTTACATATGGATTAGGTAAAATGTTCAGAATTGTTCAGCCACTGACATCGATTTCAAAGAGTGGCATCTTCCAGTGGCGAAAATCATTGCACTTCACTACTTCAGGTAAGTGCCGCATGGATGGGGATGACAAGGTTTACTATTCATATCTAGAACTGAAAAGGAGTGCCCATGCCACGTGGCAAACATTCTCAATTCTTTTTAGGTAAAGAAAAACACATGCGAAACAACGTTCTCTAAACAAGAGAGGCATGGATGGCATTATAAAATTAGGAGTGGGTAATCCCATTGCGATTCAATTGGATGAGTAAGAAGCACGGCACACTCACATCTTTCCGGTAGATGGCGCCTTGGAAGTAGAGCATCGTCGGGCGTTCGTCGTAGCCGGCGGTGTCGTTGGCAGCGAAGCTGGGGAGGACGTGGCGGTACGGCGCGATGACGTCCTTGTCGAGGCTGGCGACGCTGGGCGGGTACCTGCCGAAGTCGCAGAGCACGAAGACGCAGGGCCAGAGCCTGTAGCGCGCGTCGAGCATCCCGTTGGGGTGGTGCGCGAGCACGACGTGGTCCCGGCCGCCGGTCCTCCGCCACTCGGGCCGCGCGGCGAGGTAGCGGAGCAGGCGCCGCTGCAGCGCGCGGTCCTCGCTGGCCCGCGCGGGGGGCACGACACGGGAGTGGCGGTTGAAGCTGAGGGAGGCGAAGAAGGGGACGAGGACGACGTCGGCGTCGGAGGCGTTGCGCACCCGGACGGCGGTGCATGGGGTGGGCGCGCCCTGCTCCGAGGCGAGGAGGTCGAGTGTTAGCCAGTACTCGATGCTGTGCTGCAGGTTGAGCCCGCCGGGGTACTCCGGCACGGCGGCGCCCGTGACGTCCGGCCACACGGAGCCGGCGCCGGCGGGGGGATTCCAGTCGAGCAGGCCGAAGTGGAACTCGGGAGGGAGGTCGTACATGAAGACCCGCAGCAGCGCCTTCGCTGGGTCGCATTTCCTCCCGGTGCGCCGCCCGCCGCCGCCGAGGTGGAGCCCCTGGTGGTGGGGGCGGTGGGCCGGATGTCCGGCGGCGGAGTCGAGGAGGAGGTACCAGGAGGCGAAGAAGAGCGCGGCGGCGAGGGCGAAGAGCCAGGCGAGCGGGCTCCGGCAGGGGGCGCCGCCGGCGGCGGAGGCCATGGCGCTAGTGGAGTGGGTGGCGGCGGGCGCGCGGCTCGGCCATGGCGGGTAGGGAGGAGGGGGATCTGGGGATCTGAGTGAGAGTGTGGCGCCGGTGGGTGGTTCACCCGCGGCGGCCGCTTGGGTGGAGGCGGGCGGTGTGGGTGCGGCTTCAGTTCAGTCCCGATCGAGGTGGTCGGATCTGGGAGTTGAAGGGAGGGAACGGGTGGGTACTGGTGCGGCGTGGGCAAATGGCTTGTTTCCAAAACAACGCAAGCGCCGCACGCGCGCCCCCGGGTCACGGCGACCAGCGCGCGTGCGGCCGCCTTTTTTGCGGTTTTTGGACGCGGTGAGCAGGCCGCAGGGAAGGGGCTTTCAGGTCTGGTGGAATGGAGTATATTTGGGCCCACAATGCCATGAGGAGCTCGGGGAGACGCCGCGGCACACTGGCGCGACCGCGCCGGCGTGCCTGTTCATCCGGCGTGCTGTTCAGTCTTAGCTGGTGCTCGCTACATATACATGCAGAAGAATTCATCTTGGCGTAGCGGATTCAGAGATGCGATGGAGTTGTTGCCTATAGCTAACACGAGCGACCTGCACACCGCACTCCGGATCCGCAGGACCTCTGCTAGGCAGTCGTCGATAGGCAAAGATGGAAGCAGGATTTGTCGCCGCCAAAACAGAGAAAAAGGGCGTGAATCAGTATTCAGTACAAACAAGAGAAGGCAAGACGATTGTTAATTCACAATTACAAATCAGGATGCGAACGATACATCTTGTCGCAACGTTTTGTTCTCAACTATGAATTCGCAAAGCGTTTAGGATTCATACGCGGAGGAAACACAGGTTCCTCCACCAACAATCAGGTTCATCTTTTGTCTTGCCCTAACTACGGAAAGGAGATCATGCCGGCACACGGTCATCTTCAGAACCCTTTCTCGTGTTTCGCTGCATCGCGCCCACAAAACGATGCTTGCAGCAGCACCAATCCTAACACGGTAACCAGCCACTGAACCTCTCATCCAACGCCGGCTTTGGCCGCTGGCCTCCGATCACAACGACGGGCTCCACCTTCTTTGTCGGTACCGTGCTCTCCAAGTCCGTGCACGGGTGAGCGGTCTTCACCAGGACGAAGCTTTTCGGCGGCGCACACACAACACGCGGCGCTGGCTTGTTGCTAGGCGGAGGATGGCGGAACACCACAGGGCAGACGAAAGATGTCGATCAAGACGAGCACGTGCGCGCCACCGTGCGCGATGTGCGAGTCGGCGCAGGCCGCGGCCACGTGCGCGCATGTCTCCTTCCCGGCCCTCACCACGGCGTTGGGGACGAGGGGCGCAGCACGTCCTCGGCGAATGCCCGGTCCACGCGCTCCGGCTGTCGCTAGTGATGTCCAAAGGGGCCGGGCAAACAGGCTGGCACGAAGCACGAATTTTTTAGCCCGGTCCAAGCACGGCACGGCACGATTAATTTAAGGCCGTGCCGGCCCGTTAGCCCGTGCGTGCCGTGCCATGGGCCGAGGGTCTAGCACGACGGGCGGTACGGGCACGGCACGAAATTAGGATGGTCCGCCTAACCCGATTTTAGCCCGTGTAGCCCGTTAGCAGCCCGAGAAGGCACGGCCCGTTAGAAGCCTGTCACGGCCCTTTAGCAAAAGTTTTTGCTTGTAATATGTTTCTTTTAGGTCATTCTAGTGGTGTTTTTGGATGGTTGAAGTTTTGTTTCAATTCAAGTGGTTCTATTTGCGAACTTGTGTGAATTTTGGTCTTAAGTCTAGTGTTAAAATGATTTTTGTGCTGCTAAGGCCAGAAAATAATTTAGAAGCACGAAAAAAATTTAGGGCCTTTTGGCCCGGCACGGCACATTTAACCCATTGCGTGCCGTGCCGTGGGCTGAGAGTCGAGCACGACGGGCGGCACGGCGCAACATGAAATTAATAGCGTGCCGTGCCGGCACGAAATTAAACGGACCGTGCCTTTTAGGGCCCGGGCCGTGCCGTGCCGTGCCGTGCCGTGCCGCCCGTTTGGACATCACTAGCTGTCGCAGCTGCCGCGACTGGCACCGGCGCAGGGCGATTGTCGCGGCTGTCGACAACAGCGCGACGGCCCACAGTGTTCCTCATGACGAAGCCCAGGAATTGATGCGGCCCAGCAAGAAGTGGTGGGAACCTTGCCGCCAGAAACCGAAGCCCGTGGGCCTGGAGGCGTTGCGTGATCAAGTGTCTTGCTGTGCCTGCGCGCGCCAGCTATATGTAGTCGAGTGTCGTGAGATAGAGGTAGACTTGTTGATTTTGTTGCTACTCTGCCTCCACTTGTTCTTCTGAACCCAACCTCAATTGCTTCTCTTTCTATTCCCCAATTTGCTGCTGTATCGGATTGAATTTTTTCTGTGAAAGTGAATCGTGCTAGCACCCAATTTATCTGTCCATTACTGTTCATTCTGTTCTTCTGAATTTGTTGTTTCGTTCTGGACATAACACAGAGACAGGATTTTGTGTTCTCTCTCGTTATTCTCTCGGCTTTGATCCGTCAAATTCTCGGGGAAGGTGGTGATCGTGTTCCACAATCGCCGTAATTCCGCTACCTGAGTTGGATCGGCTTGGAGGAGGGAGTTCACCGTGGCTTACACCCTTGGTCCGCAGGCTCGCTATCTGGTCGACAAAATGTCCGAATCAGAAAAGAAATTGCTGGAGGCGATCGAGAAGTTGACGACAAAGTTGGAGTCCGTGGATTCCAAGGTGGTCAGGTGCACAGAGGATGTCGCGCGGATGAAGGCGAAGGTGGACATGTCGCTGACCTCCATCTCTCTCCTTCAGCAAGAACAAGTCCAAGTTGCTCGCCATCTGAAGCTGCCACGGGGTGCTGTTCCGCAGAAGGATGAGACAGGCCTGATGGGGGCCATTCCAGATCCGGATGGGTCATCTTCGCATGCGGCGACGGGCGAACCAGTGAAGACCCCTGCATCATCTCCACCAGCAACTCCGTCGGGATCGGCAACACCTCCGTTCACTCCGGAGCAGGTTCATAATCCACCCAACCACCCACCCCTTTTGATGGTCGTTCTGGTCTCGTGCATGTGGAAGTAGATCGTTCTGGTGATAACAAAAAAGGGTGGATGCCTAAAATGGACAATCCTCGGCGGTGAACAGGCCCTGCCACAAGTGGGCCATGAAATATTTTGGGCCTTACAAGATCATCGAGAAGTTTGGCAAAGCTGCTTACAAGCTGAAGCTACCGGAAGGGAGCATGGTGCATCCAGTTTTCCATGTATCCCAGCTTAAACCCTTTACTGCTGATTACTCGTCGGTTTTCTCTGATATCCCGATGCTGCCTGACATGGATGCTACTCAGTTGGAACCTGTCCAAATCCTGGATAGAAGACTTTCTAAAAGAGGTAATTCTGCTGTTACTCAAGTACCGGTGAAATGGTCTCATCTTCCTGAGGATATGGCTACATGGGAGGAGTACTACTCTCTGAAGCAGAAGTATCCAGCAGCGGCAGTCTGGGGACAGCCTGCGTCTCAAGGGGGAGGCAATGTCGCGGCTGTCAACAACAGCGTGACGGACACAGTGTTCCTCATGACGAAGCCCAAGGAATTGATGCGGCCCAGCAAGAAGTGGCGGGAACCTTGCCGCAGAAACCAAAGCCCGTGGGCCTGGAGGCGTTGCGTGATCAAGTGTCTTGCTGTGCCTGCGCGCCAGCTATATGTAGTCGAGTGCCGTGAGAGAGAGGTAGACTTGTTGAATCGTGCTAGCACCCAATTTATCTGTCCATTGCTGTTCATTCTATTCTTCTGAATTTGCTGTTTCGTTCTGGACATATGTCCTCGGTGTCCTTCAGGACGATCTGGTTGCTGCCAATGGGGAAGTGTCTTCGAATTTTAGAGTGGCTTTGCTACACCGGCATTGCTTTTTCCTCCTAATTCATGAGCTCATCGTAACTCCAATACGGCTTCGGACACAATATCATGATGGCGTGACTGTCTTGATTGGTGAGTCATGCACGACTGACCGGAGAGGTCCACGCCGGCCTGCACGCAAGTGTGGAAAAGGCTCAATTTGATGACTGAAGTCCAGACAATCCTTCATCTATACGAACAAAGATATAAAGTTTGAGGCTGTTGCGTCTTGAACTGCAAGTCCAACTACAGAATTAGAACAAGGTAAGCGATACACTTGTTGATGTGGAAGTGTACAAGAAGTATACCCAATACATAATTTGACAGTTAAGCCGCCATCACCATCCATTGTGCATAACTCTGGTCAGATTGTTCTATTGCCGAGTTAATGACTTATTCTCAAGTGTGCTCTCCAATACATCAGTGATAGCGTCACTAATAGCATTATGGGTGAATAATTGGTGTTGAAAATAACACTTCTTCTCAAGATAATCAACAAGAATGAAGCATGTGGACTGTTCCAAGGAAATATTAGTGTGGAAAAGAATGAAGAATGTTGACTCATTAGAGAGTAATTTTTATGACCATAGGGACACTCGCCCCCCCCCCCCCCCCCCTCGAAACAATACGTTGGCATCCACACTTTTTGTAAAATTTATCCTAAACGATTGGTAGACAAGTGTACTCTTTCCTTGCATAATTGATTTTTTTTGCACACTCTTTGTAAAATTTATCCCAAACGATTGATAGACAAGCTTGCTCTTTCCTTACATAATTGATCTTTTTCCCCATATTTTTTGTAAATTTCATCCCAAACGATTTTTTGTTCTTTTCCAAATGAATCGAGATCAATTGAAGAGAGTAAGACAAGAAAACAAAACCAGAGGGAAGAAAACAATATCGAAGGAAGTGAGTGAAGTAAACAAAAATAGAAGGAGTAAGGGTATGTTTGTTTCTGCTTACAAATTACTTTACGCGTGTGTATAAAAAAACTGTGGAAAATGAACAACACCTAAGAGTGTGTTTGGGGAGAGGGAGGGGGGTGGGGGTTAGGTGATGTTGACCGCCACTTCGTGACATAAGATCTCCATCTGCTACCGCTCCTAGCCTCCTACCAACTAGTATGGCTGCCCGCGCATTTGCGCGGCGGGCTAGACTTACTAAACTATTTAAAATAGTTATATATTATTGTAAAAGTTTAACATTTTATTATATTATTTATTTTATACTCTATATTTATAAAATAGTAAAAAATAGATTGGATATTTTCTCACCGTCCCTCAATTTGAGTGTGAGATGAGTCATCATTTATCTTGGATTGTGTCTTATCTAATAAAAATGTCATGATAGGAAAAAGAATGTGCCATGCTACAAAAAAATCTTTTGAAAAAAACGTGTCATGCTAAAAATATGAAAATATGCGTTGCAAGCTAGACATATCATGGTATATTTAGAAATTGGAAGTTATTACAAAATTTAGCTATTTTTGGGCTCATAATGGTATGGTGGGTAAATTAAAAAAAAGAATTAGGGATATTTGAAACTATTTTTTATAATCTGAATTTATTTTTTTACTTATAATGGCATGGAGAGTAATTTAGAAATAGATGTGAAGGGTAATTTTGGTTATTTTTTTATTATTCCGAATTTAGCTATTTTTTGACTCATAATGGCATGGTGGGTAATTTAAAAATAGGTAGGAGGGGTATTTTAGGCTATTTTTTATTATTCCGAATTAAGATATTTTATAAATATTTTTAGGGGGTTATGTGACTAATTATTTCATAATGGCAATGGTGGGTTATTTTCTCTTCTTATTTTCTCCGATTAATGTGGGAATTTCTAGCATTTTAGAGCGAACGTGGTGGCTTCTTTTCGTCGTCAAATATATATATAATAGATCCCTTGTCCCTTGTGGCCTCTGACGTCATCCTCGGTGTCGCTGCTGCTCGCCGCACCATTTGTGCCACCGCCCTTATCCTCCTTCAACAACTACACCTCACCGTTCCTACTACTACCACGGCACCCAGCCTTTGAACATCTCCTCCGCCGCCGGCTTCGGCCGGTTGTCGCCGATGACGCCGACGGGTTTCAGCTTCGGCTTCTCTGCCGGTACAGCGCTCTCGAAGCTCATCATGCATGGGTCGGCGGCTTTCACGTCGACGATGCTCTTCGGCGGCGCACACACAACATGCGGCGCTGGCTTGTTGCTAACTTGCTAGACGCAGTGCGGCGGAACACCACGGGGCAGGCGAAGGTGTCGATCAAGATTAGAACGCGCGCGCCGCCGTGCGCGATGCGCGTGTCGGCGCAGGCCGCGGCCACGTTGCGATCGAAAGGGTGGCGGACGAGGGGCAGAACGTCCATGGCGAGAGCCCGGTCCACGCGCTCCGGCTGTCGCAACTGCCGCGACTGGCGCCGGCGCAAGGCGATATCCTCCGCAACCTTCTCGACGACGATCTGGGTGCCGCCTGGGCCGCGCACGGGGAAGTGTCGTCGGATGACGACCCTGACGTCCACCATCAGATCAGCGCAGGGGGAGGTCCGTGTCAGTCACCACGGCGCGACGAAGGCAATGGCGACGCCAAGGTGAAGAAGGTGGCGAGCTGGAACGCCGCCGGCGGGAAGACGAGGATCCATGGTACTTCGTCTCCGCACGTGCTTGAACGGATCGAGAATTCGAGACAGGCGCGCGAGATCGCCTGAGGAAGCAGAAGCAACAACTAACGCGAGATGGGAAAGAACAATGTGGAGTGCGAATTACTTATTGGAGGCATGGCGGGAGCGCTCGTCCGACTCGGAAACAAGGTTGGTTTCCCTTCGGCAATCGGAATCCGGTTCGTGTTCGGAAAAACGCTTGCAATGCTTTTTCCTCCTAATTAGTGAACATCACAGTATACCTTCTGGACACATTCATGCGCGGCTAATCACAGTTGACCGCAAGGGTCCACGCCGTCCTGCACGCAAGGTGCTCGCTCATTTGCCTCCGCGGACCAGAGTAGAGCAGAGCAGGCTATTTTGTTCTCCTTTCCCCGGCTCCCTTGCCATTGCGAAGAAACTTCACGGAAGCGACCAGTGACATTCCCACCGGATTCCAAAGCCAAGAACCGCCGGCCACCTTCAAATAGCGAGGTTGTCTGTCTGCACTCTGCACCGCGCAAGATTCCTCTTTTCATTTTGTTTTCCTCCCATTCCCTGCGCGAAGTCAGTCAACTCCTGCCGGCGCGCGACACCGTCGCCCATGGATCTGCTCAAGAAGGTCTCCTCCGCGCTCGGCTTCACGGAGAAGATCGGCGAAGCCCTCTTCGACATGCTGTACTCCAGGGGGACCCGCCTGTGGAACATGGAGGAGGAGGCCGAGAAGCTGCGGCGCACGGAGAAGCGCATACGCGCGTTGCTCACCGACGCCGAGCAGCGCCGCTTCATCGACGACGACTTCGTCAAGCTCTGGCTCCAGGAGCTCAGGGCCTCCGCGTACGACATCGACGTCGTGCTGGACCGCCAGCGCACCTTCAACGACATGTCTAGTATGGCGGCCGCGGAGCCGTCGCGGAAGCGCAAGTGGCTCGGGCTCAGCGTCGATCTCGGCCTGCGCCAGCGATGGGAGCTGGATGCCTGGATCGCCAAGATCAACGAACGCCTCGACGAGATCGTCAATTGCAAGAAGAAGTACAGGTTGCAGGCCGGGGAAGGAAGGAGGACTGCGCCGCCGATGCAGCAGCGCCCAACGTTTCTTGAAGCTGCTGCTCGTCGGGATGAGAGACCAATCGGCCGAACCAAGGAGAAGGAGGTGATCATCCGTGCTCTAGTTGCTGACAGTGGCATAGAGCTTCCGGTGATTTCCATCTGTGGAACGGCTGGGATAGGGAAGACAGCTCTGGCACGGTTTGTCTATGCAGATCAGGAGGTACAGAGCTTCTTCACTCATAAGATTTGGGTTTGGTTACCTGATAGGTGTGATGCAAGGCAAGCCACCAAGATGATAATCCAAGCTGTGACCAGACAAAAGTGTGACCTTCTAAGCTTGGACATTTTGCAACAAAGACTGCGTGAGCACCTGAGCAAAATGAAGTTCTTGCTGGTGATTGATAACCTATGGGTTGAGGGCGCTCAGTTCTGGGAATCTCTGAAGCCCTCATTGCTTGCAGGAGAGAAAGGAAGCAAAGTTCTGGTCACTACTCAAAATGAAATGGTGGCAAGGATGGTATCCAATACTCCTAACATCAATCTAAAGGGACTGGAAGTAGAAGAATGGTTGCAGATCCTTAAAATTGATGGGTTCTTTGAAGCAGGCAGCAGTGATCAGCAATATCTAGAATCAATCGCACAGAGGATTGCCGAAAAATGCCTTGGTTCTCCATTAGCAGCCAAGTCACTTGGGGTGCTTTTGTCTGGCACTAATGGACAGAGAGAACAACTTGAAAGCATACTTGATGATGTCCAGTTTCTTGAACATGATAGAAACACAGACGTTATTATGGCAAGTTTCCAGATAAGTTATCAACACTTGTCATATCAACTCAAACAGTGCTTTGCATTTTGTTCTATATATCCAATTGGTCATGAATTTGAGAAGGATGATCTGGTCAGACTCTGGATTGCTGATGGTCTTGTCAAGAATTATGGAAGGAGAACGCCTGAGATGGAAGCAACAAGTTACTTTAATGAGCTTCTACAGAGGTCATTTTTTGAAACTTCCAATAGCTTCCCAAATCCTAAGTTCAGAGTGCCGACTTTGATGCTTAAGCTAGCACGAGATGTTTGTAAACATGAATGTCTGACTCTCGACCCTGACTACTCACCGGTTGCTGACCATCCTGAGTGGATCCGTTATGCAACTATCGTGTGCTCTACAGATGAGCCACTTGCATTCGACAAGATTTACCCCTATAAAAATCTGAGGTTCTTGAAGTTGTGCCCCACAATCAAACAAGTTCCATCAGCATTTTTCTCAAAGGTAACTTGTTTGCGTGCTCTGGATTTTAGTTATACTCAGCTGGATGTCCTGCCAGATTCTATTGGGTGTGCTATCCATCTCAGACACCTCAGCCTTCGGAATACTTCGATAACAACTCTTCCAGAAACAGTTTGCAACCTATACAATTTGCAGACACTTGACCTTAGGGACTGCTACTCACTGATGGATTTACCTGAAGGCTTGTGCCGCTTAGTTAATATGAGGCACCTCATGTTGCATCTTGATTGGGATAGAGTTGTTGCTTTCAGGTCAATGCCAAGCAGTGTTGACAAGTTACGGTCACTTCAAACTCTTTCCAGATTTGTTGTTGTCCCCAGGGATGGAGGCAAATGCAACATTAATGAGTTGAGGAACTTGAAGATCCGTGGAGAGCTTTGCCTTCTTAATCTGGAAGCTGCTACTTGTGATGGTGCCTTGGAGGCCAATTTGAGTGGGAAGTATTTGCACAAACTGATGCTGAAATGGAGTGATGACACATGCAGGGATGAGCAGCAGAAGCAACACATAGAGGATAGTAAGAAAATCATTGATGCACTCTGCCCTCATAACAACCTCAAGCATCTACGCATCGAGAAATACCCTGGAAATGAACTTCCTTCTTGGGTGGAGAACCTATCATCTCTGGAGTTCCTTGAGATAATTTCTTGCCCCGGGCTCACTCAGTCTTCCGTGGGGACACTGCAGTTTGTCGGAAATGTAAGAATTCAGATACGCTGATCTTGCGGTTTTTCTGAAATGATGTAATTTAGAATGCCCTCATTGTTCAGAATTGATGCCTTCCAAACCTGATTAGTGATTGGACATATTGCCACGAAATATTTATTGACTAGCTGAAAGGATGCAAACGCTTGGAGAGACGGTGAGTGTAAGATGCCACCGAGAGAGTGCAACAACTTCCGAGAAAAGGATCCAATTGAATTTATTATGTAGTGCATGATAGTGTTCCATTTCACTTGAAAATTATTGTACTCAGTTACCCTTTCTTTGTAATGGGTGATGATCTTGTAAGTATGGCTTTGTAGCTTGCTTAAAAAAAAGTATGGCTTTGTAACAACCTCATCTGTCTCCTAACTCCTAAGTGAGGCATGGTGGTTGTTTTTGTAAGGCACTGCCTTTTTCTTTTCTCTTTAATATAAATATAATGTTTGAGAAAATATCTTTTCGCTATAAATTTACATGTTCCTCTTTTCGATAATAGAGTAGAATCACAGCCTGTGCATCGAAAGATGCATGTACCTGAATTTACAGGTTCATTGCATGCCTGACCTAGAAGTATCATTCTAGTACATATTTTCTTGTCGTCTAAAGAATTTCATTTTATCTTTTCCGGATTGTGTATCTTCGGTTTGGCTTTATGTGTCTATCCGAATCCTGGTTCAAAATTTTCACCAGCTCAGTTAGATCGCTGATTTAGCATCAACTGTTGCAGCTTCCAATCTGTTGCTCTGTGAGATTTATTTGAACATCAGTTTGCTTTTGGGATAACATGTATACTCCCAGCTAACATTTGATTTCTTGTATAGGTACCTGAATGTATAGATATTTAACTTTTATTTGGTAGCACTCTGCTACTGAATGTGATTGTGAATACTTACATGATTTGTTCTTTAAGTATATGGATGCGTCTAATGACATATTGAATCTTTGAAGCGGCTTGTGCTGTTTCCACCTCCTGAATCGGTACTTCGTCCAAACTATTATTATCAGGTATCTGTACTGTCATCAGCAACGAGAAACTCATCAGAAGTTTCAGTAGAGACGTGCACATTAAACATAGGTACTAATCTGGTCGGTTCTTCTGTTTGCTTAATAATCTATGTAATTTCAGGCTTCCAGCTTTCATCGTTAGCAATAGAAAAGGCGACAGCTGAACTTGGGAGCCTTGGAGGCACTCCTAGTAGACAGATTTGTCCAGGCACTTCGGCAGGTTTGCTCGTAGGCATCAGTCGTTTAATCTGTATAACTGCTTTTGTTTTGGTTACCTCATGCACAAAACGATGTTAAAAACAAATTTGACATCCGATTTATGAGCAAGTTTCTGAACGGACAACAACATAAAGAAGAATATATGAACTGTTGACATATTTCTTAGCAGATAAAATTTCACAAACTGCTACAGACTTATAAATTGCAAAATTTCCTGCACGCAGGCAGACGAGCAAAAGCGTTCGCTTTAGAAGACTTGAACTAAGTGCAATGCATACATGACCTGCCTGAGGAGCATCCGGCCTGCCAGGGCTCTAGGTACTTCTTTCCGATCATGGAGGCATGAAAAGAGACACCTCTGAATCATCATGCAAGTAAGAGTAACAACGCAGAAGCACCGGATCGTCGAAAGGCACTCAGGAAGTGGTGCGTGTCGTTCAACTTTGTCCTACCACGGCACCCAGCCTTTGATGGTCTCCTCCACCGGCTTCGGTCGCTTGTCCCCGATGACGCCGACGGGCTTCAGCTTCTCTGCTGGTACCGTGCCCTCGACGTCCATGCACGGGTCGGTGTTCTTGACGACAACGAAGGTCTTCGACGGCGCACACGCAACTCGCTGCATCGGCTTGCTAGGCGGTGGGCGGCGGAACACCACGGGGCAGGCAAAGGTGTCGATCAAGACGAGCACGTGCGCGCCGCCGTGCGCGATGCGCGGGTCGGCGCAGACCGCGGCCACGTGAGCGCATATCTCCTTTCCGGCCCTGGCCACGGCGCTGCGATCGAAAGGGTGGCGGACGAGCGGCAACACGTCCGTGGCGAGGGCCCGGTCCACGCGCTCCGGCTGTCGCAACTGCCGCGACTGGCGCCGGCGCAGGGCGATGTCCTCGGCGACCTTGTCGACAATCCGGGTGCCGCATGGGCCGTGGACGGGGAAGTGTCGGAGGATGACGACTCTCACGTCCGCCGTCAGCGCAGGGGACGGTCCTGTGCAGCCATGTCGGCCACCACGGCTCGACGAAGGCGACGGTGACGCCGGGGTGAAGAATGTGGCGAGCTGAAGACGGCTGGCCAGACGAACTGCTGGAACGCCGCCGGCGGGAAGGCGAGGATCCATGCTGCGCCTCTTCCTTCGATTTCTTGAATCGAAGTTGGAGGAGGGAAGCGGATGGGATCAACGCGGTGGGAGACCCCGTTGCCCCGTGTTCGCTTATATTTACAGAGCACGCACGGCACATGACGAGACATTGCTTGCTTTCTTCGAGTCGGACTCGGGAACAATGTCCGACTCGGGATGGAATTCGGAATCAATTGGATGTTCAGAGAGGCGCTACCCCGTGGCCTCTGATTCTGGTATGTGCTATGCGTGTGCAAACTGCAAAGCGATCGAGCACGCTTCATGACTCATGACGTGCCACATACAATCGAACCCTATGAATTTAATAACCTGTAGTTTGTAACCTCTGTAAATGCCTCTGCTCATGAATGTTTTTGTGGCACTGTTTCTTTGCTTTTTTTTTATTACACAGTACAACTCAACTCAGACATTCATAACGCTCGCACACTTCTCCTATGAACACACGTACGCAATCTCTACTCTTATGAGCATCTTCGAAGACTAAATTGGTAAATCTTCGAAATTGATAAAGTCACAAAAATTAAGACAGATTGTTGTTATTTGTTATTCCCTCTCTCTGTTTGCCAGTGTTCTGATTATTACGTAGGTTGGATTGTAGTACTAGTAACACAACATATCTAGGAAAATTGGTTACATGACACGGAAATATACACGTTTTCAAAAATCTATCATTGAACTGACTCGATACACATTAATACCACTGGAAGATCCTAGCATTTAGAAATATAATGTTCCGTCTAAATCTAGAGTTTTACTAATTTTCTCATTTTTCTTTGCATGTCAGAGAAGATGAAATGTCTTATTTACCTTTTAGGCTTCTTTTTAAGCTTTGACTGCCCCTTCCTTATCCATGAACCAGACAAACCCTTCTCCTTCCGCTCCTTAGCTCCAATCACACTAAGCCATATATTCATAAATTATCACCTATCTCGAACTGTTTCAATAAAAACTATTATATTTAATCACTGGTTATTTATATAATGGTAACTGAATGATTATCAAATTGTTTGACCAAAAGTAAATGTTCTATCTTCTTATTTTTCAGTTATTAGATTAAGTCTTTATGTTATACAAACAACATTCTAGAATGTACGTCAAAACAATGTATTTCTAACAATGTTGTAACCTTTGAAATATTATAAAATATTGCATAAAATTTGATATTTTATTGATATTTATCAAAGTTACTTACGTGAGAAAAGAGGTTGTTACCATGGCTATAAGGTAGTGATGCAATGACTAACTTAATCTATAAGTCTTAAACATGACTGGGTTATTTTGTATGTTTGTCAACTGAACAATTTCTGTGATTAAATACAAGAAGTCACTTGTGCCTCGAAAAATATTATGATTTACACAATGCATATTGGTCTTACTAGAATAAAATTACTTGCTATTTATGTTTTATTAAAATTGATTGTATTTAGGAATAAAACTCATATGCTAGAATTTGTATCCGGCCCAACCGTGTCGACTACTGTGGTATGACGAAGGCAATGGCGACACCGTGGTGAAGAAGGCACTGAGTTAAAGATGGGTGTCAAAACGAACATCTGAATGTCGGCGGCGGGAAGACGGAGGATCCATGATGCGTTCTAGAAGGAATAAAGAGAGCCTATGTGTGAGATGATAAAAACTCAAAAAGATGCGACTGATGCAAGATGGCAAAGGATCTTTTGGTTTCCAATTAATAGGAGGCTTGACGGGAGTGCTTATTCGACTTGTAAACGGAGTTTGTTTCACTTCGTCCCTCGAAATCTGGTTTATCTTTGGAAAAATGCTCTGGCAGTAAATAATTTCATTTTATCCTTTATGGATGAATGACCTTTACCATTTGGGGTAGTTATGTTTCTATATGAACCTTGATGTTAAATTTTTCACCAGCTCGGTTAGGTCACTGATTTAGCATTGACTGTTGCAGCTTCCAATCTGTTGCTTTTGGTGATTTATCTTGACATTAGTTTGCTTTTGTGATAACATGTATACTCTCTGTCATATTTGTTTTCTTGTACAAACATAAATTTATAGAGATTTAACTTTTATTTGGTAGCACCGTGCTGCTGAATGTGACTGTGAATACTCACAAGGTTTGTTTTTCAGTATCCTTCCTAAAAAAGGGTTTGTTTTAAGTATATGGCGCATCTGATGACGTGTTGGATTTTTGAATTTGGGTTGTGCATTCTTTTTGTCCACCACCTTCTGAATCGGTAGTCTAAGTATATCCTTCAGGAGCGATTCATCCCAACCGGTAGCAGCTGAAGTGGGTGAGGATCAACAAGCCTAATCGAACAACAAATTCCATTTATATATGAGAAACGTTATGGAAGGGAAGGAACACCATAAGCTTCCTGCAAGCCTTCATCCGTTTCGGTGGCCTTGGAGGCCTTGGAGGTAACTAACACTGTCCTAGTAGATAATCTGGCTAGAGAATTCGGTGACTCGCAGGCGTCAGCCGTTTAATCTAAAATTGCTTTCTTTTTGTCAACTCATTGAAAAAACGATGTTGAAGACCAAACTCGAATCCGATATGATTTATGAGCAAGTTTCTGAACGAACAACAGAAGACAGAAGAACCCTTGAAAAATTTCGTTTCAAATAAAATTCCATAATAAACTGTTACAAGGTTAAACTGCGTAATAACAAAATCCCATCGAGTACTTCATCACTACAAACATGAACACGCAGTAACATGTGAATGTTTCTTGACTCAGTGCAAGCATATCCTGCCCGCAGGCTGCAGATGAGCAGTGGCACGGACGCCCTAGCTAGATGACTTGAACTGGTGCGTCGATGGCATGAGGGGCATCTTTGGGCGTCTTCCAGGCTCCGGGCACTTCTGAGCAGAGCAAACGAGACACCTCTGAATCATCATGCAAGTAAACGTATAAGGACCGGATCGTCGAAAGGCACTCAAGATGCAGTGCGTGTTCGACTTCATCCGACTACTACCACGGCACCCAGCCTTTGAACATCTCCTCCTCCGCCGCCGCCGGCTTCGGCCGCTTGTCCCCGATGACGCCGACGGGCTTCAGCTGGTCTGCCGGTACCGTGTCCTCGACGTCCATGCACCGGTCGGCGTTCTTGACAACAACCAAGGTCTTCGGCGGCGCACGCACAACTCGCTGCATCGGCTTGCCTGGCGGCGGGCGGCGGAACACAACGGGGCAGGCAAAGGTGTCGATCAAGACGAGCACGTGCGCGCCGCCGTGCGCGATGCGCGCGTCGGCGCAGGCCGCGGCCACGTGGGCGCAGATCTCTTTCCCGGCCGTGACCATGGCGCCGCGGTCGAACGGGTGGCGGACGAGCGGCAGCACGTCCTTGGCGAGAGCCCGGTCCACGTTCTCGGGCGCGCGGAGCAGGCGCGACGGGCGCTGGCGCAGGGCGATGTCCTCGGCGACCTTCTCCACGATCCGGGTGCCGCCAGGGCCGTGGACGGGGAAGTGTCGTCGGATTACGACCCGAACGTCCGCCGTCAGCGCTGGAGGCGGTCCTATGCACCCGTGTCGCCCACCGCGGCGCGACGAAGGCGACGGCGACGGCGACGCGGAGGTGAAGTAGGTGGCGAGCTGAAGACGGCTGGCGACACGAACCGCTGGAACGCCGCAGGCGGGACGACGAGGATCCATCCTGCGTTGGATCGACTTGGAGAAGGTCGGAGAGATGGTAGAGCAATGCCGCAGCGCGCTTGTATTTATGGGGCATGCGCACCGACGAGAGAACGATTTTATCGTTCGAGTCCGACTCGATCGGGAACGATGTCCGACTTCGGAACGAATTCGGAATCCGATGGTTCGGAGAGACGCTGCTTCATTGGCGGCGCGAGATCCTCTGATTCTGGTGCGTACGTGCTATCGTAGGTCGAGATCTTCTGAACTCCTCGATACGCTTTCAGGCACAATAATACGCGGATGACGCGCCACTCATGACAAACTTGAGTGGTCAGTCATGCACGGTTAATCAACGTTGACTGCAGGGGCCCACTAGCGTAATCTATAGGAGAGCAGCAAATTCATATCTATGCATTCCAGCTTTGATCGTTAGCAAGAGAATAGGTAACTGACAGAGGCACACGGCCTAGCGAGGTTTGGCCAGGCACTTCGTCAGGTGTGCTCGCAGGCATCAGCCGTTTAATTTGTATAATTGATTTTCATTTCGTTACCTCATGCATAAAAAGTTGTTAAAAACAAATTTCGCATCCTATTTATGAGCTAAGTTTCTGAACGGGCAATGAAATATGGTTACCTCATGCACAAAACGATGTTAAAAACAAATTTGAAATTTCACATCCTATTTATGAGCTAAGTTTAATTTCTGAACGGACAATTATGAAATACGGAGGGCCCGTCTACCTAACACACCGGTGTTTCTGCCTTTATTTATCCATCACTTGGGCATGCTAAGATAAACCACTTGGTTTAGGCCCGTTGATTTTTTGGCCTAATTGGCGGAACACATGTAGATTGGGGGGCTATTTCATCCTACGCTGAGATGGGGATGGGGTGGGTTTTGCAACAAAAACACTTATGGAAAAACAATTAAACTAGGGTGAAGTTATAGTCTGGGACTTGCAAATAAGCATTTTAATTATGTAAACCACATGGGATGAGCTGATGACTATATAAATCTCCTATGGTGTTGTTCTTAGTAAAATACTGATGATTGCATTCGAGCTCCATTTTTTTCTTCCCGCAAGGGCTTTACCCATAACCTGGTGTCTCATGTGTGTTTGTATTAATTTATTTTGTGTGCAATTACATACTAGTATGTCAGCAACTTAATTATGCCAATGCAAAGAAACTGGATACTTTTTTCACGTAATACACTTGCGTGGAAGATAGAAACACCGGGGTAGGGTAAGCACTACTCATATCAGTACTTAGGTGGATATCACCATATCTGAACCAGAAGTGCAACTTAAAGCATTCAAAAGAAGTTAATTAAAGCATTTGTGTTAGGGAGTGTTATCTATGACCATAGAGGCACGTGCCCCCACCCCTTTTGGTTTGACTTTTCGGTAGAATTAATTTACAAGTCAAGAATTGATTTTTGAACCTGTCAAATCATCATACACTTGTCCACCAGTTAACATACATACATGCCAGATTTAAGCATACAAAGAGAGATTTCCAGAGCCAGATTCTCGTGAATTTATTCGAAGAGATTCCTTCCATGCAGACACTGAAAATTCAGCCACGGTCGGACCTTTTTCTGTCATATATCATGGAAATGATGGAAATGCAGGAATCTTTGGGCAATATGAGAAAGAAATGCATATTCCTCTCAAAATTTAAAGGAATGGAACTTTCCTTCGAGCGGGAGCGCAGTAGCAGCAATTAGTTCAACAAATTTCTGAGATATTAGTTCAACAAACTGTTTTAATGTTTGCGTCAATTACAAGCTGGAACGCTGAATAACAACAGGTCAATGTTTCCCGACTCGATGCAAAGTTTCCCGCACGTAGGCAGAAGAGCAGTAGCATGAGACGCTTGAACTAGTGGCCCGAGGGGCATTCGCGTCTGCATGTTTGACGGCTCCAGGCAGGCAGGCCCTCCTCGGATCATCCAGACATGAGCCAAGGCGAGACACCTCTGAAATCATCATGCGAGTAAACGCAGAAGGACCGGGTCATCGAAACTCGAAAGGCACTCAAGACGCAGTGTGTGTTCAACTTCATCCTACCATGGCAACCAGCCTTTGAACATCTCCTCCGCCGCCGGCTTCGACCGCTTGTCCCGGATGACGCCGACGGGTTTCAGCTTTGGCTTCTCTGCCGTTACAGTGCTCCCCAAGTCCTCCGATGGGTTGGGAGTCTTGACAACAATGACGGCGATCTATGGTTGATATTATGCATCTATAAATCCTAAAGTTCAAGGCTTCAGAAAAAGTGAAGGGGGAATCTGCATATTTACGAAAAGTTGCAGGTGACCATGTGTAATGTTTCTGTTGCATCTAGACCATAGATGCACGATCCAACGGTCCAGATTGAAAATTTCCTAATTTCCAACACATGGTGCATTTACACCTGATACCCTTCTTTGAGATCATGGGACCCACCTCTAGAGGAGAATCTGCTAAAACCTTGTTTTTCCAGCTTCTGCTTCCGCGTTCAAATAACGAAACGAATTCTCTACTCGTTTTCTTCATAATCTGTTTCGGTTACCACCTGTTTGGTATTTTTCGAGGAGAAGCAGAAGCAGAATCTGCTTTAGAAACTGTGCCAAAGAGACCCTAAATCTGTTGCCTCGTAAAACTATGCAAATCTCGTATGGTGTTGTTCTTATAAGATACTGATGATATATTGCATTCGGGCTCCATTGTTTTTTTTTCGCAAGGGCTTTCCACATAGCGTACCCTGGTATGTCATGTGTGTTTATATTAATTTATTTTGTGTGCAATTGTATACGCACGGCAACAACTTAATTATGTCAATGCAAAGAAACTGGATATTTCTTTCACGTAAAACACTTGCACGGAAGACAGAAACACCATGATAGGGTAAGCACTACTCATATCAGTACTTAGGTGGATATCACCATATCTGAACCAGAAGTGCAACTTAAAGCAATTAAAAGAAGTCAATATTTCTATTAGAGGTCATGTTCAATTTGTGTTAAGGGAGTGTTATCTATGACCACAGAGGCATGTGCCCCCACCTCTTTTGGTTTGACTTTTAGGTAGAGTCAAACCCACAAGTCATGAATTGATTTTTGAACCTGTCAAATCAAATCATCATACACTTGTCCACCAGTAAACATACATACATGTCAGATTTAAGCATAGAAAGAGAGATTTCCAGAGCCAGATTCTTGTGAATTTTTCTCAAAGAATAGTGAGTCCGCAATCAACTAGAGATTCGTTCCATGCAGACACTGGAAATTCAGCCACGGTCGGACCTTTTTCTGTCGTATATCATGGGCCGGGAATGATGGAAATGCAGGAAACTTTGGACAATATGAGAAAGAAATGCAGATTCCTCTCAAAATTTAAACGAATGGAACTTTCCTTCGAGTGGGAGTGCAGTAGCAGCAATTAGTTCAACAAATTGTTTTAAGTTTAAAGCTGTCATGATTTACAAACTTTAACACTGAAAAACAACAGGTCAATATGTTTCCTGACCCGAAGCGCAGTAGCAGCGACGCCCTACAAGACTTGAACAGTTGAACTAGTGGGCGATGGGGCATCCGCGCGTGTTCCAGGGCTCCAGGCAATCAGGCACTCCTCTGATCAGATCATCGAGACACCTCTGAATCATCATGCATGCGAGTAAACGCAGAAGGACCGGGTCGTCGAAACTCGAAAGGCACTCAAGATGCAGTGCGTGTAGCCGTGTACGTTCAACTTCGCTCTACCACGGCAACCAGCCTTTGAACTTCTCTTCCGTCACGGGTTTCGGCTGCTTGTCCCCGATGACGCCGACGGGCTTCAGCTTTGGCTTCTCTTCCGGTACCGTGCTCTCCAAATCCTCGGATGGGTCGGCGGTCTTGACCACGACGTAGCTCTTCGGTGGCGCAGAGACAACTCGCTGCATCGGCAAGCTAGGCAGAGGGCCGCGGAACACTATACAAGCACGTGCGCGCCGACGTGCGCGATGCGCGGGTCCGCGCAGGCCGCGGCCACGTATTCGTATATCTCCTTCCCGGCGCTGCCGATCCGAGAGCTGCAGGGGCCGCCGACGGGGAATTGTCGTCAGCGCCGGGGGCGGTCCTGTGCAGCCGTGTCGGCCACCGCGGCGCGACGATGGCGACGGCGACGCCGAGGTGAAGAAGGTGGCGAGCTGAAGACGGCTGGCGACACGAACCGCTGGAACGCCGCCGGCGGGACGACGACGATCCATGATGTGTTTGGAATCGATCAAGACAGGCTGCATGAGATGATTGCGTGGGGAAGCAGACGCAACTGACGCGAGATGGGAAAGGATCCGGCTGTGGTGAGCAAATTTATAGGCACCGCGTAGGATGATGGCTCGTCCGTCCGACTCGAGACGAAATTATTCCCGTTGCAACTCGGAATGCGGTGAATGTTGCCAAAGGGGCGCAGCTTTTCCTCGAATCATGAGCATCATGGCATGTCTTCTGAGCTCCAATACAGTTTCGGACAAAAGAAAATCATTTATACTTTGTATTGAGTGATTCTTGCTTGTGTTAATTGCACGAGCAAAATATGTTGTTTTTTGTTACGTTCTTTTTAGTGTTTTGCTCTCTATCTATTTAATACTTGTCTATCTCAATTGTTTCGCTCCTTGAATTATCATTAGATTGATAGTTTTGCCTAGCTTGGCATATTAAGGATATACTTGCTAGTTTTTTCTCTCCATATCTTCTTGTTTATCACTAGTAGCATAATCCACTAATTATCAGACCAATAACGTACATTACTTTTAGGATTGCTTTATTTCTGCATGTTTTCCAGCACAATACGGACAATGTGTTGGAAATTGAGAGAAAATTGTGTGTCTGATTCACCCCTCTCCCGCTCGATCACACGGTCTAATTAATAAAGAAAGATCTTGCTTCATATAAAAAATGCCAAAATAAGTCACTTTGAAACATTAACATAATGCATTTCGAGAGTAGCAAATGTCCAGCAAGCATTGTCTCTGCATTGAAATACTCACACGCGGCTCAAAATCTAGTAGTTATGGTGAGACACGACTCATCAATAGTATTTTAATCTTGATGGATTTCCTTGTGAGACACTCAAAAAAAAATGCATTCCCTTCTCAGCCACTGGAAAAATACTTTTCCTTTCTGTGCCCTTGCTTGAAATTTTTCTTTCCTTCTGTGCCACTACGTGGCCTTCAATAAAAGCTTAATGCTTTAGTGTATTTACATACTTTAAAAACTTAAAACAAAAACAAATTTGAAATTTTGCAAATAACAAAAATTACTTTTCATGTGTTTTTCTATCAACATAAAAAATTTCAAAAAATTTAATGCTCAATAAGTAATTGTTTTGGTCCACAGAGGAAGGATGAGTGTTTAAGCAAGGAAAGGAATACTTGCTTAATTATTTTTAGAACACTTTCCATTCCTTACGTGCAAAAAACATTACTTGCCAAACACTAAAATTTTTGATTTTTTTGTGTTGGCAAGAGATACACATGAATAATAAATTTTATTGTTTGCAAAGTTTAAAATGTTTTTCATTCTCAATTTAAAAGTCTGAGAATACACTAAAGCATTAAGACTTTTTCAGTGGGAGGGAGTGGCACAGAGGGAAAGAAAAATCTCAAGCAAGGGCATAGAAGGGAAAATCAATTTTTCAGTGGAAGGGAAATGAACTTTTTTCAGGGGCACACAAGGAAATCTCTCTTTAATCTTTGATATGCCATCTACATGAATCACTAATTAGTGTAGAGTTATTACAAAAATATAATGAACTATAAATTTTTTATGTTTCTCATAGTCAAAGTTAATATGAGACACCTAACTGTACCTATAAATTTATCATCTATTGTGAACTATTTACATGAAAAATGTTAGATTTAGCTACCAGCTATTTATAATGGCAATTGAATGATTTTCAAACCGTTTAATCAAAAGTCCAATGTATGTCTTCATATTATTTTATTACATGAAGTATTTATCTTATGAAGTATTGATCAAAAGCAACGTATTTTTAAGGATGATGTTAGTTTTGTAAAATTATAGACTGTTGCATAAAGCTCGATATTTTATTGATATTTACAAAATGCACTTTCCAGAAAAAGGGGTTGTTACCATTGTTATATGACAACGATGCGATGACTGATTTAATCTATAAGTTTTAAACACGGCTGGTTATTTTGTATGTTAACTGAATAAACTCTACTATTGTTTTCTTGAAATTAAAATATACTCGCTAGTTTTTCGCATAATGTGATTGAAACAATACATGCCTCTTGCTAAATTAGAATTATTTGCTATTGTTTATGAAGATGTTTTTATTAAAAATGACCTGTATTTTGGAAGAAAATTCATATGCTAGAAATTTCATATACGCGTTGAAACAATACATAGAAAGTTGGATACTCGTCCGTCCGTCCGACACGCGTAGAAAGATGGGGGAGACGCGCGGTGCAGGGCAATGCGGGGCGTCGTCGCAGGGCGGGGAAGGCCCGGCAGCACGGGGCGGCGGCGGCGGAGCGGCACGGCGTGGGGCGGGCCCGGCAGCGCGGGGGCGTCAGCGCGGTGGCAGTGGGAGAGTGGGAGGAGGAAGGAGCCGAGGAAGAAGGGGTTATTTCTTTGGAGATGCAAGTTTTTTTTGGTCTTGTATGTTGAGCTTTTCAACATCCTATTTGGGTTTTAGTTGACCGGTTCGTATGGAGGTAGCCTTATTGTGATCAATAGTTATACAATAATTTATCTGTGTGCTGGAGGCACACAGAAAAAAAATAAACAACACAAGTTTTCAGCACAGAATTCATTCCAACTGATATTGTTAGCGAGAGAATTGGCAAATGGGAAATGAGAGATGAGTTTGGGATTGGGAAATGCTCCATGAAGAAATGAAGGGTTGAGATTTAGTATGATAACAAAATGAAGGTTTTAATTTTCTCGTGTCATTTCTCTATCCCAATCCTAATCCTCATTTCCCAATTGCCAAACGGCACCTTGGAGCCTTGGACGTAACACGATCCTAGTAGATAGTGGGTTTTCGGCGGTGCATTCGCAAGCCTTAGGTCAAGAATTATAACCTTTGTAGTTGCTTTCTTGGTTATCTCACCGGAGAACGTTGCTAAAAACAAATTCACATACAATTTATGAGCATGTTTCTAGACGATCAGCAGAAGAGAGAACCCATAAACAGTTGACAGATTGCGAGCAAATAAAATTCAACAAACGGTTACAAGCTTAAGGTTCGCATCATTACGGACTGGAACACACAATTACTGGTCCATGTTTTCTGACTCGATTGCAAAATTTGCTGCACGCAGGCATAGGAGCAGTAGCAGCGACCCACTAGACTTGAACAAGTGCATCAATGGCCCGAGCGGCATCCGGGCATGTTGCAGGGCTCCAGGCACTACAGGGCATCGAGACGTTGCGAGATGCCTCTGAAGAATCATCAGGCGAGAAATTGCAGAAGCAGCGGATCGTCGAAAGGCACTCAAGATGCAGTGCGTGTCTTTCAACTCCATCCTACCACGGCACCCAGCCTTGGAACATCTCCTCCGCCGCCGGCTTCGGCCGCTTGTCCCCGATGACGCCGATGGGTTTCAGCTTCGGCTTTTCTGCCGGTACAGTGCTCCCCAAGTCCTCCGATGGGTTGGGTGTCTTGACAACGACGGCGATCTTCGGCGGCGCAGAAACAACGCGCTGCACCTGCAAGCTAGGCGGCAGGCGGCGGAACACCACGGGGCATGCGAAGGTGTCGATCAAGACGAGGACGTGCGCGCCGCCGTGCGCGATGCACGGGTCGGCGCAGGCCGTGGCAACGTGCGCGCAAATCTCCTTTCCCGCCGCGACCACGGCGTTGCGATCGAAAGGGTGGCGGACGAGGGGCATCACGTACTTGGCGAGAGCCCGGTCCACGTTCTTGAATTAATTTTGTGAGGACGATGTGCTCCGAAGGCCGTAATCATCAGTTAACGACCCATAACGGTGTCAATAGATAGGGTAAAATCCACAAGTCAAATCAATAAATTGATTGTTGAACCTCTCATATCAGTTGTGCACTTATTTTTTTTAAAAAAAAATTGTATGTTTTAGTTTGTCCAGGAGGCTTAACTGTCTATAACCCGCTGCATTGATTATCTTTTCCTTAATTTTTGTACTATGCAATGAATGTATGTATCCAAACGTGCGCTTTCAATAACAGCGGTGAATGTAAAATCTGTCTCACAACCTGCAGTTCTTAGGGATTACATACAGATGGTGTTTGGTTCAGTGAAGTGGCAATGCAAATGGAAATGAAATCAACTCACACTGGTGGGGTGGGTGATTTAAAGATTTCTTAATTTTAGGTCTGGTTCACCCTTGTGGGGGCTTTATAACCGTCTACTGTTGAAAAGCATCAGAGGTTTCTGAAAATGCCAAACTCTGGACTAGCATTCAAACTCTTCACCCATCTGCAATTAAGCAATTAAACACACAATCTCTAAACGGTGGTAGCTGAAGTGGGTGACGTAAAAAAGCCTGACTGAAGAGCAACAAATTCCATTTTTATTTCGGTGTGCTGGAACATATAGAAGGAATGGAACACCATAAAGCTTTCAGTACGAAATACTTCATCCGCTCCCGGCCTCCAGCTTATTCGGTGGCCTTGGAGGCAATTAACACGGTCCTAGCAGATAATCTGGCAAGAAAACTCGGTGGGTGCGCTCGCAGGCGTCAGCCGTTCAATCTGTAGTTTATTTCTTGTGGTTGCCTCATGCACAAAACGATTTAAACACCAAACTCATCCGATTTATGAGCAAGTTTCTGAAGGAACAACAGAAGACAGAAGAAGAACCTATGAACCCTTGAAAGATATCATATAGCAAATAAAATTCCACAAACAGTTACAAGGTTTAACTGCATCATGAGTCATCACAGAATCAAAACGAGTGCTTCATCAATTACAAACTGGAACCCACAATAACAGGACAATGGTTCTTGAGTCGATGAAAAATTTCCTGCACGCAGGCAGGCGAGCAGTAGCAGCGATCGGCGCCCTGAAACTAGTGCATCCGGCCCGTGGGGCATCTCTGGGCATGTTCCAGGGCTCCGGGCAGTTCTGAGCGGAGTAAACGAGACACCTCTGAATCATCATGCGAGTAAACGCACAAGGACGGGATCGTCGAATGCACTCAAGATGCAGTGCGTGTTCAACTTGATCCTACCACGGGACCCAGCCTTGGAACATCTCCTCCGCCGCCGACTTCGGCCGCTTGTCCCCGATGACGCCGACAGGCTTTGGCTTCTCCGTTGGTACCGTGCTCTCCAAGTCCTCGGACGGGTTGGTGGCGGTCTTGACAACGGCGACGATCTTCGGCGGTGCGCAGACAACGCGCTGCATCGGCAGGCGGCGGAACACCACGGGGCTGGCGAATGTGTCTACCAAGACAAGCACGTGCGCGCCGCCGTGCTGGATGCGCGGGTCGGCGCAGGCCGCGGCCACGTGCTCGCATATCTCCTTCCCGGCCCTGACCACGGCGTTGCGATCGAAAGGATGGCGGACGAGGGGCATCACGTCCTTGGCGAGAGCACGGTCCACGTTCTCGGGCGCGCGGAGCAGGCGCGACGGGCGCCGGCGCAGGACGATGTCCTCCGCGACCTTCTCGACGAACCGGACTCCGCCTGGCCCGCTGACGAAGTGTCGTCGGATGACGACCCGCACGTCAGCCGTCAGCGCCGGTGGCGGTCCTGTGCATCCGTGTCGGCGACCGCGGCGCGACGAAGGCGATGGCGACGCCCGGGTGAAGAAGGTGGCGAGCTGAAGACGGCTGGCCAGACGAACCGCCGGGACGCCGCCGGCGGGAAGACGAGGATCCATGATGCGCCTCTTCCTTCTTGAATCGAAGTTGGAGGAGGGAGGCGGATGAGATCGAGTGATCGATGCGGTGGGAGCGCCCCGGTGATGCGCGTACATATTTACACACAACGCTTTGCTGGTTCGAGTCCGGGTCGGATGGAATTTCGGAATCCGGCCGATGGGTGTTCGGAGACGTTGCTTGCGGCGGGCGTCTCCGCTGATTCTGGTACGTGCTACGCGTTTGCCAAGCGATCCTCCATGCTTCATTACGGCTCAAGTGGTGAGTCATGCACGGCTAATCACCGTTGACCGCATGAGTCTACGCCAAGCCGCACACAAGAAGTCGATGATCCATTCTGTGCCGCTGGAACGCGCTGACATAGTTGCCAATGGATTTCTTTATTTCCATCCAGTTGTACCTGTAAATTTAACATCCATTGGCAACTATTTGCATGGAAAATATAAGATTTAGCTAGGAGCTATTATAATGGTATATAACTGAATGATTTTCAAACCGTTTGATCAAAAGTCAAATGTATATCTTCCTATTATGTTATAACATTAATTTTTCATCTTATAAAAAATAAGTTTGAGAATGTAAATCGAAACAATGTATTTGTAAGGTGAAAATGTGGATGTTGTTAATTTTGTAAAATTAGAATTTTGCATAAAGCTTGATATTTAATTGATATTCATGAAATGAACTTTCATGAAAAAGATGTTGTTACCATATCTTTATGACAATGATACAACGACTGACCTCACATATAAGTTTTCAACATGACTAGTTATTTTGTATGTTTGTTAACTGAATAAATTCTAGTATTGTTTTCTCGAAGATCAATATACTCACTTGTTTTTTGCAAGATAATGTGATTGAAATAATACATGCTTATTGCTCAATTAGAATTATGTGCTATTGTTTGTTAGGATGTTTTAGTAAAAATGGCATGTATTTTGGAAGAAAATTCATATGCTAAGAAATACATATCCTACATAGGCAGTCGATGGAGAAGTGTCATCCGATTATGACAATCACATTCATAGTTAGTGTTGATGAGAGTCCATGTAGAATTATTTTGACCATCGCGGCACGACTATAACATATTGAAAAGTAAGCAAGATGAAAGCATCTTGCGACACAGACATGGTCAGGATCATTTTCCTTCCGCTGGAAATGTTGTGTGTAGGCCAACCTTGCCACAAATCCCCCACATATTCAATTGCGAATCACTTCGGATCGAGCTCGAAGTTGTTCGTCGTGCGTTGCTTTCTCTCCATGTCCGTGCGTTGCTTCCCTGGTTACGAGTTCAACACATACAAAACTTCCCCATCTCTGCTGCACGTCCCCATTGCTCAATGGCTTGCGGCCCAAGATGTTGCCGCCGACGAATCCATTGTGGATGGGGGGGCCGTTTTAGATACTCTGTGACCTTCCCAACACTCTTTGTGTCTCTGATTTGAGCTCCAAAATCCAGCCATGACGGCGGCGGCCACAGTGTCTTTCCCGTTCCTCAGTTTTTGATTGCGTAAGACACAACATTGAGATTGTAATGATATCGCTTTTTCCTTTTGGATATTTGTATTGTACCAAGTGTAAATGCTCAATGTCTTGCTTCTTCACAATCTAGCAGATGATTAGATGATCAAATTTCCCTAAAGTTTTATAGATATATATGTTGTTATTGGAATCTGCCTATTCTTGAAAAAACATAAACATGGTAGCTAGGCGACTTGTTGCCCCAAAGGATTCCTCTAGGTGTTCAAGCACGTCAGCCTTGTTTATTTTCACCTATCCTTTGGTTTTGTTGAAATTGTCATTCGATTCTATTTGTCAATCCATTTATATATTGTCTCCATTGCAAAACTATTTTACCCGTAGCAACGCACGGATAATTTGCTAGTTCACATTGAAGTACAATTTATGAGCAAATTTCTGGACATTCAGCAGAAGAGAGAAGAACCTATAAACGATTCCGAGCAAACAAAATTCAACAAACTCTTACAAGCTTAAGCTTCGCTCAATTATAAACTGGAACACACAATAACAGGTCCAAGTTTCCTGATTCGATTGCAAAATTTCCTGCACGCAGGCAGACGAGCAGTAGCAGCGACATCCGGGCATCGGCCCGAGCGGCATCCGGGCATGTTGCAGGGCTCCAGGCCCGTACAGAGTGTGGAGGCGTTACGAGGGATCGGGATCCTCGGCAGTCGGACGCTCGTGCAGTCGCTGGTGTAGTCATTTGTCCACCGTCCGATCCGAGCGAAGGAATCCTACGGCTTGCAACACACTCAGCGCAGCTCCTCATCCATGGAACGCTGATAGCGCTGTTGAACCACTCATTGACGCGGACAAGTTGGAAGACAGAAGCAGCAATTCTCGATTTCTCAAGCTCCGGTGGATTTAGTCTTACTACTAATCAACTGATTCTTCTTCAATTTTATTTTTTCTCTTCCCAAACCCTAGCCATATAAAATCACAAATTTTGCAGCAAAATCTATCATATGGAACAAAATTGATGGCATATATGTCTTCTACACCTGCAAACGAATCCATTTTGATGGTCTTTAACACTCATTGAACTGGGACTAGCTGTTGGCTATCTATCTCCATCAAGCGGTTGTTGCTTTGTTGCAAAGGAAGAACAGAGCACGCAGTCGGTTGAATGGAGCAGTTCTGAGAGCCGTAGGATTCCTTCGTTCAAATCGGACGGTGGACAAACAACTGCACCAGCGACTGCACGAGCCTCCGACTGCCGAGGATCCCGATCCACCCGTTACGAGATGCCTCTGACACTCAACAACCGGTGCGTGTCTTTCAACTTCGTCCTACCATGGCACCCAGCCTTTGAACATCTCCTCCGCCGCAGGCTTCGGCCGCTTCTCCCAGATGACGCCGACGGGTTTCAGCTTCGGCTTCTCTGCCGGTACAGTGCTCCCCAAGTCCTCCAATAGGTTGGGAGTCTTGACAACAACGACGGCGATCTTCGGCGGCGCAGAAACAACGCGCTGCATCTGCAAGCTAAGCGGCAGGCGGCGGAACACCACGGGGCAAGCGAAGGTGTCAATCAAGAGGAGAACGTGCGCGCCGCCGTGCGCGATTCGCTCGTCGGCGCAGGCCGCGGCCACGTGCTCGCATATCTCCTTCCCGGCCCTCACCACGGCGTTGCGATCGAAAGGGTGGCGGATGTTGGGCAGCACGTCCTTGGCGAGAGCCCGATCCAAGTTCGGCCTTGTTAGTTTGGCCTGGAATGCTCAGGATTTGGATAAAAATCAGTGGGATTACATGATCTGGGTAAAATCCTAGAGTAGGCTGGAAATGTCGTTCGTTATCTCTGGGCTGGATTCTCACCGAGCCAAATTCGGACATTGCGTCCAACAAAACGCTAGGAATCGTTCCTTGTGTCCGACCCCATGGAACGACTCCCACTCCCAGACGTTCGCGACCGCAACGCTTGGATGGTATAGAAGCTTAGCTTTTGCAAAAGTTTTGATCCCGGTCAACCGAACAATATTTTGGGTCATGGAATTAGAAGATGTGGAAATCAAACCCATGAGATGTAGGATTAAGTGACAGGTATGAAATCACTCAATCCATGCGTGGTGCGAATCCTACACAGGAGTCATTCCCATGCTGCCGAACAAGACCTTCTCGGGCGCGCGGAGCAGGCGCGACGCCCGCCGGCGCAGGGCGATGTCTGTTGGAGATCGCCGGGCAGTTTGCCGGCGGCGAGCTCGTGCCCTGCAACACACACACGACGCGAAGTGGAAACACTTGGTTTGGTGCTGCGAAAGAACAGAGCAGCGTTTTCTGTTGTATTGACTGAATACTTAAGGAAAACTAGGACTCAACTACTTGCTAAACTTGCGCGCCACCACTCCACTCCGGGCATGGCGCGCATGGACGTGAACTAACAGGAAGTGGGCAACCCCGCGTGGACGCAGCACGACGTCAGGTGCCAAAAGACTCGCATACCAGCTCATACACTAACTAAACACAAGCAAATGCTAAATAACGCGCAGGCAAGAGTTAACTAACAATCTCCTCCTAAATCTTGCTGCGTACCTACTTTATTTGAGCGCAGTCAGAAGCTCGATCTTCAGTGCGGATGAACTCGAAGGTGATCAGGCCACGCTCAGCACACTCCCGGATGCAGTGGTACTTAGTCTCAATGTGCTTGCTCCGGTCATGTAGCACAGGGTTCTTGATCAGAGAAATCGTGGACTCGTTGTCCACCATCAGAACTGGCGAGCCAGCTTCTCCTCCTAAGAGTTCAGCCATGAGCCGCGCCAGCCAGACGCCCTGGCAAGCTGCAGATGCTGCAGCAATGTACTCAGCCTCGCATGAGGACAGAGCAACTACCTTCTGTTTGCACGATTGCCATGCAATTGGGTTGTCGGAGAGGAAGTAGACCATGCCTCCAGTGCTCTTCCGATCATCCACGTCGCCGGCCATGTCACTGTCTGTGTACCCCAGCAGCCACGGCCGTGCTCCCTTCTTGCTGCCAGCGGCGTAGAACACGCCCCAGCTCTTCGTTCCCGCGACGTAGCGCAGTATGCGCTTGACCGCCGCGAGGTGCTCCTCCCTGGGCGCTTCCATGAAGCGACTGACGTACCCCACCGAGTATGCCAAGTCAGGCCTGGTGTTGACGATGTAGCGCAGGTTGCCGACGAGGCTGCGGTACTCGGTGGCGTCGACGGCCGGCGTGCTCCCGGTCTTGCTCAAGCGCAGCCGTGCCTCCATGGGAGTACGGCACGGGTTGCAGTCAAGCAGTCCTGCCTTCTCAAGGATCTTCCCCGCGTACACGCCCTGACTGATGCTGATCCCGGCGGAGCTCTGCGTCACCTCGATCCCGAGGTAGTAGCTCAGCAGCCCGAGGTCGCTCATGCGGAACAGCTTCCTCATCTCCGCCTTGAACTTGCCGAGGATGTCGAGGTTGCCGCTCGTGATGATCAGGTCGTCGACATAGACTCCCACGATCAGTCGCGTGTCGCCGTCGCCGCGCGTGTACATGCCGTGCTCCGAGACACAGCGGTTGAAGCCGAGGGAGAGCAGCGACGCGTCGAGCTTGGCGTTCCAGGCTCGAGGGGCTTGACGGAGACCGTACAGCGCCTTGTGCAGACGCAGTACCTTGCCGGCGTGCTTGGGCTCGGTGAAGCCGGGGGGCTGCTGCACGAACACTGTCTCCTGGAGGTCCCCATTGAGGAACGCAGACTTGACGTCCATGTGGTGTACCTCCGAGGAGTAGTGCCCAGCAATTGCGAGGAGAAGGCGAACTGATTCAAGACGCGCAACAGGGGCAAATACCTCTTCAAAGTCTATGCCTTGCTTCTGGACATAGCCCTTTGCGACGAGTCTGGCTTTGTACTTCACCACAGCTCCTTGTTCATCCCGCTTCAGCTTGTACACCCACTTGAGGCTGATGGCTCGATGTCCGCGAGGCAGGTCCACCAGGCTCCAAGTCTTGTTGTCGGTGATGCTCTTCATCTCCTCGAGCATAGCCCTCCTTCAGTTCTCGTCCTTCTCGGCCTCGGCGAAGGAATTCGGCTCCTCCGCGCTGATGGCGTGGAGCTCCTCCATGTTCAGCTCCCGCGCCGCCAGTCCCGGCGGCGTCCCCGCGCCCACCAGGTTCTCCAGTGTTCTGTACCTGGGCACGACATCGTCATCAGCATCCGCATCAAGTGCGGCATCGGTGAGCGGCGGCGTCGCGAACTCGATCAGCTGCCCCGGCGCTGGCGGTGTAGCAGCCGGAGCAGGGGATGGGTGCGCCGGCGATGGCGTGCGCGGCTCGGGCGCATCGTGCGCGACCGGCGCGGACACCACGTACTCCACCATGAAAGGCTCCTCCGCGGCTTGGCTCGCCGCGTCCTCCTGGTCCCAGCTCCAGAAGGTGTTCTCGTCGAACGCCAGGTCGCGGGACACGTGCACCTTGCCGCCGACGGGGTCGTAGACGCGGTACGCTTTGCTGCCTGGTTCATAGCCGAGGAAGACAACCTTGACGCTCTGGTCATCGAGCTTGGCGAGGTGGGGACGAGTGACCTTCATGTACGCCACACAGCCGAAGACGCGGAGGTGATGAACCGCCGGCTTCTTGCCATGCCAAGCCTCGTACGGAGTGAGGCCCTGCAAGCTCTTCGTCGGTGCACGGTTAAGCAGGTACACGGCCGTCATGACCACTTCCCCCCAGAACCTTCCGGGCATGCCCGCCGCCTTCATCATGCTCCTGGCGGCGCCGACGATACTCTGGTTCCGGCGCTCCACCACCCTGTTCTGCTGGGGGGAGTAGGGCGTCGTGAGATGCTGTTGAACGCCAAGCCCGTCGCAGTACTCAGAGAACTGCGCCGAGTTGAATTCTGCTCCCCTGTCGGTGCGGAGCACGCGGAGCTTGTGCCCGCATTCCGCCTCCGCGCGCCACTGGACTCGCTTGATCGCGGCAGCGGCCTCGTCTTTGGCTTGGAGCAGTACCAGCCACATGTAGCGGCTCTTGTCGTCGACGAGCAGGAGGAACAGGCGATTGCCGCCGGGTGTCGGTGGCGAGATGGGGCCGCAGAGGTCCCTGTGCACGAGGCCGAGCGGCTCCTTCGCGCGGTACTGAGCTTGCTGCGGGAACGGCGTCCTTCGCTGCTTGCCGACGAGGCACCCGTCGTACAGCTGGTCCACCTGGTCGATCTCCGGCAGACCCCAAACCATATCCTCCCTTGCCAGCTTCTTGAGCGCGGGGAAGTTGAGGTGCCCGTACCTCGCGTGCCAGCGCCAGGATGCCTCTGCTCCTCTGATGGCGAGGCACACCGGCTGCCCAATCGTGAGCTCGAAGATGTACAGCCGGCTGTTGTCGCGGTGGACCTTGGCGAGGAGACGGCAGCGGTCGTCGTAGATGCGCAGGACTCCCCGCTCGATGTCGATCTTGCACCCGTCCTCGTCCAGCTGGCCGAGGCTGACGATGTTGGCGAGGAGGCGCGGGATGAGGTAGACGCCCGTGAGCCGGCGATGTTCGCCGCCTTTGCCGATGAAGACGATCGTTCCGCGGCCTTCAATCTCCACTACTGATCCATCCCCGAATCGGACGGTGCCCCGGATCCCGGAATCCAGCTCGGCGAATGCAGATCGGGACCCGGACATATGATTGGTAGCCCCCGTGTCGAGGACCCAGCGACGGTGGCCGTGGTCGTCCTTGTTCCCCACCTGCGCGAACACGCGCTCCTCGCGCAGCTCGACGGTCTCCCATGTTGGCTTGAGCAGGATGCTCTTGCTAGTCAGGGATTCCGGAGCGGCACGCGGAGCGGGCGGTGGCGGCGGCGGCGCTGCACCGAGGGGCGCCGGTGATGTGGAGCGGTGGCGCTGCGGCGAGAAGGGGATTGATTTGGAATCAACAACAGTACCAGCACTCACCATGAACAATGTGGGCTCGTCCTCCTCCGCCTCAGCTACATGGACCTTGGCCTGGGCCCTGGGCTTGCTGCGACAATCCTTGGCCCAGTGGCCCTTCTTGCCGCAGTTCAGGCAGCGGTCCTTGTTGGGCTCTTGGGCCTCCTGCTTCTCGGCCTGGTTCCCACCGCTGCGCCCACGACCGCGGTTGCGGCCGCGATTCTTTCCCCCTTTGCCGCCGCTCGAATTGTCGCCGTCGCCGGCGGCCTCACGGATCTTCAGCCGTGCGAGCCACTCCTCCTCCGTAAGGAGAAGATGGCCCTGCTTGTCGGTGTTCCCCTGCGCCTTCTTTCGCTGCTCCACGGACATGTCGTTGACGTCGAGCAGGGTCTCGATGGAGATGGCCACCTGCTCGAGGTGCTCGGGGACGACGTGGAGCATGCGCTTCACCACCTCCGCCTCCTCGATCTTCCTGCCGAGGATGCTGATGTTGCTGGCGAGCCCCGTGATGCGGAGGGAGAAATCGTCGACCGATTCGCCGGACTTGAAGGTGATCTCCGAGAACTCCTTGCGGAGCTGTTCCGCGTTTGCCTCGCAGACGCGCTGCACGCCGACGCGGCGCGCCTTGACGGCCTCCCATGCTGAGCACGCGGTCTTCTTCCGGCCGAGCGCGGACAGCATCTCCGGCGGCACGGACCGGAGAATGGCGGCGAGAGCCAGCCGATCCTCCCGATACTCGATGACGTCGCCCTCTTCTGGCTCGACGGCGTGCCACAGCCCCTGCGCCTGCATGTTCACGCGCATCAACACCGCCCAATCATTGTAGTTGGTGCGAGTGAGCGTCGGATACTGCACTGACGCGGTGGTCTCCTTGATCACGCGCTCGACGATGGTGCGGCGGCCGTCGTCACTGTGCCGCCCTCTCGGAGGCGGGGACGGGGAGCGCGGGACGCGGCGACGCCGGATCGGCGAGCAGGAGAAGGTCCTGTCTGGACCGTAGGACTCTGACATGGCCGCCCAGGAGCGCTTTCGGCTCTGATGCCACTTGTTGGAGATCGCCGGGCAGTTTGCCACTTGGTTTGGTGCTGCGAAAGAACAGAGCAGCGTTTTCTGTTGTATTGACTGAATACTTAAGGAAAACTAGGACTCAACTACTTGCTAAACTTGCGCGCCACCACTCCACTCCGGGCATGGCGCGCATGGACGCGAAATAACAGGAAGTGGACAACCCCGCGTGGACGCAGCACGACGTCAGGTGCCAAAAGACTCGCATGATCCGATTGACCAGCTCATACACTAACTAAACACAAGCAAATGCTAAATAACGCGCAGGCAAGAGTTAACTAACAATGTCCTCCGCGACCTTCTCGACGATCCGGACTCCGCCTGGCCTGCCAACAGGGAAGTGTCGTCGGATGACGACTCTCACGTCCGCCGTCAGCGCCGGAGGCGGTCCCGTGCATCCGTGTCGCCCACCGCGGCGGAAGGCGACGGCGACGTCGAGGTGTAGAAGGTGGCGAGCTGAAGACGGCTTGCGAGGCGAACTGCTGGAACGCCGCCGGCGGGAAAATGAGGATCCATCATGCGCTTCTTCCTTTGGTTTCTTGAATGGAAGTTGGAGGAGGGAAGCGGATGCAATGGAACGATCGATGCGGTGGGATGTGCGCGTTCATTTATACACAACGCTATGCTGGCTCGAGTCCGACTCGGGAAAGATGTCCGCTTCGGATGGAGGTTCGGAATCCGATCGTCCGTGCTTCGTTTTACAGCCCAAGTGGTGTCATGCACGGCTAATCACCGTTGACCGCAGGGGTCCACGCCAAGGCGCACGACGCAAGACGCTCGCTCATTTGCGCGCGCCGCGCGCGGACTGGGTGAGCCTAGTGTCAATTTGTTCTCTTTCCCCAGCTCCCTGGCCATTGCCAATTACCTTCACGGAAGCAGCCGGCGGGAAGACGAGGATCCACCCTGCGCCTCTTGATTTCTTGAATTGATCGATCGATTGGAGGAGGGAAGCGGATGGGAATAACGCGGTGGGAGACCCCGTTGCGCCGTGCTGCACTTATGGTCACGGGAGTACGGCGCATGACGAGAGAATGCTTTGCTTTCTTCGAGCCGGACTCGGCAACAATGTCTGACTCGGATGGAATTTGGAATCCGTTGGATGTTCGGAGAGACGCTGTGCTGGCCTCTGATTTTTATTTTACTTTATATTTTGACATGAGTGGCCTCTGATTTTGGTATGTGCTATGCGGGTGCCAACAGCCAAAGCGATATCGAGCACGCTTTATGACTCATGACGTACCTACTACGGGTGTGTTTGGCACCGGCTTCTTCACTGGCTTTTTCACTGGCTTATTTCACTGTTTAACACTGTTTGACACTGTTCATCTGACAAGAAGCCAGAATAAGCAACTTTTTAGGTGCTTTTTTCAGCTTATGCACTGTAGCTACAGTACGCTGCAGTGCATAAGCCGATGGAGAAGCTGGGCAATAAGCCCAGCCAAACACGCCATACATACAAGTGAATCATGTAAACTATCTGCTATAATAACATATAGTTTGTGGGAAAAATTTCAGTGCAAATGGAAATTGAGTGCAATGATGCAAACATGCAATTTCACCTGTATAATCATGATCTAAGGGATCTCGTTCCTTCGAAATATTTTCAAAATAAAGATAGACAATCGGGAAGGAATAAGAGCCCTTAGATCATGATCATACAAGTGAAATTGCATGTATACACTATTACACTCAATTTCTCTTTGCACTAAACTTTTCCCCATAGTTTGTAACCTCTACAAATGCTTCTGCTCATGTAAAATTTAGAGGACATGTGTTGCTTTTTCATAGGAAAGAGAGATTGTCGTAAACAGCTGGATCATATTTATCTTTATTTGTTTCCCTCTGTTTCTTGGCAGCGTATCCTATGAGAACCAGGTTCGTGTGAGAACTATAAGAACTCCAATCTGAGTCACATGATCTTGATCTAAGGGGGATGCATAAGGAGAGGTGGGAGGGGGAATTTGCAAAAGTATGATTAAGTAGGCGGTGATTTTGCAAATCCCCCCTCCCACTTGAATTCATGCTCCCCATTGGATCAGAATCAAGTGACCTAGATTGAAGTTCTCATAGTTCTTACACGAACCTGGTTCTCATAGGATACGTTGCCCTGTTTGTTAGTGTTCTGATTATTACTCTACATAGTTTGCGTTGTACCACAATAGTTTACTCTACATAGTTTATTCTACATACTTTATCATGTAAGTAGTAACACAATATTCCTTCTTTTTTTTGGAAAATTAGTTGCCTGACTTGCAAAGATACACGTTTTAGAAAATATATATCATTGAACCGACTCAATACACAATATTCCTAGAGTTTTACTAATTTTCTCATTTTTCTTTTCACGCCAGGAGAAGCCGAAATGTCTTATTTACGATTTATGTTTCTTTTCAAGATTTGCCTACCCGTTCGTCATCCATTGAACCATACAAATCCTTCTCCTTTCGCTCCTTAGGTCCAATCCCTGTTTGGATACAAAGTAGTTTTGGAGTTTTGTAAAAAATACTACGGTTTTGCAAAATACTTTGGTTTTGAGAGGTATGAAAGTGTTTGGATGTAACAAGTTTTGAAGTTTTAAAAACCATTGTATTGCTAAAAGTGGAACCATGTTGGAGTTTTAAAAACTCCACTCATGACCCTTTTTTTTTCTAAACCAATGGTTTTGCTTGGCTCAGACTTTTAAAACCATGGTTTCCTAATACTTTGGTTTTGTAAAGAGATTGACGTGTTTATAAAATTATCATGCATCAAGAACTGTTTGCATGAAAACTATTAGTATATTTTACAATTAGTTATTTATAATGGTAACTGAATTCAAAGCGTTTCACCCAAAGTCAAATGTTCTATCTTCTTATTATTCACATATTATACAAATAACATTCTAGAATGTGCATCAAAACAATGTATTTTTAAGAATGTTGAAATTTTTGAAATAATATAGAATATTGCATAAATCTTGATATTTTATTGATATTTATAAAATTTACTTACATGAGAAAAAGGTTGTTACCCATCGCTATATGGTTGTGATGCAATGACTAACTTAATATATATAAGTCTTAAATATGACTGGTTATTTTGTATGCTTGTCAACTGAATAGTTTCTATGATTTTGTTGCTGAAGATCAAAATACATGAACTCACTTGTTCCTCGAAAAATATTATGATTTACACGATGCATTGCCCTTGCTAAAATAAAATTATTCGCTATTTTTTTAACAAGGATGTTTTTATTAAAGTGATTATGTTTAATATGCTAGAATTTGTATCTAGTCTGGCTGTGTCGGCCATTGCGGTTTGACGAAGGTGATGACGACACCACGATGAAGAAGTTGGTCAACCTGAGAAGGCTAGCGACACAAACAACAGAGCGTTGTTGGCGAGAAAACGGGGGTCCAAGATGCGTTCCGGAAAGAATCAATACGGACGGGCTACATGAGATGATCAATATGGATGCATTCAAGCAGATGTGGCCGATCAGATATGGCTAAGGACGCATGGTGGGAGGGTTTTTAGATTTGTAAACGAAGCATGTTTGCAATTGCCCCTCTGAATTCGATCCTTGTTTGGAAAATGCCATGGCAATAAATAATTTAATTTATCCTTTACGAATTGTGTCGGCATTGAGAAATCTGGCCGACGAGTGAATTTAGACTACGCGCTACGGTTGATTGAAGGGAATGAGGAAGACACAAGAGATTACACTGGTTCGGGCGATCGAAGCCCTACGTCCAGTGAGTTGGTTCGGTTCGTGTTGCTCGTAGTAGGGGTTACAAGCTCTACGAGAGAGGGAGAAGCTCCCAAGTCTCTAAGTGTTCGTGGAGTTCGTCCTTGCGTGCGTCGCAAGGCCGAGGCGAGTGTGTGTGCGAAATGAGAAAGTGAGAATGCGGTCCCCCAGCCGCGAGTCAAGCTCTCCCTTTTATCTGTCAAGGGAGAGTTGACTGTACAAGGATGGAGGAAAAAAGAAAAAGAAGGTAAGGGAATTGGTAAATAGCTCGATGTAGGTGGGAGGCCCTGCAGGGAAGGGCGCGTCCGTCCTCGACGCCATCTCCTCCGGGCGTGGGCGGCGACGGCTACTACTGCTCAACTGCGGCGGGGATGTCCGTGTCCTGTTTGAGCACTGTTCGACCCTGTTCATATACGGCCCGCACTGTTACCGCGTGGCGAGGCGGCTTGACCGCTGTCAACCGTCCCTACGGGACGTGCGGGGCTTGCGGTTCACGTCTTCGGACAGTGCCGAAGGACGCCCACTTGCGGCCATTTAATGCGCTCCACCGGCCAGGCTCCGACTTCGGTAGTCCGACCCCCTTGGTCGGAGGCCGGGGTCGGGCGCCCGGGGTCGGCCGAGGCAGAGTTTTTTTCCCGACCCCCGAGGGTCAGGAGTTCGGTCGAGGGCTAGACTTTGACCTGGGTGTCTGCGGAGACAATCATGGCCTTTGGCCCAGTCCTTAGTCATTTGGGCATGATTGCGGGGTTATGTGGGTAATCGTGGGTACCTGGTTTTGGGTACCCGACCGTAGCCCCCGAGTCCTGCGCGGAACGCTTTGGCATTGTGCGCGGGGCTCCCCCTCGCCTCCGATGATTTCCGCCTTCGGCCCGGCCGTCGAGCAGGTATCCGGTGGGTGCGCGCGAGCGCACCCGCCGGGTGTAGCCCCCGACCCTGGTTGGGAGTGGTTTACTCCCATTCAGGCTTTGAGTCGGGCGTTTTTACTCGCGTCTGTCCAGGCAACTACGCCAATGTCTCGACGAGGGTTTGGTCACGAGGGTTCTGTTTGCTGCGTGAGGCTTTGCGCCTTTATCTTCTTTTAGAAGGGCCTGCAAGGGTTCGGGAATCTTGACAGGCTTTCGCAGCCCGTGATCCTTGTTCTAAGCTTTCGCGCCATTTTACGCTCTCTCCGTTCCCAGCCATTTTCGCAGGCTTCCTATAAATAGAGCGGTTTCCCCCGCTTGCTCTCACTGTGCCTCGCCATGGCTGATGGCCGAGTGGTGAGTTTGCGGTGCTTGCTTCGGGCGGGTCGCTTTGGGGAACGTGTTTGCCTCACGACCTCCATTTCAGATGGGGGCACGGTTTGCTCTCGTTTGGCTCTTCGCGAGGCGCTTGCCTTGTTCGACGCTATCCCTCCTGTGATGCTGTTCTTTGTGGTCGAGTCTCCGATCCGCACCTCTCCCGGGGCCATGGGCGATGGCTCGGGTGATGCGGACGACGGTGGGAGTGCTCAACGCCGAGGCAAACCTTCCCCGGCCTGTCGTACTATTCTCATGAGAGGTGAGGCAAGCCGGACCTGGAGTCGCACCCGAGGCCGCTAGGAGCGACGGCGCCCGCTCCGGTCACCCTCGAGGTCGAGTCCTATGCAACCCGAGCCCTTGTTCCTCCATATTGTGGAAGAATGAGGGCCGGATCAGGAATCGCACCCGAGGCGGCTGTCGCGGGGTCGGCTCCGTCCTTGGGACGGCGGGCTGCTTGTGAGCCGCGGAAGGGACCAGCTCCCGAGGACAAATTCGTTTGTATTTTGTGAAATAAGAAAGGTTCCCTCTTTACTATCCGAGGCCACGCTGTTGGCCCGACTTGCGAATGCGAGCCCCCGAGTCCCCGTTCGTTACGGGATCTAGCAGAGGGTTGTTTCGTCTTTTGTTCATCTTCCCCCGTGTATCACTGCGTTGTGATAGGGGTGCTGAGCCGTTCCGTCCGTTCCTCGATGGTTCAACGGCGGGTGCCCGGTCGAGTTGCTAGCGGGTGAGTTCGAGTGAAGCCCTGGCTTACCCTTAGCGGGGATCCAATTGAGACCAGCTGGGGTCGACTTCATATGATCCGTGGGGTCAGTCCAACTAGTTCCCGAGTCCTTTCGATCAGACTCGGGAGCTTCGTAGCCTCCCCTCGACGGGAAAACCTTGGTCCGACTCTCCATCAGGACTCGGACGCAACCGACAGAGGCCCGTGACGCTCCGCGCGTCTGGGTACCGGCCGCTGGGACCCCTCTTTGGTCGCCCCTCACTCTAGTGTTGCCCAGAGCGACTGTCGAACCCTCTTGGAGGGCCAGTCTTCTCACTCTTGGGCTGGAAATGGGCCGTCGGGGCGTTTTCAGCCCGTAACCAACTTTACCTGTGGGCCGTATCTGGCTTTCCTGACTAGTTAGGCCCGTTACACTCCGTGGAGCCGAAGGGACGCCTCCGTGGCCGTTCGATGGGCGCGAATCTTGGGACGCCGATCTGGCGATGCGTGGGTTGCCCTGGCTTCTGCGAGAAGGTAGAAGAGAGAGAGGACAACAAACACGGCGCATGAGGCGGGAATTTGAAGAGACGCGACGGGTTGTGGGACGCCGCGGAGGTTCAGGGGCTATAAATGAGAACGGCCGTACCTGGCTTTGCGCCTTCCCGCACTCACCATTTTCCCCCATTCTTCGTACTACAGTTCCGCCTTCCATTCCAATCCGCCGCGAATCTCTCGCAGATTGCTTTTCGCTCCGCCGCGATTCGCCGCGCTCCTTCTGCACCGCACTCCGCCGTCATCTTCCGCGCCCCGTCCCGTCGTTCGCGGAGTCCGGGCCTATCCGCCATGGTGCTTGATACGTGGTCCGCGTCGTCGGTGATGGAGGAGGAATTGGAGAAGCTGGTGGCGGGCGGCCTCCTCGTGCGCTGCACCGAGGCACAGGAATGGATCGCGCCGACGGGCGCGTCCGATCCGAACCCCCTCCCGGGTATGTGGTCTCGTTCATCTCCTTCCACAAGCGCGGGTTGGGGACGCCTCCACATCGCTACCTTCATTGCGATGTGTGAGGGATACCTAGAGATCGATCCCCACTTCGATCTTTTCCTCCACTTCTTTCATGCCTTCCACCACTTTGGGGGGAGAGCCGACGCGCCCGTTCACCCGCCCATGGGGTGCGCGAGCATCCGGCTTCGCAACAAGGAAAGGTCGCTGGAGTACATCGAGACCTCCAAGGTCTCTTCCAACTCGGGATGGCACGCTGAGTGGTTCTATCTCCAGAGCAACCACTCGGCGCCGCTTCCCGAGTTCACCGGGAGTTACATCGAGATGAAGCCTGCGGGCTGGTCCTATGGCATCGGCGACAAGGGGAGGAGCAAGTACGAGTCGCTCATCGCCGCCGTGACGGGACTGCGCAAAAGGGGCGTCACGGCCATTGGGTGTCTTTCCCTTTGCCACAAGCGTCGAGTACTGCCCATCATGGAGTGGAAGCTCCGGTTGTGGCAGATGGCTCCGGGACGAGACCTGTCGGGCACCATCATGGAAGTGGGTGGAGAGATCTCCAATTCGGAGATCGGGTCGCGGCTGTCTGAGGTGTGCGGCAATGCGAACCTCACCTTCGAGGGAGACAATTTTGTGTACCCCATTCCCGGTCATCCTCCCGCCATTCCTGACGATGGCTGCGTCAGACATGTACGTTTTGGTCTCCTTCTCCTTATTTTTGTATCGTTTCTAGTTCCTCTTTGACCAGTGACCCCCTTGGTTCTTTTTTTAGCCCGAGCTCACTGGCTGGAAGTCTCGGCCGAAAGGACTTCCCGAGGACGCCGCGCAGCGGGCTCTGAATCGCGAGGCAATCGAGCAGCGGCGGCTGGAGAAGGAGGCCAGGGACGCCAAGAAGAAAGCTCGACTGCTACAGCAGACTGCCAGGCGAAAGCAAAGAGCGCAAGGCGGGTCCCAGGATGACTCTGAGTCGGAGTCGGAGAATGGCTCGGGGTCGGGCGGCGAGGACGAAGATGACTCTGAGAGTCAGGATGATGACTTCTTCACGGTCCACGTCCGCCCCGGGTCGAGTGAGGGCGGAGGAGACGATTCAGAGGTGTAGGGCCCATGTACCGAGGAGGAATGGTACGAAATGGAGAAGACTTTTCTCCATGACAGATCGGGCGAGGGTTCATCGCACTCGGGTCAGGCGACTCGTGTGCACGCGTCGCCCGCGGTGGGTGACGTCGCTCCGGAGGTCGGGACCGGCGACGTCGGCGCCGCGGGGGCGCATGACGCGTTGCCACGAGCGAGCGTGACGACGCCGATCTCCGACGTGGCGGCGCCGGCCCTGGAGTCATCGCCGGTCGAGGTCGTGACGGGACCGAAGCCGGGCGCCGTTCTGCGGATGGAAGTCCGCGGTAAGGAGCCTCTGTCCGGCCATAAGTGAGACCGTCCGGCCAGCGCGTCCTCGGCGGAGGAGCGTAACTTACGCATCGGCACCAAGGCTAGGTAAGAGCTCTTCCGCGTTGTTTCGGTGTTTTTTTATTTGTGTGTTACTGACGAAATTAACCGTACGTGCAGGCGATTGGGGGGTCGGGGCCTCCCTCCCTTCATGCCTGCAAAGATGTTGCGCATGCAGGCGCGCGAGTCGATTTCGAGCGGTCGTGATGCTCTCATGAAGGGACCCTCGACGTCCGCGGGGGGCTCGGACGGCGGTGTCGCGCCGGGCAATGATGCCACCCGGTCTTCCGACCCGCCCGTTGCCTCGCCGACGAGGGACGCTGCTGCTGGTGCTGGGCGTGCTGGTCGTGCTGAGGCCGGAGCACGGTCCTCGCCAGAGAGGGCCTCGACCCAAGTCGTCCTGGCGACGACACGACGCTCTATCGGATCCGGAGCTCAAGGAGGGGCTTCTCAATGGCCTCGGCCCCAGGAGCCGGCGAGTGCCCTGGTGTCGTCCGTATGGGGTCCTGACTTCATGGTCGACTCCGATGGCGTCTCGTTCTCGGCGGCCGACTCCGGGATCCGGGAGCTGTGGGTGCAGGCGGAGGGCGAGTGCGGCCAGGCCTACTTGGGCGTCCGCACCTCCTATGATGCTATGGGGTCAGCCCTTCACGCGATGGACGCGCTGCGGACTCCCTTCGAGGTTCGGCCATTTCTTCCTCGAGCCTTTTCCTCTTTTTTGTCCCTATCTTTGTTTGATTGTTGTTGACTTGGTGCGTTACGTCTGGGCGCAGGCTGTGTTGATGAACAGCAAACTCAAGTCGGACCAGCTACGCCTGCAGAAGGAGCGACTGGAGAAGCAGGCTTCCGATCTTAGCGCCGCCGCTCGGCAAGCCAGCGAGGCGGAGGCAGTGATCGCTGATCTCCGTAAGGAGGTGGTCGCGCTGCGCAAGCGCGCTGACGATGCCGAATCGTCAGCAGAGGCGTCTCGGAAGCGGGCTGAGGCGGCCAGGCAGTTGGCGGAGGCCTCCGCGGCCCAAGCGGACGTGGAGAGGAAGAGGAAGGTGGAAGCCGAAGCTTCCCTTGCCGACCTTGCCAACGAGGCGATTGCGCTTCGTAGCAAGAATACCGGTAAGTGGCTTGTGCTCATCCCTTGTCCTTGTTTTTCGCTTGTTTCTTACCTCCAACTCCTTTTTGTCTAGATCTCGAGGGGAAGCTGTCAGAGTCGCAGGCCTTGGTGGAGCAACATAGTCAGCTCCGTCTCGACCTTGTTTCCTTATGCGCCCGGGTTGGGATGAAGATGACGGGCGAGGCCAGCGAGCTGGCGCAGCAGGTGCTCAACCTGCCGAACCACGTGCGGGCCTTGGAAGAGGAGGCGATGGGGACGGGCATCCGTGCGACCCTTACAGTCTTCCGCTCCCACTTCGACGCCGCAGCCGAGGTGGTGCGTATGAGCGAAGGCTTCGCCGAGGGGAATTCTCCAGCGACCCTGGTGGCACTCGAGGAGGAGGTGCGACCCAGCGCCGAGCGTCTCCTAAAAGAGCATAAGGATGAGTTCCTTCCATGCCGTGCCGCATCGACTGGGGAAGAAGAAGGTGGAGATTAGTTAGCGCGGTCGAGCCCCTGAGGGCCTTTTTGTCTTTTTTATTTCAGAACAGACAATAACTGTAAACGTTAAGAACGTGTGATGGATGTTTTTTAAGTTGTTTTTCGTTTTATCCCTCATTCACGCCACAGTTATTACTTTTTTGACTTCGAGTGTTAGGATTTTGGTTCGGAGACCATACTGCTGGTTTAGGCCGTCCTTAGCCGCTGGGGCGTTAGGTGCCTTTGAACCGGGCAGTTGGACCCGAGGTCGCGATCCGTTACTCGTCATCTCAATGCGACAATGTGTGCATCGAGGGGTCGGAGCGCGAATCCTTTGTACAGGGGGTCGGACTCGGTCCCTAATGAGATTGCGTTGTTCTTGCTGGGGTGTCACTGTCCTGTACTTGGGACTCACGTGGTGTTGCCACCACACCCGCCGGGTGGAGCCCCCGAGTGGGGGGTCGGACCTAGCGGCTGCTCTCAGCGTGAGAAGAAAGGAAAAGCGCATTCTTGTTTCTTGTAAGGGAAAGCAAAAGAGTAGGGAAAGCGTTAAGGGTAGAAACGACGTAGCTGTTCAATGTTCCACGCGTTCTTGATCTACTGGCCTTCCGAGACCATCAGCTTGTAGGTGCCGGTTCGGAGTACTTCGGAGACGATGAAGGGTCCCTCCCAAGGTGGCGACAACTTGTGGCGGTCCTTATTGGTCTGCACGAGTCGGAGAACGAGGTCGCCCACACTGAAAGCTCGCCCGCGGACTCGCCGTCCGTGGTATCGCCGTAGTGCTTGCTGGCACTTCGTCGCGTGCAGGAGCGCGACCTCCCGATCCTCGTCGATTTGGTCAAGCACGTCTTCGAGGAACCGCTTGTTGTTTTCTTCCCTAAAAGCTTGGACTCTAGGAGCCCCATATTCGAGGTCGGTCGGCAACACCGCCTTGGCCCCGTAGATCATGAAGAAATGGCTGTGACCGGTTGCGCGGCTTGGGGTCGTTCACAGACTCCAAAGCACAGAGGGGAGCTCCTGCACCCATCGGCCAGCACAGTCTTTCAACTTGTTGAAGATTCTGGGCTTGAGTCCTTGCAGGACCATGCCGTTGGCGCGTTCAACCTGCCCGTTCGTTTGGGGGTGTGCTACGGCTGCCCAATCGACCATGATGTTGTGGTCGTCGCAGAACTCCAAGAATTCTTGGCCAGTGAACTGCGAACCGTTGTCCGTGATGATGGAGTTGGGCACCCCGAATCGATGGACGATGTCTCGAAAGAAGGTCACCGCTTAGGCCGATCTTATCGTGGCGAGGGGTCGAGCCTCAATCCACTTTGAGAACTTATCAATTGCCACAAGCAGGTGGGTGTAGCCCCCGGGCGCTTTTTTCAGGGGGCCAACGAGGTCGAGCCCCCAGACGACAAAAGGCCAGATCAGGGGGATCGTCTGTAGCACCTGTGCTGGCAAGTGAGTCTGTCGAGCATAGTACTGACACCCTTCGCAGGCACGCACTATTTTCTCCGCGTCACCGACCGCCGTTGGCCAGTAGAAACCATGACGGAAGGCGTTGCCGACGAAGCTGCAAGGGGCGGCGTGATGACTACAAGTGCCCCCATGAATGTCGCGCAGCAGCTGCTTCCCGTGGTCAAGCGGTATGCAGCGCTGCAGGACGCCGGAGTGGCTCTTTTTGAAGAGTTCGCCTCCCACGACGACGAACGACTTGGCTCGACGGGCAATTCGCTTGGCTTCAGTCAAGTCTGCGGGGAGTTGTTCCCTTAGCAAGCAGTCGAGGTATGGCCGTGTCCAGTCGTTTGGCGGGGAGTCGGGCTCGGATCCCCGACCCCCCTCGTCCTCATCGATCGAAGTGATGACGAACGCCGCGCGGTCGTCCGACTCGACGCGAGGTGGGTCGGGGGTCGGACCCTGGCTCGGGTCGGCCGACTCTGCTCCGACCTCCTCTCGTCGGTCGGGCGACTCCTTGATGGAGGGTTTGTTGAGGTCGCTGGCGAAGATCCCGGACGGGACCGGCTCCCGATTTGAGGCCAGCTTGGCCAAAATGTCGGCTGCCTCATTTTGCAACCGTGGCAAGTACATCTTCCAGCACTCCCGATCGGTCCCCCGGCTCCCTTTTTCGTGAGGGAACCATCGAAGTACATCTTCCAGCACTCCCGATCGGTCCACTCGGCGATGAATTCCGTGAGTGCGTGGGACTTGATCGCTGTCTGAGGGACGAACTCGAGGTCTTGTCCCATGAGCTCGATCGCCCATTTCGCAATCTTGTTAGACGACTCCTTGTTTCTGAGGACTTCGCCCAGAGGAAAGGAGGTCACGACGGCCACGTGGTGGGCGTCGAAGTACACAGCGCATTTTGGTGTCGGAAAGGACCTCGCTTATGAAGTACAAAGGCCGTTGAACCTTGAGCGCGTGCCCGGGTTCATTTCGTTCCACAACCAGCGCCGTGCTCACCACCTGCGTCGTGGCAGATATATAGAGCAAAAGCATCTCTCCCGGGGTCGGGGCGGTCAGGATTGGTGGCTTGGTGAGTGCGGACTTGAGATCGTCCAGCGCTATTTGAGCCTCTGTGATCCATTCAAAGTGATCGGATTTCTTCAGGAGACGATATAGAGGTAAACCTCGCTCGTCGAGTCGTGAGATGAATCGATTCAGCGCCGCAAGGCAGCCCATGAGTCGCTGGACTCCCTTGACGTTTTGGATTGGCCCCATCTTGAAGATGGCGTCGATCTTGTCGGGGTTTGCCTCGATACCTCGCTCAGACACGCAAAATCCGAGCAACATGCCTTTGGGAATGCCGAAGACGCATTTCTCCGGGTTCAGCTTGACTCCGTTCATCCTTAGTCTATCGAAGACTTTGGCGAGGTCGGAAACTAGCTGGTCGGTGTGTTTGGACTTGACTACGATGTCGTCCACATACACCTCTACGACCTCGCCGATTAGGTCTCCGAAGCATTTGGTCATGCATCGCTGGTACGTCGCCCCGGCGTTCTTGAGTCCGAAGGGCATGGTGACGTAGCAGTATGCACCGAAAGGAGTTATGAAGGACGTTGCGAGTTGATCCGACTCCTTCATCGGGATTTGGTGGTAACCCGAGTAAGCGTCGAGAAAACAGAGAGTTTCGCACCCCGCTATCGAGTCTACAATTTGGTCGATGCGCGGCAAAGGAAAAGGATCTTTTGGGCATGCCTTATTGAGATTCGTATAGTCAACACACATTCTCCATTTACCGTTCTTCTTACGAACAAGTACAGGATTAGCTAGCCAATCCGGGTGATACACTTCCTTAATAAAGACTGCTGCTAAGAGTTTAGCTATTTCCTCACCGATGGCCCTGTGCTTTTCCTTGTCGAAGCGGCGGAGATGTTGCTTGATGGACCGAGAGCCCGGCTTGATGCAGAGGGAGTGCTCGGCGACCTCCCGAGGAATGCCCGGCATGTCGGAAGGCTTCCACGCGAAGATGTCCTCGTTGGCGCGGAGGAAGTCGGCGAGCGCGCATTCCTATTTGTCGGAGAGCTTGGCCCCAATCAGCACCACCTTGCTATTGGGGTCGGAAGGGTTGAGCGGGATCGACTTGGTGTCGTGGTCGGGGTCGAAGGAGCCCGTCGTCTTCTTCGTGTCCGGCGCGTCACTTTCCTCCACCTGATTAACGGTCGGCAGCTCCTCCTTGTGGGCCAGCGCGGCGGCGAGGTTGCAGTTCTCGAGGTCGACCTCATACGCCCTCTGTATGGAGGTGCTGACGGTGATGACTCCTTTGGGCCCCGGCATCTTGACCTTGAGGTAGGTATAGTTCGGAACGGCCATGAACTTCGCGTACCACGGCCGACCCAGAACGGCATGATACGCGCCCGGGAAATCCGTCACCTCGAAGGTGAGGGTCTCGGTGCGGAAGTTCTTGGGCGTGCCGAAGGTGACGGGCAGGTTGATCTGCCCGAGTGGCACCACTTGCTTTCCCGGGACAATCCCGTGGAATAGAGCCCCCGTGGGTCGGACTCTCTTGCGGTCGACCCCCATGGCGTCGAGGGTCTCGGCGTACAGGATGTTGAGGCCACTACCCCCGACCATGAGCACCTTGGTGAGCCTCGTTGACGCAACGATGGGGTCGACGACAAGTGGGTAGCGTCCCGGCCAATGGACTCGGTCGGGGTGGTCGGAGAGGTCGAAGGTGACCGCAGTGTTTGACCACTTGAGGAACTCCGGGGCCGCCGGCTCCACGGCGTACACCTCCCGGCGCTCCACCTTCTGCCGGCGCTTGGGGAGGCAAGAATCTAGTCCACCAAAGATCATAAGGACCGCGTTGGTCTCGGGGAATGGACCATCGGGCTCCCCGTCGCCTTCTCCTCCCTTCGGATCGGACGACTTCGCGTTGTGCCTCTTGGGTGTCCCGGTGAGGAACATGCACATGAGGCCGCAATCCTTGTACAAATGCTTGACGGGAATGGGTGGTTTGGGCATGGCCCCTCAAGCAACTTCTCGAAGTGGTCGGGCGTCGCCTCGTTGGTGGCCTTCGGCTTAGGCTTGTGCTCAACGGCCGCCACGAGGGATGCCTCCTGCCGTAGGAGGTTGCCCTTCTTCTTCTTCTTCTTCTTTCCCGACTGGACAGACGGGCTCATGGCGCTAGCCGCGTCCGTCCTCTTGGCCTTTCCAGCCGGGCGCTCGAAGAGAGCACCGACTGCATCCTCCCCGGAGGCGTGACTGGTGGCGATGTCCAGCAGTTCCTTGGTGGTCGAGGGGCACTTGCGCCCCAACTTGTGGACCAGCGACTTGTTCCTGGTTCCGGTCAGGAATGCGCTGATGGCGTCAGCGTCGACGACGTTGGGGAGGGAATTGCACATCCTGGAGAAGCATCGAATGTACTCTCGCAGCGACTCGTCGGGCTTCTGCTTGCAGCTGCGGAGGTCCCAGGAGTTCCTGGATTGCTCATAGGTCCCTTGGAAGTTTCCTTCGAAGATCTCCCTGAGATCCGCCCAACATTGGATGCACCCCGTCGGGAGGTGCTGCAACCATGCGCGGGTGGAGTCGGTGAGGTAGAGTGGCAGATTGCGGATGATGAACAGGTCATCGTCCGCGCCACCGGCTTGGCAGGCCAGCCGGTAGTCTTCCAGCCACGTGGCCGGATTCGAGTCGCCGGAATATTTGGTGATGTTGCTCGACGCACGGTACCGCTGGGGGACCGGCGCGCGCAAGATGTCTTCACCAAATGCCCGGGGTCCTGCAGGCACAGGGCCCGGGCTCCGGTCCTCCTCGGGGTCGTACCGGCCACCGCGACGTGCGGAGTAACCATGGTTGACCGGCCGGGGTTGCTGGTCATTTCCTTGTGCGCGTCGCCGTGCCTCGAGCACCACGCGAGCGTCCTTGATGTTGCCGTTGCGCTGGTGGATGGGCGGCAGGTTCCGCCCTCCCGCAGGTAGGGTCTGCTGATCCGAGGCCTCGCTGTCGCGGTCACTTGTGGCGGGTGCGCCGGAGCTCCGCCCCCGTCGCCGGGACAGGGAGCTCTCAGCCTGCCGGTCCGCCGCAAGTCGGAGAAGGCTCTCGAGTTCCTTTCGGTCGTGCCGCTCCTCCGGTGTCATCGGCGGCTGCATCCTTCGCAAGAGAGCCGTCGCCGCGGCAATGTTCTGGCTCGCCCGTGGAAAGCGCGGGAGATCCCCTCCAGTGTCCTCGACGATCTGTTGCTGAACTTGCTGGGCCCTGGCTTGCGCCTGGTTCCGGCGTTGCGTCAGCTCCCGCTTGATGACTTCGCGCTCCAGTCGCAGGAGTCGTTCGTGATCCTGCAGCTCCCGCTCTCGTGCGAGGAGCTGGCGGACGTCGTGGTCGTGCGCGGCCGCGGCATTTGCCTCGCCCATGACGACGTCACGGTTCGCCTCCGCGGCGCCTGCCGGGGCCAGCGGGGCTTGATGAGGGACGTGCTGAATCCCAGCCGGGTCAACGAGGACCGGCGGAGGTTGGGTTCCCACCGGGTCGACGTCGTTCTCGTCGCCGTTCTCCTCGTCTTCACCGTCCTCGACGTCCTCGACATGGCCCTCGGCGCTGCTGACCATGCAGCACTCTCGTGCGGGGTCGTAGCCCCCGAAATCGAAGCATTCGTCGAGGAGGTCGGAATCGGAGTGGGAGTCGGTGCCGGTGTCGGAGCGAAGGGCGCGAGCCCCGGGCCACCCCTCAGCCGCAGCGGGAAGAGGGAGCGAAATGGCCGGGTCGCGTCGCATCGCTTCAGCCATGGGCGGTCCCGCCCACGCTGCCGACGGGAGGCGACGCGCGAGTTCAAGCTCGAATTGGTCCGCGGCGTTGCGGAGCCCATGAGGCAGAGGGACGCCCTGCCGCTAGAAGTCGGATTCTGGCGGGAGGTGTCCCCATCCTTCGAGCTGCACCAGGATGTTCGCCAGCGCGTAGAAAACGCGTCGGCACTCGGATACACGTGGCTCCAAGCCAAGATACACCTCGATGCGGCATGGGAGGCCGCTGCGGCCTCGTTTGCGAGGGACGACAGTGATCGCGATCACCATCCCAAGCGCGGAGGGCGGTGACCGCGTCCGCGCCACCTACAGAGACGGTGGGTCGCGGGGACGGTCAGTGTCGGACCGTGGCGCACCCCGAGGACGCCGATCAGCTTGGGGCGTGGGCGTGAGATGGGTGGTGATCAGCTGGTCGAGCCACTCCATCATGCGCCGCAATGCTGGGGGTAGAGCGTGAAGGCGCCCCCAGAACTGCTCCTCTGGTGGGTACGGCGGATGGCCATGGAGTTGGAGGGCCGTGGAAGCGAGCGTGTACTGCACGTGGCGGTACTCGTTGGGCCGCGGATCCGGACCGAAGTGCGCCTCCATGCGCACCTCGTAGTCGATGCCGTCCATGTCTCGAGCTAGCCGGGGATGGACGGTCAGGGGTCCCCTCCCGAAGAGGGGTGGGTAGTCGGCCTCGAACTCCAGGCTTCCAAATCGGATGACCTGGTGCGGAGGAAGAGCGGAGTGGGTAAGAGCCCACTCTCGCCTGAGTTGGCGATGTCGCGAGGTTATGTGGGTAATCGCGAGTACCTGGTTTTGGGTACCCAACAAATTGTCATATGTCTTTGACCGGATTCGATGTCTCAATGGATCTTAGAGTCCAATTTTCACCGAGCTCAGCTTGGTGCTGATTTAGCATCGAGTGGTGCCGCATCCAATCTGGCTTTCGCTGATTTATCTGAATATTAGTTTGCTTTTGGAATAATATGTATACTCCCCATTAACATTTGTTTTTTATATTAATATAAATTTATAGATATTTAACTTTTATTTGAAGCATTGTGCTTCTGAATGTGATTGTGAATACTTCCTAGGTTTGTTTTAAGTATACACGACATGTTGAATCTTTGAATTAATTTCTGTATTTTTTTCCACCACATTCTAAAACACTTTGTCTTCATTCCTTTTTTATTTTTTTAACTGTTCTGATGGATTACACAAAGCTGATGCTTGGTTTTGTAAAGGGGCAACGCAAATGGAAATGAAATAAAATCCACTGGCGTGATGGGTGAATTCAAGTTTGTTCAATTTAGGTCTTGTTCACTTATCACTGTGAGAGTTATGTCATCCTCTATTGCTGAAGAGCATCAAAGCTTTCTGAAAAGGCGAAATTTGCTACAACTCACTAGAAACATGTGGATTTAGCCACCATACACTTTAACTTTTGTATTTAGCTGTGGCACACTTCAAATGTGTGGTTTGTAACACACTAAACAGAGAAAATATGTATTTTTTAACATTTTTATCTCATTACACAAAATACATTATAACTTGAAACTTTGCACAATGATACATTACTACATTCTCTCTCTGTGTGTGTTTGTTTTTTATTTATTTATTGCAACTTGTCTCCTGATTATTTAAATAACTTTTCATTCTGAATAAACTTTGTTGTGTAAAATAAGCTATGTAAACAATCAGCAAAAAATCTCCAAAACAACACATAGATAGAGAATTCATCAATGTATCACTATGCAAAGTTCGAAATTGTAATCTTTTTCGTGCAATGAGATAGAAATAACTTTTCCCTTGTTTAGTGTGTTGTAGCTATGAAACTAAATACGAGAGTTGGAGTGTGTTGTAGTTAAAACCATATCTTTTCAGGGTGTTGTAGCAAATTTTTGCCTTCTGAAAATGCCTAACTCTGGACTCCATTTAAAGTGTTTCAGCAATCTACAATTAAACTTACAATCTCTATTCTCAAGTACGTCAATACATGACAGAAGAGAAGAACCTATCAACTGTTAACAATTTTCTGAGCAAATAAAACTCTGCAAACTGTTGCAAGCTTAACTCCATAACCACAAAATCGAATCGAGTACTCCATCAATTACAAACTGGATTTCTCGACTGAATGCAAAAATTCAAGCACACGGCAGGCAGACGAGCAGTAGCAGCGACGACCTCGAAGACTTGAACTAGCGCATCAAGCAACGGCCCAAGGGTCATCTCCGGGCATGTTCCAGGCACTTCTGAGCACCGAGACATGCGAGTGCGTGTTCGACTTCATCCTACCACGGCACCCAGCCTTTGAACATCTCTTCCACCGCCGGTTTCGGCCGCTTGTCCCCGATGACGCCGACGTGCTTCGGCTTCTCTGCTGGTACCATGCCCTCGAAGTCCATGTACGGTTCGACGTTCTTGACAACAACGAAGCTCTTCGGCGGTGCAAACACAACACTCGGCACTGGCATCTTGTTGCTAGGCGCAGGGCGGCGGAACACCACGGGGCAGGCGAACGTGTCGATCAAGACGAGGACGTGCGCTCCGCCGTGCGCGATGCGCGGGTCGGCGCAGGCCGCGGCCACGTGCGCGCAGATCTCCTTCCCGGTCCTGACCACGGCGCCGCGGTCGAACGGGTGGCGGACGAGGGGCATCACGTCCTTGGCGAGAGCCCGGTCGACGCGCTCCGGCTCTCGCAGCTGCCGCGAATGGCGCCGGCGCATGGCTATGTCCTCCGCGACCTTCTCGACGATCCGGGCGCCGCCTGGGCCGTGGACGGGGAAGTGTCGTCGGATGACGACCCGCACGTCCGCCGTCAACGCTGGAGGCGGTCCTGTGCATCCGTGTCGGCCACCGCGGCGCGACGAAGGCGATGGCGACGCCGGGGTGAAGTAGGTGGCGAGCTGAAGACGGCTGGCCAGACGAACTGCTGGAACGCCGCCGACCGGAAGACGAGGATCCATGCCGTGCCTCTTCCTTCGGTTTCTTGAATCGAAATTGGATTAGGGAGGCGGATGAGATCGAACGATCGATTCGGTGTGTGTACATTTATACACAACGCTTTGCTGGTTCCAGTCCGACTCGGGAACGTTGTCCGGCTCGGAATTGAATTCGGAATCAGAAGGACGTTCGGAAAGACGCTGCTTGCAGCAATGCAGCAGCGGCCGCCTCTGATTCTGGTACGTGCTACGCTTATGCCAAGCGATCGACCGACCATGCTTCGTCGCAGCTCAAGTCAAGTGGTGAGTCATGCTCGGCTAATCACCGTTGACTGCACGGGTCCACGCCAAGCCGCACACACGCAAGACGCTCGTCGCTCGCTCATTTGCGCGCGCCGTCCGCGCAGCACTGGGTGAGTGAGCCTATTGTCAATTTGTTATCTTTCCCCGGCTACTGCCATTGCCGAGAACCTTCACGGTAGCGGCCAGTGAGTTCCCCATTCCATTCCCAGCCAAGAATCGCCGTCGGGCCACCATACAAAGAGCGAGCCGCATCTCCGGTTCACCACTGGCCGTCTCCACTTCGCAAGATTTCTCTTTTCATTTCGTTTCGTTTCATTCCCAGCGCCAAGTCAGGAAGTCAACTCCTGCCGGCACCCGACACCGTCGCCGATGGATCTGCTCAAGAAGGTCTTCTCCGCGCTCGGCTTCACGGAGAAGCTCGGCGGCGCGCTCATCGACACGGTCTTCTCCACGGGGACCCGCCTGTGGAACGTGGAGGAGGAGGCCGAGAAGCTGCGGCGCACGGAGAAGCGCATCCGCGCGGTGCTCACCGACGCCGAGCAGCGCCGCTTCGTCGACGACGACTTCGTCAGGCTCTGGCTCCAGGAGCTCAGGGCCGCCGCGTTCGACGTCGACTCCCTGCTGGACCGCCTCGGAACCATGGCCGCCGTGTCCAGGATGGCCGCCGCGGAGCCGTCGCGGAAGCGGAAGCGGCTCTGGCTCAACGTCGACCTCGGCCTGCGCCAGCGCTGGGAGCTGGACGCATGGATCTCCAAGATCAACGACCGCCTCGACGAGATCGACAAGAGCAGGAGAAGGTTCAGGTTGCAGGCCGGGGACGCAAGGAGGACGGCAACTCCTCCGATGCAGCGCCCAAAGTTCCTTGAAGCTGCCGCGCATCGCGACGAGAGACCCATTGGTCGAACCAAGGAGAAGGAGCAGATCATCAGTGCTCTGGTTTCTCACAGTAGCATGGACCTTCCTGTGGTTTCCATCTGGGGAACGGCAGGGATTGGGAAGACAGCTCTGGCACGGATGGCATACAACGATACAAAGGTAAAAGATTTCTTTGATGAAAGGATTTGGGTCTGGTTACCGGATGTTTGTGATGTGAGAGTAGCCACTAAGATGATCATAGAAGCTGTGACTAAACAGAAGTGTGAGCTTCTAAGCTTGGACATATTGCAGCATCGGCTGCGTCAGCACCTGTACAAACTGCGGTTCTTGCTGGTGATTGATAATGTTTGGGCCAAGAGCTCTCATTTCTGGGAATATCTGAGTCCCTCGCTGATTGTCGGAAAGGAAGGAAGCAAGGTTATGATCACTACTCAAGACGAAAGAGTGTCCAAGATGATGTCAAACATTCTTAGCATCCATTTAGAGGGTTTGGAAGTAACAGAATGCTGGGAAATCCTCAAACTTCATGCATTCTCTGGGTGGAGTACCAATGAACAAAATGATTTGGAGCTGATAGGGCAGAGGATTGCTGTAAACTGCCGAGGTTCACCATTAGCGGCCAAGTCTCTTGGTATGCTTTTGTCCGCCACTAACGGACAGAGAGAAGAGTGGGAATGCATACTAAGTGATATGCGGTTTCTTGAAGATGATCGAAACACAGACATTATCACGGCTAGTTTTCAGATAAGCTATCAACACTTGCCGTATCAACTGAAACAGTGCTTTGCCTTTTGTTCTGTGTATCCTCCTGGTTTTGAATTTGACAAGGATGAGCTGGTCAGACTCTGGATGGCTGATGGTCTTGTTAAGAGTGATGGAAGGAGAATGGTTGAGATGGAAGGAACCAGATGCTTCGATGAGCTACTATTGAGGTCATTCTTTGAAACATCCCACACGTGCCCTGATCAGAAGTTCAGAGTGCCAAATTTGATGCTTGATGTAGCACGGCGTGTTTCTAGATATGAGTCTCTGACTCTGAACGCTGAGAGTTCACAGGTTGCTGAGCATCCTGAGTGGGTTCGCTATGCAACTATTGTGTGCCCAAATGGTGAGCCTTTTGAGCTCGACAAGATTTATTGCTATGAAAATTTGAGGCTCTTGAAATTATGTCCAACATTGAAACTGCCCTCAAAGCAGGTCCCGTCAGCACTTTTCTCAAAGTTAACTTGTCTGCGTGGACTAGATTTGAGTTACACTGATCTAGTTGCCTTGCCAGATTCTATTGGTTTTTCTGCACACCTCAGATACCTCAGTCTTCGGAATACTTTGATAGAAGCTCTTCCTGAAACAGTCTGCAACCTGTTCAATTTGCAGACGCTTGACCTCAGAGACTGCTACTGGCTGATGGATTTACCTGAAGGCTTGAATCGCTTAGTTAACTTGCGACACCTCTGTTTACATCTTGATTGGGATAGAGTTACTCCTTTCAGATCAATGCCAAGTGGCATCGACAAGTTACAAGCAATTCAGACTCTTTCCAGGTTTGTTGCATTGCCCAGAGATGGAGGCAAGTGCAACCTTAATGAGCTGAAAAACTTGAAGATCCGTGGAGAACTTTGTATTCTTAATTTGGAAGCAGCCACTAATGATGGTGCCATGGAAGCCAATATGATTGGGAAAGAATATTTGAACAAACTGATGCTCAAATGGAGTGAAGTCTGCAAGGATGAGCAGCAGCAACGCATGGAAAACAGTGAGAGGATCATTGAGGCACTCTGTCCACATGCCAACCTCAAACATCTACGCATCGAGAACTACCCTGGAGAGAAACTTCCTTCTTGGGTGGATAGGCTCTCTTCTCTGGCCTCCCTCGAGATAATTTCTTGCCCCAGGCTCACTCAATTTTCCGTGGAGAAGTTGGCAGTTCTCAGGAATTTCAAGATTCGTCAATGTGTGGACCTTGCAGTTCTCCCGAAAGGCTTATGTAACCTAGACCACCTTCAATGCCTAGAAATTGATGGCGCTCCAAATTTGAGAATAAGCGCAGTAGATATATTGCCAAGGAACATTGCCCAGTTGGCTGTTAGTGGATGCGAGGCCCTGAAGAGCTGGTGCGTGCGAGAAGGCGCTGAGAGAGTGCAGCAAATTCCTGATACAAGGATTCAATTAGGCTGATGCATGATGGTTATCCATTTTTCCTTTAAAATTGTTGTGGGAAGTGTTTGAGCGGTTAATTTACAATTACAGGTCACTTATTTGTTTGCCTGACCGTGCAGTACCGATTTTAACTTTCTCTTGTCCTCTAGATAAATACTCGATAACCCATCGTTGATTTGTGCCTGCCTCATGTACCTTTTGATGTGGTTCTCTTAATCCTGGGATCAATTTTATTAACAGCTCAGTTTTTTTTTTTAGAAAAAAAGTAAGTTATTAACAGCTCAGTTAGGTTGCTGATTTAGCACCTGATTGTTGTTACTTCTGATCGGTTGCAGATATATATGAACATTTAATTGGCTATTAGGGTAACATACTCTGTCAATATCTATTTTCTTGATGAAGATAATATGGACTGGCTATTGGAAGAACATGTACTTTGACCGTCACTTTTCTTGATAAACATGTGGAGCTTTAACTCTTATTTGATGTCATCACCCTGCCGAATTTGCCTTGAAATGAACATCTTTGAATGTGGCTTGAGTGTTCCTGTTTCCACCTTGTGAATTGACGATCTGGCGAAGCTATCCTCGTCAGATATTTGAACTGTCCTCAGCAACTAGAAACAGTTCTGAAGTTTCAGCAGACCGACATGCATGTTTCAACAGGCTCCTTGTTTAAAAACCTGTTCAGCCAGCTCTAGAGGCTCAAAATCTCATTCTTCGATCCCCACACAATTCTCAATATTCTTTACTCTTTACTCATAAGTTCCTTCATACTACTCGTGGGGTTGAACTAAATGCAGGAGATTCAGACAAGCTGGCAATGTAGCTCAACTTGTAACCAACGAATCTCTCGTTTATGGACTTGTGTGGGCTGGATTGGGATTATCCTTTTAGCGTGACACTCATCGGACGTATAAGCCCATTCATTCGGCCTTCGTAAGGAAAAAAAATGCCGTTCGGTAGGCCCCCAAAGAGAGTCGAACCAGGCAAGGGCCCAGGCTGAGGGCGAGTGGATAAAGAAACCCACCCGTGAAGCAAACAACAACGAACGAAGTTTCGCCGCACTCTCCCAGTCTCCCCCATTTCCACTGATTTTTGCTGCGCTGTCAAAATCGATGCACATGGCATGCGACCCGCTGCACTGCCGCAGACAGGATGGTCGAGTTCGCACTGGCCGCTGACCCGCCGTGATGTCCCTAGCTAGCAGCACCACTAATAAAGCAAATATGCAAGAGCTTGACTATATACTGAAATAGCCAAATAGGGAAGCGATTTCCTGCTGAAAAAACCTGAACGTGAGAATTCGAGGCAGGCCGCTACGCTACAGAACAGGCGTCGCAATTTGCAGACCCATCCATCCAACAAACGGCAGCTTCTTCCTTCCGGTTCCGTGGCCGTGCGGCCGCTAGCTCCATGCACATGACAGGTCGGTCGGTCGATGGCGATCCGGAACGCGGGTTGCCGCCGCTCTAGTGTTGCGTAGGTGCAGGTTTGGCAACTTGGCAGACACCCGTCACGTCAGGGAGCCAGGGCCCGCACGGGGGTAATCGAGACGCGCTGCTGCTCGACCGCCACGGCATATGCCGAGGCTTGCAAGTGCAAGTGGAGACGGGCGGCCGGGCAGGTCGGTCGCCGTGAACAGTGCGCCGACTCGATGGCCTCGGCGAAGGCCCAGCGCAGCGCGTCGCCCCGAAATCTCGGATCGTCGGCGGCATGTCCCCGTTCGTCCGTGGTCATTCACGACTACGCTACGCGGCTACAGTCTCCCAAGGCACGGCACGGCAAACGCTGCGTGCGTGCATTGGGCCAACCAAGATAACCCGATCCAGGAGCGTGGTGGCCGGCCACGGCCATCTGACGAGGCCCACGTCGCGACCCTTCATCCCGCCGAGTTGGCACAGTGGGGCACGGCAAGTTGCAGATTTCAGCCTCGCCGCGGCCGGCCTCGGGACGACGACGAGGACGAGCCGACGAGGTGACCGCTATCCACCCCCGTTATCCGAGACATGTTTGCCAGGAAGCAATCCCACGTGAGGCGGCCGCGCGCGGTGTGGGGCTGGCCGGGCCGCTTGGCGGAGCGACGTCGCGGGGAGAACCAGGCTGGACGCAGCGACGCGCACGTCGTCGACTCGACGGCATAACTCACTCCGCGCGGCAAAGCCCACCATCTCGGCCGCGGCGGGGCGCTATACTGCCCCCACTCCGGTGCACTTGCCATCTCACCGGTTGCTTTCGGGCAGCCTGGCAGGCGGCTAACCAAAGCCATACGACACGCCACGTCCACTTGCTTAATTTTGTTTTTTAACCTGCATACATTACAAATGCTTCACAAACAAACCAGTTGCAAAATCTAACAAGTCGGCTCGCACTCGGACGATTTTGATCCAAAACCTCACGACTTACCCGTAGAAATCACTCCTAAATATTTCCCGGAGCAAATCCCTGTCGTCCACAAACGCACACCACCTGATCACCTCCATGTTCCGTCCGCGCTGTCCCCCTCCACTGTACCGCGGCCCGGCTCAACAGTCCCAGATGTTGATCTCGCAATCATTCGCCGAACCTAGCCGGGAACCGGCCGGTACGGTGACGGAGCAGCTTTCGCTCCAATCACCAGCGAGGCCATCATCACGCATCGCATCGGTAAAGCTAAGCTAAGCAGGCGCGGATGGATTCAGTTGATCCATGCCTTTGTTAGGCACGCACACGTACCCTCATCACAGGGTCCAAGCGGTTCTTCAGCTACAAATGAAACGGGTTCGTTAACTTAAGGCGCATGTAACCACACGTTTTCGATGAATTGAAACTCCACTTTTTCTGTTCTGTTTTTCTTTAACGCCAGTTTGGGCGTCCTGTTAATTAGTGCCCCTTGGGGTTGAGACCAGACCAGACAATCATTGTAGGCTTGCTTTCTCACCTCCTTTTGCCCGGTCCAAACAACCGGAAAAAAATTAAATTAACATGCTCGAATAAAGAATCAAGTGCCTTAAGCATGTGTTTTTAAGGGACAAATTTGGTTCTGACTGTTTGATTAGTTGGAGAGTGCTGGTTTATTCCTCTGCCGGATGCTTCCTCTCACTATCATGGCTAAGCTCAGCGCATAAAGAAATTGTAGGTGCTAGAGTTGGAGCTTCGAGACCAATATTAGGTCAGGAAACTAAATATCAATTTAGCATGTAGGGCGGCTCGCGAATATCAAAGGGACAATTTGACCATTTCAAGTCACATTCGCCACCGTTTCCCAAAAAAAAAAAGGTCACATTCGCCACCTGTTTTTCTTCTCTTTTGTTATTACTACAAATTAAAAACGTTCTGTTAAAAATATTAAAGGGTTTCTTAAAGGGCCGATTAGGTAGATCTCAAGAAGGATGCGGAGCCGACAGGGCCCAGATTTGGTGGCTTCATAACGCTGAATCGTACCTTGGAACAGACTCGACTGTTCATCCTTTTCCAGTGGAGATTCACCACGAATTATCCCAAGGACAACTCTCCATAAAAGATAACGATCCCAAGGAGCAATCTTTGGACAACATGCCAAGGAGCTGATTGGTAAAAGTTTCTTAATACTGTAGATTTGAAAATTGATGAGAATTTGGAACATTCAGATGCTTATTACACCATCGAGAACTTGATCCGCACATCAACACGAGGAGTCCAAGACGGCTTGTAACACCATTTCGAGGCCCCATTTGAGAGCCAGAAATCAGGAGCAAAAACTAAAATTGTCGTGGAATTCCAGCCACGATCTGAAAACAAAGGGCCATTGCTGCCCATCGAGCTGTCCCCGTCGTGATCCCTATCTCCATCGCCTCCATGATATAATAGGGGGCGCCCCAGTAAAGCATGTGAGGCGGCCGGGCTCACAAGTCACACTAGCTTCACGAGCTAAGGATAAGATGGGTCATGGATGATGACAGGTGCCACCAATAAAGAACCAAGGTGAAAGGGCTCTTGCGGTCGAAGAAAGGACCATCCAATTCCTTTTCCCGTTCTTTCTAAGCTTGATAAAGGGCGCAAGTAGTTCTTGATGGGCATCAAGACACTTCAAACGGTTTGGACGGCCTAACTTTCCTTAGGTTTGCCACTTCGCATTGACCCGGCTTTGGGAAAAGCGGGAATATCAAACCATGCTTTCTAAGCATCTTGATGTGAAAGACAGTACTAATCTTTGACTGAGGGTTACTAATGGATGCAACAGAAGATGTTAGATTTTTACAGTGTATGTTCTTACTTTGCTTGAAAGAATTAGTGGATGTGCATCATTTGGCACATCAACATCAAGCTAAACAGTGTGACGGCAAATTTTCTGCCTGATATGACAAACAAAAGTATCTACCAACCTATCAAAATTTCAAGGCATGACAGATACATGACAGGAAACCCTGTCCTAACACCACGACGTGGGAGCCAAAGAAACTGCTGCAATCAAACATAAACGCCCAAGGTGTGAACAAAATATCTAAACAGGCGAGCAGAAATCATCAGTTGAGCACAAGAAACAAACACTTCATACAGCCACCAAGTAGAAGGTACAAGCATCACATAAACAACCAAGCACAAGCACAAGCACATAGAAACCAACTGACCATATGAACATCATTAAACTAACAAATTAAAACTAGGGATAACATTAAGATTCCATAAGAGGTTCACTGGCTGGACGGACATACATGTATAAACCAGTTCCGAGTCCCAGCCTTGTTGCAGCTACTGCAAAACCTATATGACAAAGACCTATAGACTTGGAGACAACTTAAGATGCTCCCGCCATGGAAGCGAAGGGTGAAACATGGAGAAATTCAAAGCTTATAACGATTTTTAAGCCCTACAAGTTTATTCTTCAGTAGTACCAATTGTTCCCGTCGTTCTTCTGCTGCGCGGCACCTGGGTATTCGACGGCGCTAGACATGTTGAAGCTAGAACCAAACCTGAACTCCGAAGCACCAGCCATGTCGCCCATCTGATTCCCAAACTGAGAGTTGTCACGGACGAAGAACTGCTGTTGTTGTTGTTGCTGCTGTTCCACCGGGTTCTGCTGCTGCTGCTGCATCATGCTGTTGACATCATCGAAGATACCATTGCCCTGTCCAAAGAAACCATCATCCATCTGAATCCTTTGAGGGATGGCATTAGGCCTCTCCATGATGTTGACACTGTCGCTGCCCATGTTCTTGTTCATGAAGTTGCTGTCATACATGTTCATCAGCTCGGCGATGGACCGCTGGCCGTCCATGGGCAGGCTGAAATCCAGGTTGTTCAGAGCCTGATTTGGCTGGTTGAAGGTCGCCGGGAAGACTTGTGGTGCTGGTGGCGGCGACGGCTTGTTCTCAGCAGTTTGAGGCAGAGGATCGTTGTACTTGCAGGTGTACTGGTGGCTGTTCCTCGCGTTCCTGTCAAGGAATCCATACCCATAGTCGCTGTGAGGGCACTGGCCGTTGTTGCAGGTGTACACCCGGTTGTTCAGCATCAGCTCTGGCTCAGCGGCGGGCGCGTTCCTTTTCTGGATGAACTCGACGTCAGCAGTTTCCTCCTTCATCGGCGCCGGCATGAGGAACTTGTCGTTCAGGAGAGCCGCGCCGAGGTTGAACGCGGTTGAGTCTTGCACGGCGGGCTTCTGGTTGCCGGAGTCCTCGCCCTTGCAGTCGTCGTTGACGTCGACATCATACTCGCTTGAGCTGGCGTTGAAGGATATGGCGCTGGCGATGCCGCCGGCAGATAACGGCGGGCGCGCGCCTGGGTGAAGCTTGAGGTACAGCTCCTCTTCCTGCTTGACGACCGCCAGCCAGGTGGAGATCTCCTTGGCGGTCATCTTGTCCTGGAGGCACTTGGACTGGCGGACGAGGCGGCGGATCTTCTCGATGTCCGGGGACATGTGCTTGATGACGGCGGTGAGCACGCTCACCTTCCATGCCTTCTTGAGGTCATGGGGCTTCTTGTACGGCGGCGGGCCCTGCTCCTTGGGGATGCCGAGCTCCGGCCACCACTCCTCGTCGCCGGTGGGCCACCACGGCGGCGGCACGCCCTTCTCAAGCGGGTAGCGGCGCTGCGGTGGGTCGCAGTGCTGCATGAGCGCCGAGAGCAGCGAGCCGAGCGTGGTGTCCTGCAGCTCCTGCAGGGAGTGCGGGCTGGCGGCGCCGGCTGCGAGCTCGCTCTCGGCGCCCGGGATGGCGTTGTCGGCCTGGTACTTGGCGATGGCGGCCGGGCCGTTGCGGTCGAAGCGGACCTTCTCCTTCCACCAGGCGCGGAGGTTGTCGGAGGCGCCGCTCACCGGCTTGCCCTTCTCCGGGATGATCCCGTACACGAAGCCCTGCGCGCGGCACACCTCCATCATCTTGAGCATGTACTTGAGGATGCCGTCCTGCGCGCGCGACATCTTCTTGCGCCGTGCCTGCTCCTGCGACTGCCGCGGCTTCGACGACGACCCCTCGCTGCCGCCGGGGCCCTGGTCCTTGCCGCGGGTCTGCTGCAGCTCCCTCAGTCGCTTCAGCTTCATGCGGTCGCGCCACATCCGGCGCTCCAGCTCCTCGATGTCCTCCATGTCGTCGTCGCTGTCGTCGTCGCCGGCGTCAGGGAAGGTGTCCGGCGGCGGGTCCACGAGGTCGCCCTCGCCCATCACGCACTGGTCGCCGGAGGACGTCTGGGTCATCAGCGGTCCGAAGCCGAGGTTCTTGTCGCCGCCGTTCTGCTGCAGGAGATCCACGAAGTTGTGGACGCCGGGGAACACCATGCTCTGATCCATCATCAGTCCACCTCCCATCATCGCGAGTCGATCACAAACGCAGCTCACAGGCAAAATCACTCACAGCCACAGGTAAGACAGACTTGTTGTAGTGCTTGCTACTTGTCTTGTATGTCTTGTATTATTCACGACCTGCGCAGAAGCAATAATCAACATGTCAATTGCTAATCTTCAAGAGGAGGATTGCCAGGTTACTATCAGTAATTAAGTACAAAACATTTAGTGTTACCTCTTAAGTTGGTAACATATGCTACAAGATTACGTGTTAAATAGGTAATTAAGACAGTTGAGAGCGAAGCTTATTGCGGCATGTTAATATGGTAATTACACGATTAGCAAATAAGCACAATTAAACACAGAGCCAGACCTGTTGCCTTGACACCATAGATCTACACAGCTACGAGACAATCATGTGGCAGAAAAAAGTAAGCTTGCCTATTCGAGCAACAGCCAGGACGCCTGAGTTAGCAACTTAGCATGTGTTTGGTGAAACGAAACTCGACCTTGATCTGATCAAACTATACATAGACACTTCTCCCTAATCATGTTGCTAATTTTGACTCGCTTAAGCATTAAGGAAAAAGATACACCATGATAAACCTACTAATGGAAGAACAGTAAGCAAGGAATTCAATCAAACATGAAACATATATGTAAAGTTTCCATCTTTTTATCTTTTCTCATAAACTATGTTGAAACGTATGAAAGCAAAGCTCTGATCAATCACAAACTCACAAGGGAAAGCAAAAATAAATAAATAAACAAACAAAAAGCAGAGGTAAGGCTTTTGAGAAAAGAAAATCATTTTTTGCGATTCATTAATTATACCAAGCCAAACAGGTATGGACAGTTGGAAACAAGAACATGTACCCATGTGCGTAAGAAAAGGAATCAAAGCCACCTAAAAGAAGGAAAATAAGAGGCGGGATGGCTTAAATGCATGGCAAAAAATGGTTGAATTTTCCATCTCCAGAGATGAAGCAGAGAGGGGCAGGATTCATAACAAGACGTTCCATTCATACTCAACTGCTATACATTTTCTAGAACAACCTCAACCACAAGCCTGCAGCCTTTGACCAGGAGAACCAAGTATTGAGATCCGAAACAAAAACAAAAACCAAAGAGACGCAGGTTTTTGGATTCCACCATGCTACAGCATCCACGGATGCAATCTTGGAACTCTGCCATAGATTCAGCCACACCTTTCTTCGCAAAGAAGGATCAAACAAAGAACTCAAACAGGACTTGACCACTGCAGGGAGCTGCAGGATCCTAAGAAAAATCTAGAACAAAAAGATCTCACCGGACAAAAATCGCAAGCCTATCAGATAATCACCGTACCACCCACCAACAACACAAACAAAAGGCGAATAAAACGAAATGATCAACAAAGGAGCAAAAGAAGTAAAAGGCTAGCTATACGAAGCACGAGCACACAAGAGCAGAGATGGGAAAGAAAGGCGGGTGAACAAGAACACACCTCTTCCGCTATCTCCCACTTGCTATTTTTTCTGCTGTATCAGCTTTGCCATGACCTGGGAGAAGCGAGAGGGGAGGAGGGGGAAGGGAGGGAAGAGAAAGGAAGGGAGGGGGGAGGCACGAGTGGAGATAAGAACGGGGCCTCGGGCGGAAGTATAATACGAGGCAAGTGGGTGCGGGTGGTGCTTGCCCACAACAGCGACAGCCTTCTTCATTTATAATCCCCTCTTAAACTAATCCCGCCTTCCTCCACCCCCGAACTGCCACTGCGAACGCTGGTGCGGCGGTAAATAAAATATCTTTTGCTAATCTCGCTTTTAATCACTCGCGCGATGACGTTTTCACCGCGCGGGAGCACCGGCGCACGAGGGGAAAAGTGCTAGCGATTGTGGTGAAAAGGGATGATGTGTGGTTGGCTGGTGGAGTCTGGCGGTGGCATGCGGGGCCCAGTCGGCGGCGTCCTGGCGTGGCGGGGTCCGAGGATCGGAGAGCGCGTAGAGCTACGGACAGAGGCGCTAACGAATGATAGCGGAGGCTAATGGGGCGTGAAAAAGTTACCCTTCTGCCCTCCGCAGTTAGGCTTCTAGATGGCTTTGCCTTCCATGGTTCTCCCAACAACGGAAAGATACAATGGCTTTCAACAATTTTAAACCAGTTAAATTAAAATTGTTACATGTAGTCAAACTATCCTATGTGATCCGAAAACAGATCGTAGAAAAAGATGAGCGTCACTTTGCTCAATTCTTGTCTCACTGGATTTTGTGCAAAATCAGTTGTGATATGAAATGAATGCATTTGTTGACAAAAGTCCACTTCATGGTTAGTATGTGGCAGTTTCTACAAAATGAATTCAATACATGTAAGTTTTGACTGTGTTAGTTTTCGGCGACTTTGGCTTAACTTGGCTCTCAATGCAACAATATCTCAGCATTTCTTGACATCAGGTCATGGATATGCCTTCAATAATTTTGGTGATGGTTTAGCCATAAAAGATGTAAGCTATCTTATATGATATATATGGACGAGGTGGCTTAGTGGGATTTTGAGCATTTATGCACTCCCCGCCTTATGCAATAGATCAATTGTGCAACAACATTTGGTACGAATTGATTATTCTACCAGGTTATGCGGTGCATCAGTTGTGCACCGATGTCTGATGTGGTTGAATATGCTTATTGCTAGAAGTCAATTTCATGGTTAGTGGTACTGCTTCTATAAGAGAATTCAATATGTACTTTAATATGTAGACAAAAGTTTTGATTGCATTATCTCACAGGGTCTTTTTGTTTGTTTGTGTTTATGCAAGATCTGAGCCTTTTTGGCTAGTAGGTCGTGGATATAGTTTCATTGATTTTTGAAAGCGGTTGAGCAATCAAAGATGTAATCGTAGTGTTCCGGACAACGTGCCCTAGAGGATACGCGTGATATCGAGTATTTATGCACTTTCCACCTTATGCAATAGATCAATTGTGCATCTCTGATACAAATTTATTATCCCATCGGCTTATGTGATGGATCAGTTGTGCACCAAAGTCTCATGCGGTTGAATGCCCTTGTTGGTAGAAGTCAACTTCACGGTTAGTGGAACCATTGCTACAAGAGAATTACATAAGTACTTGAATATGTAGACGCAAGTTTTGACTGCATTATTTCACATTGGCTTTTACTTAAATATGGTTGTTTGTGGCTATGCAAGATCCGAGGATTTTTAGGTAGTAGGTCATGGATTATAGCTCAATAATTTTAAAAGCGGTCTAGCAATCAAATATGTAATCGTATCTTATATATCAAAAAGGTATTGTAGAGGGTGCATGTGATATCGAGTCTTTATGCACTTTTCACCTTATGCAATAGATCCCTTTTTTTGTCTGAGAAGGATTCAACAATAGGCTTGAGTCGGTGATTCAAAAACTTAATTTAGAATTTCAGTTGTCCATAAACAAATAAAGAGTCCAAAAAATAAGCTCTGCTAATTGTGAAGAGCCCATGAATGGGTGTTCTTTCTCTTTGCCAAAAAGAAAGGAAGAGAAGAGGGTCTTGAGATCGCTTGCCTATGCTATCGGGTGTAATGAGTGCTCCGATTGATGTATTGTGCTCCTTTGATACAAATTGATTGTCCCATCGGCTTGTGTGGTGGATTAGTTGTCACTCGTGTCTTATGCAGTTGAATGCACTTGTTGGTAGAAGTCAACTTCCCGGTTAGTATTGTTTCTACAAGAGAATTCAATAAGTACTTTAATATGCACACATATGTCTGATGCCAGTTGAACGTGCTTGTTTGTAGAATTCAACTTCAAAGTTAGCACTTGGTTGTTTCTACAGAGAATTCAATAAGTAATTTAATATGCACACATAGGTTTTGATGGTCTTATTTCACAGTGGCTTTCGGTTATTTGGTTGTTTGTGCCTATGGAAGATATGAGGAGTTTTTGGGTAGTAGATCGTGAATATCACTTCAATAACTTCGAAAACCGTTTAGCCATCAAAGATGTAGGCATATCATTTATGACCCAGTCAAGATATCATAGAAGGTACTGGAAACATTGTGTATTTATGCAATTTTCACCTTATCTGATAGATCGGTTGTGCAAAAATGTTTCATACGAATTGAATTGAATGTTCTTGTTAATATGATCATTTCTAGAAGGGTATTCAATACAAGAAATTTAATAGGAGATGCTCCTTAGTATTCAATACAAGTGTTGTCTATTCATATCAATTACTAACCGTGAGATATTGAATACAATAATCTCACAGTTAATAACTGTCCTTATGCACTCTTCACCTTACATAGCAGATTTTGTGTAGCACAATCATTAGTAGTTAACCGTCTCAAAGGAGAACTCAATACAATAGTTTAACAGGCACGCATTATAAGTTATGACAATGTCATGCATTTAAGGTTAATTCGTTCTTGTGGTAAGAAACACATGTGTTGGTGTAATGGGAAGCAGGGTTCCCATTAACCGTCACAAACGGTTGGATGCTAAAGGACAGTCCCTTGGTGGCCGAGCCCACAAGAAGATGGATGTGAAGGTGGCTCAAGTCCTCTTACGCCCAACCGACCTTGGTGGAAGGAATGTCTATGCACGAGAGAACTCACTGTTGACCACGGGTGAACGAGAAAGGGACACGTGGCGAACTCAACAGGGGCGCTTGTCTGAGCCCCGCGCCCGTGGTTGCCTTGCTCTTTCTTGGTCCACCATACGGAACCACGTGGCAAACCCATGGGATGCATATGAGATCTCCTCCGAGGATTTGGATGGTTCCCAAAGGATACGACATCATGATTCTGGCTCCATGTCAGGCAGCTCTAACGCACGCCGCACGGTGAGCCAATGGAGGCCCTTGACAAGACGGATCTTGACGGAAAGGCGCGTAGTGCATCGCCAATACACCTGATGTGACGGGAGGAAGGTAGACCCAACTGCTTTGGGTGGGTCACATCCCGTACGCCATCCCCTCCGCCAATGGGAGGGCGCGCCATACATGCAACGAGCCACGCATGCCCAAACATTACGGTGCTAGACTGGTGAGCATTTAATGCTCTCACATGCTGGGCCAACACTGTGGTGCCCTCCTTAGACTGTAAAAGGAGAAGTCGTGTGCTTTAGAGAAGGATACTTAAGCAAACAAACAAGCAGGATGTAGAGATTTTATTCTTCGGACGGCTCGAACCTGGATAAAATCCTCGTGTTCATCTTTCTAGTTCATACACACGATTATAACCGTTCGCTCCCCCCAAACCTATCTTGAAGGGTGGTCGGGCAGACCCCCATTTGCTGGTGTTTCCACGCTCCGAAAATAGGATATCACATTTTCCCCCTAAGTTGTTCGAGATATAAGTTTTCATGTCACACCTAGTTGTGTATATCAATACCAGTAATGAATTCTATAATTAGATTCATGATCTTAATGCATTGCAATGTTCTTTCAACTTTTTGTTTCTCTTACAGTCATTCTATATACAGTGAGGCAAACAATTTTATACATAAGAACCCACATTCTGTCACAAGTGGTTGATATGTTTTATTCAAGCAATCTACAATGGGAACAATATTATAATTGTTTTTTATGACTAACAAGATTGTTTTTGCTTTCTCGCCGAAAAGGAAGAAAATCAAATAAAATGTTTTTATGGCATCTTCTACCTCAATTTGTCCTCTATCGGTGATTGTACCTTGGATATAGCATAAACAACTTAGTTGTTTTAGTTAAGTTTGCTTCAAATCAACGGATTTACGAGAGCAAAGATTAGGCAAACCAATCCACTCTCTTTGCCAACGAGTACCATGCATCAACTGAGAGAGAACCAATTTATAATGTAGTGACCTTTTATAAGAATTTTCTATATCTGCTACTGCCAACAAGTATGCAACATCGTCCATACGTGGTGCCTCGAAATGATTCGGAAAATTTTATGAGATTGTTTGATCTTCATAACAAAGGTTTATGACGCCCCTATGGAAGTTGTTTGCATATCGTTTCCGCTTAATCATAACAAAAAACATTCTCAAATTTTATTTTATGCAAAATTATGTTCCTACAAAATAATGTATTGCTTCTGCATTCACAAAGCAAAAACAAAAGGTACCTACCCTCGCCAAAAAAAAAAAAAAAAAAAAAAAAAAAAAAAAACTCAGGAAGGGGGCAAAATTGTCATGCAAAAGTAAGAAACCAGGCAGAACATTTTTCATTTAACTTTGACGGCCCCGAAATCCGTCGCCACCGCCGCCTCCCCGATCCTGAAAGCACGACCACGTGCTGCCTTATGGGCTGGGGCCACGTGTGCGGCTGAACGGACCCACAGACCTTGGGGCAGTGTGGCTTTACACGCACGCCCACCTCACACACGCTTTGGACGCTAGCAGTGCTGGCTTTTGCGACTCCACTCCACACGGGCCACCCGAAGCAGAAAGTTAACGCGAGTCAATCTCGCTGGATTCTGTTCGTTTTCTAGCTGAATTTCAATGTTCTGGGCGCGTATGGAAATCTCAATTCAGGCTGATCCTGATCGCTCCAGGTGGATGGATAACACTGCGCTTTCAATGCGATTAGACTGCAGTATCACAGCACGTCTGCTCCTGCAAGCACCCAGCCTGTTCTGTTGCCTGATTTGATTTAGCCGTTTGAAACTTCGAAGTTGCTTCCGGATTCAGATTGACCCCAGTATCGCCTGTAGGACAGACCGACAGACATTTCTTTCATTCAAATTCATTGGATTGCAAGAACATTTCCATGTTTGGATAAAACAGCAAAGAGGGTTGCAGCTGGCAGAGTTATGGCGCCGCCAATCATCACTTACCGTATACTCCTGGTTGCACTCTGTTTAATGCAGTTTCTTACTGAGTTAACAGAAATTTTATTTGAGCTAAAAATGCGAATCAACCTTGGATTGGATCATTAAGTGAGTAGAAGAAGACCATTCCGGGAATTTTCCTGGGATTCATGGAGTAAAGTAACGGCGGTGCAGTACTAGTGTTCGGCTGGGGCGATCTACAGCTAGACATCTCCATTTGCAACCATAATAATGTGATCCTCCTGTAATCCTTTTGTTCCCGTTTGATACGTCGCGCTGCGTCCGCAACTCTGACAACGCAAATGATTTGTTGTACTCTGACAAAAGTGTAGCAGCATGTACGGAGTGCATCACATCTATAAGCAACGCCGAATCGGATTCTTAATTTTGCCAAAACAATCCAGATTACTGAACTGAGCGTGCAATGCCCGCCCGACACGGAACAATCTGCGCCACCGTGTGGTCTGCAGGGCACTGCACATCTCGCAGGCAGGTCAAGGTCGCGGCAGCAAGCGAACGAACGAGCTTGCTCCATCCGGGCGCGCCAGGCTGCCAACGCGACCGCCGCGCCGATGCGGGCGGGGGATCTGCGGACACCACCGATCAGAGCCGTACACGTACGTGGGGGAAAAGCGATCGCCCGCCGTCCGCCGTGCGCGCCACTCCGAGCCGCCGCACGTGCTCATCGTGCTCCCTGGCGCTCAACATGTGTGCATGTCTCGGTCGCCGCAACAGTTCGTCGCCGTTCCCAACCACCCGCGCGCCGTCTGCAGTGAAAATCGAAAGGCCATGGGTTAATTCCGCCGTCGCAGCTGTAATAACGATCCAATGGCTGTGCTGTGCTGAGCTTATTTCGAACAGATCCTGATGGCAACGCACCTTGCTGAAATATATGCAGAACAAACTGCTTCCGTTGACAGTGGCAACCCGGCATTTCCAAGAGCTTTTTTGAAAAGTTACTTAAAAGATACAGCTGAGATTCTACGAAGCAGCGCTAATGCACTGGTTGACTCTGGCTGTATAAACATTTGCGTCGTCAACCAATAATGCTATCAGTATCAGGCAAGGAAAATCGGAGTCAACTTGCACAAAGGAACAGGCCACTGGCCACCGACAGCAACAGAAACGTCTTCTTAGTAGCATTATTTGCTCCCAACATAGTCTAATGAGCCGAAGCTGACCCGTGCGTGATGCGTCGACACCTCAATGGCGAGCCCCTTTCTTTGTGAAAGATATTAGCTGGAGAGAAAGATATCTATCTATTTGACCTCGAACTCCCACTGATTATGCTAGTACTATCTCTTTGGTCAAACGGCCGTGGTACGTGCGGAGATGAGCTCGAAACCAGGATAAATGCAACCAGGAATTTCTTCAAACAGCTGCAGAATTGGATGGTGATGCTGTAGTTCCGGACCTAGCTGGGTTTCAAACTTTCAACTGCTCCTGGAGCATCAGAGAGCGGCACACGTATGCGGCTTTGCCAACCTGTGCCAGCGTCCTCTGCTTTGGCTGATCTGATGTGATTATGTTATGTGCGTCCAAACGTCGCTAACGTACTTGCAGCATCAGCGTTGTCGCCCCGTAAAGATGGTTTTTAGGTGAGAGGCGAACCATCAATAATGCAGCTGCCTGCCTTATCCCTTTGGCTGTAGCCATGAATGTCCGGGTCGCCGGCCGGGTACCTGGCCTGCTGATGAACATCAAACGTATACTCCCTTGAATACACTACAACAGAAAAAGGAAAACATCGGATTCAATGGGTACATATAATCAGAAGTTAAAACGGCGACCGGCAACGGTGTCTTCATTCACAGCCTAGTGGACGATCTTCAATACTCCTCTGGATGGATAACCTAGAAAAGCACTGATGAGACGTCAAGGACCGGAACACCGGCCCTGAATGCCTTGTGAGCCCATGCCTTGTGAGCCCATCCTTTGCAGCCGTATATGTTTAATTTCAGTTCTACTATAAATATCGGAGTGTACCAGTGTATCGCACACTGCAAGTGGATAGGCAACTATTTCAGTTCTCTCGACTATATCTAGATAAAGGTCAGGAATGTCAAATCTGAGCACAACACATTTGTTTCTCTTTGAATACTTGGTAAGTACTTATCTCTTTTCTTCTCTACACTGTGGATGAATTGAAATAGTTTTCTTTTGCAAAATTGTTCATGATGTTTTTTTAAAAAAAAATCTGTATTTGAACGGTTCTCCTTGTTTGGGGAGGAAATGACGAAAGACCAGGCATGTGACTCTACTCGTCTCCGTACTGCCTGCGCGACTTGACCAGAAGTAGAGGCTGCAAATCTAAGCTGGTGTGCTCTTGCCCCGTCACTTCGGTAAAGTTCTTACCATTTGATCGTAGTTTCACTATTTTCAGTTTTTTTTTTTTCCGAAACTTTCTAAGCTGGTGTGCTCTTGCCCCGTCACTTCGGTAAAGTTCTTACCATTTGATCGTAGTTTCACTATTTTCAGTTGTCTTCAACTGTTTGCTTCAGTTTGAGTCGTATTCTTTCTAGAACGAGCTCTAAGCCGTTTGCAGCGAAGGAAGGCATAGAGAATTAATCCTGCTGCTGCTTGCAACGAGAATTGCTCGAGTGTTTTTGCACGCGCTATAGGTTCATAACTCTGTTCATACGAACGAAAAAAGTTCAGGTGGTGTATCCTGATTGGGAAAATGCGCGCGCTTTGACACCGTAACTTATTGGAGATACTTCCGCTTCTGTACGTGGATAGATAATGTATTTTTATCAAGTGATTGCGATGCAAAGCAGCTTTGTCAAGTCTGTAGCGCACCCCTTCTCTTTTGATGGCTCAAAAGATGACGCACGATGGCGGGCAGAAGACGCGAGATCGGCTCCAACGATCATCCGGAGCATTGTTACCACGTTTGCTACTTAAAACGGTGGAAACGACGAATGACAGCTGGGATAGCTATGTGCTAGTGCGCGTGGGCTCTCTAATCTTTAGCTTTAGTCACTGTCAAATTTTCACCATTTCCATCACGTGGGGAATACATGGTTTTTTAATTCATGCTTTGCAAAATGGAAGTTGTTAGCAAAGTTACCAGACACTGATATTATCAATGTAAACACTAATTAATTTAACCTCATCAATGAAGGCTTCATTTGTCTCGATCTTATTCTGGAAAAACCTTGTACTAGTATTCTGGAAAAATCTTATGTAGTCTCCTGTGTCTATTCAGTCTGCAGTTCTGCACTGCAACTGTAATATTAGTCCCACGCTAAGCACATGCTAACCTGGCCGGCAAAGGACCGATGGACCTAGTAGGTTTGGTAAGGGAAGGACACTACGGGCTTTGCCCCACGCCCACGCGCTCAAATGGTGGACCGTGACTGACAAGCGGCTTGGTGCTCTCCCAGCCTCTGGTCTAATCCACGGCTCAACGACCATGATGCCGAGCCCTGAAAGTGGTGTCGGCAGCAGAAGAATGTCATTTCGTGTCACTTTCGTATGCACTTTCCCATATCTAGGATTGCTAGTAGTACCTTTTTTTTCTCCTGAGAGGAATTATCCCATCATGTGAAAATGTATACTTAAAGTGGTTTTATTTTTGTCGTCACCCGATTGAACGGGGTGTTCGGCAGATATTTGATAGGTACGAGCGCTTTGCTTATACCAAGATCAATCAAGAGAGACACACGATTTATACTGGTTCGGGCCTCCCGAAGGATAACAACCCTACGTCCAGTGTGTTCTTGTATTGCCATGTCGACGAGATGTGTAGTTGTGTGTCTTCGGTCGTAGACCGGCCAGCCCCGTTCCCGTGGGGAGGGGTGTTTACATTTATATGCGGGTGTGACCCCCTCTACAAGCTAGGGTTGGAGCTTATCTAAGAAACTTCTGATCTATCGTAACAGATTCGGAGTCTATCTCTAAAATCTTTTTCATATATTACTAGTCTTAAAAAATTTTCTAAATAAATCTTCGGAATTCTGAATAAGTGGGTTACGACAATTTTGGCCACGAAAAGGAATAGCTCGCACATTCTGGACGTCTTATGGTCCTCGGAATCGATTTTAGCAGTCCAAATCTGTCGAAATCAAACAGGTAATGCTTGTCACTTGTCAGTAGTACGTGGTAGAATCTGATGTTGGTCACCGTTACAGGATCACATGTGCACAACCATCTCGCGCAATGTACGTACTAGTAGTTAGCCATTTTTTTTCACAAGTTTTAAAAATAAGCTGCTTTTACAACGAACAAAAGTTGTATCAGTAGAATTCTGGAGACTAATCAACTTATGCAACATGATGTTCGCACTGGTTATGGTGAGTGGGATATATGGACGCATCATGAATATCATCTTGATTCGCCTTACTAAGAATCATCTTCGCTGTCTTGCAAATGGAAATTTTAACTAATGTGACTCATGGGGCTCATGACATGAAGGGTCATGCACACGTAGCAGGAGTGTTTTGTTTGCTCGCTAATCGACATCCCTTGGTTTACAAGTAGGCTGCCGGCACCAGTAATGATTAGCACATGACCTTTACCACTTGTCACAAGGTAAATATTGCTGCACACTGCTAGAAAACTGGAGACAAATTCTTCTGTAGAGAAATTGGGGTGCACCTTCCTTATCGCGGATCCCGAAAGAACTGGCTTGCTATCCGCCGCTCCAGATAAAAAATCACATGCCGCTTGCCATCATCTTGTCCAAAGTGTGCAGGTTCGCTGAACAACTGCCGGCAGGCGGTTGGCTGCACGCTACACGGAGCGGCAAGGTGAAACCGCGCGCGCCGGCCGGTGACTGTCATTCGCGGCTCGGCATCGGCAGCCGCGCGGCTCCCTCCCCGCGGATCGGAGGCTTCGTTTTCGTGCGTGGACTCCGAGTGGATTTCAGGGGCGAGTTCATTTCTCGAAATGATTGGCTCGGTGGCGTTCCGTGTTCGCGCATGGGGGTTCCACTTTGCTGTCTGAAGCTAAAGTCTGAATCGTGTTCTGTTGAGTGTCTATGTTCAGTGTTCAGATGGATTTTGGTTTGGGAGGGGTTGCGGAGGATCCAGTGGAGATCCCAAGTACGCTCTTGTTCACCGGCGGACACTGATCAAGGGCGTACACGTAGGAAAATACGATCACTGGCCGTCCGCGGCGCTCACTCTGTGCCGCCACACGTACTCGTCGCCCCTTGATCCCTGTCGCAGTGGCGCTAAACCCGTGTCATTACCGTTGTCTCCATCGGACCACCAAACCGGTCCCCAACATGCCACCAGTGACAATCTGCTCGTCTGGTGGAGTGTTATACCAGTGATGGTTAATTTTGTCTCAGATAGGTCAAGGTAACTAAATGTAGCCTTGTTACTCCCATGGATTAGTTCTCTTTGACTTCGATTAGAGGTAAATGGGTTGCACATTACTAAAATGAAGAACTTTCTCGTCAGCAAAGTAGCAGCATTTAAAAAAAATACAGAAAATATTGTAAATAATAATTATGAATTTTATAGTAGCACTGATATGGTAGGGTTTTTTTTTTATGAAAGCACTGATGTAATAAAATACAAATAGTTCATATATATATAGAGTCAGTCGTGAATGACATTACTCTACCTGCTAGGGAAAGGAGGAGGGCATATGGTCCTTTCTGTCCACCGTGAACTTCCATATGTGTCTCACGACACTTGCAACTATCACCTCTGAGCTGATCGAGAAGGCTCTTCTACGGCTGGGAAGAGGCCACGACGGTGGAAAAAAGAGGCTAGTGTAATAGTCCATGCAATTTTTTGACAGGTTGACCTCTTGTGGGCAAGTAAGGATATTACTACCGTGTAAAAAAAAAGTACAAATGTTACTACATAAACCGCATATACTGTCTGTTTTGAAGCTCTAATCCAAGTAATTACAAGACTTATATAGTTCCCAAAAATGAAATAAGAATACATAGTGTCGCTGGTGTTCTTTCATCTATATGGTTTCCTAAACTAGCGTCACAATTAATCTGCATGTTGAGGAGGTAGAAAAATAAAGCAGCAGTGACGACGGTATCGAAGCCGTCCTTTTACATGACTTGTCAAATCTGCATGTACAAGATTTCCAAAATTAGTCTTTTAGAAAAAGTAGATTTATCACATTTACAATTTTGTCTACAGTGGCCAATATGTTGCTTGTTCTTTAGTGTTATTCATAAGTGGCTGACAACCTTTTCTAGGTAAGATTTTTTTTTTGAATAGTCTTGTTTAGAACACAGGAATTTCACAGAAAGAGTTCAATTTCACATAAAACCACATGATTCGGAAAGAAAAAAATCCTCCAACCGAAATAATGGTGTACTTATTAAATAAATATTCCACAAACCTTACATATAATTTTTTTTGCTAAGGTCATTTACATATAATTAGCGTGGTCATCTACGCATTTGAGCGGTTAGTATTAGTAATTCAACTATTATATTGCATTATGCGTCATTAATTTATTGTTTGTCTTATAATTGTTCTCTATTTCAATCACTGTTATTTCATTTGATTTTTTGTAATGACTACTTACAGGTTAATATATAACTTATATATAGACATCTCAGGCTAATTTTTTCTAAGTGACGGTGGGTAATTTCTAAAACATTTAGAGGGTATTTTGGATAAATTATTTTATAATAACAGTGGTGGGTGATTTTTAAAATATATGAAGGGTATTTTATACTTTTTTTTTCATAATGACATTGGTATGTAGTTTTTCTTTCTTTTTTTTTGTCCCACTAATGCGATAATTTTTAAGCCTTAAGAGCGAACAAGAGCTATGGGGAACACAACAATATGTTTTCCCATACCATTGAAGGTAGAATACGCAGGCTCTGCAATAAGATAGAGGGATATCTTAGAAAAATACCGACGAGATACCAACTTGCATGGGCAAGGAACAAGAATACCACTGAGCTGAATGCATCAATCTAACTCGTGGATAACGGTCCTCTGAACGCATCAATCTATAGCTTGCAGGTCATAAATGTCCAGTAACCTTACATGAGCGTATTTTGTCTTAGAAAAAAGGAAATTTTGTCTACAGGACACTACTAAAGTACGGTTTTGTTTGGTAGACACCACATAACTCGATTTTGTCTCCAGGACACTAAAAAATTGTGACATTTGTCTACAACACACTATAACTGAAAAATAGAATATTTTGACTTTTCTCATCTCAATGCCCAAAATGCATTGCAATTGGAAACTTAGCATATAGATAGAACATTATACTCCCTACCTATGTGATTTTTATGGATTTTAGTTGATTGATTTCATAACTTTTCCACCAAAAATAATATTTATTTTTAAATCCAAACATTGCAAACAATCAGATAAAAATTTATAAAAAATCACATGCGTAGGGAATACAACATTGTATGGTCGTGCCAAATTTCAAGTTGTGTCGCATTTTCTACATTGAGATATAACACGTTAAAATAGTTAATTTTTATGTTATAGTGTGTTGTAGACAAATATCACAATTTTTTGGTGTCTAAAAGACAAAATCTAGTTATTTGGCGTCTACCAGACAAAACCACACTTTAGCAGTGTTCTGTAGACAAAACTCCCTAGAAAAAAAGGTACAGATAATCTCAACCATCACTGAGAGTTTGAACCCTTCTGTTCAAACTTGTACAGACTGCATGATTGTACACGTGGCCCGCACTAAACCGACATCCAATCCTTTCTTATGCGTGCTCCAAATCCATAGCTTCACTCGATTCCAAGCTGCTCGTGCCAGTTGATCAAAAGTATGAGGCTGCAAATCTATGCTGCTGCCCTCTTGCCCTATGAATTAGGCAAAGTCAAGGCACTACTGGATGGTTCAAGTCTCACTCCTTGCTGGTGGTATGCTGCAAGTAATTACAAGATGCTATATGTTCAGCGTGTTCGTCTCGCTGCTTTGCAGCGGCTGCTTTGCAGCAGCTACAGTGTTCGCAGTTATTTCTTCTGCAGCTGCTACAGTGTTTCTGCAGCCGCTACAGTGTTCGCAGTTATTTTTCTGCAGCTGCAGCGAAACGAACAGGCTGGTTCGCACATCATTTGGATTGCGATTGCTGTTTGTCAGCAGTAACTTTGACTTCCCAAGGTTTAACTTTTTAATGAGATAGTAACCTGTGCAACCAGATCGATTATATACTTTTATCAGGTGACCGCCATGATAGAAATCTTCGCCAATGGTCAACTTTTAAGCGCACGACGCCACCAATCGTTTCACCTCGGGTAGAATTTGCAGAGACGATCGCTACATGATGCCATACGCGCACCGGCACAAACGCAGAAAAGTTTGTGAGCGCCGTCGAAGTCACGGGCCCTCGGCGGCTAGTAGCTCCTAGCTAGGGCTCGTCTGTCCGTAACTGACAAGTTACTCACCATTAACATCACGTGGGAAATACTGGATCGCTGTCGGTTCACGGTTTTACCAAGTGAACGACGTCACGATCCGTGGTCTCGCCGATGTAGAAGACGACGGCCTGTTTTGTGTCCCCAGTCTACACGTCTGCTCTATACTCGAGCAGCGCAGCGTCAATCTGAACCATCAATTAATTGTTGATTTTTACAAGGGCACAAATCAGCTTCTGGACCGATCAACCTTGGTTCGCCCTTCGCCGACGGGAGAATATGCGGCGGAATCTCGCGCCAAGCACGGCCACGCGCTGGCAGGTGCGGCGGGCCATGACATTTTTCCTCTGTCTGCTGGACGAGACCACGACTGAAACTCTGTGGTGGTGTCGCTAGGAGTAGCGTCACTTTCCTTTCCATTTCTGACTGTTGGAAACCCCAGTTTTATGCAACATGGTTTCAGCTCGAGATGTCGAACACCGAATATATACTTTGAAGAGATGCCGAAGGCCATATTTTTTTTTTCTATCTGGAAGGCATATCCATGTAGTGCTACATATAATTTCATCGCAAACCGTCAGAACATGCAGAAACATCCAATAGCCTAAGGTGCAGTCCGTGACTTTGAGGTTCATGAACGTATCAGGGATCAGGGACCGCCGCCACACAGATTGTCCTTTGTGCACGCACACGACCTACTTGGAACTAGGTGGTGTTCCTCCCTTTTCGTACTATACTAGACTACTCCGTTCGAAAAAATTCATTAATATCCGAAGTAACTACTTTATCCTCAGACCTATAAACAATGGGTCTCAATTCGGGAGGAAGAACCGGAAAAAAACTACACTAGACTTATCTACAAGCTGTTAAGTAGGACATATATATTATTATTGCATTCTTTTATACTCGCATTATGAATTTCATAGTTACAAACACACGTGCTTACTACTCATCTAGTGGACTTGATCGCCTGATATAAACATATCTACATAAAGGAGTAAGGAGAAAGTCAACTGGAAAATTGCACGCTACTAGCTACGTATGAGCTAGCTGTATTCACTAGCGACAGCCATGATTGGGACACCATAGTGTTCGTCTGCAACTGTACTTCTTTATATGTACGTACACTACTGTCCAAATAGACGTGTTCCCTATCCGTTGGTTTGTTACTAGTATATCTGTCAGATTTTAGCTACCTGTTGCGAATGGAATGGAGATAGACAGTGTGCAGTTAACCGTGCTTGCGCACACACGGACAGGATGCGCCTTATATTTTTTTCCGTGGCCTCGTGATCCACCGAAATGAAGACTGTCCCTTCCCTTCTCACATGCATCAAGCGATAGTTTACTCATGTGAGCCGTCGAGTTCATGAAGGGCCAGACATATATCCAATTTTTTTTTTTTGGAGAAAAGGGAGCTTTTATTTCACCCCGACATCTGAAGAGGCCAACACAGATATAAAGTGTTCAACAAAAAAGGAAAACCAGAAACAAAAACAAAGCTCAAAAAAGTTACAGAACTCAAGCAATCCACCAAATTCTACAGCCTACGCATCCTGCTACCCATGCGTGCCCTCCCTCGTGCTTGACTTCCCGCCGCCTCTTATTGTTGCGCATCCGGCAATCTCTTCTTGTCAGCTTCTCGCATGCATGTGGAACTGCCATTCATTAGCCACTTCCTTGACGAACTTGTACATGCAAAGCATATACATGAACTCTGTCCAGCAAATGCCGTTGTGCTGAACAACCTATCACGATCACTTTCCATTCTGTAACCATCCAACAAACTACCATAATCAGCGACAGAAACAGCTCGGCCCATACTATTACTTTCTCGACACAGCCATTCGGTCTTCTGGTTTGATCGAGACTCGATGTTGGAGGCATTTGTAGTTGACGAGAAGACTGCCGGTTAGCGTCTCTATGGTTCGGTTATTGTGAATTTTTCCTGGTCTTGCTGTGACCAGCCTTTTTTTTTTTTTAACTGATGATGTGCCGAAACTTGAGGCATGTTCAGCTTAACAAATTAAACTCGAGGCGGCATCAAGCGGGCAGTTAAACTGTGTTGCCGTAGCTCGAAGACGAGCTGCCGGCAATCGAGGGGCATCTTCCTTGGCGCACGGCCCAAACAACTGTCTGCTCGCATGAAAATTCACGTGCCGCTTGCCGTCGTCTTGTCCAAAGCGCCCTGAGCAGGCCAAGTGTGCAGTTCAGGTTCGCTGAACAACTGCTGCCGAGTCTGCTTGCTGCACGTTACACGGAGACTGCGCGAGCCAGCCAGCCAGCCATTTGTCAATGCGCGCCGCCGCGCTCCCCGCCGAGTGGATTTCAGGGGCGAGTTCGTGCGTCGGGATCCGAGCTCGCTGTCGGAATCGTGTTTCGTTCCGGGGCTTGGCTGCATTCAGTGTTCAGATGAACTTGATTTGGGAATCGAGGCGTTGCGGATGATCTAGTGCAGATCCCGTGCTCCCCGGCGAGCGTCTTTGCTGAGTAGGACCTGCTTCATGATACAATTTTCTGGGGTTTCGGAGCAAGTGATCATCTGGAGGAGTTTGGTTTACTCTATCAAGGTATCTCAACGAACTTCTTTGGACCTGCCGTTCCGGTCGGTTCATGTATGCACACACACATGCCAGATCGGTAGTGGCGGATCCTGATAGAAATTGTAAGGGGGGCTGAACTCATATGTTCCTTCCAACCGCGTGCCTGTGCCGTGCAGCCGCTCCCCACCCTCAAATTTCGAATATGAAGAAATTCACTCTGAATTTGAACTTTTCCAAATTTACAATGGAAAACTACTTTTGAGAAAATTTCACAAAAGACAAACAAATTTAACTAGAGTTTTTTGAATTTTTAAAATCCAAAAACATGTTCAAATGTGTGATTTGATTTTTTTTTGAATTTTTTTGGGAGTCTTTATTCGAACTAGAATTCAAGTTCAGTTTGAAATAAATGAGAGATCAAAATAAAAGGAGAAACTCATCGCACCTCTAGCCCACGAAATAAAAGGTTGCACTCATTTTCCACTCTGTCCAGCAGCCCACCTAGGCCCAGCCTAGCCCACGACTCGCAGCGTCGTCGTCTTCTTCCCATATCAGAATCTGCTCGATCTCCCATTGGCGGCTTCCTCTCTTCCCATGGTTGTAGAAATGTGGGGGGGGGGGGGGGGGGGGGGGTGCCTTGAGCCTCCTTGCTTCCCCGTTGGATCCGCCACTGCAGATCGGCGATCCCTTCCCATCGTTGAAGCGGAAGCATGGCGCTCGACACAGTAACCATTTCTTTCCGAAAAAAGAGTGGGATCTTTTCCGTTGATTCAAAAAAAATATAAGAACGAAAATTATTTAGAAGCTTGAGCCGTAGAAACGGGCATCTTTGTTTGATGTTTTGCCAACAGTACCAAAGTCCTTAAAAGGGCTACTGAAGTGGCCTAAGCCCCCTTTGTTTCACGTTTTGATTCCGGATTCTACAAATCAGCTCAGGACTCGCTTTTGCTAGATTCTGACACAAACATTTACTCATTTTCCACTGGGACCTGAATTGTAAAATCAAGACAAACAAACACGTCCAGATTTTGTCTATCATCAGATTCTACAGTCTCATATTGCACAATCTATAAATCCAAAAGCTTGATTGCAAAATCATAAGCTAAAACAAAAGGGCCCGAACCGGCTTGGCCCGTGATTACAGCCTCTCTCCACTGAGCCCAGCGCCTTGACGAAGCGGCTCGTATAAGTCATGTCCAGCCCATTACAAGCAAGCGGCTCGCGCCAGACGGCCCTGACAACTTTGAGCCCACACTGTGAGGGTTGTACAGCGGGAGCGTCTGGGGCCCGCATTACACTGAGTGGGCCTAGATGCAACTTGCAAGGGCCCCCAACTTCTAGTGTTGGTCCAGTGAACAAAACGATCCAATAGACCCAGGAATAATAAATCTGTAATTCGTTTTTCATCAAAATTGACTAAGCTTTGACTGTGAGAGTTGTACCCGAACGACTAGGTTACACTGCGTTTGTATTTCGGATCCGGAATCACACACAGGAAGGATCATCGCCGCCGCACCTTTTTTTGCTAATCAAATTAAACACATCGCGTGCCCTTAAACTCGCCGCATGCACCGCACGGTATAGAGTAGACCTCGCAAATCAAACGATAGATATGGCCGACGACGACGACCTAGAAAACCCTATGATGCTCGACGACGGCGGCAGCGGCGAAGACAACACAACGCCGCAACCCGACGACGATAGCGGCCTGTGCTTGTGCTTCTTCCTGGCATGCGTGGTTGGCGCGTTTATGGCGGGCTCCGTCTTCCTGGTGCGCGTCTACAGCTCCCATCCCACGACCCTGGGCTTCCTCCTCCGCGTCTTGGGGATCCTGGGCCTCCTCGGCGGCGGAGGGGTCGGCTGCACATTGGTGGTCCTTATGTTCTTCATGGGGAATATAGATGGCATTATCACCGGGGAAGATCAGCGACGACGCTATGCCGACGAGGATGTTTGATTGGTGAACCATCGGTTTGGAGATTTGATAAGTTGATGTCGACACGACAGACTCTGCATCTTTATTTAGATGTATATAAGGGTATTGGGATCGATGGGTTGCATTTTGCTTATCTTAAAGGATATAGTAATAATGCTACTCCTTCCGATTTTTATTTGATGTTGTTAGGACAGGCTTCTTAGTTCAAAATTGAACTAACTGGCTTGTCTGAACGACAACAAAAGAAAACCGGAGGTAGTATAAACTTCCTTTTTCTTTCGAGAGATGACGCTGCTAAATGCTAATCATATCAAGTCAATCATCATGAGCGTGCGGCAGTTCTTCAGATGATCGGAGTCGTCTCTATACGCATGGATGAATCAACCACTGAAAATCCGATGTAATTAGTCGCAAATGAATTAACATGTCCGCCCAAAGTCATGTAGCAATACTCAATTGCAAAATCTTTTATTTTGTTTTTCTTTGTAAGATAAAGGGTAGAGACTCTGTTGTCCCTGCAGGTCAGCAGCAGTTATCGATCAAAGCTCAATAGAAGCGGACTGCCGAATATTTTAAGCCAGCTCATTAGCGGCATGTCGACAACGATAATCCACCAGCCGGCGAGCCCCCACGGGCCGGCCAGGCCAAAAAGCCAGGTCACAACGACGCTGCCGCGCCGTCTGCCCTGCCCTGCCTTATGTGATCTTTGGCAATTGGCACGCATGGATCCAACAGAAGCAGACCAAATAGAAGTACTAGTAGTAGTACTCGTGTGTGACCCCCGCCACCTTCAGGCCTAAACAAGCCGTCACGTCTCACATGCATCCCGCTCCGTGCGCTACTGCGCTCGTAGGCTCTAGCGACGAAAGAAAGCACAAACCGAAGCAAAGCGCCGAGCTGCCTTTTAACGTTTTCACGCGTCCCGGCGCGTCAGCCGCGCTGCGCTTTTGCGGCCTGCGAGCTGGGGCGTTCCCATCAATCAATCGACGTCGCTTTGCTCGTGATCAGGGTTCACAAACCGCTGGTGGTGGGCATGGACGAATTGATTCCAATCGGTGGCGAAACGCGTGTGTACATTTACACTTGTACAAATGTGCGGTACCTCTACGCCGCGGCGAGCCGTATTGTACTCGGCCTGGAATTTACAGCAGGAGCAGCAGCAGCAGCGTTGCGTAGAGGACGAAGCAGTGAGGGAGGTACAGATGTCTCGAGGCCTGTAGCTGCGTCGACGCCGTGACGCCGTTCGCCTCCGCCGTCCCCGGTGTGGTCGCCGGTACGTCGGAACCTGCCGTGCGATTAGATTTTAGTCAGTGCCGACATTTTCACAGGGGACAGGCGGATTGATTAAACTGTTCTACTGCTTGACTATTTTGAGTGCCAAACTTTGCTGAAGCTTAAATGTATGCAGGAATATTCCATTCTATCATTTATTTGTTTAATTATGTAGGCTAATAATCGAGGGTTTGGAGCCCTGTATTCGAACTTCTGAATTCGAATGAGCAAAATGAATTTTACAAGACACATAGTTTTAGAACTACTATAAGAGAATCTCAAGGCAAAAGTAAAACAATGCACAGCGTTGACGCGCGGATTTTCCTATGCAAAATGCTGCTTAATCTGCTGTTTACTCGAACCTCACAAGGACAGAACAGCCACATTAAAAAAACGCAGCAAAACAGCGTACTGTATCTATTATAAACCTCGCGTTGACAGCACGCAGTGCAGAGCAGAGCAGGGGCAGGAGACTAGCAAGCCGTACCTGACTCGGCCGGCGCGGCGGCGCCGCCGGGCGGCTCGGCGACGGGCATGCCGAAGGCGGCGCAGAGCTTGGGCGGCGGCGCGTCGACGCGGCAGATGGTGGGCAGCGCGAGCGCGCGGGCCGGGTCGACCCGGACCCCGCGCGCGCCGTACCCGGCCACGAGCCCGCAGAAGCAGGCGGCGCGGTCGCCGCCCACGACGCCCGCGAGCGCGCCGCAGCAGCCCTTGTCCGGCCGCGTCAGCGCGCTGCGGCGCTCCACGTACGTGAGGCACGACGACAGGTTCAGCAGCGCGCCCGTGCAGTCCAGCGACGGCGCGGGAGCGCCCCAGGGCGCGGCGGATATCTGCGCCGGCGCGGCCGGCGGCAGCACCGACGCGAGGGCGAGGAGCACGAGCGCCGCGGCGGGCGGCGTCATGGCGTCGTCGCCGTCGCTGACGCTGCCGATGCTTCTTGGGATTCTTCTTGGTGTCCGGACCGTGCTCTGTTTGACATGTGGGTATGGGGGAGCTCAGTGCGCAGTGCGCAGTGCGAGGCTGTGTGTCCGTTTGTGTTCGCGAGTACGGCCGGCCGAGTGAGGGATGCCAGTGCGAAGCTGTAGTGGTAGCTTGTGGGCAACGCTGGCGGTCTGGCTAGGGTGTCACGATTCGGGGCCATGGACATGGCCGTGTTGCTCTTACGTGTCGGCCAGCAAAAGCAAAAGCCCGCACAAATGGAATCGTGATTCTTTACCCTCGGTTTAGAGTTAACGATGTCCTCTTAAATCTCGATAGATCCAAACGTTTAGATGCCAATTCGGATCTCTGGAGGTCCAGGCAGCCGGCCGTACAGGTGCTCCAGCCTTCAAATCTAATGTCCGAGGCACGGCAACGTCGTGATCAATCTGATCGTGATTCTTTACTCACCGGTTAGAGTTGTGTCCTGACTAATAATTGTAACTGTAAGTCACTTCTGGCACAAGGATGAGAGATTCTGATTGAAACAGGTTATTATACTCATGAATTAGCAACAGCTTTCACTGTTTCGTCACAGCTATGCAATAATGGTTCCTCGGACTGATAATTAGATCCTGAAACATCATTAGTATCAATTCTACGTTCCCCAGTTTTTGTATCAACAATAATGGTCAAAGTGGGCCGAACTAATTCAAATTGGCTATTCAGCATTATCTAACTTTAAATCCTCCGTTTCTTCTACAAACTATGCAGCATACGCTTCACGCGAGAACCATGGATTGCCATAGGAAGATAAATTTTACAAAGTACAAGTTTTATAGTGACACATCCAGCAGTTTCAGAATTCAATGGTTTCACAGAACTAGAATCAAATCTCACCTGAGTAAACAGTGAAAAGTACTAATGGTCGATCCAATGCGACACATTATGACGTTGATTGCCAGAATGAATGCCATTTTAAAAGAAAGATGGATGTGAACCGGAAAACCTATACTGAGGCAATTTCCTGTCATGTTTCGTGCCACTAAAGCAAACGGTTACAGATGCAGCAGACAATGAAAGAAACTAATGGCATAGGTCAAAAAGAAACTAACCGCAAATGGTTACAGATGCAGGTCCAGCAAAATAGTAATAGCATCTAACAGGCAAAATAATTGACACTATTTCAGGCCTCAGGAACGGCAAACTGAAATTGCTAGGTATTGGATGAATGAAAACAAATACATTATGATAGCTAATAAATCTTATTGTGACTTTGCATTGCTAAACCAAAGCATTTGGGAATAGCAAGCAAACATTAGAGATGGTTGGAAAAGCTTTAAAACGTTAAATAATCTGCAGCTTCTTTGAGTGACAGTACACAGAAGTCCTAGTGATGGGCTGGTGACGGCCTAAGGCTAGGAGTCGATATAACATTATTCGAACTCATTCGTGCTTGTTCCATCCAAGAAAACAAAGAATCATGGCCCCCATGATCATATTATCTCAAAGCAGCTGAAAATACACAAGCACCAATACACAGAACGAGGAACCCTGAAAAGTACGGATCGCTCCTATATTTGCCAAAGGCACAAGGGCAAAGAACCTGTCCATCAAAACTGGGGCCTGAAGTGATGTACATTGTTCATCCAGGCAAAACCATCTGCATATACCTCATGTGCACCCAAAGCAATTGCTTTAGCAGAATTACTCTCCCACAGTTAATCCAAAACCAAACTTGTAGTTCTTCTTTGGGTGGTCAAGCTACACAACAAAATTGCAAGTTCATAAATCTGTTGCGTCAAACCTCAGGGCATTTATTGCTTGATGATTCAACAAGTGCAATGGGGATCTGATGAAAGAGCAATATGACTCATTGCTTACCTCTGCAGATAGAATGAAGTTGACACCCATGTTCAATCTCTCCTCCAAATACGCAGCAACAACACCATTTGAGTCAATTTTGCCTCTTAGACGGCACTGTAACAGAATTGATTTTGACAAAACTATGAGAACGAACTAAATAACAGAGAGAAACAAGACTCAGTTGATATAGGGTGAAATCCATTTTACACCACGCAACTATTGCTAAAGTCTGATTTTAAAATCTTCACTCTAAAACCAGTCACTACACATCCTTCAACTATTGAAACAAGGAAAATTACACCATCAGGTCATTGAAACTTGAAAGGCTGTTTTGCTCCTTCTTACACAGATTTTGAGCCGGTTTTGACATATAAGCACCCACACTACATATATATGCGGGGCCACATGGGGTGGTTTTAGTTCAAGAGGGTAAAGTTAACGGTTTAAAGAGTTTTGAGGGTATCCAATGCTCAGCATTGCAGTTGAAGGTTGAATTTCAGACTATGAATTGTCTGGAGTGAAAAATGGTCTTTGCCCTGATATATCCCCATGCATTATAGGGTGATTCATAATTTCACGATGTTCATGCATATCCATTGATGCAAACAAATAGGTGGTGAAATACAGTAATGGGAGGAGCTCAGTACTAATGAAATGCCATTGGATACGGAAAGTCAAGTGGACACAAACCTGCCTAAGCAAGTAATCATAACCAAAACTGGAGGTCACGTCTTTTGACATGTGATTGTACATGAAGTCAGCTGCGAGGGAAACCTGTGAATAAGTGTATCTTTAGAATCAAGACATACAGCATGAGAAAAATTTTATAGACATTGTGGAAGCCCAACCTTCTCAGAAACTTTCTGGACATAACTTAAGGCGACTATTCCAGTGCTTGCAACCTGTAGAGTACCCACCTGCAACGTTTGTACAAGTAACAGTGATCATGTTGCATTCGTAAAGCAACTCGTTCCTTTATGCACAACGTAATTGTAAATTTAAGGAAGTTGGCAGCTGGAGATGTGGCTATACATCAGGGGTGACGTTTAGTTTCATGAACCAACAAGTTCACTGAAAGCTAAGCTAATGGTGAAAAGTGGGCACTGAGCAATCAACCCATAGTTTGTCAATAAGCCCACAATCCGATGGTACTAATCAAGACAGCTGGAACATAGTCTATCTTTGTCTCTTTGGTCAAACCCATTGGAACCTTCGTGATCAAAGTTATTTTGTCCATAAAAATGTATCAGGCAGGTGAACTAAGAAAACAAGGATCTCTAGATTTGATTCCATCTAAGTTTCAAAAGAAATTAAGAGGAATTATGCAATAGGTTGCTACATCTTGATGCCATCTAGATTTTTATTTGTAGTGATACACTGACAATAAAAGTGGGTTCCAAACAAGGCATGTGACTCAGACCTACGACCTCTACTTGAATTGTTTCTAACATAAGTTTAATGATCTAAAAAATATTCAAAACAAAGGCAGCACAATGAAATGAGGTAAAAAGGATGTTGGAATATGGTTTAATGCCCAGCCAGTTTGAACATATTAGTGGTTGATAATTAGTTCAACTCTTGATGTGAAATAAATAGCCAGGCAGGACAACAATATCAAATTTAGCGTGCAAGTTAAACAAGCAAACAAAATGGATTGACTAGGACCTAGGTCCTTACCATTTTATCAGTATTATAGCGTGACGCAAAACCAACTCCTGACTTCCTCTGTTGTCCAAGCCAGAATACTTCAGTTCCCATCGATAGGTTTGGTGTAACACTCTGAAACACTCAAATAAAGTTAGTACCTCTTCCTTGTCAAAACAGTCTCAAAGGTAACAGTAATAAAGGATTAACGGTGCTAGCTTGGTAACAGTAATAGTGCTAGCTAATTTGACGCAAAAAAGATTGCACAACAATCCAATTAGCAAGGCCCACTTCAATTTCAGTACAAAGGTAACTCACATATAAAGAAAAGATCTATAGTAGGCAAAGGAACTTGCAAGTGTTAAGCATAGAAATAAGCTGTGCCTGCTGAAAGTTGTATGTGTGATTGCAATAGACAACCCAAGTACAAAATCAAGTGTCAAGTATGAATAAGAGAGTCCTAAAAGTTGTATCATACAACCATCTATAACCATGTTATTGCAGGAAGCTTCACTGTGGACAAGTTATTTGAGTTCAGCACGGAACCAAACAATTCAACTTGGGCTAACTGTAGTCTGTTTTCAAATAAAAGCAAGTGCAAGGTTCAAATAAGTGCAGATTAAACTTGTTACTTAGCATATTCACAACAATACAACATCAAGATAAGAAGACCACAAGTAAGCAGTCAAATACAAATGCTTAAGGAAAATATATATTACTCAAACAGACAACTAGGTGAATATTAGACATGGACTGAGGCTACTAAATTTTATGGTACAATACTACAATTAAACAACCAAAGAGATCCTCTTTTACATTATCATCTTCCAATGATGATGCAAAGGACTGATGGAGTTAAAATTAGAGAGTAAACTCCAAAATGTCTTTACCTGAATATAATTTCCACCATAAAATGCATTGTTTCCAATTTGAAATTGTGTTCGATAGTCAGTTCCCTGTACAAATAAGTGAAGTGTTACCACAAGGAACTAATTGTAGGATGGAACCGGAAATAATAACAGCTTTCTGATTACACATGCTAGTAAGCAACTAATTATAAATGCTTCATACTAGGGGTGTAAATAGGTGACCCTTAGGGTAACCTTTGACCCTCTTTAGTTCAACCAAATGAACTAGATTTCCAAAATGAGAGCTTCCAAAATGAGCTCTCATTTTGGAAATCTAGTTCACTTGGTTGAACTAAAGAGGGTCGCCCCCAATCCTAAGGGTCACCAATTTTCACCCCTACTTAATACTATCTAATTAACTGAACTACTGAAGAAGCATAGTCAGAAATACTGACCTTGTAGTCAAAGTTAAACATTCCTTGGGAGTAATGTGCCTCATGCGTAAGCTGGGCAAAGAGCAACCATCAGTATAATAACGGGGAAATCATCAACAAAGGAAAGAATGAACCAATCAACCAAAACTCTTGATCCATCTACCTGCGCATTTATTTTAAGCGTAAGATCCTCAGTCAAATCACATTTCACTCGAGCATTCAGCCTTCCATCGGTCATCACCCTTCCAATGAGCATTAACTACAGAAAGTTTCACGGGCAGTAATAAAACAAGTTAAGGAATGCACCATTATTGCAGATGGCACTATAATATTGAATGTCATTAAACAAACCTTTGGATCTAAGAAATTGGCACCAAACTCATAATGTGCGGTAGGGACTTTTATAGTCTCAGTTGACTGAGACGGAACTTCCAAGGAGCTCATCAAAACACTGTTGAGTGGTTAGAATATATCTTAAACGAAAATGAGATAAGATGTTCGCTGAAATTTACATGATAATCTTACCTGTGGCTAAGAGAGAACTTTTGATTTAATCCTTTTGTGAAGTCAAACCTGAATCCTTCAAAGAGTTCAGGCTTCAGAGACACTGCAAAAAGAGCATGCCATTAGAGCTTGTAAAAGCAATACTAAATGAGAAAACCGAAAAACAAAATAATCAGTTGGGCCATTTACAAAATGTTCTAGTGCATACTTGGTCATACAAAAAAAACAGTATATAACAAACGCATAACACAAAAGCAGAGCAAATGAAATGTGCCAACTCAATGAATGGTTAACATATACGATAAATATATGTAAATTTAATAGTATGATATGATGCTGTGGTTCAATGACCAACTTCCTTCATCGTTCTACTAAATCATAAGATTTAGCTGACAGATATTTTTTCATGTCACATCATTTTGCATATGGTTCTAATACATTCATAAATTTTTTCCATGATACATTGAAAGATATGCTGAAATAAGATTTGATAGAGGTTAAGGATAGAAGAAAGGTAGCTTGCAGGATTGAACTGTTTTTGCAGCTACTGATCAATTATTAAAGAACACTAAGCGATGAAAAACATAGAAGCTAGTGTGCGACTTCAGCTATACTATCAAGTTGCCAAGGTTATTTAATGCTAGCTGTGCTGTTCTATCTCATGCAGATCTCAATCAGAAGCTCAGAGAGATCTTAGACACCCAGGATACACACAAAAAATTGCTGTTAAAAACTAAAATGCTAAGCAGTCTAAACATGGCCACACCACCACAAAATAGATTGTTTACGCCTGAATTGTGTCACCTATGTCTGGCTATCTAATAGTAGCATGCATCACAGAACTTGGGCAGAAAGCAGGTTACTCTGAAGAACAAGGTACTATGCCTACTTAAATGTAAGGAAAAAAAAGAGTTAATCCTTGTTAGAGCTTTCCCTACATATGAGGTATGCTGTCTTTGCAGAATATTAGGCAAATGAAAAATCTAAGAAACAGCAAGCCTAGTTAAGTCTGCTTAACAAACGTCAACGCCAAATAGCGTCTAAGCAGCAACATATGAATTCTCAGACTCAATCCCCTGCAGCAAAGCATGTCATCCACAGCAGCAGCCGCTAATGCACTGTGCAGTAAGATAAACAGACGGAACGCAGCTAAACAAACAATGATTAAGACACACGAAACAAGCAGTTAATTGCAGTGCAACTATGACAATCAACGCAGCATTGAAGCACTACACTATCGGATCCTACAGCAAGCCGTCAGAAATGCAAAGCAGAAACCTAGCAAATGATCCGTGCCAAGCGATTCAGTTGCAGTCACACGACTAGTCCTGCCACAAGTGATGGGTCTATCACCAACCACAAGAGGTCACGCGCACACAATTGACCAATTACCCAAATGCTGCAGCAATGCACACGCAGTGGCGGTTAAGGAGTCAAAGGACAGAGAGAGAAGGGAACGAACTGAGGGCCTCGCGCTGGATCTCTTCGAACGGCACGGGACATGGGAGGTTGAGGTAGTCCACCTTCTCTTCCTTCTTCTCCTCTTCCGGCTTCGGGGGGAGGATCCCGGCGAGCCCCGGCCCATACGGCGGCACGCCTGCAGGGGGAGGCGGCGGCGGCGGCACTGCGGCGGAGGCGGCGGATCCCATGGCGGCGGAACCCTAGGTCGGAGGTCCGGTTTCTGGGGTTTGGGGGACTCGCCTACCTCGCGCAGCAGAAGCGGATTTTCTCGCACAGCCCCTTTCTCTTCTGTTTGTCCTGCCTAGTTTTCCTTCTCTGCGACTGTGGCCCTGCTTCCGTGGGTTTTGGGAGGGTTTCTTTTGGCACGATCAGCGAATAAGACTATATTTCATAAAATTAAAACTTAAACTAGTAACAAATTTTAACCATTTCCAACACAGAATTACCAACGCCTACGATCACCCTTCTACCAGTATCCAGCAGCTTTCTTTTTCCTCCGGTTTATTCTTTAAACAAGTTCCTTCCACGTTTTCATTTTCATATTTAACTAATTAACTAAGGAACTACTTTCTCCGTTCGTTATTTGTTGTCGTTTCAGACCACATATATAAACTGAAAAACACTTAGCTAGCTCTGTCTGAATGACATCAATACTTGAAAGATCATGTTTAGAGCTACCACATTGCGTACATAAATTAATACTCAGGGATTTGCAAATTTAATGATGTTGCATGTTATATGATACAACAGGATTAGACGATCTTTAGTCCATGTGATGAAACTTTACCGAAAATTTTTAAACTAATTCAATTAGTTTTTTGAATGGATATGAAAGGGATGTGGTCATGTTGATCCACCGCCCATCAGCCAAATCCTTTGGATCGGTTGGTTTTGTTCTTTGGCTGCCGCTCAAAAATCATGATGACAAGGTGCCATTTTGGAAGAGGAACAAGCTCAAAATGACTACAAGCACACAAGTCATAGGCCAAGGCCAGACGATCCAGCCCTCACAGGTTGGCAGGCTTGACAAAAAGCCCAGTTAAACATGTGCTGGGCCAGGCCATAACGGCGAGCCTATTGCTTGTTTCCAAAGCGAATGAGTTTTTTCTTCTATTCGAAATTCGAAATGGCTGCTCACGCAGTCAAAGCTACTCAGTTACAAAGCTACTAGATGACCAAAAGTAACAGATAAGATCCATGATCCTTTCATTCAGTCTTAGAAAGTGATACGCAGATTAGATTTTTGTAAAATTATAAGAAAATATATCCGTCAACTGTCAAACTGGTTTCCATGCATTGGCGTCCAATAAGATCTTCATCCTTTATAATAAGTGTTCGGGCATTTGGTCCGTTTGGTCCGGCTTGTATGACAAAAACACTGCAGGTAGGGATTATGTTGAGACACTGTACGGCAGCATAGCGAGAAGCACCTTCCTCTCTCCTGAGTCCAAAATAAACCACCGAAGAGGTGAAAGTTGGATGGTTGGTGAAGCTGTGTTTAGGTCACCAGCTCGTATTACAGCACATTGCAAAAGCTGAAGCCGGCGTGACCTGCACCAAACGACCCTTTATCTAGTGGTACAATTGTTCATGCAAGCTGCCGTCAAATTAATTGTAGCGAGTAATTTACCGTCTCATAAGCCCCAAGAGGCAAGATGATGAGTACATGAGACTTTTTTGTACTCTTTACCTCTCCACCACGCTTGGACAAGCAAGCATTTGACAATTATCCCAAAAAAAATATAAGCATTTGACTTTTTGCCCCGCTTGTGGACACTCCAGAATGCTTCCGTACGTAGCTAAAGTACCTGTCAATAGTAGATGACGCGACTAATCTCCAAGCAACCCAAAGCAAGGTTTTCAAAATCGACGAAAACCGGTCGGTTTTCGCGAAAACCGGTGAAATCGGTCAGGTCCGATAAGTCCGGTTTACCGATTTTCGAATTTGAAATTTGAAAATTTGAAAAAATTTGAAACAAAAATATCGATCAAACCGACCGGTTACAGGTCGAAATCGGTCGATAACCGGTGAAAATCGATCGGTTATCTTTTCGCCATTTTTCGGTCCTGCGTCAAAAATCGACAAAACCGACCGGTTACCCACACAAACCGGTCGGTAACCGGTGAAAATCGATCGGTTTGGTCGATTTCGAATTCGAAATTTGAATTTGAATTTTCCGTCGAAAATCGACCGGTTATCGCGAAAATCGGTAAAATCGAGATTTTCGTTGACGGTCGGTTTTCTCAAGTTGGTCGATAGTGCAAACCTTGACCCAAAGTCTCTGTGTGGTGATTCATGCAGAGGCTCGTGACCGTGCAGGTGTATGGCTGTAAGCGCAGCTCGTTCGTTCGCCAGAAACAGAGCAGCCGCAGAAGAAGAACAGAGCACGCGCGCAGCGAACGAGCTGTAGCGTTGTTGATCAACTGTGCCGGCCGGGCCGGTAGCTGTTGCCATCCGATCTTCATGACCAAAAGTCGATCGATGCTTCGCCAGTAGTGCGTTCCACACGATCTTCCTCGTTCATTAGCTTGAGCATCTCGAAAACAAGATCAGCCACGTACTATAGGTCTACGGCTGCCTGCCTAATTAATGGGTTTTTTTTCGAAAGACCCGAAAACACTTGAAGTGACTAGGCGTGTTCGTTTCATTTAGGACTAAAGTTTAGTCTAAAGTTCTTGCTATTTAAAGGTATTAAATAAAGTGTAATTACAAAACTTTTTACAGAAACCTGAGCTACTTTGCGAGACGAATCTAATGACGGTAATTAAGCCGTGATTAGACGATGGTTACTGTAACATCACTATAGCAAAACATAGCTTAATTAGGCTCGTTAGATTCGTCTCGTAAATTAGCCTCCATATGTAAAAAGGTTTTATAATTAAATTTTATTTAATACTCTTAAATAGCAAGATTCTCTAGACTAAACTTTAGGACTAAAGAAAACGAACAGGCCCAAATGGTAGCTGCACGAGCATGACACAAAAGCTTTGTCTCCGCCACACAAACATGCTACTGGTGAGTTTGGACCCGTACAAACACACACAGTTGCGTGCAAAATGCGAAGAAAATGGCTGTTTCTTTCTCATTTAAAACCACTTAGACTATCCACCGTGTGGACAAGGCTTAATAATACAAGTCATACCGATGCCAGCTTTTCGTTTTGCGATGTAATGTGCAAAGTATGCACCCTCCGAGAGAGCCCACAGCTTAACTAGAATCTTTGTAAGTCCAATCGGAAGGAGTGCGCTCATTCAAACAATCAAGAAATACTAGAATCACAGAATTTATGTAGTATTTGAATTAAGTTGTTTTGCTCACCGACAAAGTAGAGCCCCTCGTCGTCATCTCTCATGCTGCTGCGTCAGTTTGCTTCTGCCCAGGTAGGTTAAGCAAAAATTGCACACAAATTCTGTTAGAAAGAGCCGAAACAAACCTATGCATGGCTCACGGCTGGCACAACCAAACCCAATAAGCTTACCCGGCAAGTCGAAATGGCTAGGAAAGCGAAAGCGACGCATCGATAGAAACCTCGTCTAGAAACACGTCGTTTTCTCAATGACGACTACTCCTCCGTCACCGAGGGTGCCACTGTTTAGAGCCTCTAAAGTTTAACTCTAAAGAGAATTTTATTATCTATGAGTATTAAATAAAGTTTAATGACAAAACCTTTTTACAGATGGGTACATCTTTACGAGACGAATCTAATGAGCCTAATTAATCTATGTTTTACTACAGTAACGCTACAGTAAATATCGTCTAATCACGGCTTAACTACCCTCGTTAAATTCGTCTCGCGATTTAGAGGGGGGTTCTGCAGTTAGTTTTGTAATTAAAGTTTATTTAAGACAAAAAAAATTTTGTTTAGACCCCTCTAAATTTTAGACTCTAAATCGCCGAACGCGCCCCAAATTCATAATCTCTCGTGGTGGCTCCATCGGTCTAGAAGCGGGCCAGGCCCCAATCATCCATGCAAAAGAAGCGCAGTGGAAAACCACGGCCGTCGTAGCAACAGAAGCGCAGTGGAAAAATTAGAAATCTCACTGGCAGGCCGGCTGGCTGTCTAACTACTGTCTGCCACGGCAGACTGTCCAACGACTTTCACTCGTGTTTTGTGGCGCTCAATCTCCCTTATTTTTCTTTTTTTTTTTAGGGAATCTCCCATATTTTTCATATTTGCTAAATTCAGAAACAATTTATATATGGTTTAATTACCGTTCATAAAAAAACAACTCTAGACTTGAGGTGTTTTTCTTTTTATATTAAGAAAAAATGAAACATGGCTTGCATTTGGTCATCTGTCACGGAGCGAGCCATCGTATTCGGAAGATTATCTCGCAGAATTTAGTTACTAGAGCCTGAAGTAATATAGATAGACTTTCCCGTAAAAAGGTGACGCGTGATGATTCATCACCTAACAAATCCATATCGATGCCCGCTTTTCCCGACCATTGACATCAAAATACCCATGCTCAGCTATTTTGGGTCATAGGTTACAGTCTTGCATAAATGCATATCCAGAAGATCGATCTAGGGCCACATATCTGTGATCATATATTAGACGATCCTCTTGTAAAATTCCTTTTACTAGAACAAAAAATGATACGCGTGATAACTCATCATTGTTTGCCTTTTTTGACAAGTTGGTCTTATTTTACTGTGCACTAGTAAATATGCACGTGCGCCACGCACGTGTTCAAAAATTGCATCACTTGACAGGACTATTAGAACTATGAACAACTTCACATGAAAGAATCATATATGACCAGCCGAAAGTTTTATCAACCACACATCACATTAATATGATTTCAACGATGAGATAGTACTTTGGAGTCTTTATTAAAACCAATTGAACAACGAAGTAAGTAGTAGTACAACAATAAAAACTTAAATGATTTGTGCATTTTTGTACCCTTCTAGACCATATCCAACTACACGGGCCAAGTACGCCGGGCATACCAACGGGACAGATTTTTTGAAAGAAAAAAAATACCGACGGGCCAGACGATGGAACAGGAGCATCTTTTCTCTCACCCTACACACAAATGTATAGTTTATATACATATACTCCCTCCGTCCCAGAATACTTGGCATTCTAGCCTCATCCAGTTTTCCCAAAATACTTGGCGTTCTCACTTCCCGAGACACCTTTCTCTCTTTCCAATACACTTTTCTCTCTTCCCAATACACCTCTATCTCTATCTCTCTCCTCCTCGTTTTCTGCGCACCTATTTTATTTCTCCCTTTCTTAATCTCCGTGCCCATGGCTAAAATGCCAACTATATTGGGACGGAGGGAGTAGTAAACAACTCTAAAAAGGCAAGGTAACTTGCAATACGTTTACACCACATATGCTCATCTCAGGAAAGAATCAACTAAAATCAAGACAATAACTCCTGGCATTGGTTAGAAATTATTTATGTAGTTTCGCTTGATGGATCTTGCTTCCAAAATATTATAGTACTAATGCACGTGCGTCACGCACGTTTTTAAATAATAACATCACTCGGCAGGACCATGAGCATTACGATGTACTTGACTATATTCACTTTGTATGATAGATTTAAAAATAATATCTAGGTTGCAATATATTATAATGCAGAAACATAATGGGCTTGTTTCAGACTTCGTATATCTAAAATAATTTAGTTTTACAATAGGAGAGTGTGAAGTAAGTTCATATATTGTACTCCCTCCAGTTTAAACTCAAACATATGTGTAGTTGAGAGTTACCGCGATAGTTCTTTGAATAAAAGATGATTCTGTATGCCAAAATGGTTTTATACAACAGATTTGGATGCATAGCATGTAGATATCACAAAAAAATACCAAGTTTCTTCTAACATGTATATTAAGAATTCTATGCTTTTATGATAACCATGTCTTATGACGACTGGGAACAGTTCTTGCACAACCATTACTTATTCTGATCGGATTTATCACAAAATTAGGCCTTATCGACAATAACACAATCACACACTACAATCAGATGTTCATATTGCCAATTGTCACCAAAAAAAAAGGAAGAAAGCAAAATTGCCATAAGGAGGTTTTGTACATGCTTATGGAAACAATTCTTCATATCAAAGAAACTCACGACTTAGCTGGAAAGCTTTTCACAGTTTCTCTAGAAAACCTCAGGTTTCCTTTCAACATTAATTAGAGATATTTGTTTTCAAAAAAAAAAAATCAGCACGTTACTTAGAGATTTCTGTATCTTTGTGTTTCAGATCTAAAACGAACTGCCCTTATCTATAATATTTTAATCCATATCAAGTATTATTGATAAAAGAAAAGAAAACACATGAATATTAGCTTTGCATAGCAACCCATCCATTCAGACTTTGTACACACTTCAAACAGGGGTAGCCATCAGCTTATAGAAAGCGATTGCATCACCTGTGTAGGGAATGCTATAGCAAGGTACAGGGTAGCCATGCCATCAACTGTTACTTTGGAAATCGATAGCCTAAAAAATGTTATCAGCTCTGCAATCAGTGTCGCTTGTGGAAGAATCAGTGAAACTTGTGCCATCAACTGTCAACTAAAGGAAGCTTTAAACCAGTTTAATTACCTCACCAGCTGGCTATCGCAACGTCAATGGGTACGTACTCCACCATGCTTGTGGTCCTTTAAATTTCATTAACCTAGAAAAATGAGAAGAATCAAACAAAAGAATGCTTAAATAAAAAGCAGGCATGAAGACCAAGCTTTTCTGAATACTTCAAAGAGGTATATAAATCATCACTTAATTAAATCATAAATCATCAATTGTCATTTCTTGAAATATTTTTTTTAGACGAAACTATTTCTTGAAATATAACAGAGTGAATTTGTTGGAACTGAACCCTGCATTGTAACTGAACCGCTAGGAATCCGACGCGTGCTAGCATTGTAAACATACGGGTAGCATTGTAAACTATCTCTAGGAATCCGACGCGCGCTAGCATTGTAACTGAACCCAACAACAATTCATAGTGTGTTACAAAGTTCTACCATAAAAACTAATCATAGTCGCTTGTACTACTTGAAGATCCAATGGAAAAGGAAACTCACTTGGATTTGTACCAAATTAGCATCAGATGTAGTGATGAACACTTTCTCTGCCCAGCAGCAGTGATGAACACTGAAGACAGCGGCAGCATCAACGCTTATGGCCTTCATTACAGAGAAAAAACGAACACTGCTCAAATCTAGCATCAGAATCAAGCATTTTGATCGGTCTGTGATCTAAAATTCATAATGCCATATAACAGAGCTTGCAAGTAGCAGTCCATTTCAAATATAGGAGCTGCACCTCTTTACTATGGCAGTGATCCTTCATCAAACTCCTGAAATATTTCTTCCGTCCCTTTCTGCTTACTGCAGAATTTGTTTCGTATAGAGTTCATTCAGAGTTTACTGTAACATGAAGAGAAAAATGACATATCACAAGTGCCCTGCCCTCACTATTGCACTGTTAGATATGAGCAATAGGATCTCAGAACAACATACCTCCAAGCAAATTGGATCTGCTTGGCCTCTGATTGTTGAAGAAATCTCAATCCTGATAATCTCTATGATTTGGAATCTCTGTAGCATGCCGTACCACCAGACAAGCATATGTGTCATCCTAGCAGAAATCAGAGAAGAGATCCAAAACCAAATCGCACAACCCAAAGAGATCGTCAGCCACTGGTGCAAATCGAAGGAGGAAACATTGTAAATCCAAGAAAATTAAATCCCCACCCACCATTATGTAGGCGATGTTGCAGAGGTAGGACGTCTTGGGGGTGGCGGAGCTCCTCCTCCACATCCGGCAGCCCTCAACGGCAGTGGGACGTCGCCTTCTCCCTCGGCAAGTCCGCGCGGCGGAGGCGGCTCTTCTCTGGCGGGGGGCGGCATTGCTCGGGGCGAGATGAAGCTCGGCACGGGGAGGCGTTCGTCCGGCGTCCGGCCTCACGCCGCTCCTGGTGTGGCAGGGCGACGCTCGCCGGCGGGGCTGGCTTCGATGGGAGCAACTCCTTTGGATCTGGATTGGCCAGGGTCCGGATCCGCGACGGTGCGGTGGCGGCGCGCGATGAGTAATCTGGAGGAGGATACGGGGAGGATGGAAAAGAAATCAAGAGGAAGGAAATCGATGCGTAATATTGGAAACTAATGCAAATCAGCCGCAGGAAAGGAAAGGTAATTAATTGGAAACACATTGCGTAGAAAGGGAAAGCAATAAAGATGAGAGGAAATCGGGGAGATGGGAATTGCGGCCGGGTAGACATGATCGCTGGTGAAAAAAGTCATCCGCGCGTCATCTTTTTTTTTTGCCTAGAAATGACATGAGCGTCACGCTAATCTCCTGGGCCCGCTGGCAGTAATTCTTATGGCAGGATCCAACGGTATTTGATTTGGGTTCCATTTAGATCAACGGTTGATACACATGTGGGTAGAATCTGGCAGGTAAAAATCATTTTCTTCCAAACTGGTTCTTTAGAGGTTTAGATAGATGTGTACTTGGCGCAATACAGAAGGGCGGCCAAAGCCATCTGTGAGTGACAGCACATTTGATGACCTTCTCGCAAAATTTATTTACGGGGCCCTAAGGTATGATACCGCAAAAAGGCGATGCGTGATGACTCATCACCTCCGTACTGATGCTCGCTTTTTCCACCGGCTGTTTTCTCGACTTACGGTGCACGCGGCAGTACAAGCCGGCCAGGACAAGATAATCACGGCTGTGAATGGACTGTAAAACCCCAATTAGTGAGTAAACGACGTCCAAATTAAAGAGAACGAAGAAAATCTAGAACCAGATTGACAGGCACCGTGTCGTGTCCTATCGTGTCTCTCCCTCGGCGCGTCACTGCGGTCGGTGGGCTGACCGGCGCCCAAAGCCGAAGCCATCTAGAAGTCGAGGTGAGATCAGATGGGCCTGTCAGGTCGAAGCTGGGAACCATTTTTTCCGCCAAAACTTATTAGCAAAACCGCGGGAAAACCACACACGAGAGGTGGGGTCCGTCATCCGTGTGGGCGGTGACGCCTCGCGCGCTCGTCCTTCGTCGTCCGTCCATTCCAGAAGCAGCGATCTAGAAGACCTCGTCGTCGCCCACGCATGACGCCACCACGCAAGCTCGGCGCTATATAAGCGGCAGGTCCGCAGCCTTGCGACGCCACGCTTGCAAAGCGAGTGCGAGACGGACACGAGGGACTGCTGCTTCTGCTTAGCTAGCCTACACACGTTGTCGTGTCACTTTCTAGAGTGGTGTTAGAGTTTGGCTGCTCGGCAGCGGGAAGAGGAGAAAGGAGAATTGGAGGAGATGAGTTCGCTGTGCGCGGCGAAGCCCGTGGTGGGCACGGGGGCCTTCGGCGGCGGCGCTGGCGTGGCGAGGTGCCAGCCGCGGCGGTCGCGGGTGCGCGTCGTGGCTGCTGCGGCCGCGGCGGCGCCGCCGCTGAGCTCGTCGTCGTCGACGGCGAAGGCGGGAACGATGTACGAGGTGCTGGTGGTGGACGAGACGGCGGGGCCGGAGGAGATCAAGGCGGCGTACCGGCGCGCGGCGCGGCGGTGGCACCCGGACGCGTGCCCCGGCGGCGCCGACCAGTTCATGCGCGCGCGGGAGGCCTACGAGGTGCTCTCCGACCCCGAGCGCCGCCGCGGCTACGACATCCAGCTCCGCTACGGCGGCGGCGGATGTGACGGCGACGCCGGGTACCGCGCGGCGAGGCGCGCGGGCTTCGCCGACTGGGAGGCGCAGCTCGCCGGGCTGCAGTGGCGCGCGGCGGACCGGCGCGCCGCCGGTCGGGAGACGTGGGGCAGCAGGATGCGCGGCCGGGCGGCGGCGCAGCCGTCGTGGTAGGCAGCGTAGTGTCCACGGCGTCCTCCTTTTGATAATCAATTTCCCCCCTTCTCTTCGCCTTTGCGACTTGAGAGCGGCGTGGTTCGTGAGCTTGTAATTTACGCTCTCCTCCTGCAGCGTTCATTTTGGCCTCTGCTTTTCAAGTGTAGAGGAGCGGGTACAAACTAGTGTGTACATAAGTAAATATTCACCGCTTTAAACAATCTTGAAGTCAAAATTTGCTCCTCATGCAGCACCACGTGTCCACCTTGTCATGTTGTGAGGCCTTAAAACTGTTCTTATCGACGTTCCTGTTAAAGGAAACCACAACAATTCTATTTTGAAACTAAAGCAGCCCTCGGACATATCGAAGAGTATACTGAAAAGAACCATGGCAAACGTGGAGTTCAAGCATATGGGAACGTAATACACATGTCGCGAAGAAGTTCATTCACCTATATAAGTTCATGAAAAAATTCAGGAAAAAAACACAGATTGATAGACCTATGATCATGTACCATCACATCAATTTTGAGTAACAAAAAATAGTGGGATATGCAAAAACAAAAGAAGCTCAATATATCTATGAATATGTGAGAGTTGAGTTTGTTCATGTCTAATCCACACTTTTTATTGCATCCTTGCACAAGTTTATGTGATTATATTCTCTACCAATCCAAGTTTTTGTTGAAATTAACTGTACATTGTGCACTTTCACGTTTTTGTTAACACTGGTAACAAAAAAAAAATTGTCAAGGGGAATGACCCTTGGTTTGGCAGGAAGTGTGGCCAAATGGCCCATCAAAGGGATATTTGCATAAACGGTTCACTTTTGGATAGCAATTACGAATTTGGTCTTCTTTTTTGAACTTTGCAAAAACGGTCCTGTTTTTTAAACTTAAAGCTGCCGTCAGGTCCACTTTTGGAATGCCGTCTAGTAAAAGAGATTTTTGGAATTAAAACAAATAAGAAAACCTTAAGGAAAAATGGAAAAGACTGTGATGCCCCTGGCCAAATTCCCTTCTCTCTCTCTCTGTGCCTCACCCGACCTCCTCCTTGCTCTCTCACTTTCGTTCCTCTCTCTCTCTTCAATGCTCCCAACCCTAACCCTAGGCTGAAGAAGGCGGCGGGGGAGCGCGCGGGCGCGGGCGGGGTCGACGCGGCGCGGGCTGGGCGTCACCCCGCGCGACGCGTGCGAGGGATGCGCGGCGCGGCGCTTGCAGGCGCGGGCTGGGCGTTGCGGCGAGCGGCTAGGCACGCGGTGCGGACGGGTGCGCGGCTGGTCGTCGCGGCGCGTAGCGCAGACGGGAGTGCGGCTGGGCTTGGCCTCGCGCGGGGCCGTCTGCCTGGGCGCAATGCTTTTGCTGTTGCCAGGGCAAAGCTCCTTCAGGGCATAAAGACAAGAAAGCACAACGTCAAAGAGAAAAGACGCTATCTGCGACATGTCAGACCACGATCTACAGCCTCCCTTGCCATCCTCCCCAAGAGATTGCTACGGATTCTGTTTCTGAAGCAGCTTTTGGGTATAGTGCTTTTCGATTCGAGCAACAACCAGCAAGATGTCTTGCTACATGAGCAAAGTGAAAGAGATGGCTACGGATTAGTGTGCTGCTGCATATCCCTTGTTCTGTTGCTGTTGCTTGTGACGACAGATAATTTTTGTTCAAAATTTAGCTGAACTGCTGCAAAAGTTGTTCAAAAAAAATGTTGTCAAATAATTTTCTGATTTTAAATTCATGTACAACATATTCAATCATGTAAATTTGGCTGAAAATTCATTCAAATATCTGAATTTTCAGTTTCATACCGCTAGTGCTCAAAACAGTACCAAATTTGCAAAACTTTGATAAAACAGGACCGGTTTTGCAAAGGGTAAATTGGTCTTTTTACAAGCCATTTAACACCGTTAAGAGCACTTAACGGAATAGGACTTGTTCATGTTTTCAGATTCAAAAAACAAGACCATTTTTGCAAAGTTCAGAAAAAGAGACCGAATCCGTAATTGGTATTCAAAACAGGACCGGTTTTGTAAATGCCCCATAATCAAATGCAGAGAAAATGGTGAGCAGAGAGCCGGAGGGACAACCAATCCAATAGGAGAATATTTTCTGTGTGATAACATTTGTTTTTCAGCTTATGTGAAGAGTTGACGTAGAAGTTTGATTCAAATTAGTCACCTAATATACATTTTATTAAGAAGGTCATCATAATTTGAAAGAAATATTAAGCGATACAAGAGGGCAGGCTCCTTTGGAACAAAATCACAGCCTGAAAAAAGTTTCACACAATAAAAGTCAATGACAAAGTTTCAAATTTTAGATATAAGCCCAACTATTAGATGTCATCATCCAAACTGGAGGTGTCACATTCGAACGCTTTCAACTGCACAGACTTTCTCCACTCCAAACAAATGCACCAGGCCTTAAACAGCAACACTGTGCAGCTTTCATCTTTTTTTAAATAGTCATCCACCAGCTTTTCACTCGTTTTCAGTTAGGACTCTCCCCGATCAAATTCGTCTCGCTCGGATGGGAACGAGTGCAACATTTGTACTACTAGATTGCGTAATGTTGCACTAAATTATTAACTAAATAAGGTACAATTTGACTCTCTAGACAAGCACTAAATCATGTTCTCAAGCCCATTGGTATATAAAAAGATACATTTTGTGCTAATAGTTGATAACAGCACCTCAGCTCACATCACTCACCGGCCCACTGGTGCCACACTTGCCCAGTTGCAACAGCCGCGTCCCGTCGCTGTCTCGTTCCGCCAGTATTCGGGTCGACATGCCTGCAGCAGCCAAACCGCTGCACGCTTCCCAGCCAGCCGACTGGAGGCAGGCAACTTCCCCCCCCCCCCCCCCCCCCCCCGGCTGTAGACATCATGACGGATATCCTCGGGAGATAAACAAGTGCCTCCACAACTTGGATAGTTGGGTGAAGCCACCTGAATATCAGAAAGAGAAATGTGCAAGGACGCCCGGCAGGCTGAACAATTCTGATATGAATCCTCTCCAGATCAAGCGAAAACAATGAACCGTTCCATTCAGCTAAGAGTACATGAAAGGACAGAGTCAAAGAATATACACATTCCATGCACCTACAGAATCCTAATACTATTCACCAAATCCTCCAATCACTTCCGACGGCAGCTAGTATGTTTCCCACCTACTCACCTTTGCTAGGTGCATCAGTACGACGGCTTCACTCAGGTTCCGAAAAAATGCGGTCCACTTTCTTCCTCAATCTAGTTCACTCTTAAGTAAACGAACAAGCGAAGTCCAAGACTCACATTAGAGTGAGTGTCACCATTCTTTATGCAACTTTAGGCAAAAGGATTTCCAGTTGATACAGTGCCAACAGGTATGTTCCTGAAATAACAAATGCTGAACTTCAGAAACAGCCAGGATAATGGTTTACACTATAGCAGGCAGAATGCCAGAGTTATACTTACCGCAACGGAGAGTTGGGGGCCTGCTCAACAAGACATGGTAGTCCGCCTGAACATGCATAGGTTGTTACAGTCATATCGGATGGTCTTAATATGCAGTAGAACAGTAATCGTTAACAAATGCTGCCTGGGAAAGCATTACCATGTGCTGCTGATGAAACATAACCACAGGGACTACTGGAGAACCATGCTTCAGGTAAACCATCAAGAAAAGCTGGTAAATCTGGATTAGGCAAGGCCTCTTGCAATGACCTCACGTCCATGAACTGCAGAAGGATCATGTAAGAAAATTGGTAGCCAGTGTAATCCAGAAATTTGGTTGCAAGTGAACCATGGTAGCCACATCACTGGATACAAACTGCAGGTTGGGAGCTGGGATTAAGACCAAGTTTTAAGTGTAGGTCATTATAACTTCCATATTAACGAACAGACAGATAGGATATTATTCAAAAATACAACAAAATATTTTGTCATCAGCACCAGTTCAAATGGTTTCCCGTAATATCTCGCACGTCTTTCTCCATGAAACCCTCGGAACTAACCAGAACCAGGAAAAGGAAACACAAGGGGAGGGGTAAAGAGGCAGGGGGGCCTTTTGCAAAGGGCCTTCCATGGTGGGCAGTGACGTGGATGCCATATCATTCCATTCAGCGGTCAAGTTCAGTTTTGAACTCATATGCACCACTTAAACATAATACGAGATCCGTTTGAGCAAATTGCAAGAAGAATGACCTACTTGCACCAACCATGCAAGTAGTTGTACTTGCCACACAATTTACTCTTATATTTATTTCCGTTATCTAAAAAAAAATACTCTTATATCTATTACAGAATATTCTGGAATACAGTGCTAGTTCTTGTGTGTTTCATCTATTGCCTAAGCCAACTTTCTTGGGGCTAAAATGCTTTGTTTTGGTACAATGACTTCTAAAACTGCACCATTCTACCTTTTAGTCCCGGTCACAGCCAAATCTACTTGTGCATTACTAAGGATACACATAAGTGACATACTCAATGGAACTTGAAATGAATGCAAAAAAAAAAAAAAAACTTGAAATGATACTACCAGTTGAGATGTTGAATGACGATTTAAGACCTAGAGAACTTTCTATACTATCAGAGCTCCGAGAAATATGCCGCATTTCCAGACGGCGCATCACTTTGCGCTGTTACAAAGATATGTCAACGGCGTTCTAGACTATAATTGAATTGTAGACTATATAATGCATGGCTTTTACAGCATCATATAATGGTGAGATAGTTTAGGCATTACTGGCGCATTTTACAGTTTGCAAGATTTTGACTCGTTAAGGGACAAAGCAATTTATGGACAGCGATGAGCATGCCCAAAAAAAAAGTAAAAGAAAAATGCAATAATTCTTTTAGTTTTACAAGCAATGGGCAAAATATAGTGCAAGCTAGAACCGAAGAAATGACATACCAGATTGGCAGCCTTTGGATCAGCATCAAAAGGAAGATCAAATGGATTGAACGACACCTGCTCAGTAGAGGTTCCTCCCTGCAAATAAGAGGTAATGTACAAATGCAAAATAACTTCAGAGACAAATTATATGTAAAATGTTAAATGACAGGAAATCAGAAAAGACATAGGGAACGGGACATACCAGAGATGGCTCAACAAACCCAAACGGTGTATTCTGCGATAATCTGTCCATAGATACTCTATGGGAGTCATCATCATGAGACTCCTACAGGTAAGGAAATAGTTTAGGGGTGGATTTCTAATAAACCATACAAAAAGGAAGAAGAAAAAAGATGTACCTTTGAAGCCACTGTAAATGGATTGCAGGGAATGTTTACAACATTTGTGCCATCAACACTTTGCGGCAGCTCACTTGGTGGATCATGAGCAACAATCCCATTTATATCATCAAATGCATGCCACTGCTGCAAATACACAACCATAAGGAACAATATGGAAGTTCCAAAGAAGCGGTTAAAACTCACATTCAGCAATCAAAATAAAAATACCATGTTAAAAGTCCAAAACTCAACTACCATATTGATGAATTTACATTATGTTCTCACCTGGGAACTATTTATGTCTATTGGTCCTTTAGGCTCTTGTGATCCGGTAGTCAGTAATGAAAGCTCTCCAAGGAAAGTGGATTGGGTACTATCGCCGGTGCCATAAGAAACGCTACAAGGCTGAGAAATAACAAAATGTTCAGATTTTAAACGTAGGATTTGAAGCAATTCCATGCTGGAACCTCACTGCAGTTAGCTTTTGCAAAAATGGTTTCACGCATTTTAAAAAATGCATCATACAATTAAATTTTCACATGGAACAAACCACATTTATTGCATTCATATGATGACAAAAAAAGAGGCCGTGAACTTGTCTAGTGCAACAAATATGCTCATCACCTGTGAAATGCTTGTATCAAGAGACTGATTGGTAACTGAAGCACTCTCCTTAGAGATCTGGAACCATGTTGGTTGATCATTTGGCTCAAATGAAAACAAATCACGACTTATGGCCTGTGTATCTTTTCCTGTGGCAGCAACCGCAGAAAACCCAGTGACTGAAGGTTGTTTTTCTTCAGGAGGTGTATCAAATGTAGCCCACCCAGCATTGTCCAATGACGGAGCTTCTGATAAGATTTTATCAGCAGATGGAGTTACAGGAGCCATATTGGCAAAAAGATCTATAGATTGATCAAAGCTATTGACAGGATGTTGCTGCATGACTGTCGGATTAAAGAGATCTTCATTTGCAGCGCTTATTGCATCAGAAAAGGCTACAAAACTTGGGGGAGTAGAATTTGTGGATTTCTGAGTTCCGCAAACATTATCATCCTCAAAAATCAAATCAGATAAGCTTGATTTACCCGATTTAACAGAGAATGAATCTACATTTCCTGCTGATATTCTCTGCGAGATAAACTAAAGATATTAAATATTTTATTGATGTGATAAGAAATTAAAGCTGACAGCTTTGATAATGACATCTTCAGCACCTGGGAATTAGCGAATACATGAGAAGTCTGTGCAGTCGATTGATCTTGCTGCACAGGTGCGCTGTTATCAAGAAAATTTGGTGATTGTGGTGACGTTCTAACTGCATCACCCATGCTTGAACCGGAGCAGTTAGAAGTCCTGGATCCACAACTCTCACTGCCAAATCCATCCTCTGACATCCTCTCATGCAGGCTATGAGGACTGTAACCAAATATGGAAATCTTCCCATCTTGCCCTCGATCTGAACCAGGCTTCCTACTCAGAAATGCAGATTGTTTGCCATTGCGTCTTTCTTCATACTGGTAATCATTAGGTGGGCTCTGAGAAAATGAATGGTAGGAGCTTGCCCTTCTATGTTCTTCTTCATGGGCCTTTTGGTTCTGCATAGATGGAATATACTTACTTCAGCAGTGTTTTTCTGGAGTAGTTTTTACAAGAAGTTTTATAATAAAACCAAAATGGACATCAATTGCAGATATGCTTTTTATATAGTCAATGACATCCATGAATACATAAGCAGCTTGCTAAAGCAACTGACTGTTAAAATTACAGACTGATGGACATTATTTTAGGGCAACGAAGAACAATTTTCAGGGAGGCAGACAACCATACTTCTAAGTTCTAAAATCCGAAGAAAAAAAAATACCTGTTTATCTCTTGGAGGTCTTTCAGAGAATCTCCCACCAGTGTACCTTCTCTCCACATAAACAGCTTTTATGAATTCCCTGAGACTGGTAATGTTGCTGCAACAACAGGTTTGGTCAGAGCATGTAAAGCAGGCACAAATAACACTGACTGAATTCTTATTTACCTGCTATCAGGAAGCCTCATTGTCTGGGTATCAAAGTCCTTTAAGAATGTTTCCCTGGCTCGCTGAACCAATCAACTGAACAGTTAGCACCTTAGCCAAAAAGGCATCTCCAATCTGCAAACAACAACACTGCAAACAAGGTGGATAGCCTCACCTGGTTGCCGCCCTTCTGGAGAGCCTCGACCTCTTGCGTGCTGAATGTCGACATAGAGACAGATTTCACACGGTGCGTGAACTCACGGCTACAAGTGCATCAATGTGTTAGGCTAACAGAAGGCAGCATTTGCAAATACAGTAGTAAGTGCTTTAACTACGGGTACAAGTTAGTAGTCATTCAGTAAGTTCATCATGCCAATTCCGGGATCTTAGCATTAAACTCAAAGCCTCCAATACTAAGTAGAACAAAACTCCATCGATGCGTTGGATATACAATGCTTCCCAATTCCACAAACAGAAACTGAAAACAATTGCTCGGGGCCGACCACACAAGGAAGGAATCCAATGACAGGAGCGGGGAAGCCAGCACTCACTGGATGCCGCTGCAGGAGATGCAGACGAAGGTCCAGAAGCTCGTGCACACATACTGCGGCCCCTGGATACGAACCCGCACAACACAAGGAGGTGAGTAAAACGTAAAAACATCGAGCATGGGCACGGTTCAGACGGACAGGATGATGAAATGTGGGGAACGCCTTACGAGTCCGTTGCAGTTGACGCATTTGCGGTTGGGCGGCAGCTTGAGGAGCCCCCGCACGATCCGCTCGTTCCGCTCCTCCTCCTTCCTGGACCCGGCCGCCATCGCTCCGTGTCGCACCCGGGGAGCTCAAACGGCGCTGCTCCGGCAGAATACGACGGAGAGACTCCCCGACCGCTCCCCCGAATCGAGCGTGGGACCCGGCCGGCGATCTCGACGCGAGCGCCGCGCGATTTCTACGGGACGGGGAGCCGAGCGGAGCAGACGCCGGAGTCGGGACTCGGGAGTGAAACGGGTGCGGTTTTTTTTTTTTTCCTTTGTAGCGGAAGCGGTGGAAGCGAGGCGCGTGGGAGGGAGTGGCGTTCTGTCTGTCTTGGTGTTGGTTTTGTGCCCCGCTGTCCTGTGTTTCGAATTCGGCAAGCGTTGTTGTGCGGTGCCTGTGTCTGTGTGTGACCGGTGGGGACGGATGCAAAGCCAGCGTGACCTGTACGATGGTAGCTGCAACGGCTTTAATTTTTAAATAAGCAATGGTGATTATATGCTGCCTAGAATAGCAATATAGTATCTTCTCTTTTTTCTCCCTAAACTAAATGGCAACGTATCCTATGAGAATCAGGTTCGTGTGAGAACTATGAGAACTTCAATCTAGGCCATATGATCTTGATCTAATAGGACACATAAATTCAGGTGGGAGGGGGATGTGCAAAATCACCGCCCATTTTTGTAAATCCCCCCTCCCGCCTCTCTCTATGTACCCTCTTGAATCAAGATCATGTGGCATAGATTAAAATTCTCATAGTTCTCACACGAACCTGGTTCTCATAGGATACGTTGCCAAACTAAAGTGCCCGTGATGTTTGTTCCGATGGGTCGTCGCACAAGCAACCAATTCTCCCCTTTCTAGATTCCTTTTTGACGTAATTAGGTTTGATTTTAAAAAGTACGCTTCAATAAACTAACGTAACCATGTGGAAACTTTTGGACGACAGTACGGAAAACGGAAACAATACCCCCACAGAACTGATCGGCATGGACCCATTGTCACTCCTCGATAACCTACGGCAATACGCGGGAACGTTCGTCTTCTTCCACCGTTCACATCGCAGCAAACACTTGTTGAAGCCAAGAATTGCAGCTGTAGAAAACAAGAAGCCTGGATCGAGTGATCTAGCCAAAAGGCCGGCAAACTTTGGTGGTTGAACAGCTATACCGAATTCAGCTAGATCTCTTCCTTGTTAGGTGCACACATGGATGAGCGTTGGCACCGTTGGGTTTGAAGTTTGATCTGGCACTACAGCCAGGATCAATTCACAACCAACAATATCAAATGGAAGGTGCAACCGCACATGATCCAAATCCATAGATCCAAGGGCGTGGTCCTCGATGGTGCCATTAGATCTCCCATTTTCTTTCTTCTTTTGAGCATCGCTAGATCTAAGTTTCTCGACTTTAGATGGTGTCATGCTGAGCTGTTACAGTTTGGCGTTGATTAGGCCCGAGCGCCCCCATTCAGTTTCTCGACTTTTTTTTTTCCTTCTTCTTTTTTGATTATTTTTTGGGTCGGGCCAGAAATTTGTAGCCCAATTTTTTTTGAGATAAATTTGTAGCCCAATTAGACTGCGCAGCGGTGTCTTGGTTGGGCCTTTCAGGATGTAAAACGGGCTGAAGTTTTACAACGTGAAGAAGGCCTCCTCATTTTCAGCCCACTAGGCTACGGTACTCGCGCAAACAAGCATGCGTCGGCATCGCCGCTACAGGGGGCACGCGTCCTGCTTCCCGTACGTGCGACGCGCCGGCGCGTACGTGTCACCACTACCTGTCCACTTACATGAGTCACACGTGTCCACTTCACGGTGGTACGTGTCACGCTCTCATTTCTCGCGCCAGAGTATATTACATGCTTCACCCTTGCACGGCCTCACTCAGCTCACTTCACAGCGCTTCCAACACACTCACTGCAACACTACTAGCTCATCACTAGACCAGCCAGACAAAGGCTCCGATCGAGAGAGTCTTTTGCACTCACCACCACCGACCAACTCACCATCGTCGTGATGGCGTCGAGGCAGGACAGGCGTGAGGCGACCGCCGAGGCCAACGCGCGGCGCGCGGCGGAGGAGCTCGCCCGTGCGCGGGACGAGCGCGTGGCGCAGGCGGAGGTCGACGCCCGCACGGCCGCCGACGAGATCGCGCGCGCCCGCGCCGACCGCGGCAGCGCGCTGTCCGGCGCCACGTACCACGACACCGCCGCCGCCGCAGACTACAACCGCGGCGGAGGCGGCGGGATCCTGGAGGGCGCGAAGAACTTCATGAGCGCCGTGGGGCGCACGTTCGGCGGCGCGACGGACGCGGCCGCCGACAAGACGGCGCAGACGGCGCACGTCACCGGGGACAAGCTGGGCGAGTACAAGAACTACACCGCCGACAAGACGAGCGAGACGGCGGAGGCGACCCGGAACAGGCTGGGCGAGTACAAGGACGCGGCGGTGGAGAAGGCGACGGAGGCCAAGGACGCCGTGGCGCAGAAGGCCGGGGAGGCCACGGAGGCCACCAAGAACAAGCTCGGGGAGATGAGGGACGCCGCGGCGGACAAGGCGCGGGCCGCCAAGGACGCCACCGCGCAGAAGGCGCAGGAGACCAGGGACGCCACCGCGCAGAAGGCGTACGAGACCAAGGACGCGACCAAGCAGAAGGCGTACGAGACCAAGGACGCCACCAAGCAGAAGGCCGGGCAGTACGCCGACGCCACTAGGGACACCGCGCAGGAGGCCCGGGACAGGGCTTACACGGCCGGCACCCACGACGTCGATAGGTATGCATATTTGTGCCGGCGCAAGCACATCGTCGATATGATGCTCAATCTTTCTTTACGTTACTCTATCTCATTTTGCATCAAGTTTAATTACCGTACGGGTACATCGTTCGCAGGAACCAGGGTGGGCCGGGGCTGTTCGGCGCGCTGGGCAACGTGACGGGCGCGATCAAGGACAAGCTGACGATGGGCGCCGGCGGCGTACAGCAGCAGCAGCAGCATCACGAGGTGCGTCTTGGCGGCGACGACGAGCGCGCGGTGAAGGAGCGCGCGGCGGAGAAGGCCGCGGAGGTGTACTTCGAGGAGAAGGACAAGCTGATGCGGGAGCGCGCGGGGGAGCGGGTGGAACGCTGCGTCGAGAAGTGCGTCGAGGGATGCGCCGGCTCGACCTGCGCGCACCGCCACGGCAAGATGTGAGCACGCGGTGGCGTGTGTACGTGGCCGCCCCGCTGCTACGTGCCTTGCCCGTGCCGGTCCTCCGTGCATGGGCGAATAATAAACTGCTAGTGCTGTGGGGTGGTAGCGGCCTCGAAGGGCGTCTTGTTTCAGTCGCGCTCTTTTCAAGTTTCTAACTTTGTTTTCTAGTTTCCACTACTACTACCTTTGTACGTTCCTCAAAGTAAATGCTTACGTTGTTCAGCTTTGCTTTTAAGACCTTGCGGTATCGTTTGTATGGAACTAGCAAATCGGTTGTGTCAGTGTCACGCTGTTTCATAGTGTACGTGGCCGCGAGCCCTTGTGAAGTGGTTTTTGATGCTCGGTGTGTGGCCCGTCGGGTCGGCACGTGCAAAGGCCGTCCTTATCGTGTGACATGCAACTTTTTTTTTTTTTGCGGGAACATGCGACTGACCTCTCAAAGCCTATCGCCTGACGTCCGCAAGCGGTGCGGCTAGGCCGCAAGTCCGCTCGTTCGTCAGCTACATTCGACCATTTCGGGACTTCCGGCAACCGGTTGGACATTCGGGATTTTCAGCTTCAGCTGCTAGTGTCGAGAAGCAACGTTTTCCCGGACGGGAAATCGCGTCCTGGTAGTCAAATTCCGAGAGAGGCATGACGAGACACGAACATCTGCTAAAGCAGGGGCAATGATACAATTATCCCAAGACTTATATGTACAAGGTTTTGAGGGAAGTTCTTTGTTGCGCGGGAATCGACCCGGTCTGTGCCTAGTGTGCGATATAAAATTCATGGGATTATAGGCTTATCTTGTACAGGTCATGATGTAAAGTGTAGTAGTACAACTAGTTCCAGTTCTTGTGGCACTTCGTCTTTGTTCATCATTTTGACCACATGCCGAAAATAGGAACCTCATGTCAGAGAGCGTTGGAACGTGTCGTGCTCGCTCCAGGGCAAGAAATGCGTTTTCAGTTTAAGTAACTGGGCCATATACCGTAATCAGTAAGAAACAACAATCTTTTGTTCAGACTTCTAAATCTGCTCCTCAAAGGAAGTTTTGGTTCAATATACCGCAATAAAGGCTTTTGATGTTTTTATCGGTACAAGATTATGGATTTCCAACTACCAGTTTCCCATTTGGGGCAGCTAATGCTTCTGGGATAAAAATATTCAGATAGATAAAGATGAAACATATTGCTTTATTTCCTTGAATCAGCAAGTCCAATAAGCTAATTCACGATATGTACAAGGAATCATCGATAAAGCCTCAAATATCCCTCCCAAATCTACAAGACAACATATGCACCAAGATAGCCACAAAAGGAGGGCCAACAATGCATTTAGAATACAGAAATCAGCATAATAGCATCACATCAGCATCTCAAGTTCTCCGGAATATGCACCAGCTCAGGTTTAAGTTACTTGTCCAGCATAGTGTACGACGGCAGGTCCTTCACCGCCAGTACATCCTCCAAAACTAATTCGCGCTCCAACTGAGTTCTTGTAGATTTCAGGACCTCCTGGTATAACAAAAAGGAAAAAAGGGTAAGAATGTGCCCATCTCAAAGGTTTCTACAAAATGTCAATTTACTGACCAGACCAAAGGCTTACATTGAATTCCATGTAAGAGGCGCGTTTCACAAGCCATTGAGCATCAAGCAGCCGAAAGGCCACACAGTACAGGTGATCAAACGCATTCTCATCTTGTCCAAGCAGTTCAAGGAAACGAATTCCCGACTTTGAAGATGGAACAGCTGCACAAATCAGACACCATAAAGCTAGGAAATAGGAAGTATGCCCTTTTAGCGAAGAGGATTTGACAATCGAAATATTACTTGACTGTAGGTCCAACATCTGGATCAGCATGAAGGAAATGTTGATACCAGCAACAGCAAAAGGGTACTCCCAATCTGATCTCTGCCCTTGCACTTTGTTCAGAAGCATCTGAAACGAATTCTGCACCAGAATATATATTTAATAATGAATGATAAAAAATCAAGCAAACCAAAAAGACAGCAGGATGTCTTAGTTATATATATAAGATATTTACAGGGTAGTTCCTAGCAAAAAAGATGAGGTTCTCCAACGATATGAGTCCACCACCCCTGCATGGATGTGATCAATATTAGATGGTTTTTCAACCAAGTAACTATAACAACAAAAAAGAACACTGGCATGTGATATTCAAACTATTAATAGAAGACCTGAAATCAGTAGCTGGATCAGTGCCTTGCCAACCCATCTCTTTCCATAATTCTGATTTCAGCGGAGGAATTTCACGACTGGGGTAAGCTAAACGCCATAGTTGTCTCAAGGCATCCTAATAACAACAATGCAGATCAGTTACTTCGCTCGAATGAGAGGACACCAATGTGGAATATCAATCCAAATAGGTTATACATACTTGATGTTCAATACGGGAGCCATCAAAAGGGATCTGTAATCTGCGCTTCAAAGAATTCAGCCTTTCTTCCTGGAAATAAAGGTTCAGTACTAACCAAATTAGTGTATAACTACTGTGTACTTTTCCTCTATACATTACCTGCAAAGGGCTAAGATACACTGGACCGTTTTGGTTATCCAAAGAGAAGGGAAATAATCTGCCAAAAATTGATCCTGAGCCTGAAATAATACTTGCTGCGAAGAGAACATAAAACGCATACATCAGTGCTTTTAAAAGAATCAAGACTCCCAGACTCACAGTTCAAGAAACAATACTAACATAATACAGCAATACAAGTTAGGAATACGAGAAAGATGGCCGTCCTACATTGTTGAAGTTACGAATTCAAATACGCTGAACATTGCTAAACGAATGCCTAGATTTTTATGATTTTTGAAACAGTATCACAGTAATGACTCAGACATGGACTTGAAAAAAATCCAAATTTATGGGAAAAGTAATGCTTCTGAGTAGGTTATCCAATAAAAAGGAAAAAGAAGAGAACGTTCCGCAATACTTTTTAAAATGATGGGAATAGGAATGTGAGGCAGACTATAGCGATACGAGCAGCAGCATCCATTACTCCTTAATATTTGTTTCTATACCAGCAGTTGATCTAGCAAGTCCTAACTTTCAAAGCACAAAAACAGAATGAAACATGTGCACAACTCAGACAGCGGCACTTTGACAGTAACCACTGCTCTTGAGATAGGGATTCAAATGCAAGACAAGAAAGTTAGTTCTTTCGGGAAGCAGGGAGATGCAAATTTCACATGATAGCTTGGTTTCTAGGCCAGAGAACTAGTACTGATAACTTGATTCCAAAAAGTCTGTCTGATCCGCAATGACTAAGAAAGAGTGCTGTCAGCTTGTTCGAGTCAGCAGTTATGCATACACAGTGAATAAGTGAACATAGACAATATTGGTCCGGATTGCCAAATCTAACATATGGTAAGTAGGTTGCTAAACAAAAACTACTAACATATGCGATAAGGACCAAGGACGACAAAAGGATTGATCTATTCCCATCACAAAACTTGTAAACTGAAAAGGATGATAACAATCCAATATTGTCAAAAGGGCTAAAATAAACATTACCTAACCACTGCGCCCATTGTGCAATTAAATTTGAGAAAAGAAATGACCAGTGCAGTTGTTCCTTCTTTCTGTCATCATCCCACAAGTCCTGCCTTCTAGGATCATACACCTATAACAGGCCCGGAAATTTGTCAATACAATAGCAAAAGATATAGAATTCCGCATTTACCTATACATTAAATGAAAGGCTTGATGAAATTTTAAACAAAAGGGCAAACCTCTGATCCACTATTGTCATCGCTGGACCTCCCTAGCAAAGGCTCATTAAGGTAATCAACACCAGATATATCAACATGCTCATTTCTCCTTCCATCAACGTCACCGTGATGGAGCCGCCGCCTCAGATTGCTAGTTGACATGATGTTGCACTAGCAACTCAAATTAAAAATCTGCAGTAAGAGGGAAAAATATAGATGAAGATCAACATCTGTTAGCATAGAAGTGTGGCTTCTAGCATACAATGCAAGATTTTATCATGCATTTATGTGCAAAACTCTTAAACCATAAGCTTCACAGTTTGTAAAACTGCAATGTACTAACATTGCAACAACAATCTGAAATGCGGTTTCTACCAAACAGTGGAGTACATGATATCAAAACTTGAGGTACCAAAGCCACAGAAGTTTCAAAGAGTCCTTTGGTGTAAAAGACATCCGACGACACCAAACAAGAATATTTGGAAAATCTAAACGCTATGATTCAGGGCTAAGCTTGAACAATCCTAAAAAATACCCAACTGACGACATAACCCCTACTAGTTACGCCAATTTTCATTCACAATGCAGCAATCCCACCAAGCTGCTCCCCCCCCCCCCCCCAAAAAAAAAAAAACTTCAAAACCCTACCCCCTATGCATCTGATTGACCTACTGACGCATGTAAACCTCGAGCCAACAACAACTCTACCGGAGCAATCAAAACGGCGAGAACAGAAACTTAGCAAGGCTGTGAGAAGCATCGCATCAAACTCACCGAAGTTCCGGTACCGGAGGCGCGGAGGAGAGGAGAGGACAACGAGGCTAAGCTGTTCTGCGCTGGGGGAATTCGGTGCGTGCAGAGAGAGACGACTTTGGGTGGAGTTCGGAGGGCGATTCGGCCTCGAAGCTTTAAAAGCGAGGAGAAGAAGAAGAAGATAAAAATTGGAGGGGAGGCGGAGTCGCAGACGGACAGGGGAAAGGAAGGAAGCTTGGGGAGAAGAAGAAACTTCGGTGCAAAGGCACTGTTGTGTTGTTGACTCGGTTGGTGCGGCGGCTGTCAGACAGCCGGGAATCATGGGCTGCAAGCATTTTTTGTGGGCCTTGGGCTAGTTTTGTTGGGCTGGAGTCGGTGCGTGGGAAGAACGAGGCCCGAAAGTTATTCAAAAATCGAGCCCAGACGCGCCGCGCGCCCCTCGTAACATGGCGCCTCTTTTCCTTCCTCCTGAGTCCGACACCAACACGCCGTTTCCCAATCGGATTCAACACAATTCGAAACCGGGACGGAGACTGCTGAATCGCGTTCATCTCCTGGATAACTAGCGAGGGATCACCCGGAGGCAAGCATCATTCATCCGTGGAGTTGCGCGGCTCCGTCGTAAGCGAGAGATCACGCCACTCCGCGCGCACGCTCAGGTGAAATCGCGCCATGGCCGCGCACGTCCGTGGCGTTCCCGCCGTCCGCCTCTCCAGCTTGCCAGTACGTTCTCCCCCCTGCTCGTCAACAACGTCCGATCGCGGTGGCTCACACCGACGGCGTAATTCTTCTATGCAGGGGAAGGGTTTTGATAATACAAGAGCTTTTACTCCTATGCAGGAATGATGTTGACTCGATTATGGGCACTTTTGCAAAAGGAAGAGGTGCTTCCACAGTTTGCATGGGAATTTCGTATACTTGAAACCACTTCGATGGAGATTTTTGCTTCTAATGGCTGGTGTTTTAAGTAATAGATTTGGTTATTTTTAGCTTTATGGCTTCACTTTTATTGTTTTATGCCCTCTGTTGGAGAGGCGCTATGAATACATATGCAATCCTACGAAGAACCTACATGAGTAATAACAAGATGCCATGATCGAAAAAATTTATGAGTTTTTATCCAGTGTTACACTATCACTTATTATTATTATTATTATTGCAAGGACGTTGTCACAGTCACTTACTCTACCTTAATTTGTGCGAGTGCGACTGGTACAACGTTGGAACTTGAAGTCTCGACCTTGACCTCGGACTCTTGCCTATATTAGCATCGATCGAAGTCTTTAAGCCAAGTTGCCAATTAGTAAAAGTATTTAGCCACTTGCAACGTACTCACAAATTATTTCAAGTACAAGCACTTTATTCCTAGTCTTTGCCTCTTTTGGAAGAATATAATGAAGCGATTTCAGATTAGTTTTACGCATGATTTACAAGCCAGCAACGGAGATATAGAGTACATAACCCCATCCCTATTTTATTAAATAACATCACGTAGATTTTTCAAATAACCAACATTGTATATAAAAATACAGATGGGGTATATAGCTATGGGGAAAACGAGAATAATCTCTTGGTAGAGTGCTGGAGTCGGAGAATACGAGTACCACATAAGTTTTCCAACTTGCATATATGAGCAATGCACATCAAGTGGATTTCTGGCACATAACTTTCAAGTATGAGCACTTTATGCCTAGTCTTTGCCTCTTTTGGAGTAATATAACATCGCAGTATCAGAGCGTGACATGGCTTGTTTGCAAGCCAGCAACAAATATAGAGTACATAACTCTGCCCCATTTTTTTAAATAACCTACTACATTTTTCAACTAGCCAACATTATTCATAAAGAATCCAGATGGAGTATATAACTAGTGGCAAGACGAGAATAATCGAGGTAAAGGGCTGGAGTCGGAGAATATGAGTACGACATAAGTTCCAACTTGCATGAGCAATGCACATCAAGTATATTCTGGAGATAATTCCTTCCTTGGCCCTGAAACAAATCATGCTTCCCTCTGTGGCCCTTTAAGAATCGAACTTCCCTATACGACCCAAACTTCATTTTTCATTCCCTATTTGGCTTTTTATCACTTCTGTTAAGTTTACCGCTTACACACCATACAAAATGACTTCAGTACCCTCATCTTTTCTTCTCATCCTGTCATTAGCATGGTTTGTGTAAAATAAAATAAAATATAACTCGGTGGGGAGAGAGGCTTGTGCACCTGGCCTGCGGGCGCTTGTGCGAGGGCGAGGACACCTAGAGCGCAGGCTCGGGTGCCGCCTCTGCGCTTGCTGCGGGCTCCAGCGTCACCACGAGCGAGGAAGGCCGCAACGCCAGACGCAGGTCACCGCCATCGCCATCCGCGCCACGCTACGTAGGCCACCGCAGTCCGCTCCAGGCAATCGCCATTCGCGCCACGAGGCGCCGGGCCGTAGCAGTCCGCTTAGCCACCACCCTTCTCCAGTTCTCCCTCTATTGCGTGAGACGCCGCCTTCGTCCGCGCCATGCTGGGTCGTCGCGCCATCCACCAACCTGCTCCAGCGCCCCGTGCTCCCGCTGCAGGGTCACGGCCGTGGCGCCCTTGGTGTCAAGCGCGGCCTGGAGCGCGGGCCTTGAGGGAGACGAGGAGCCAGCGCCGCTCCGCCGGCCTCTATCGCCCCGCGCTAGTGGCGCGGGCGAGCCTGCCTCCGGGCCTGCAGGTCCGATTGCGGCGGCGCCGCCCTCCATTCGCCGCGGCGTTCTTCTCTCTCTCTTTTTTTTCTTTTTTCCTTACCAATCGCGGCTGCGTGCGTTACAGAGGAGACAGAGAGAGGGACGAGGGTAATTTGGTCGTTTTGCATTGCTCCAGTGTCATGTTTCACGGTAGAAGTGACGGAAGGTCACAAAAGGAAGGGAAAATTTCTTTTGGTCCTCGTAGGGAACTTCAGATTCATGAGGGCTATAGAAAGAAGCTTCATTTCTTTTGAGGCCACACAAGGAATTTCCTCTATATTCTGGCACATAACTTTCATTGTTAGAACGCTTTAAGTACGTAATAGAATAATATTGAGTTCTACAGTTGAGACACCATGCGCTGACTATTCAGAGAGCTACTCCTTCTGTTTTTAATTATATGACACCATTGACTTTTTTTTGTTACTTTGACCATTCGTTTTATTCATAAAAATTTATGCAAATAGCTAAATGTATAAGTTAATCTTAAAGTGCTTTTGATGATAGATCCAACAATATATATTTCACGTTAAGCAACTAATTATTTTCATATATATTGTTGATCAAAGTTCAACAAAAAAATCAACGGCGTCATATAATTAAAAACGGAGGGAGTATATAATAGGGAAAAAAATGAAACAAACAGATAAAGTCATGTTGCCGGTATAAAGAAAACCAGCATTATTATTCAAACAATCCGAAATCTTTATGCTTTAGTGGTGAATCGAATTAAGCTTTTTGTGAATGCACATCAATCATAAAATTGTGATGCTCACGCTCTCCATCCAGCGTCATTTGCCCAAAAGCCTTGCAGCAAGGTACTAATAAGTCCCCAATTAGTAAAAGCAAGGATCCATGCATAGAGACCGCCCTATGCGCTGCTTGTGAAGATTTAGCAAAGTCCCATGCGTAAATTATACTCGACCTGTTGGGGTAAGACCGTCTCTGACAGCATTTGCTTAAGGAGAAGAGCCTCTCACGCAGACCGAGAAAACCCCCGAACCCCCTCCCTGATCCTACACAGGGACTCAGCTGGCCGTTGTGAGCTCCGACGCGAGTCTTTACCATATGCTTTGACCCGAGGAAGGCGAGGGGATTTTTTTAGTGCACTGCAGGTATTTCACTACAGCGCACACGCGGCACTATAGTGCCGCGCGGGTGCCGCCGCTCGAACCCGGGCCGACTCGCCACTCGGACAACCGAGCTTTGGCTCCCATGCGTAAATTATCAGCCTAGTGCTGATCATATGTGCCCCCCCCCCCCCAAAAAAAATAAAAAAAAGAGTCATATGTGCCCCCCCTCACACACGCACACAAAAAATAAAAAATAAAGTGAAGGAAGCAGGATGATTGTCCAGAACTGTGTAGGATTCTCTTGGCCACTGTAGAGAAAAGGGAAGTCACCCGCGTGAGCTTATTTGGAGCTTTCACTAGTACTCTCTTCATCCCTATATGTAGTTCGTTTTAGGATTCAAATAGGAAAATAGCGGTAGATGCAAAAGACTGCATTACCCCTTCTAACAGTCAGAAAAAATCCACTGAAGTACAGCATGAAGTAAAGGCATTAATAAAGTGAAAGAGAAGTTTCCACATGAGACAAGCACATGCATGTGCAGCCGGCCATCTAAAAAAATGTTTAACTATTCCACATGCATAGCAACCACTCACTTTACCGCCAAGCACAGCGTGCCAAAATTATTTTACCGCTCCAACAACGCACATGGAAACAACAGGCGTCAAGTTCAAAAGTCAAAAAGAATTTGCACAGACGCACCCTATATAAGGCCGGTAACAGCTGACCTTTCCTAATCTGCTGTACACACACCAGACAACACCATGGCAATAGATCTAAACATCCCACCAGCTGAAGAAGAAAGTGACGAACTTCACCATTTTGGTGCAGCCTTTGAAGATCTTCATGAGGCTTTTGGAGGGCAGGAAGGAGACCAAGCTGCAGGCCTACAGGACCAGCAAGGGGTTTTTCCTGATGTCAACAATGACCCATACAACTCATGTTAGTCATGATTTAGGCCCTGTTCGTTTTATAGGGGTCTAAAATTTAGAGGGGTCTAAAGAAAAGAATCTTATCATTTAAGAGTATTAAATAAAGTTTAATTACAAAACTAACTGCAGAACCCCTGGTCTAATTCGCGAGACGAATCTAATGAGGGTAAGTAAGCCGTGGTTAGACGATGATTACTGTAGCATACTGTAGCAAAACATAGATTAATTAGACTCATTAGATTCGTGTCGTAAAGATGTACCTATCTGTAAAAAGGTTTTGTCATTAGACTTTATTTAGTACTACATTCTTTTTATTTAGAGGCCTCTAAAATTTAGCGCTAAAAGAAACGAACAGGGCCTTATTTGACATCAAGATTGACTCATGCAGTCAGAACTCAATTTTATTTGCAGCAACTGTCAAAAATATCTTAGCACCTGACTTTTGTTTTTTTTTCCTCTTGTTACCGGGGGCGGAGCCAGGAATTTAGTATGAGGGGGGCCAACCAGCAATTATAAGGAGTTGAGGGGGGCCAAGCTGAAAATTTGCATGCAATTACATGGTGAATTCCTGTGTGCACTACTAGTGTTCAGCTAGCATAGGGGGCCAGGCCCCTGCCCGCCCTCCCCTGTCTCCGCCACTGCTTGTTGCCATCTACTCCTGCTAGATGATTTTGATGAAATGAATCCCTATGATGATGGGCATGCAGCACTTTACTTTGACCTGAACATGGAATCCTTTGATGATGAATCAGGTAGCATATAGAATAGTTAGAACATTCATTTTTAATCAAAGCATATTCATAGTATGAATTTGTTGCTGCCATTGAATAATTTTGGTTTCACATGCCTGCAATATAGATAGTGACCTTGATGTGTATGCCGACCATGTTGATGTTGTCTTCGAGGAAGAGGAGCTCCATGGGTCCAGTGATGACGAAGAACATGTCATAGGTGCATTCATGAAACAGAAAATAGATTAATTTAGTGCAATGTTACCAGAAACATGAACCACTTTGTTACTAAAACATGCAGAGAAGTAGGGAGGAAATGCAACGAACATGAACCACTTCGGTTGTCAGGATTGATTCCACGTGTGGGTCCCACGCTTCCTAGAAGGCTTTATATTTAGGGAAAAATCTATATGACTAGAAGGCCTTATATTTAGGGACGGAGGGAGTATATGTTACCCTATTAGAATGAAGTCCCTTACACATTTGGCATATTAGGTTGATGAGACTTTGTACCAACGTAGTACTAGGACAACAGAATCTAGGATGAGACGGCAGAGAGTTTTTTTTTTTTTTTTTTTTTTTTTTTGAAGGGAGACGGCAGAGAGTTGAGGGAAAGCAAACAAAGAAAAAAAAATAGGGTTTATTTATAAGCACACACGAATGAAAGTCATTATTGAGACATCACACATCTTAGAGTGGAGGTAAACTAAGGGTACCGTTTTTTTTTTTGACTGGTCTAAGGGTACCGTTTCGACTCGCCACGTTGATGTTACAACACGACGAAGGATAGTTTGGCGCTGCTTGGCGTGGTAAAAGCTGGCCGTCATCAAGCATGCATGCCATAACACACAAGAGTCTGGTAGGATAATCACGAGAGGTATCTAGCAAACAAAGTACCCGGACGTTTAATAACGAATGTGCAAAAACATTCCATCTTTTCACTCTGCTCTGTACTCGCTATGTAACTTCTGAATGCCATCTATAAAGTTCAGGTAGGCCATTTCGGCCTACCGTGGTTTGCCTAAAAAAAAAAAAAAACATTCCATCAGTACTCCAGCATTAATATCCAATCATTATTTCAGTTTGTGTGCGAAAATATTCAGGCCGCGTTTGGATCAAAGGATTTCAAAAGAAATACGCAGAAAATGGTTTCAGAGGAAAGGAATCCTATAGATGCGTTTGGAATGAGGGAATGGTTGCTTCCTTCCTGAGGAAAGGAATCGGACGACGTGCAAAACACAGGAAATAAAACATCCAGTCCAAACCAAGGGAAATCTTTGGTCGCTGCCTTCTCCCACCTCTATCATCTCCGGTGCTTCCTCTGTAGCCTATGGGCTAAGTTTTTTTTTTTTTTTTGCGGTGGAATGGGCAAAGTTTTTTAGTGCTAACCAATTTGAGAGACCTGCAGATATCTCTCAAACAAGCATCAATTTGCCGAATTTGACACTTGATCCCGTAAGATTTCTCAATCCTTAATCCATTTTGCTATTCTCCAAGAGTTGTTGCTGCTTCGGGCAGGGGAGGCTAGAGGTCCAAATAGCAACAATGGCGCTCAACTCTATTTCCTTTTTGCTCTATGTGAACGACGGAAGGAAGAAGAAGATTGTTCCACTTACATGTGGGCCTTGCAATAACTAGGTAAATTGCTATGCTCACACAGTTTGGCTATGACTATGAGTAAATTTGCACATTTTTTTATTTGCAATTTTTACATACATACATAATTCACTTCTCCTCGTTCTATAATTTATCTTTTATGTAATCTAAAATTTAGCTCTAATATCTCTTTCTATTTCCCAATTCCTATGTTACAAATCCTGCAATCCAAACAACAAGAGTTCTCAATTCTTTTGTTTTTCGTTCTTGTGGTTTTTTCACTTTTCTCATTCATATGTTTTCTCTGTTTCTACCTTTTTTCATGTTCCTACGTTTTTAATTCCTCTGTTCCAAACAAGCGCTCACTTTTTCCCCACCCAAATTCGTGTAAAGATTCCTACCAGTAGTACAACGGACCATGATGTGGCCTCTCTGTCTGGGTCCTGTGCTCCTGTAGACGTCGCAGCAGCACCACCCAGCACGAATGTAATTCGCCGACGAGCAACGCAGGGCAGGGAAAAAAAGCCATGAACCGTGGCCTTGCCCTGCCTGCTGAAAAGGCAGCCCCTCTTTTCAGATTTCACCCTGCTCACTCTCTCTCACCTCACCCTTTTTTGATTCTTCTTCCCAGGCATCGCCTGTCTGCCCCCATTGGCCCAAGCCCACCTCCCCCTTTGCGGAGTCCTAAATTCTTGCCTCCCCTCTGCTTCTTCTACCTGCCTCCCCCAACTTGGAAACCTCCTCCCCCTAACAAGGAGCAGCAGCAGTGGCAGCATCCGCGCCCACAAACTTCTCTTGCCTGGAAGCAGCTTCCATCCTCCTGGCTGCAAGATTCTCCCTCTTTTGTTATGCGTCAAAGGCTTCCTGTAAGCAGAGTGACCTCTGTTCTTGTGATGACGATGACAGGTGTCTCTTCCGGCTTTGTTTTTGTTGATCGACTTGTGTGTCTTTTTTGTGTGCATTTGGTGCAGGGAGGGATTCGTGTGGTGAACCGGTGATCGCGCGGTGCTTGGAGTGGTGAGTGAATGGGCGCCAAGGCAATGTCGTCCCACGGCAGCGGGACTGGGGCCCTGTCGCGGCAGGGCTCCGTGTGCAGCCTCACGTTCGGCGAGGTGGACGACGGGCAGCAGCTGCACGGCGTCAACCTGGACGAGCTCCTCCGCGCGGCGGCGGGCGGCAAGAGGACGGCGGACGAGGTGTGGCGGGGCATCCAGGGCGGCTGCCCGCGGGCCCAGACGATGACGCTAGAGGACTTCCTCTGCCGGGCCGCCACCGACGCCGGCGAGCGCGGCTGGGCTCCGCAGCAGCAGCAGTACCAGCGGGCTCCAGTGCAGCCGGAACACCACCAGCACCACCCGGCCGTGGGGCGGCCCGTGCCGCGGCCGCTGGGCGTGGGCGCCGGCCCGGTGCTGGACGCGCTGTACCACGACGGGCACGAGGCCGGGCTGAAGCGGGCCGCGGCGGCGGACGGCGGCGCCGGGGAGAGGACCAACGACCGGCGCAAGAAGCGGATGATCAAGAACAGGGAGTCGGCGGCGAGGTCCCGCGCGCGCAAGCAGGTGGGTTCCGAGCCTTCTTTTCTTTCTCGGTGCTTTGCCAGCTCCAACGGCCCGGGAACAGTGATTGAGCTCTTGGATTCGATGGAACAAACGCAGGCGTACACGAACGAGCTGGAGAACAAGATCGCGCAGCTGGAGGAGGAGAACAAGCGGCTCCGGAGGCACAAGGTACGCTACGCCATGAACCATACGCCAACAAATTCACAAGACTTGTGATGCATTCGAAGTCCTTGTCCCATCTGTTCATCACCTTGCTAGTACAGGTAGGTATGCACACAAATCAACGTGCTTCATACGGAGTACTGTAGGAGTAGCACGCGACCGCAAATGCACAGCGCCCGTAGCTAGTGGTCCATGTTCCGTTAAGCCTTGCACGACGACGCCTCCTCGTGTAGTACTAGCAAACTTCGAGTTTCTTTCATCTCAAACTACAGTGGTTTGGTTCATTTGGTTTACACTTGTCAAGTGTTGCAAAAATGCGATAACACGACAAGAAAACCCTTTTCTCGTCCATGGTAACGAACGAACCAACATTCATGGCCCGAAACGAGCCAGAATACTGTAGCTTGGTTATGTTTAGCGACGAGTGTGCTGCGAGATCGCGTCGAGCCAATCATCGGGAGTGTATGGTACACGCTCAACTTTCTCCCTTTGTGAGGAGGCGAGGTACACTCCATTTTTCCGCTGTCTATGCGCGATTGGCTCTGCCATGCACTGGAGTGGTTACATGAGCAGATGTCTGGTGGATGGTGACGGATGGACCACGAATCCGTGTTCAGTCATGTCAGATACCAGTATTCTGTGTCTAAAAAGAACCATTTTCTGTGTACGACATTTTTCTTCTTTGATTACGTTAACCTTATTTTTAAGTGAAATCTTTTTTCTTTTCCATCTGTGAAACTGTCGCAGACAAAATGCTGCATCTGTTTGGCCATTTAGGAATGAGAATTCTGATGGAATAATCAAAAGCGTTCCTATCCGACTTCCAGCATCACATAGTTTTCTTTATGTACTAGACCGTCATGCCGAATGTGTGCTCATTGGACAGACATCACTCTAGATTACGATGCTTAATATGTGCTCATTGGACCGACATCACTCTTGATTACATCGTTGATAATCAACCACTCCTGCCCCTTCCTGTTACAGCACAGTTTTCGTAAGCAATGGCCAACGCCTAGTGTGCTCTCATTGGACATACATCACAACACTTACTAAAGATAGGGTTCTTTAGTCTAAGCTTACTCTTTGGATGGATTAAATTAGACACTTGGAGAAGTTTATTGCGTTGTCTGACAGCTCAACTGACTCAATAACCTGCACTAGCATATTTATTACGATATACTCCCTGCCAACTAGTAATATTTTGGGCCACCTCAATCATCTTGATATGAAAATTTTACTACCATCCATGATGCGAAATCTGCACATCTTTCTCGAGTCGTGTTTTCATTTCCCCCCCCTGGTTTCTTATATTGGTCCCATGCTCCTTTCTATGCCCCATGTCATGAAATCTGAAGACAGTGTGTATAACTCTGCAAGTGACAACCTCTCCGAAAGGTGAGATCTATGTCGTTGTCTGCCCTTTGGGTGTGTGACCCTGACTTCATTGTCTTGTAAACTCATAAGACATCCAAAGATTCATCGATAGATAAACCTGGTATCATATTCTAACAATGCGCAAGAAAAGGTGTGACTTAGAAATGAAATGCTAACCCTTTTTAGCAGCGGCTGACTTCAGCTAGTGACTTTCAGGAGCACGCTTCACAGAAACTTGAGAATTCCTACATATTGCAAGGCAGTATATTGACGGGATCCTTTATCCACTTGCATGTGTTTAAGAGCCGAAGAATTGTATTCTTTTTCACTTCTCAAAGAACGCCTATTTGAAATCTGAGAATTTCATTTTTCATAGTTTGGTGTCCAATAAACTAATAAACATGATTAGTTCAATGGAAACTTTAATGGCTAAAGGAACTGATTCGATAATTGTTTTGTGTTGGCATTGCTGCAGGCATTGGAGCCAGTAGTGCAATACGTGCGGCAGCTCGAGCTAAAGAATCAGCTTCGGCGGACCAACTCGGCCAAGTTCTGATCATGTTAATAGTAGTAGTGACTTGTCCTGGCATTAGGGTGGTTCAAGCTGACTGCCGTGTTGAAAACAAACTAAGCTAGGATGTAAGAACGATTCTGTGCAATCTACAGCTTGCAATATGGTTTGGATATCGTTGCGAAAGCATTGTACTCCTACCTTGTAGTTCGTTGCTGCCAGTTGCATTGATCTCAGAAACCTGTGATTGCAAGAGTGTAACATTTGGAAACATGTGACATTCCTATTTCTTTCAGCTGGTTCTAGCATACTAATTCTATCCCAACTCTATTTTATTCATTAGTAAAAGTAAATCAAGCAAACAAATTTCAGGAGGTCTTGGTTTCAATATTTTCGGAAAAAGAAATTTTATTTAAAACTGAAGCATTACATCAGTATGTTCTATATTTATAAACAACTAGGTTAACAGAATCTCTCACTGGTACCCCTTAACTGCTGTCAGTGTCTTCTTCAGGAAGTATCAGTCTGAGGTCCTCGTTGTCTCTGTAGACTTGTACCAAAGCTGCAGCTTTGTATGCAAGGAAACCCATCATCCCTGGAACAAGCTGCATAAAGAGGAGTCATTCACAATTAGTTCAGGGAAGAACACATTCGAGACAAGGAATACACCATTGAATTCATGATAGAATAATATGTGTATATGACTGTCAGTTAACAGGGAGGTATTGAAATATGTGAGTATCATAAGGTCAAGATGAATATCATAAGGTATTGAAATATGACTGTCACAGTTAACAGTTAGAGTTGTGCTCTTACCTCAAAACTGAAAATGTTGTTCTGGAAGTGATCAGATAAAGCTGACAATCCAAAAATCATAGCAGGAATCACAAGCCTTGGGGATGAAAGGGCGACTGAGGTGCCACCCAAGGTCTTGTCTATTGTATTCTTCAAATCTTCACTCGTAATGCCAATTCTAGCGTTTGCACAAGAATTAATGAACAATTATTCAAACTATCAAAGTAAGATGAATAGGATAATGGAGTTCAGCCTGAAGCCAACAACATCTTCAAACCTACTTCTTTTTATCTTTCTTCTTCAGAAAAATTTCTGGAACATCTCCCTTTGACAGGTTGTCTGTGTGCCGATACAAAAGTTGAAGATACAAACAACTGTCCAACATACGAGTGGTTTCAGAATAGTTGAAATGCAAGTTCAAACTATCACAAGCAGCTGTGTTATGTTAAAAACTACAGGAAGATTTTACTTAGCTTACCTGCAAGCAACTCCAAAAGCATAACTGACAGCAGCCTGTTCAAGAAGAGATTAAAGATTCAATTACGATGTGGCCATTTAGGGTCGTTTAAATTTCTCAGTTCATTGACTACACATGACATCCATGTGAAGGAATAGCGAATGATCTTAGATGGGTGAGTGGATGGTCACTAAATTCTGAAACCCTTCATCAAGTTGGCTAGCACAAAGACAGTTCCTAATTTTTTTATGACGATCATACATTTCAAAACCAACATGTACCTCAAAGGAAAAGACCAGGAGACAGTACACACTGCACGCGGCTCCAATTCCTGTGGTCAAGAGCAGCAGTTCATCCTTGAGCTGCAAGAAAATCAAGAGCATCACTAGATGAGCCTCTATTTTATTTTTCTCAGAAATGAAAATTGAAAAAGTGGGACGGAAACGTACTGCTTCATATTTGAGAAGGTTGAGTTCCTTCATTTTTTCCCTCTCATTCTGCCTCTCCTGTCATCGTTTGCAACAACATTCACATTTCACTGTCACTATTTCTGCAACAACAATACGACAGTCGAAATAATGAACGGCAGACCTTAGCAGAAAGCCTCTTGGTGACAGGCAGGTCGCTCTCCCCGGATACCCAGTCTCTGGTTGCAGCTAGTCTCAACACTCCCTCACCCGTAACATCTTCCCCAACCTGCATTGCAAAGGTCTATCAGTTGTTCCTTGCAAAGGTAGGCACCAAATGCAGAAAGATTTCGCAGAACTTACATCTTCAGTCTGCGCAACATTTGCAGCATTTTGTAGACCCTCGGTCGCCTCTAGAGAATCCACATTTGCTCCATTCCTCCTCCAAACCATGTCAGAGATTTTCGTGACAAAATCGCCGTGCAGCTGCCTCTCTTCATGGAACATGCGCAGGACCTCCTCCCCGATACTGTCCCCAGCTGTAAATCAGCAGCAGCACAAGCCCCACGATCAACACTAACCAACCGGAACCTCACATTCACTCGGCGGCAACCCCTCGCAGTTCGATTATTCGACGCGTTGGAGATCAAGGGCCCGCCCAGGATACGGAGGAAATTGAGGAGCAGTGGTGGTGATTGACTGGCTACCTACCTGGAGCTTGGAGAGAGGAGTAGCGGAGAGCCGAGGCGCGCGGGGGAGGCCTGCGGGGGAGCGCGGGGCCGAGGGAAGGCAGCGAGCCGCGCGCGGCGACGTCGCAGCAGCGCAGGCCGGGGAGACCCATGGTCATGGCGGAGGGAGGGAGAGAGCGCTGAGAGGGCTGAGGCCGTCCTTCTCTGCGCCACAATCCAAAAATCCGCGAGCCGTCACAAACTGCAGAAATATCTCGGATCCCGTAAGGCCGGGCCTAACTCCAGTCCAGTCCCTATCTCCTGGCCCAAGTAATCTAGGTAAGATGGCCCAATAAAGATGAGACGCGGGATCGTATAGGGAGTGGAGGTTGAGCCTTGGGCCGTCATTTCCCCTTACAGGGCCGCGCTCGCAGTATCCGGCCCATCTCAAGAATACGCCGCGCGGTCGGTGTGCCCACTCGCAAAGTTACGTTTGAAGTACCGCATCGTGCGCCGTGGCAAACGAAGCCGACTCAATAGGTGGCGACACCGAGCGGAAGTCGAGCGTGCGGCACACACGCCTTAGCAAACAAAGAAATTATTCTGAAATAAATTGTGCGAGATGACGGAGCGTGTGTGGCTTTAGCTCCCGCCCACAGCGGCGGCTGTGGCTTTAGCCCGCCGGCGTCAACTCCGCACCGGTGGTGTGACGCGACGTCGACGGATCAGTGTTGCCTCGGCTCCGGGCGCCGATGTCCTCCAACACAACAAACCACCCCTTGCATCCTCAGTTTAAACCCAACAAGTTGCTTACCGGTTTGATTCTGCAGTATTACAACTCGACCCGAGGAACGAAATTTTCAATGCAATATTCGGACTTACGAACATCATCTGCTTTTCAACGCTCCGTTTCGCAAACTGAGCATGCATATGCATCCACATCTCCACTGTACGGGTATAGAATAGAGACAATACCAGTCGTTTCATTCCTAAATGCAATGTGCAAGAAGCCTCATGCACACAGATGCATCGCACAAGACATTGAAGCCAGCCAGTTAACCACAGCATCAATCAAGATTCAAGAGTACAAGTTTCTAGTCCATATAAATCCCAGCAGGATGGTCCCAGTAATTCCACAAGTATAGCACGGGTACAGCGAGCTAACTTTTGTGGAAACTACAGGAATTATTCAACAGCGATGCAACACGAAGCCTTGCCATCCTGACGGATCCACATGCGAGAGGTCCTTAGCCTGGGGGCCAGTTCATTTGCCTGCCACCAAGGAGATGAACATGGATGTGGTACACAGATTGACCTGCAAATAAATACCATGTCAGCTGGTTGATAGGGAAAGTGTTCCAGGGGTTGTTTAGTGACACATACATCCATTAGGGCCATCATTGATGACAATACGGTAGCCATCGTCAAGTCCTTCCTGCTTTGCAACAACTTTTGCAACGAATAGGAGATAACCAAGTATCTCTACATGCCTCTCTTCTGCCTGGGAAGATGGGAAGGACGAAATATTGTTTATTTTTCAATTTTGAAAATGGCATATAAGTTGGACTAAATTTGTGCAACGTATGAATGTATAATTGATGAATAGTTAAGTCTACCTTTGAAAGGCCAGTTAACCCATCCTTGATTTTGGGAATGATTACGATGTGAGTTGGGGCTTGAGGGTTTATGTCTCTGAAAGCCAAGACCTGGAACCAAAACATCAGTTATTAGAAACTAATAACTTAATTAATGTAGTAAACAGAACACCAGAAAACAGGCTGAAGATTTAGCATTCATAAAGCAATATACAGCAGAATTCGACTGACCACCCAGTTTAATAAGAACCTTGCACTTTAGTAATCAGTCATTGACAAAATAAAACTTTGATTCTAATAAGATTCCACCATACAGGGCGATGAGTCATCCATATGCAGCACAATATGCATTGTTAATACAACATAACCTCATTGCTTACTCTAATTTAAATGAATAGATTATATATAAGTGAAGCGCCTACACAAATCAATAGAGCATTTTCCTTGCATAACATGACTCCTACATTGAAAGTGATTAAAACTTCAAATTTAATAATGTCAGAAACAGCTGAAAAGATTTGAGCAAAAATGCAAAATTGAGGATTAGTTATATTCTGAAGGAGCAAGAACTACTCAGTTGATTATGGTTCGAGTTTGTAACATAACAGACTTACAGGCAGAGTAAATATAGTTTCACACTAGTTGAAGGCAAAGCTCTCAATATTAAGCATTGCAATCATAAAAAATCATCAGCAGATTAATTTTCTCTAACAGTATAGGCGGTGTGCAAAGCAGTATCAGTTAGTTTTCCAAGATATATTCAACCTAACGAATATAGCGCAAAGCAATATTATACCTTCTCATCCTCATAAACCACAGTAGATGGTATTTCCTTCTTAATGATCTTGTCAAATCTGCAGATACAACAAAGATGAGAAACTAACAAATATTGCTTAAAGTCTTTGCTGCGCAATGTGCATAATGCAAATCGTTTGCATATTTCTAATTTCTTGAGCAAAAGCTCATCAGTTCAACAGCTCAATCTTGCTACTTCTAGAAAACTGGTCACAAATGATTCAAAGACAGTACATCTCAAACTATGATTTATTTTTTGCACCTTCTTGGTTCTTATGGATGAGCTAGCCAGTTCAGCAGATCAAGCTTACAACAAATAAACAAGTGACTTAAAACGAATCGAAGCACCACATACCACCACCATAACAGGCACTAATTCTACGGGTCCCCATACTTACAAATCTAGAAATTCTGTTGTCGACAATATTGGACAGAGAAATCAGTATCCTCATCTGAATCGACAGTGCTTAAACAAACAATCTACCAACTGACAGATCAAGCAGGTGCCACCGCCAGTACAAGGGCATCTACGAATCGGAGAGACCTAGGAACCCGTAAAAGTAGGTAGGAGCTAGGGGCTCACATGGTGGGGTTGTCGTTGGGCACGGCGGCGAGCGCCGCCTCCTTCTCCGACGCCATAGCGAGGAACCAATCGCCTTTCCGAGCACGAAGTGGTCGCCGCTAGGAGGGTTCCGCGGATAAAGCACCAGAAAGGCCCCGAAGAACCCTCGCTTTGTACATTAATTTACTACTTTGCCCTCTGAGTTCTGCCTGGACCGTGGCCATGCTCTGGGCAGTTTAGTCCTTTCTGACAAATTCGCCTAACATCTAAGCTCAACATTGGATACGCTACGCAGTGCAGAAAGCGGATTACTGCCAACCTGTGATTGCATTTTGTTAACGTAAAATCAGACGTGATCGATCGTATGTGCGCATGCTCTATTGCCGTTTCGCACCGGATATCAGTTTGCTTCACATCGGTTTTTTCTGTCCTCCTAATAGATTAGTGGGGATTGCGAGTTCGCAGCATCTCCTGTGATAAAACCATAGTTCAAATTTCAGAAACACATAACTGAATAAAGAATTCAAAGATCCATTGTGCGGAAAATACTCTAGTAGATGGAATTTGACAAGTACCGTGACCAGGTAGCATTGTAGCAACTACCAACCTAACCTACATGTCCAAGTTTGCATCATGAGCATTCAGTTTACTAAGGGCCTGTTTGTTTGTGGCTTCTTTAGAAAACAGTTGTGTCGGCTCTGGCTGTGACTGTGTCTGAAATCGTTTGGTAGAATAGTTTCTTCTGCAGCTTCTCTTAGTTTGTATGAGTACATAAAAGAAACAATTGTCCACAATGCCCTTGAACATAAGGCTAGATTATATACATGCAATTCAAGTTTTGCCAATAATTAATAGTATCAAATTTTGTTCGACCTTAATCAGCGTGTTTGTCTCGCTGCTTTGCAGCGGCTGCTTTGCAGCAGCTACAGTGTTCGCAGTTATTTCTTCTGCAGCAGCTACAGTGTTTCTGCAGCTGCTACAGTGTTCGCAGTTATTTTTGCGAAACGAACAGGCTGAATTTCTACGTTATTCTTTACTCCTCCCACCAAATCATTACTTAATTAACCAACAGCGTTCCTTTCGTTTGATTAAAAAATAAATATAGCAATGGCATGGACAGGTGGGCCAGCAAAGGATTTCTTTTTTCCTCCTTCATTCTCTCAATGGTCACCGTTCTTATCCGGCAGTTACAATATTTTATCCGCCAGGAACAAAGCTCACGTCGTCGCGCCGCCCTGGACTCCGGCGCCTCCTTTGCGTGCTCCCATCAGGGGCAGTTTCGGATGGAGCTGACGCGGAGGGAGAGAGAGCCGATGAAGCTACCTTTCGGGCGCTCTCCGCTTCGCCTGGTTTTTGGGCACGGCTCCGCCCGGGATTTCAGGAGAAGCCAACAGAGGAGCACCCCGTTTGGTGGGCATGCAGGTGAAGTGGCTCCCGGAGCTGCTCACGGAGCCGAAACAAAGAGGCCCTAAGTATCAGAAAGACTACTGTGTTGCAACATTGGTCATCAGTCGTCGGCAGCCTAAGGGCTGCTTCCTCCTTGCCGTTTTGATCCCGGAGCATAATGGAATGTCCAATTGCTGATGCTTTTATGTGGAGATGTGAACGGGAACCGTCATGAAAGCACTGTTCGGCAGGCTGCAGCTACGGCTGCAGCTGCAGAAAAATAACTGCAAATACTGTAACAGCTGCTGAAGAAATAACTGAAACACTGTAACTGCTGCAGCTGCAAAGCAGCCGGGCGAACAGGCAAAAAGTTGGCCGACAGGTCATGCCTGCGGTTGTTGCCCTGTATTTTTTCTCCTTGCTTGCTACCATGGCAAGAGAAAAAGTTGGAGCTAAAATGCTAAAGCCACTGCTTTGCCGTTCTTAGATTATTTTTTAGTAGGCGATGGAGCAGAGTATCTTTGGAGCACGACGCTGGCCTGAATTGGTAAGAAAGAGAGAAACTGCCTGGACGGTGGATTCAAGTCGTATTTGTTTGCCATCCCTGACGTCTGTCGACGCTATCATGCACCAGAGCGACACGAACCATCTGACACAACTGCCCCACGTCACGATGAAGTTCTTTGAGAATACAAACACGTGTCTCCGGCGCTAATAAAACTCCAAATGAAAAACAATAATACTCCGTATTAGATTGGTCATAGAAACGGCATAGTCAACACCAACCGCAGCCGGCGACGTGCCATATGCCTTCCTTTCTGCGGGGCCTGTCTATACAGTGCCCGGGCAATTCAGCCCATACATAATGCCCGAATTTGCAGCCGCACGATCTGGAATCAACGGTGGTTGGTCTTCTTCCTCCTCCCGACGTCTCTCCTTCCTCCACCCGCCGCCCCACGCGCCGCCGCCCCTGCCTCGGCGGGCTAGGGCTTCGCCGAGCTCCGCGCGCGCTGCCGCGCGCCGGAGCTCCGGCAAGGCCCTAGCCCGGCGAGGCAACCACCCTCCGCCACCTCCCGCCGCCGCTCCCCCCGCCTCCGTCGTCTTCCTCGCCCCCGCCCCGACCTGGCCCAACCGCCGTCTGCCGCCGCCCGCTCCGGCGGCGCCCCCGCCGCCTCCGCCTCCGCCGTCTCTCCCGCCACCACCGCCGGGCCGGCCTGCCTCCCCCGGCCTCCCCTCTTCTAAGTCCGGCGGACACCGGTGACCCCCAAACCCGGAACCCTAACCCTAACCCCGATCACTAATCTCGTCGGAGAGGTCGCCGGAGTTGAGGAAGGTGCTCGGAAGGCCTCGCCGGAGTTAGGGAAGAAGGAACCAGAGAAATAGTGGTAGCAATAAAATTCGGGCGCTGGGGCTGCTATGGAATGCCCGGGCAAAATTTAGCAATGCCCTTTCTGCGCCTATTTCTGCCGGCATTTTCTGCATCTTCTCAAAGTTTTGAAGCGTTCCGTTCTGTCGAGAGCCAAACTGAAGGCTTCCAGCTCGCCATCTTCCTTCGAGGCTTCGCGGCCTCATTCATCCCTGCACCCCAATTCTGAGGTACGAACAGATTGGCACCTATGATATCTTCTTGCTTATTTTCCAGTATCATCACCAGAAGCTCGTCTGAGACAAACGGAGATGTATTCCAGTCTCTCATCTTTAATTAGCAGTTAGTATCTATGGTTATCGGTTCTGCTCTGCAGTAGCCTTTCTTCTTGCTTCTGCTCACAAACATGCCTGAGTTGGATTAACTTTTGCTCAGCGCTTGCGAATTTGGATAGTCTGCAGGGAGGAGATTAAACTGAGCGGCGATGAACGGCGGCGACAGCAGCCCGGTGATGACAGACAGCGAGCGGCGGGCGTATCGGTACGGGCAGGCGGCGTCGAGGCTGAGCGGCATGAGGAAGTCGTGGTCCAACGACTCGCTCTCCAGCTACGGCGGCGGCGGCGGCAGGGCGGCGTGCGTGTGCGCGCCCACCACGCACCCGGGCTCCTTCCGCTGCAAGCACCACCGACACAACCACGCCTCCAACCTCGCGCCTCACACGGAGGCGCCCTCCTCCGCGGACGCCGCCGCCGCCGCGAAGCACCACGAGACGGCGCCCGCAGACCAGCAGGAGAAGTCGTCGTGAAGTTTGGCATCGTGAGCAGCTCCACGGTGTACAATGTATACGCGGACATCTTCCAGTGTGTGTGTCGTTTTTCGTCTGAGCTTGCAAGGCTGTAACAGGCCCTTTTGGAACGCAGGATTTTTATAAGAATTGTATAGGAATTTTACAAGAATCAGTTGATTGTTCACAAGAAAAACGCAGGAATAGGAAAAAATCCCGCGTTCTAAAAGGACCTAAAAGTGCAGCTCAGCAGAGCAAATGCCGTGTGAATAGGAATTTTTTTTCATCTTTACTGCAGTGAGACGTGCGATGTGAACAACAATGTGGGTTTCTTGGTTCCTAGCTACTTCAAATCCAAATCGTGATCCTGAGATGCTCTAGGATCCATGTAAATGATGACATAATAATGTTCTAGCTAAGTTTATGACATACTAGTAGCGTATTTGAAAAGGCCTTTTCTTTCTCAGACCAAAATACTATGTTCACAAGAAAAGGAACGATTTACTCATTGTTCCCCTTAGTCCATTTTGATTTCCTATAGGTATTAAATTACAAATTTATTTTTACAAATACGCCTGTGTACCACACTTTTTTTTTGGAAAAAGTCTATTTTACTCCCCTAAACAATTCACTTTGTCTATTTTACCCCCTAAACAAAATGATGACTCATTTTACCCCCCAAACAATTCTATTTTGTGCAATGTACACCTTTTTGAAGTTTGTCCTTTTTTTATCTCAGCCTACAAGTGGAATTTAAAGCTCAAATTTTGCATGATGGTAACTCACACAAAAACCTATATTAAAAAAATTATGACATATTATTTTGATATTTTTTACATAGTTCAATAGAAATTAACGTTATATGCATAATATGATATATAATTTAAAAATATTTTAACATAGATTACATTGTTCCCCTTATTCCATTTTGATTTCCTATAGGTATTAAATTACAAATTTATTTTTACAAATACGCCTGTGTACCACACTTTTTTTTTGACGTCACCTGTGTACAACAGGTACACTGCACTTTTTTTTAGCAAAAGGTACACTGCACTTTTTTTTTTGGAGCAAAAGGTACACTGCACTTGACAAATGCAAAACATGATAGGCTTGGGCCTTATCGTCTCGAGGTCGGCCCGTCCGGGAGCCGAAATAAGGAACGGCCCGGCACTGAAACTCAAAGCATCCTCTCCGGCGGCACCGAGCGCGGGCGCCCCTCGCCGCCGACTCCGCCTCCACCCTCATTCCGCCGCAGCGCGGCCGCCATCCGGAGGTGCTCTTCCCTCGCCGTCGTCGGCGTCGTCACGCGGCTCTTCACCCCGCCTCTCCCCCGAGCCTCTCTACCGACACTGGATTGCTCGTGGAGCGGAGTTCCATCTGGACTGGGATTGATTTCGTTTGTTGGTAAGGAACCCTAGCTTTCCTGGATGGTTTTGCTTAGTGGGAGTTTTGTTCTGATATGCTTCTGTCGGCTGTGAAATCCAACACATGCCTACATTCCAAGAATCTTCCATTTCTGTCGGCACCGGATTTCTTGGGCTTGTAGTGGTTTAGTCCATCCGTCCATCGTTTTGGTTGGGTTCGATTTGGTTCGAGCTGTTCTTCGTAGCGCTCAAGGTCGATCCAGGTTGATGCCGTAGTATTAGGGATCCAAGATGCGGACGGATTTTTCTTTTCAAAATTTGAACCCATTTTGCCACCCCGTGTTGGGGTCCGCCCCGAGTTCCAAGAGTTTACTGTTTGGCTCATCAGTTATTTGCTTTGGTTACTCTCAAAGAAATTTATGTGCTTTAGTCTGGAGCAAATCAGTTACTGCATTTTTTTTCTTTGAACCTGATAATTTTTTCATGCTGCAGAGTGTTAGAAATTTTGGAAGATGAGAAGATTCTTCCCCTTCCGCTCATCAACAAGCAATGCAAGAAATGTCAAAGAAGCACCGGCAAATGATGCCAGGAACGAGAACCAAGTTGATGATGGTGGCGACAGTGGTGCTTCTCAATCTGCTGGTACACGGTCATTCAGATCAAGAAGACAGCACGGTGCATCAAGGAATGAGGAGCCATCCCATCCACAGCTCAGGAGATGCCTTTCATTCACATCATCAGCCATTGATCGTTCCCTGGATGAACGGATCATGAGTTTCTCACGCGATATTCCGTGTTCCATGTCCAATGACTCTGATGCGCCTGGTCATATCGGCGAAGCTGAGTAAGTAACTAGATTACATACTTATCTATTTCTAGCATTCCATTTTTAGTGCTGTATTGTTATGGCATGACCATTACTAATAACACCACTTGTCGATCCTTTGGCAAAAAGAAAAAGGAGAAAACGCTGTAGACTATATATTGTTTTCTTTTATCTTTGTGGATGTAATAATATGCAGCAACATTCAACATGTGCATCATTACATGGTTGTAAGAAAACCCACTTCTGGTCTCATTGTTATGATAATAATGCGAGCATCTTGAATCCATTAACCATGATACTCTTATAGCATGTCTGAAAACATAGCTAACAAAGGTTATTTTCTGCAGGTGCGACACATGGTCCCCAGAAAGACACCCCAGTGGAAGAGAATACACAGTAAAGATCCCAAAATCACATGGGTTCCAGGAAACTGACTCGCCTCGATCTAGATGCTACTCATGCTCAACAGGACACTCTCCTGTTAGTTCTCCTGTTGCTTTAAAGTGCAGACCTGCTAGGTTGACCAATTTATTGAACAAGAATGAAGTGCTAGATGTTTACATTGACGGTGAGCAAGAAGTTACCAGACTAAATGAAAAACATCAGCAGAAACCCCCCATCAGATCTACAGCTCCTTATTTGGGACGGGGACGGCCACCACGTCCACATAGTACAGCGCCATCATCACCAAAATCTTGCAAAGAAATCATGGAGGACTCCAACACAGATGATGTCTGGCACTCCCAATTTCCTCAAGAGAGGGCAAAGGGCATCTGCAAGGTTGCATCTGTATGTTATGAAGGTGACAATGATCCAGGATTATTTGAAGCATCTTCTGAAAATCTTTCACATTTTGGACAGCGCAAATCACAAAGCATGACCACAGCAGAAGATATCTATGAGAATTTGCAAGATGTGCGACCCCCATGCTTCTACAACACTTCACTGGATCCAGTTTCCAGTACTACTTCAAGGTACTTCGCGGCCGATGCTTGTCATCATGATGAGTTCCATGGCTTTCATGACAACAACTTGGAACAAGACAGTGATGAGAAATTGCTTCAAAGAGCTAAAGAAGTGGATGCATGTCTTATGGTTCCACCTGCAGAAATAAGTGAGCTTAATGCACTCAGGGATAAGAGATTGAACTCAACTGAAATGATGCAAGTGATTCAGGGCCTGACTGAAGATAGAAAGCAACTGGCATCTGAATTGTCTTCACAGATTAAAGCGCGTCTCGCAGAGAGGTTTGCAGCAAAAGAACAATATAGGCGATCCAAGTTAGAATTAGACACCAGAACTAGAAGGCTGGAGAAGGAGAAGACAGACATACAAAGTACCCTAGAAAGGGAGTTGGATAGAAGGTCAAATGATTGGTCAGTCAAGCTGGACAAATTTCAGTCTGAAGAACAAAGACTAAGGGAAAGAGTAAGAGAGCTTGCAGAGCAGAATGTGTCTTTTCAGAGAGAAATTACTATGCTTGAATCAAACAAAGTTAGTGCTTCTAATAGGCTTACAGTTCTTGAACTACAAAATGAGCAGCTGAACAGTGAGTTACAGAAAGTAAAAAATGATCACGACAATCTTCAAAAATCATGGACAGAGTTGCATGATAACTTTGTTAAAGCTGCAGAAGAAAGGGACCAAATCAGAAAATTCTTAAAAGAAAAGGAGGAGGACAATAAGGCATTGCACAAAGTGATCGCAGGGTTGCATAGTGTATCAAATGAACAGGGGAAAACAATAACTGGCCTGAGACAAGGATTTAGTGCTGAATCAGACAAAAGACTTGCTGGAAGTAGTGATAACAGGTTGCAAATGGAACTTATCAGACTTACTGGAGTTGAGCAAAAGCTGAGAACAGAAATTCAATCCTGTAATCTTGAGGTGGCATCTCTTAGGCAAGAGAACACAGCACTTTTGAATCGTATACAGAAGAGTGAGAATAGATCGAGCTTTTCCTCGATTCGTCTTGACCAAGAACTTCACATCAGGGTGGACACCTTGCAAACGCAAGGTTTATCATTACTTGATGATACTAGTCAGCTGTGTGCTAAATTGCTGGAATTTATCAAATCAAAGGGTAGTGAGGATAGCGGCAGTGTTGATGCATTTGCAGCCATTGAATACAATCTGAAGCACCAGAGCATGAAAGGAAGAATCGAAAATGTAAAACAAAGTCTGCGCACAATGAAATCTCTGTTGAGTGAGAAGCAAGATGAAGAAATTGGACAGGGTGCTGGCGATAGTGTTTTGAGACAAGAAAATCTAACCGGGGTATGAAACTAACTCTTAAATTTTTATGTAAAAGCCATTTGTGTCGTTTCTCGCTACTTTTTTTTAAGTCGTTAAGTTTTTTTTTTAGTTTATAACATCATTTAGAGCAACGTTTCTTATGAGTTGCATAGTTGAATGTGACCTGACATGGAATTTTTTTTGGCAGTAGTAGTAGTAGATTATGATAAAAAAAATTAAAATACATATAATACGAAATCTAGCATGGAGCTAAGTTGTTGAGACGAAATAGTAGCTTGGCAAATTGAAGCTGTTCCCAGAAGCTGAATGAAACTATGTTTTCATTTTATTATTTCTTATGCAGGACGAGTTTGATATGAGGCTGAGAGAAGAAGCTATGATTAGCCGAGTACTAAAGGAGAGGCTATTGTCCAGGGAACTAGACATTGAACAATTGCAGTCAGATCTAGCAGCTTCAATTAGGATCCAGGATTGCATGCAAAATGAGATCCAAAGAGTTCAAGATGAATTACGCTGCATCACACACAAGTCTAAGCATTTGGAAGTTCAGGTGACCCAAAAACCTTGCCTCCTGAAAGAAACAATTTTTTAGTATTTCAGTTTCTAGGGAGTTTTATGTTGTGTCAAGCGTTAGATACATTTTGACTAGTTTTTGAGCCAATCTCATCTAAGAAATTCGTAAGTTTGTGTCGTGTCACTGTACACACTACATGGCGTTTTGGCTAGTTCTTGAGCTTATCTCATCTAAGAAATCTGTATTTTCTTTTGCTTTTATCTTCACAAATTATCTTCCTAAGGTGAAGGATCAAATGTTGCTAGGCACATTTTTCAACTTCAGTTCTGCTTCTATCATATTCCCGTGCACTTCTCCATTGTAATCTTAGTTTTATTTTGCCCACTGCAGGTATTGAAGAAAGACGAGATAATTAGCCAGATCGAACAGGAATATCAGGAATCTGCTAAGGAGCTGACTTCTCTTCGGTGCACACTCAAAACAGCAAGTGATGAAAGGGATGTCTTATGGCAGGAATCCAAGCAGCTGAGAAATACTGTCAGTGCCCTGCAAAATGATGTTGCTTCGTTGAATCAGAGGATTAAAGCGCTTAATGAAGACATCCAGGTTAAGGAGAGCGAGATACTTCTTCGGGAGGGTGAGATTTCAATTTTGCGGGATAGTATTGACAGGCCATTTGACTACATCTGTAGCCCTCGTTCAATGAAGCAGTTCAACATGGAGTAAATTTTGCATAGAGAAAATAGCATAAGTCTTTTTTCCCCCTTGTACAAAGATATAGCTTTATCATTCTTTACAGTCATCAGAGTTCATGTGCTTGTGAATACTCGTCAGGCCGTTGACAGGTTTTAGATTCCTTGTGTACCCAATAAATCTATTTGGAATTTGCTACATCTGATTTTGGTGTTTATTGCGTGGTTGCTATCTTATATTTCTTTTAACTGGAAAGGGGCTTCAAATTTAATTCCAAATAGCAGCTTCCCTATAACTTGTGATTTGTTAATGCACAATGCCGAGACTGTCCAGTGGATAATAACGCGTAAAAGTACCACAATCTATTTCATACAAGAACATAACATTTAAGGGATCAAACTGACGAAGTGGCGTTGTACCTTGTGCATAGATCATAACCAGATGTGTATTTCATGGTTACAAATGAAAATGATCTGCTGTAATTCATGATATTGAATACAATGAACAATAGCTATCAATAAGCTATCACACAGGACAACTTGCAGTACAACTAATAAGCACATCTGTCATGGAAAATCCTTTTGACTTGGCCAACTTCCAGGGCATCTGCAACAATAGCAATACAATGAACAAATCTGACAGCGTCCTCACACAAGACACTATCAAATTGCAGAAAAGCTGAACATTTAACCATGTAACAAACCTCAAACTGACTGTACCTCAAGTTTGTACCTCTGCTCTCCCGAGATCTTCCATTCTACACTTGTACTCAAAATAAAAGAACCAATCACTGCAGAGCTATTCGTACTGGTCTGTGAGGCTTTGGAGCTGAAACATGAATAAGGGGAATTTTTGTCATAACACAGAAGATCAAATGACATGAGACTTTTCTTTGCAAACTAATGTCAGAAAGACTGATTGAGCATCTAAGCTAATCTGCTTGCTTTGTTGTATCAGAAAAGTTTCTTTATCCACTTTGATCTAATAATGCAATAGCACCCATAGATGGTTCTGAATTATCTGTCATATGTGATCATGAGATGCTTAAGAAAACGGATATTATACAGCCTGAATATTCAAGGAAAAAAATAGTCGAGAATCCAATTAATACAGTGTGATTTAGTAACCAGCATGAGAAGTAGAATATGTGTTCACGCAAAAGCACAAACCGTTTGGGTTTCCTTGCTCATAGAAACACTTAAAAAGAGCTACTGCCTCTTCCGCCATGATCCCTCCATTGCATTTGAATCCTTTTGGTTTAGGGATTTGGCTCCTAGCAAAAAAAAACACACACACACACACACAAGAATATGTTGGCCGTCCAATTTTTAGTGCCACAAAACTATGTACCACAAGCATGAAATAGAAAGAACATACAAGTAGAACTTTGCAGAGTCATGACACCACATGCATCATATTGACATACCAGCATGTATGAGCAAACATTTGAAGTACAAAATTAACAAGTCCTCGTCAGTATATAAGTTTCGAAACATATTGCTGCCTGTTGCCTTTCGCTTACCCTGTCAAATCATCTGATGAAGAAGCAGAACCCTCATGCAACGACATGATTGATCCACACCCTCCAAATTTGTCATTGGCACAACCAAAGTATACTTCTCTTATTCCTGACCACAGAAAGCAAAACAAGTCAAAACGGAAATTCCTGCACAGAAAGAATAGTTAACAGGAGAATAAAGGAAATAAAAGCAACTCAGACCGAGTATTGATAATGCCGTTGCACACATTATACAAGGTTCACACGTGACATAAAGGTCGCATCTTGCGAATTTCTCTGCAACCTGTGGTTGATCAAGACCCATGCCCTGCCACTCCCGAAGCAGGATGTCGATCGCTTCCATCTCCGCGTGTCTGGTAGCCTTGCAGTATAGAAAATTACATGGCAACGGCATCATTTAGCTAAAAGAACACATGAAGCAAATATCTTAAGCAGACATCTGCAGTCTCCAGCAAAAATGACAGTAGCATACGTACATTCCGGGTGGCATTCGTCCTGTTGCTACCGGAGGAAATCACCTTCCCATCCTCCACTATCACACATCTAGCAGCATAAGGGGAAATTTTATTAGCAACGATGGAGCCATGAAATCAGCAGTAGGAATTAGGAATCGACTAGGACTGATGAAGCGAAACAAAAGCGTACCCTACAGGAACCTCGAGGTTGTCCAGTGCGAACTTTGCCTACACAAATCAGCAGAAGCTAAGCACCGGATGGAAAATTATTCGTGCTCTACTTGCAGGACGAGCGGGAGCAGCAGCAATACCTGTTCGAGCGCGCGCTCCATGAACTCCGTCGCCGCCATCCTCCGGAACGGGGAGGTAGGACGCGGAAGAAGCAAGCAAAGCTAAGTGAAGCGGTTGGGGCTATCGGCGCGGGAGCGCAGCGATGCGGCGGCGCCGACGAGCTTGTTGTGGGGTTCAGGCGAGCCGCGGCTGCTGTTGCTGCTGGCTTGACTCGAGTGGGCCGGGCCGCCGGGGTCAAATAGGTTTTCACACAAGACGCGGGCCGTAGCCCATCTACTTATTCTCTTTCTCTCTCCCCGCTATCGCCGTCGTCTCTCTTCTCCCACCGAACCGAGACGGGGCGATGAGCGGTGGCGTGCGGCGAGTCCTCGAGGCGTGGAGGCTCGGCGTGGTCAGGTACGGCGACGCGCTCGCGCTCCAGGAGCGTCTCGTCGCGGACCGCAAGGCCGGCCGCGTCGGCGACCTGGTGCTGTCGCTGCAGCACCCGCCGACCTACACCCTGGGCAAGCAGCGCGAGAAGGCCGAGCGTAACCTGCTGTCGCCGGAGCACGAGCTCCGCGCCCTCGGCGCCGAGCTCCACCGCACGGAGCGGGGCGGCGACGTCACCTTCCACGGGCCGCGGCAGGCCGTGCTGTACCCGGTCCTCTCGCTCCGCCCCCTTGGGATCGGCGCGCGGAGGTACGTCGAGGGGCTCGAGTCCGCGATGATCGAGACGGCGGCGCTGCACGGCGTCGCCGCGCGGCCGGGCGACCCGGGCGAGACCGGCGTGTGGGTCGGGGACCGCAAGATCGGCGCCATCGGGGTCAGGATCTCGTCCGGGTTCACGTGGCACGGCCTCGCGTTCAACATCGACCCCGATCTGGGGTACTTTGACCACATTGTGCCATGCGGCATCGCCGGCAAGGGGGTCACTTCGCTGCGGCGGGAGGTGGCGGACGGGGTGGAGCTCCCGCCCGACGAGGTCATCCACGACCAGCTCGTCCGGTGCTTGGCCAGAACCTTCGGCTTCACCGATGTTGAACTGAAGGATGGTTCCGAGTGTGCAGACATGATTCATTCAGCTGCAGCTGCACCATACTGATGCGTGTTCTTCAGAATGTCTTCTCATCAAACTTTTTAGATAAATTTTGGGAGGGAAAAAAGTTTAACTGTGTTCATGTCAAAGGCAGCACTGCAAGCGAACAGCAAGACACGCATCATTGTACTCATTGAATTAGGCGATGTTCTTTGGAGACAGAGCAGGGTTTAACAACTTACAATAGAATGTGCTATTCTTTGGAATCCGATTGATTGATTTGTGTGTAAATTGAATCGGTCTATCAAATGTTAGATGCTGTGATATTCCTCAAGTTCTGAAGAAATAAATTGTATTTCTCACTTATATGTTCTTCAGATTTCAGCATAACTTGGCAATGGGGCTGTATGAACATGGAAATATATATTGACTTAGAGTAGCTTTGGATTCGATGGATCCTCCATGTGACTTGGCATACGCCCATTACGTTCGCACACCCTTTATCTAATGCTTGCACATGGCTTTTCGAGTTCCCGAAAGTGTGGATTTACCCAATATTCTGTGACTAATTTGGGTTGCGTCTTGGACCATTGACATGGCATGGTTACTCTCTTTTTTTTTAGCACTTTTTTTTTCTAGCAAATTGTTACACATTGCCGATGACTTGATTGATCGGTTGGGCTAAGTGATGGGCCAGGGATCGCTGGTTGGGTCGTGGCCCAAACCAGGTTGCCTGCAACTTCAGATAAGGCGGCAAGGAAGAAGGGAGTCGAAGTAGTGCTTTTGAGGTTTGTGAGATAGTGCATGAGGGTAGGGCGTCGAATTTCTTCCATTCTCATTTGAGGTCTGGTTCTTAAACCCGCAAGAAGGCATAAACCTCTCTGTACCCCAGGTTGATTAATTCAAGTGTGGTGGTTTGCTCAAAAAAGAAAATAAGATAAGGCGGCAGAAATGCGGCTGGAGAAAGGGAGAAGGTACCAGAACCAAAGTATTCCTCTCCTGTATTTATCCATCTTTTTACTTCTCATCAGAACCTCCCAAATTTCTCTGCCGATCTGGGATTGCACATCTACTCGAGATTTGCATTGCAGTTCAAACAAAAACTATTTGCCCCTACGTACTATGCCTGTCTCCAGATGTGAGGGATTATGAGCAGGTTCACGAAGCAGCACCGAAACCGGCTCCTGATGTCCGCTCGGCGTGTTTCACGCAGCCAGCGTTTCATGGAATCGGATCAGACAGCATTCGTGGAGATAGCCAAGGCTGTTGCTTGGGATGGCTGAATCAAATCGACTGATTCCGTGATATGGCAGTGGATCCTGCAATTTTCCTCAATTTTCTCTTTTTCAGTTATTCTCCAGTGCCCAACCATCAGCAGTTTCTCTCTCTTTTCTCAATCTTGAAGTCTTGCTATGTTTTCAGCATATGTTCGTAATCGTGTAGCTTGGATAGGGGGGAAAAGAAGCTTGACTAATCTGGAGTGCTTAAAGACTAACCCGCTGGATTGCTGCTATTATGTGTCCAGTTTCACCTGACACATGTGACCTTGCCAACTAAAAATGCAACGCGTCATAAGCATGGTGATAATTGTTGCACTTTACGTAGCATTATTCATGCTACATGCCAATGAGTGGAACATAAGTAGTTTGCACATTCTTTTTCTTTCGAGCATGACCTTCCGTGCGTGAGTTCTGCTCTGACCAAAAAAATAATGTGCATATAAACTTGTTATGCGTTTACTATGGTTTGAAATCTTGTTACTTGATCACGAAGGTTTGAACGCTTTGTCTAATGTCACACATTTCTTCACATTTTCTTTTATTTTCTAGTAACGACTAATTCATATTGCTGAAGGAAAACAGAGTACAGGGTAACCCCGATGCCTGAGATGAACGGAAATGAAGCCATTGCTTTCCAATCATACTAGTTACACTTTTGTGCCTGTGTTGCATCAATGGGAAGAGCAGGCCAGAAATGAAGCTATTCCCTTGCGATGCACTACTACACCAGATTACATCCACAGAAGGCAGAGCATGCTGAAACGAACTCTGTAATCGAGATTAGCCGTGGTATTTCCTTCAATTGAACTAACAAAATCACAGTAACATGCAGATCTCTGGTACTCTTGGCCTCATGGCATGTAGAGACAGGATTTAAAAAAACATCTTGTATCATATTAGTTTCTTGGAAGTAAAAATCAATTGCCTTCCTTCCACCGACCACCAACCAATTTACAAAAAATGGAAGAACCTGATGGACCCGAATCTGCCCGCATCTACCACCTCTTCCGGGACCGCGCCGGCGGCGCCCGAGAAGGCGTCGTGGCACTCGGTGCTGCAGGACGCCGGCTTCTGCTCGACGGCGCCGGCGCCCCACGGGTACGTCTCCGACCGCTGCAGCACGGGCGCCGGCTGCGGCCTCTTGGCCTCCGGCGGCGTGCCTCGCCGCACCGCCACCGCCGCCGCCGCCGTGGCGCTGGAGGAAGGCGAGCCGCCGGCATTGGCCGCGGGGGAAGGTTCTTGCGGCGCGGACGAGTCGAAGCAGATGGAGACGGCCTTCCCCGACGAGGTCTGCAGCTGGAACTCGGAGGGGGAGAGCGGGAGGAAGGCGCTGTTGCACGTGTGTTCGTTGTAGTAGGTGACCGCGTACAATGGCGGGTCGCTGTGGTCCTTCTGCTGCACCTGCTTCGTCGCCGGGCAGTTCATGTTGTCCTTGTAGGTGCATCGGTAGTAATACCTGCAGTGCAAAGAGATGGGAATCATGATGAGAACTGGAGACTGGAATGACGAACATAAAGAAAGATCCAGTTTTTTTTTTCTTTCTTTTTTATTTTTCTTTCTTTTCTTGCCGCAGTCGACTTCCGGTCTATGGTGGAAATGGGGAAAGTCAAAGAAAGACGGCGAAAAAAAAATGTTAAAGAGTTCTTATCATTTGCAGATCAAGAAAGATTGGTTTCTCTGAACCCACGCAGATGCGGATTGATGAGACAAACGAGGACGAAATGAAACGAAAGAACGGATGGAAGGTTCACGCGTGCGGACCTGGGAAAGTTGGTGTTGTTGATCTTCTTCTCGCCGTACTTCCTCCATTGGTGTCCGTCGTTGTGCGGCGCGAAGGTGTCCACCTTCCGCATGCGCTTCTCCTTCCTGCCACAACCAAGTTCCCCATCCATTGTTGTCAGAACCAAATCAAAAAGCGCCGGTGCAAATCGACACCGCAGCACCAGCAACAAAAGATGAAACGCGAAGAGGACACCAGCAAGTACGTACCTCGAATTCATGTGCGACTGGTGCGAGCTCGGCGCCGGAGACATTGTTCCTTCCCGGCGGAAGAAGAAATCAAGAAATGCAGCAGATGCGGGTAGAGAGAGCAAGAAGAGAAAGAGAGGGGACCGGCCGGCCGGGTGAGCAGGCGAGTCCGCACCGCTTTTAATTCAGAGAGAAGCTAGCGTACTTGACCGGACTCCAGGGGCGGCAGAGAGGGCAGCACCCCTTTTTAGCTTAACAACAGCTTAACAAAACACATCACACACACAGGAGGGAGAGAGAGAGAGAGAGAGAGAGAGAGAGAGGGTCTCCATAATTGAGGCCCTGCGGCCATATAAAACTCCCGGGACGCGAGACCGAGAACGATGCAAAGATTATCTTGGCAACTCGGCGTATCGCTGTCACGTGCCCCCGCGCACCGACGGGGTGCTTGGGCGACTGGCCTGAGAAATTTCGCCGCGCCTTCTGCTTCCTCGATTTCTCTCTTCAATTCAACAGCGGAAAACATATAAAAAAGGACAGGAAAACTGGAACCCCAACTCAACGCACCGGAGCGGCGTACAAGTGGCCTCAGACGCTGTGTCACCCCGTATTTGTTTAAGGCCCCTAAGCACTGTCATCGATCTCGCAACTTGCGCTAAACAAAACCCATTTCCAGCCGATCGGAACTCGGCCGGGCGCGAGTCTTTCTTTCTCCTCTCTCAAGTCTCACCACCAAATCAATCTGCTCGTACCAGTATTATACTCCACTGCAGTATTCTTTGGCCGGACCGGTTCAAAACCAAATCTCGTCGTTCCAGAACGGAAGTTGAGGTGGCGATAGATGATGAGGCAATAAACAAACAAAACAAAGACGGGTAAAGTTAGCAAAAGAAAAAGAAAACCAGTTGGGGTGAGCAGCAGATGTGATGCAGCAAGGAGCAGGAAAGGAATCGTCTGGTTGCTTGGGGAGGCGGGCGATGAGGTGACCAGCTTGCTAACCTACCGCGTCCCGATGGCCGAGTTTCTTTGTTTTTTTTTAAGACCTGCACATGCCGGGTGCAGCGCAACTTGGGGCGGCAAGGAATCTCGCCCTTTTCCTCTCTCCAACTCGGAATTTGTTTTGTTTAGGACCCCCGGGATGAGCTCACCCCTGATGATATCTTACCACCACCGGCCCCCACTTGGGTCTTAGTTAAAACTAATACTAATAACTTGTATGGCGATGCCCGGCGGGCCACGACGCCATTATTGCACCCTTGTTTAACTTTAACCCCGGGGAATTACTTCCCTCATTGGCCAAGCCGTGCCTCCACGACGATAAGCACGGGCAAGGCATATCTTCTTTACGTGGTTTCAGCTACTACTAGTTGTTCATCATGCGTGCATCAACTGTCTTGTTGACGCGGTAAAAATTCGGAGGCGGAAGTAGCTAAAAAATAGTAAAAGAAAGGAGGAGGAGCGAGGAAGAAGAAACCATCTTTATTAAGAAACGAATTGGACCAAGTGAAAGTGACAGCCACGGAATTGTTTAAAACCGGTTGCACATGACCGGGCCACGCAGCACAGCTCCGAGTCCAAGGCCAGCGAAGTCAGAAAATAAAAATGGAGGGGGGACATGTTAGCCGGGCACCAGATCACCTAGTTTATTGCCGCTGATCACCGAATAATAAGACTCCCTGTCTAGTTAGCAGAGGTCTGACTTTCGTTGCCCCCGCTGAGATGGCCCGGGCCACTTGAAAATGAAAGAGCAGTTGTGTATGGTCCTAATCTTCTCTCCTTCTCGCCTCGAGATTTACTATTTTTACAAACACTTGGAAGACCAGCTAGGTAGGCTCGAGAAGCAGGATTTTAAAAAACCCGGGAGGAGGAAGAAGGAGGTCGGGACACGGCAGCGGGTTTTAATAACGGGCGCTTCTAGAAAGTGGACAGTTATCGCCTCCTGATTGGTCCATCGACTCCGGAGAGAGAGAAGAGAGGTGCGGTGCACTCAGCAAACCCAGATCTTTGGCTTATTCATTGACTTCGGATATACAGATATATCTATATCTATTTATATATTTGTAAAGTGTATGCCGCTCTAATGCAGTTGGTTACCGACTAAACTATGGCGTCGCGGTCCTGATAAAACGGGAGAAAACAAGCATAGAAGTGTGGCCACAATGAACTACACGATTAACAACGGAGAGCCATGAGAGCCGGTGATAGAAAAAGTGTATTATTGTGGCAGACTTGCCTCTGCGCCACCGATGGATCCCATCGGATTGTACATCCAGCTGCCGGCGTTGCCTGTTCACACACCCAAATCTCACCAGATATGTTTTGTAATCAGATGGGTTCTCTGCCTATATTTTTCTGCATGACCATAATGGAGATAGTTTTCGCAAAAAAAAAATGAACATAATGGAGATGGTTAGTAGAAGCTACGTACTCCTAGAGATAAGAGGAGCAAAAAAGAAGTGCAAGTAGGGCTCAGAAAATTGCACTTGGGTTGAATGAGAGGCACTGAAACCTAACATTGGAATCCCATGTAAAGAAAAGTCTGGAATAACACATGCCATTTACTGTGCTTATCTTCCATCTAACAATAGAAAAAAGAAACAATATTTTTGCTGCCATCTATTGAATGCGTGCCAGTGATAAATACATTAATCGTGGAAAATACTGCTCTTGTGACCAGCCGCCGGCACTAGGTAGGGCCAAGAAACGGACGGCGAAGTTTGGATGCATGCACGAGTAGCCCCAACGACCATGATGAGCATAGCCATAGCTCGTGGAAAATGGCTTTTTGTTGGAGCCGTGACCGAGTTTTCGTAACATAACAAAACACGTCGCGCTAATCTATTTCTTGGCCCCCATTCGAGTCTTTGCTTATCTGAAAAGCACCTTTTCCATTCATTAGTCTTTGTTAAAACTGACTCTTCCCGCTCGCTTGTTGGCTCGGTGCGGTGCGGTCAGAATAAACGACGTGATTAGCTGGTGGAAGCCGGCCAAGCCCGGTACTCGCTCCGATTAAGAAAATGACCCCCGGGTTAGGCAGAGTCTTAGCTTAACGCGGCCATCAGCCGGGACAAATCACCGTCTTACAAAAAGACATGGCCACACGATAGCTCATAACTACGTCGACGCATCTTGCTTTGCGCGAGAATTCCTAGCAGCGTTATTATAATTTTTTCCTTTTTGAAGTTTTGTCGACTCAATTTGCAGCGTTGGTCAAGTTTGTAATAAAAGCGAAAAAAGTGAATTGGAAATACTTTGAAGGAGACAGTTATGATAAGTCAGAGTCGAATTGCAGCGTTGAGTTGAATTTAACCGTTTGGAACTTGCCAAGTTGGAAATACCGCCGTGCTGTGTTTCCTGTTAGCGCCCATTGAACTTGAGACCATCTCTCAACCAGAAGAGCGTCGTCTCTGGACTGCTACTAGTAGTGGTTTTTGCAGTTAGCGGATTAGTTACTGGTACCTACGTGGCCACCGGTGATAGCAGCTGTGGTTCGAAGTCGTCGCCACGTTTGAAGCTTTTGGTTCGTCTAACGTATCCATGCGGAACGTTTCCTCGACGAAGAAATGGAGGTCAAACCATAAATATCTCCCCCCTGAAATAGAAAATACTCGGAAGGCCGAATGCGTCATTCCAGCGCTGGCGCAAGCGCAACACACACGTTTCGTACGGCACGGATCACACGCGTCGCCGGCCTGTCTAACCAGTAATGCTGGTCCGTACAAGTGTCGGCCCGAGAAAAAAAACTCGGTCACTCTCCTCTCCGAGCTGGAGACGGCCCACGAAATATGTACAGCCTGCTATCACCGTGCAAACGTTTCCCCACTCTGCTTTGGTGCCTTGGGCCGGCAAACGCACTGAACTGAAGCGGCCGAGTCTCAAAAACAAAACAACAACAAAAAACTGAAGCGGCCGCATGCCGTGAGTTGGGGCCGGCGGTGACAGGACTGGGCCATATGCAAACATCGAATCAACCGTCAGTGTGTAATTAGAAAGAGATCTCAACTATAAAGCACCCTCTTCATAAAAAATAGAGGTGAAAGTGCATGTGCATCCTAGTGGGTTTTGGTGTATTGTATGACAATATGATTAAAGGTTTAATATTCTTTGTGAGTATATGGACAGATTACAAACAATATATGTACAATGTTTCTCATGTATACACTCTTGTATGTACAATTGTTTGAAGCAAATGAAAACCATGTGACCAATAAATGATGTAAAGAAATGAATTCTTTCAAATACAAGATTCTATATCTAGTGGCTTTCTCATGCTCAATATGAATATTGATCAAGTGCTATATACGGTAATATATTTGGAAGCAACTTGATCAATCAATAAATCAATCATCAACACAAAATTGGGTGCTCATGAATGATGCAAAGCAATGTATGGCTTAAATAGCAAGAAGGTGAAGAGTTGACATGACTTGATCGCGATGAACCATAGTTAGGAGAAGGGCAAACAGGAGTCTTGGCACCGAGACACCTAAAGTATGGTGAAGGGCAAGTGGAGTCGATTTCTATGGACCGTTCAAGCTATATGGAGTATATGTTGCTAAATATCAATTATTGTTGAATCATAAAGAATTGAAGTGGCTAGGAATTGCAAGAATGGATATTGCTTATCTGGTTTGAAATATTCCAAGTCACAAGTTCAAGGTGGTGATGCTTAAGAGAAGCTCATGTGGCTGCCCTCATGAAACATATTTGAGGAAAAGTGGCAATATTAAGTCTCTAATATACTCAAATTGTAAAAATTGTTCTATATTTGATCTTGAGTATAGGTATGCCGCTCTATCAAGAGGAATGCTACATGGATAGCTAGCAAGTCTCAGTGCTCAAGAAAAATCCAAATGAGAAGAGTGAAACACTATAGCCAACACTTACACTCAGCATCTTGTGAGCCTGGCAAAACCGGAAGTTCCGGTTTTAAGTTAGCAGTTTTTGAATCCTAACGGCTAGTTCTGGGAAACTGGAAGTTTCGGTTTGTGAAACCGGAAGTTTCGGTTTGTACTGGCTAGTTTCCAACGGCTAGTTTCGGGGGAATGAGTATAAATGCCCCTCCACACCCTCTTTTGAGAGAGCTGACTACATCCACGAATATATCCAGAGCCATAGTGTCCTAGAACTCTCCCCAACCTCTCTTTGTGAGATTTGTGAGATTATAGCTAAATCCTTTGGATTGGGTTGAGAGAATTTAAATTAGAGAGCACAAGAGAACATCCTCATACTTGAGCATTTGAGCACTTCGTCTTGAATCCGTGAAGCATTTGTTACTTTTGGAGGTGAAGCCTCCTAGACGGCAAGGTGTCGTCCCTAGAGCTCTCAAGCTTGTGGTGAGCCTAGGGAAAGTTTGTGCAAGGCCCGTTTCGCCACCGCAAGGAAAGAAACAAATAGTGGAAAGGAGGAAAGTGGTTGAAAGAGACCCGGCTCTTGAGTAGAGCTTCCTCAACGGAGACGTATGCAGCTTGGAGAGCAAGCTGCTGAACTTCGGGAAACAACTCCTTGCGTGCTTCATTCGGTTTGCATTTGCTTTACATATTCTTATCATTTATATGCAAATCTTGATCTACTAGGTTGCTTGTGTAGTTGAGCTTTTATTCTCTGTGGATATTGTTACTAGAACTCTTTTACATACCCTAGTAGCTTTCTTTCCATCTAGAGGGAACCGGGGATCGAAATATCTGAACTTCTGTTTTCCTGTCCCGAGAAAACCGGAAGTTCCGGTTTGCCAAACCGGAAGTTCCGGTTTTGGCAGTTTCAGTTTCCGCTGCAGTTTTAATTGCTTAATTTCGTATATTGCCTATTCACCTCTCCCCTCTAGGCGACATCAAGGGACTTTCAAGAGGCTCCTTAAAAAAAAGAGAGAGTCAAATTAAAAAAGCATGCAACTATTTACACTGAAGCAACACAAACTACAATTTTTTTTATCCAAACCCACCTGTCAGTCGCAATTTTCATTAAAATAAAAATTGTCACCAACATGTGCGGTCAATCTTAAAAGACGTAGTTTTGCGTTAAGAAATGTGCAAATAGTCGTAATTTTCTAAAATTGGAAAAAAAATTGTAGCCTTATTAATTTGGTGCAAATAGTCAAGGGTTTATGAATTTAATCGAGAGAATAAAAAATCGGATGCCCCGGCAGCACAGAGAAATCATTTTTAATTGAAAACTCCTTTGGCAAATCCTTGGTTGCTCATTATGTGGTTCGACATGAAGGCAATTTTAGGAAAGAGTACAAACGTTTCGACTTTGTTAGATGAACTTGTGAACCACGCAGTGAATTTGCTTAAGGTAGTAATTAATTAACTTTAGCCCTTGCGATGAATTAAGTTGTGGTCATTGACTTGTGGGTTCGGACCCACATGTCAGCGGCCATAGTACGCATGCAGTACACGTTAGGCGATCCGTGTCCGAAATTACCCCATCCGTCTTGGAAATCGTGAAACTCAATAGTGGAGATTTGGGTGGTTGGTCGGGCCTATGCCCCCCCCCCCCCCCTCTCATTGTACGGTCTTAAACTCTTAACATCTATTTGTCTCTGAAAATTATATTTAGCTCTCTCAGGCACCCACTTCTATCTAAAGTTGTATTTAACTCGCTCAATTACACCTAGTTGCCTCCAAAATTATATTCCAACCAGAATTTTGAATTGTAACCGGCAAATAAATTTGTGTAAGAAACATCATCAATTCTTTAACGAAAGAGTACACTCTGCCGGTATCTGTTGTCGTGCTAACCTTTAACAAGATTCTTTTCTGCTTTTTTTTTAAGAGTGGAACCTTTTGTAGAATAGTGTAAAGTAATTACAAGGTATTATAGCGATGATGCAATGACTGGGTAGCGCGTTAACTTGTCGTACACATATGAGAAAGTCTCGTGCCTATGTTGAGCTGTTGTAGGGATAAGCCAATCTTCCATTTCTTGCAGGGATAAGTCGAACTGATGTATTCTTGTGATAATAAATAGCTCGGAGCTTGACTAAATTATTTCATTTTTTGTCAGTTTCATGTCTCGATTATTTTGCTATTGAGCGTAAATCTTTTAGATCTTAGTTTGTGCCTCAGACTTTCTAATCCTTGTGTTCTCTACACGATTTTTAGTTACGAATGTAAGCATGTTTAAAAAATGAATGATGAGCACTAGAAAAATTATCAATAGGACCCGACAAGTTTGTCAAGCTGGCAACCTCTGCTACTTGAGATTTATGCTAGATAATCTATTTAGGCACCCGCCAAACATGACAAGGGGGGCTGGTGCCCTAGATTTTCAAAAAGAAATTTTGCGGCCAATTGAGCTTAAGTTTACTGGAAGCAACCTATGGAGCAACATGGCGCACAAAGAATCAAAGTTATGCATTAGTTCTTCAGGGTGTCGCATTATACATGTGTTATTATGTGAAAAATGATACAAGTATGTGTTTGGCAGCGGTGATCAAAGTCTCAGATAATTCTTTAATGTTAAGTGGTCCATAATTTTAGTGATCCTGCCAACTGAATAATTTTTAGATACGTGCGTGGCGCACGTGCATTGATACTAGTATGAGAAGTCTCATGTCTCTAGTCAACATATGGACATCAAGGTTGTTTGGTTGCCAGCCTTTTCTTGCCACAACCACGGAGGCCGCACCACAATTTATGATGAGCAGAATCCACGCCGCACTTTCCACAACATTTTTGTAAAGAAAAAGTGTGGCAACGATAATATTTTGTTATCAACCAAACATAATTATTTTGTGGTAGCCACCAGTGGCAAGGGAAATAAAGGCCGGCCACCAAACAACCTCATCAACATCGGAACATTGATGGTTTATACGTTACTAGTTTATAAAAATGTTTATACGAAGATCGGAACATCGGAACATCACTAGTTTATACGTTAACCATAATTATAATACACAATGGCGATTGACTGATAGTTTCAAACTCCCTGCTTGAGTCGCATCCATCAGCAGGTTTGCTTTTATGTAACTGTTCTAGTCGGATCATCATCGGAACATTGATGGGAAGGAATTCATAGAGATCTTTGCGTAAATCCTTTTTCTTTAGTTTTAACGAAGAGTGAGAAATGTTCGCTATGACCACTGGATAGAGTAGACAGTGGACTTTGGACGACGACCTGCGCCGGGCGGGGGGGCATATTCTTTTCTTCCGGATGTTTGCCTGCACCAAGATCGGGGAATCGGGGACCCCTGCGGTGCGGCTGCAAGGGAGGGAATACGTCCACTAGAGTTGCCGTTTTCTTATCCCGGGGCAAGATCCCGATTCCAGTCGACAGCACCTCCTCGCGGACTCTTCTCAAGTGGTGGCGTCCCCATGTGCCAGAAGCCGAGAGTACCCCTCTTTTTTTCACAGCCAGTAGGTTCAACGGACACCGTAGCCTTTGAACCAACCTCGAGAACACGAGGTAGCTTTTCCAATGTGGGGCGTGGCATTCGTCGCCTTTGTAAAGTACGCGAGCCTTTCTGTTCCGATCTGTGCGCTTGCGAGGGGACGTGGCATGGGAGTGGAAGCATGTGCGCATGGTGGTGACTGGTGAGTGGTGACTCATCCATCCATCCATCCTAGGTGAAACCAGGGCTGTATCTTCGTACACAAACGGATCCAAGTACAGTGACACAGTGTGAGGTTACCTTTGGAGCGAGCCGGGCCGCGTGGGCGTGTCGGATTAAAATGCGATCTCGGATGGATGCTCGCTCGCTCTGGAGCAAGTACGGACTTGCGTGGGACACGTGACGTGATCCTCCAACGGTTCAACCTTGATTACGTTTCCGGTGGTTGGAAAGACGTGACAAACACTCGCATCGCATGTATGCGCTGCTAGCTGTACTATCCTAGTAGTACATGGATGTTTCATGTTTGGTCCACCGATAATTGCACTTGTCAAAATTGCCATCACCGGAACGTGGAAAGCGAGCAGAGAGTTTGCCCGGCTCCTAGATACTGTACGTCTTCCGGTCGCCTTTCCGAGCGCCGTAATTCTTTCCCTTGTCGCCGCCTTCTCGTCGCCACATCCATGGTGGGCGCCGACGCGACCAAGCCGAGGGCCGACGATGTCTGCGTGCACCGGACGCCAGCCACCACCAGGAACAGGAACCGCACGGGAAGAAGAAAAAAGCGTAGTACTAGGCAGCAGCGACGCCACATTGTCATTCTCGATCGCCCGCACCGACCCAACGGAAAAGGAGCTTTCGGGAAAAGCCCGCTTAAACAATACTACACGCTTACTTGTCCGCACCCGTCCTCGGCGAATCTCTCACGCAGCGAAGATAGGCCGCTTTTGCTCTGTGATACAGATCGCCACCGATCGAGCCGTTTCCATCGCTCCATTCCGCGCAGCCGGCCGATCGGCTCCAATACAATATTGCTCGTGTCCTGTAGCAGCCATGCGCGCCGCTCGCTAGCTTTTCGGTGCGGGTGCGGCGTCGCCATCGATCTCGGCGCGCGGGCGGCGGGCGGACGACGTACGCCGCGCGACAAAACGAGGTGCTGCGGCGCGCGATCGGTTTCCTTCGCTGCGTGCTACACGACGAGCGCCGCGTCGGTCGCTGCTCGCTGTTCACGCAAGCCGCGCATGGTGGCTACAGTAAATTAGTGTTGATCGGGTCGCGCCTCGTGTGCCTTTTCCATCGTGTAGGTGTAGCCGTGGAGGAGGGAGGCAGGGAGCCAGCCATGGTGCGTCCGCGGCTAGCTAGGAATGGATGGTTCGTTCGTTGTCCTCTAGATTTCTAGGGAGCTGTTCAGGTGGACACCTATTCGCGGATGGCATGATGGTGTGTGTGCATGGGCTAGGAAACCTAAGCAGCAGCTACAGGGCAATGGGCTTGCACTGTTGTGGACTTGTGGTCCTTTGGTCACACGACGCGTTGATGACGAAATAGATTTGCATACAAATGTGGGATTACATTTCGAAAACAAAAAGAGCTCAGTAGTATAGTAACATTCTGCATAAAGGTTTTCAGTACCAAATATTGAAATCTTATAGGTCTCAAGATTTTTTTTCTTGCGAAAGTCAAGAATTCTGGATGAATATAGTTCAGGGCAAAAGGTTTTGTTCTAGAAAGTTTTCTTTTTTAAAAAAGACATTAATATTCTTAAAAAAATTCAAATAAATTTTAAATTTCAAAGGCCTAAGGGGGTGTTCGTTTGATGGGGGTCTAAAATTTAGAGGGGTCTAAAAAAAGAATCTTATCATTTAAGAGTATTAAATAAAGTTTAATTACAAAACTAACTGCAGAACCCCTGGTCTAATTCGCGAGACGAATCTAATGAGGGTAAGCAATCCATGGTTAGACAATGGTACTGTAGCATTACTGTAGCATGACTGTAGCAAAATATAGCTTACTTAGGCTCGTTAGATTCATCTCGTAAAGATGTACACATCTGTAAAAAGGTTTTATCATTAGACTTTATTTAGTACTAGATTCTCTTTATTTAGAGGCCTCTAAAATTTAGCGCTAAAAGAAACGAACAGGGGCTAAGTGAATGACTTTCCAAGTACAGTTTTAAGAAAGACCAACCAATGATTACTTAGACAATGAAAAAATATAGTAAAGTGCATGGCCGGGTCCTTAAACTTGTCTAGCCGTGTCACCTAGGTCCCTATACTCTTATATTACAGTTTTAGCTCCCTAAACTTAGTTTCGGGTGTCATTTATGTCCATATACTCTCAATATGCAAATCTAGATCCGAAACTTGGCTTGGGTGTCATCTTGGTCCAATGCTCTCAAAATATAGTGTTATCCCAACTAATTAAATTAGACGAGCGAGTGTGAATCAGACCACCTAATGCATGCTATAATTTGACAAAATTGGGGAGTGAATGTGTATTTTTTATTATTCGAAAAGTTTGTATTATTTGCTAATTTTATTGTTTACTAGAGTTTGTATTTTTTTTAAAAAAATGACGCAACAATGCTTAACGAAATATGTTGTTTCATTTTTTTTTTGTTCCTGCTCACTTGAATGAACTAGGATATCAATGCATTCGTTAATATTCTATAACACATTTGAGTCAAAAAATCATATTAATTTAAATATAATTAATTTCTATGAAAGATAAAATTTAATCAATTTAACTGGGATGATAATGATGTATGTTTGGAGTATAATGACCTAAATGGCATCCGAGGATAAGTTTAGGGAAGCAAAACTGTAAGTTGAGAGTATAGGTACTTAAATGGCATCCGAGGCTAAGTTTAAGGAGCCAAATCTACACTTTGAGAGTATGAGGACCAAAATGACACAGCTGGACAAGTTTAAAGATCGGTCATGTACTTTACTCGAAAAATATATAAAATAGAAATCATAAATTAGGGGTTATTTCGACCCACCAAACTAGCACCACAATCGTTCTCCTTTTTAGATCGTAGCTTGCGAATTTAGTGCAATGGCAGCTATGCCGGTAGTGATGTGAGGTGATTGTCTTCAACGGTGCAGACTATGCGCGTGCGTTACTTTGAGAGGTGGGGGCATGAGGCCGGCGTTACGTTGAGAGGTGGGGGCGTGAGGAGGGAGCTGAAGGCATGCATGAGGCGACACGTGTTAGATGAAAACAAGGTTGCATGGAGAAGAATAAACTTATTAAGTAAAGAACTGCTTATTTCTGTTTTCTCTTCCTTAGGAAGTGTGATTTCCATTTTAATTATTTGAGTGAGATCACTTGAAGGGTTTTGTCTTTCCACCCATCGATCGACACCGCATTGTCCGTCTTTGTAGATGGCAGCATGCGAAGTGTGCCTCTAACTACCCTACACTTACCAATGACAACCACGCAAGGAGAGAACGTGGGGCGGTGGAGCTCGATGGTGCAAGGATATGCAACGGTGCAAGGCTTTGCAAGTGCCTTACGTTGAGATGTGGGTTATGAAGAGCAAGCACGAATGCATGAAGCGACACGTGTCAGATGAAAACATGGTCGCGTGGGAAACAAGAGATGCACTAAGTGAAGCACTTGCATATTTCTTTGTTTTTTATTGTTTATTACGATATTATTTCTATTTTAGTTATCTAAGTGAAATCGCTTCGTGCGCACATGTGTTAAACAAAAGTTTAGATCTATAGCCAATAAATCATAAGATTTCGTTATAAAAATAGGGTTTCGTTGCACCCATCAGCTTGCATCATCATCCATCCTCTTCAGTTGTAAACTATTCTTACCTTAGGTCACATCAACTTTGCGAGGGGTGATCGTGATGCAATGCTGTTCAATGGTGAAAACTATGCATGTGGGTTACATTGAGATGTCGTGGCGTGAAGAGCACGCCGACATGAAATGACATGTGTCATATGGATATATATAGGGTTGCGTGGAGAAGAAGAAATGTACGTACTAAATGAATTGCCTGTTTATTTTTTCCCTATTTTAATGAGTATATAAGGGCTTTGCGGGACGGGCGCACACGCCAAACAAGAGGTTTTGATCAATAGTCTATAGATCATAAAATGCAAATGTGAACTGTCTCATAAGCAAATTATGCTTCTCTTACGACTACAGGCATAGTATACTTTACTCGCTTACCACAAAATTCTACAGAACCTCATAGAACAATTCAATCGCAGATCCGAACAAATCTGAAACGGAGTGTAGTGCAAATGGCAGCCCACCCCGCACTTCTCATCGCAAAACAACGCGAAAAGAGAGAACGAACAAATGCCAGCCGTTGTGGCCGCCTTTCGGTTCGTTCCGTCCCGGGGCCAAGGCACCGCAGACCGCACCGCCGCTCCATAGCCAACCCGCGGAACTCGCCCTGAGCCTCCGGGTCCCACGCGTCAGAGACCATCCAACCGCAGCGGCGACACGGATACCCAAGCGCACACGCGCTCACGCATCCGTCCATCCGCATCCTTGCAGTCGGCACCGCACCTGCTCACCACCGTCTTCGAACCTTCTCTTCTCCTCTCCCCTCCTCTGAGTCCTCTCTAGTCTCTACTCCTTCGCTCGCCAGTCGCCTCCAAACTGCAGCGGCGAGCCTCCCCGTTCAAGTGTAGCCGGCCGGAGACCCCAGCTGAGTGGCCCCGTGACGCGTTTGACGTGCCCCCGGCGGGGTTCGGGCTGCCCTGCCAGGTGATTCTCTCTTTCGGTCTCTCCCCGGCTTGGTTTCTTTGTGTGGGCTCTGCGTTTCTTGGCGAATTGCGGTACGCGCTGCGGCGAGGTGGGTGATTTGGTGTACAAGTCTAGCTCCTGGTGGTTGCTGTGACCGCAAAATCGGATCTTTACGGCTCGGGTAGGAGGTTGTCCGTTTGTGCAGGTTTTACGCGTTGATGAGAATTTCATCATATTCTTCTTCTGATGTAGTGGGTAATATTAATGTGGCCAAACTAGGGTATTGTGGGAGTGGGGTGGATGACTGATTGAGGAATTCGGGGAACTTGTTGCGTACTGAATTTTAGTTCCACCAACTCTTTTGCCCGGCTCTATGCGTGTTTCTCATCTCTATCGCCCTTTGATCAGTTCGAGCTCCTGCGTTCTGAATCTCGGAGAGGGTTGGTTTCTGTGGTGGGTTGGTTGGAGAGTTAGAGTTGTGCCTGGATTTACTCTGTCGAGAGTAGTCTGCTGCCTTTAGAGAATTCTGATGAGATCAGTGAAGAATTCCGAATAAGGCCCAAGCAATGGCTTAGCGGCTTGCCAAAACTCGGGTGCATACCCGTAGTGTTTGGTAGAATTGTGTGATGGATTGGACTGTCTGATGTGTGCTATTTTTTCTTCTTCTCATTGTAGTATTTGGATTTTTCATGCTGATTGAGTTGTTCTATGAGGTTCTGTAGAAAAACAAAATTTCTGAAAATGCAGCCGGTTAGGTTGTTTGATTGTAGCTTATATCTATCTTTCTTCTTTGTAGTAATATAGGTGCCTATTTAGCCAGTTCTCCACAACACATCAGTTTGGTCTAAGGAGTCGCTAGTATCTTTGTAATTCAGTACCATAACAAAACTTTGAATTGGGTTTGTCCCCAATGCATGGTTTCATTTCCTTATTTCTTTTAATTTGGATGCAGTTTCAGACTTTCAGCTGAGCAAACTATTTTGATAGAAAGTGACACATTCGTTCTTCGCACAGTTTTTCCACTGGACCTGTTTATGCAGATAATATTATTTGCTCTGTTTTGAATTTTGAAGTGGTCAATTTGAGCATCACACATGGAAGTTGATTTTGCAACATTTATCATGCATATTTTGCATTTCCCTTTGAATACACTCTTATGGGCATACATGCCATACTATGCTGTTGATGAGATTTCTCTTATTTCTTTCATTTCATCTTACCTAAATTGTAGGATATAATCTAATAGAAAAAATTCTTACTTTTGTGTGCAGGATAAAGTCATACTGCCTGGCTACTATCTCCTACCGTAACAGCTTCCCTCGATACTAGCATTAGTCCACAGTGCATGGACATGCCTTTGGATGCTGCTGGAAATTTTGTTTGGCATTAAGGCTGGTGCACTTTACAATGGGTTCACGATCAAAGAACGAAGATGATAAGGCCCTTGTCTTGTGCCAGGAAAGAAAACGGTTTGTTAGAGAAGCTCTTGATGGAAGATGTGCTTTTGCAGCTACTCACTTTGCTTATATTCAGTCGCTGAGGCACGTAGGGTTTGCTCTGAGGAAATTTGTAGAGCCTGAAATGCCAACAGATTCTTCCCTGTACACATCAACATCTGCCACACCGGAGCCCCCTACCATTAGGCATAAATCAATGAACTTATCCCCATCCCTTTCACGTCATGCTAGTGACTCTTTCTCCCCAGCTCCTTCCCCTTTATCTTCAGGACGTTTTCATGTCAATCATATGAAAGCTGGGGGGAATTCGGTGACAACTGTTCAGGAGAAAGTGCCTATTCCTGTAACAGCAACTCTGCAAAGTGACTCTTTCTCCCCAGCTCCTTCCCCTTTATCTTCAGGACGTTTTCATGTCAATCATATGAAATCTGGGGGGAATTCGGTGGCAACTGTTCAGGAGAAGGTGCCTATTCCTGTAACAGCAACTCTGCAAACATCATCTCCTGTTCACAGACCAGCTGTCCATGATCTGGATGATAGTTCCACATTCGAAGCTCCTCCAGGGACACCACCATGGGATTACTTTGGTCTTTTCCAACCTGTTGAGAGCCAGATCTCATTTCATGATGAGAAGGAGATTGGTCATGACTTTGAAAATGCTGATGATATTAAGCTTCTTCGGGAGAAGGAGGGGATCCCAGAGCTTGAAGAGGAAGTGGAGAAGTCTCCTGCTGATCCTGATGATAGTAGGCGTGTAAGAGATGAGAAAGCTCCAGATTTGGAGAAAGCTGCAGATTTGAAAGATGTTAAGTCTCCTATGAATGTAGGAGAAGATGATCTTGCATTGTCAGAAGACGATTTTGACAATCCAACGTCTGAATCTTTAGTGCGGGTGTTCAAAAATCGCAATGATACCCCTATTGGAAATACTGCAACAAGTCAGTCACCTGAACTTCGTCCGTCGGAAAAGGTAGCTTTGGAAATTACTGATTCTCAAATAGAAAGGCCAAAAGATGACGCGAGGGTACTGGACATAAGCATGTATGAAAGTGACGAAAGCCCTGTGGCGACCCCTGTGGCGACCTCTGTCAAAGAAGTTGCATCTTCGATTGCCGCTCCTGCTGTGAATGGGAAATCAAAGGAACCTATTCGTGATTCTAAAAATGTGGTGAGGGACCTAAATTCATGGATGAAGGAGGTTGAACTCTTATTTATGAAGGCATCTGATTCTGGAAAAGAAGTCCCAAGGATGCTTGAAGCAGATAAAGTCAATTTTCGCCCATTACTGCCTGAAGAGAAAGGTTATCTTTGTATATTTACATTTCTGTTCTATAACACTTGCATTGAAGTTTTCGTTAAATTTATTTTGGCAAATTGAAAGGTTTTGGTTTTGGCATGCATAGATATGATGTGAAACTTCTCTGTTTGTTTCTATCTACTATTGATATAACGTAAGCCTGTGGCTAATATTTTCTGCCACTCCATCCTTATTAATTTCCTTATTTTCGGTTATCTTGATACTTTGATGCAGCACCTGGATCAACGGCATCAGGTTTTTTCGCCACCTTGTTTGCTTGTTGCAGGGAGGAAGTCCCTGTTCCTCAACGTAAGTTATTTTACTCTAGCTACAGTATTCTTTCCATCTGACACACAATTCCTGCGAATCAATTAACCATAATATGCTGTTATTTTAAACTGATGCAATTTTTCTGCTTATGGGGAAATGGTATCTGTATACCTCTCACCCCCTTTCCTGGTTCCCTTTATCATTGATTTTTGTAGTATGTTGTCGGAGTATACTAGTATTATAGAATATAATCTGTTGAAAATAAGTTTGGAAATGACAATATACTAGTCGTTTCGTAAGATTGGTCTGTATAGTACAGTGCTGTAGGTCTATGCTTGAAGTTGAAGCAGGTGATGCAAGATAGGAGGGAGTGTGTTTTATATAACCCGTTACTATTTAATCCAGCTTGTACCTTGTTCTATAAGCAGTACAACTAGTACTTTGGCCCACCATGACAGAAAAACTTCATGTTTGCAGCTCCTCCTCAAGCTGAAGTGAAGTACCTTACCTGGCATAGATCAATGTCTTCACTTTCTTCATCGTCTAGAAATCCTCTTGGGACAACATCAAAAGATGACACTGATGCTTTCACTGGAAATATATTTGGTGGAGTATACATGAATGCTGGGAGTCATGCCTCCACACTAGACAGATTGTATGCATGGGAGAGAAAACTTTACGATGAAGTTAAGGTAAACTCTCGTTCTTCAGTTCTGTTCTATAACTTATGTTTAATGTGAGGATATATAGTGGGTGTAACTTGCTTGACTGTGTGCCTATAGTTCTAAAATATGGAGTTAATTATCTATGAAGTAGCATTGTTTATCTTGTATTGGGATTTGGGATTATTTATTTCTGTGCTGAATTGCTTATCTCAAGTGCTGGGGTAATGATTCTAAGCTCAAGATGACTAGGATATGGTACAAATAAACGAGACAAAAACCTTTAATTGTAATGGTACTGAAGTACTACCACTATAGAGGGTGGCGACTGTGCCACAACTTTACAAAATGATAGAGCTATCTAGCGGCCATTACCCGGTATCAGAATGATAGAGCTATCTTGATCAATGGAATGTTGAAAGAAATATTCAAATGAATGTGGTATCTGATTATAATTAGATAGTTTTTATACATTGTAGAGCCATATAAATTTTCCTTTGCTTTGAAAAAAGGTGTTAATTTCACAAATTTTATTTTACTCCATTCCTTCAGGCAAAAAGTGTAATTTGCAGGCAATATGATGAGAAATGTATTAATTTCACTTTTTTTCTTTTTGTGTCCCCATTCCTTCAGGCGAGCAGTGCAATTTGCAGGCAATATGATGAGAAATGCAGGCAACTCAGACATCAGGAATCAAGAGGAGAAAGCCAAATGAGTATTGATAAAACTCGTGCTGTTGTGAAGGATTTGCACTCCAGAATTTTAGTAGCCATTCAGAGAATAGACATGATTTCTAAGAACATAGAGGATCTAAGGGACAAAGAGCTTCAACCACAGCTAGAGGAATTAATCGGAAGGTATGTTCCTTCAGTTTCTGCTAAGCCAGAATTCAAGCAGCATTTTAATGTGATCTAGAGCGTTTTTTTTTTTGGCCCAGGCAGGGCAAGTCCTGTTTTGAAACACAAATCAGGCACTTAGGCTGTAGTCTGGCCCAAAAAGTAAATGGAGACGAACTACACAAGGTGGCCTAAATGAAATTGAACTCAGCTCTGGCCTGTTCTTTTTTTCTCTCTCGAAAAGTGTGTCATTAAACAATACAGGACCCGAACCCTTACACAACATACACGCCACCAAAAATACGAGAACAACCTGACCAAGAGCACACCACACCTAGCTAACTCCCAGAAATTTTGGAGCTCGTTGTCTACTGGCCTTAGTGTTATTCAGGTCTACCTTAATAGATAATAAGTTACGAATTATCACTTCATGGTTACATGTGACTTACTGCTGGTTAAATTGCATCAGTGCCAAAATTTCTTGTAATGATGATTGTGAGCGTTGTTGTAGGATGTAACAGAAATCTGGTTTAGTGCTCATTTAGTGCACTAGTGCTAGGTATTTGTCATTAATTTTTGCGGGCTGGTATATTGAATATGTTTGTCCCATTTGCAGTTTAACTCGAATGTGGTCAACAATGCTTGAATGTCACCGGAATCAACATGAGATCATTAAGCTAGTATCCAACAGTGGGAACATGAAAGTCCTAATTCGCTCGGAGTCACAGATCCAGGCAGCTCTACTCCTTCAGGTTGAGCTAAACACCTTAAGTTCGAACTTCCATAAGTGGATAGCCTCCCACAGATCATACTTGCATAGCCTAAATTCATGGCTGCTCAAGTGTGTGAAGTCACTGAGGAGGAAGAAGAAATCCAGGAAGAAGAAGGAAGCTGATATTCCAATAACAAATTATGCTGTTGCACCTATTTTCAAAACCTGTGAGGACTGGATAAAACTATTGGATGATCTATCAAAGAAGGAGTCGGATGATCATTCCTCAAAGAAAAAGGAGTTGGAGGATGCTATTAAAGGTCTTGCTGCAGATATAAGTCGTTCTGTGCCAGGCCAAGAGAGGCGGCGTGGTAACTCAAAGCTTACCATCTCATTATCCCGTAGTGGGACGCTAAATGGTGAAATGGATGGAGTCCATAGAAATTACCCTCCTACAGATTTACAATCAAGTTTGGAGACATTCCTAGGAAAGCTTGAAGAATTCTCACATGCTTCATTGGAGATGTATGTAAATCTCGGAGAGAAAATTAACAAGGCGAAGGAGGATTATGCGATGTATGGATAAGTATGCGGTTGAGGTGTACATTTGTTTATTTAAATAATAGGCATAAATTGCTGTTACTTTTCTTTTTAAGTTGCAAGATAGTCCAGGTGGGTGAGGATGATAATTTGTAGATGTCAGGCTGGTGCCATGCCTCCTTACTCTGGGTTGTAAATGCGAGGGGGTGATATTGAAAGTGCTAGTTGCGAAAGGTAAGGTGTACATTCATTTTGGGGAAATATGGTGAATGCAATGCAATTGTTCATCTTTTGCAAGTTTATGATGGAGCAATGCTATATTTGTAATATGGGCGTGATATGAGATAGTTGTACAATGTGTGTGCTGGAAATGCTTGTGCTTGCCCATTATCACTCTTAAATACTTGTTCTGGATTGCTGTGGCTGAGAAAATATTGAGAAAATGAAGCAGGCGATGGCTCATAGATTGCACAAAGCAACATGAGCAGGCGACGGCTCATAAAATGCAAATAATGGCTTGATCGGGTCCTGCTTAGTCTGCTTAATGAAGTATATGGATCTTGCTTCTTTGGGCCGCATGTTGACATGTTGTTTAGATAGTGAATTCCAAAAGAAGCAGTTGAGGGGAGTTGAATGAGCCAGTCACAACAAATGTACTTTGAGCAAATCACAATTCTTAGGACACAATTCATAATTATTACTTGTTCAACAAACATATGTATACTATCGTTGAGCAAATCACAATTCTTAAGCAAACTTACAAAAATTCACATATTACAATTACAAGACTAACCATGTTTTCACATTTTTTTAATAGTGTTTGACATTTCAAGGTCTCGATATCTATATCTCATCCTATTCCTTTATTCTACATACTTATAGGCAACACCAACCGTGAATTTTCTTTTTCAAAGTTTAATTAGTAACGATGGACATCATTGACAATACAAATATATGTGCTCCAACTCTTTAATAGGTAGTTGATCAAGTCATAACCGCATAATTGACAACACAAAAAAAAAACACTGCAGCCCTTTAATAGACATGTGATCAAGTCATAACCAAACAAAACAACGAAATATCAATTAGTTTAGATTCACAATGCACACAAATCACATGTCATTAGTATTGAGATGATCATGAATAAATCAGCATCAATAAGTTTATTCATCGCATTGAGCTAGGGGCATGTAGCAATCAGACAGATCTTCAACTTGTTTTATCAACCAACATAGGCAGATCGGGCTAGGGTTTCTTTACCGTGAACATGGGCGATTTTCAACCGTCCCGATCCAATTGTGCACAAGGAAGGCGCATGTGGGAAGATTAGGAAGGAAGGGTGGTCGTCGACTTCGCTCCTACCATCTCCCCATGTAGGCGCACAACAATCGCCCTTGAGCCAACATCGCAGTGTTCCAGTGTGACTCCACCATCTGTTGGATCTGATCCGGAACCAATAGGTTGACGGATGATACAACGATTGCCTCCTTAGGGTTGTATCTCTTGGATCTGGTCACGCGCGTGGCCACTAAAGGAAGAAATATGGAGAGAGGTTCAAGAGAGGATATGAAATGGGGGAAGAGAGTACCTTCAAATGATGGATGGAACATAGGAAGGTGAAATGGAGGAAGAGTCCCATTGTGGTCGCCTACGCCCCGCCTGCTATTGTAGGGTACCTGAGAGGTTAGGTGGTGATGGGGATGGGTCATTTAGATCCTGAAAAAAGGAAGGAGATTATCCCAATATATTTGTGGGTTGCGGGGGAGACAAGGGTCGTGTTTGTCTGTTTTTTTCTTTCTTCTCTTTGAACTTGGCTGATCAAATATTTAAGAGAGTGCTCTTTCTGGATGTTCATCCCGCCCTTTTGTCATCCAATGAAGGCCTCCAAAAATGAGATGGAAGTCTCTTGTTTCTTAATATCACTTAATCAAACACACACCCTAAACCCCATAACAAGTTTTACCTTTTTGAAGTCAGCACACCATACAAACATAGATTACAGGTTTGCATGCTCTTTGTAACAAATACATATGCACAAAGGGTTGGCATAGGATTCCACATGCTAAATCATCGTTATGGCAATACTTTAAAAATAGAAATGGGAGATCATTAATTTGAGGTGAGTTTGCTTGAGGTTATACGGGACCCTCTAATTCAACAAAAGAAAAAAAATATGATTATGAGGCTATAATTTACTTTCAAGGTGTTGTATTGGATAGGATTAATTGATGAGGGTATATTAAGATATACATAATCCAATCTGAGCCTACACAACTATCTATCTTACTATCCAGCCCATGGATGGCAACGAGGCATGAAAGCCTTGATTCAAAACTATGGGAAAATATCGAGTGAAACCATCCATTTCGTGGAATCATGAAATCCTTTTTAAAAACAAGTTTAGGCCTTTAAAATTTAAGAACCCCCCCCCCCCCCCCCCCCTCCCCAAAATAATGAATATGTATGTAAAATTTCAAGTTCAAACTGATGTTATATAAAAATAAAATATCATGAAAATAGAGGAAGGAAAAAGAGCTCAACCTGTGCGTTATATCTCATAAACGAAATTGGTTTTGAACACGAAGTTTATGATCATGGTGTTCACCACAACATATCTGTGCGTAAGTTTTTTTTTCATATCTTTTAAAACCTACTAAATATGTTTTTGCAAATGTTTTATCACAATTTCACTGAGGGAATGGCTCACTAAGAATGTTCTCCCATTTACCATGACCACAATAAGCTATAAATATGTCACTTGGGAATTAATTTTTTGATCGATGTTATGCAATTTCGTTCTATACACGTTATGACTAGGTTTTATAAAGAACTAAAATAAATTCCAATAGATTACTATGTTATCTATATATCAAAATTTATTTTTTAACTTAAATATTAAAATTTCTGTTAAGGTACAGACTTTTTACCAGGAAATGCTAGAGGAATTCTCTTGGTACGGTCTATTATAGTAGTTGCGGGCCCAACGGGCCAGCACGAATCGAAACAAAATCGCTGCTTACCCCTTTCTGCTCCGACAAATTTCAGAAATACCCTCCCCATTTCTCGCCGCGGTCACGGCGACGCCGTAGATCTCCTCCTTGTCCCAGGGCTCAGGTGGTCTCGCCGGCGGCGTGAGCTGAAGTGATGGAGCTCTGGAACAAGCTGCGTAACCTGGACGCGTACCCGAAGGTGAATGAGGACTTCTACAGCCGCACCCTCTCCGGCGGCCTCATCACCATCATCTCCTCCCTCGCCATCCTGCTCCTCTTCTTCTCCGAGATCCGTACGTATCGTCACCCTTCTCTTTCCCTATTCTAACATCGTCGCTTCGGATCTCCTTTAATTTCGTCCTAACTAGCCGCTGCACAGCTTGATCTCTCCATCACGTCTCGGCGGCCTTGCTTACGGTTCGATAGGTGCATGTGCTTGGATGCAGAACGAGAGTAGTTTGTGGTGCAGTAAATTTTGCACCATTTCATACAACCGATGTGAATTGGAACTAGTATTTTGTTAAAATTTGCGGCGCCTCGAACATGAACCAGAATTCTTAGGAGAGTAAAATCCAAGGCATGCACATAGTTGGAAGTGCAGAATTCTGTTAGGTAATTGTTTGTTTTCAGTTTTGATGCATTGTCCTAATTGATTCATCTGAGTACAGGTGGGCGGGTTCTTATACCGTTCTCGTGATGATTTGGTTTAAGTTAGTGTGGTTTTGTTGTGAATAACTCAGCCCGCATTAGACTCTTGTCTGTAAATTACTTTTTTGCTGGGCTACACTGTGACTCTAGTAAGGCTGTAAGGGACAATTGCATTAGACCTATGTAGCTTCCTCCATATTTTAATTTTTTTTTCCCGAAACAAGATCATACATTGTCAGCCCCATCCCCATCCACAGAGGTACGATAGTCTTACGTTGTCAGCAAAAGATCGCGAGAGAAAGAAAAAGTTGTCCCCACCCCTAATCTGCTAATGGATCTCTAGAAATAGTAGACTTGGGGAATAGAACAATCAGGTCGATTCAACCTCAATTACACCCTTATGAAACACGAATTTTGTGCAGCTTTTAGCGAAAGACTGAAAAAATCAGAGAGAGGCATGTTGTCACCACGTCTGAGATTCGACTGCTATTCTTCGTCAGCAGCACCTCCATTGCCTCCTTCGTTGGTTGCTTCACCTTCATCTTGAATGGAGCACAAGATCACACACCTCCCCTGCCTGTTGAGATATTTATCGCCGTCTGTAGCATGGTTACAGCTCCAGCTTTGATGACTTCGCTCATCTCTGACGGGTAGAGACCCTCCCAATAGCGCAAAAACGCATAAGCATGGAATATGATCTCACATGGGTGCTTAATGAGGACTTTGTCAAAGCATGCCTTGTTTCTTGCTTTCCAGATAGCCCAGCAAATTGCTGCAAGCCCTTCTATATACACTTTTCTTCACCTGGCTGGACCATTTCAATCCTTTGCCAAGCAGATAACCGATGGAATATGGATTATTCTTGGGAGCAGAAGTAACATGTGTGATTTCCCTGCCACTTCCTCCTTACCATATGGTTCTTTGTTAGGATTGCATTGTTCTCAATCAACCATAGGAAATTTTGATTTTCTGTGGTAATTAGCCTTCCAAATGTAGGAGCTACCAGAATCCTGGGTCAAGTGCTCATACACAGATTTAACAGAAAACTTCCCATTTGTATTTCTGATTCAGACAACATAATCATTGTCCTCTGTGATCACTTTTTCATTTAGCTTGGCAGCAAGTGCATACCATTGTTCATGTAGAATAGCATGGAGGTTAATTCTTAAAAGAGATCACCCAACCTCTGTTAGCACAATTAGCAACAGATAGTTCCTTGTCATCACAGAACTCAAATTGAAGAGGGTATGTTAAACATAAGGGTTCTTCACCTAGCCATCTGTCTGCCCAGAATCTAATTCTTTGATCATTCCCACGGATCAATCTCCTGCCTTTTATGTTGATGTGTCTGACCTTAAGTAGGTCAGTCCATTTAGGAGAATCGGTTAGTCAGTGTTAGCCCCTCCTCAATATGATTCGAGACATAGTTGTGATTTTGTTCTTTTTGCTTGATGCTACTCCATAAATTATATCTGCAAACATTAAAAATATACGCTTCTATTTGCACACTGTTACCGATACGGTGGTTCCTATCACTGATCACTTTGCATCTTAATCACTAGATAGTTGATACACATGCATTAATACTTTTGTTGTAACTTTCTTGTAGGGTTATATCTATATTCTGCTACAGAGAGTAAGCTCACTGTTGATACCTCAAGAGGGGAACGACTACATATCAATGTTCGTGCAAATGCGCTCTATTTTGTTCTAAACCTTCCAATTTCTTGTACTTTCTTGTTTCTCTTACCCCATGGATAGCAAAGACAGCCAAAATCTAGCCATGCTAAATTTTGATACATCCGCTTAATTTCAGTCTATAGCATTTACTTCTGCAATATATTTTCTTAAAGCTTGATATATCTCAAAACATATTTGTACTATATTTTTTGGAGCTTGATAACTTGGCAACTAGTGAATAAAAATTCTTAGAGTTTATATTGTTAAAAAATATTCAAATATGAAATAACAATTGGCAGTGAGCTGCTCCCTCCGTTTCACAATACTTTGTGATTCCAGCCTTCCAAATTTTTGCCAAAATACTTGTGATTCTCACATTTTGATGCATCATTCTCACTTCCTTATGCATCTCTATCTCTATATCTCTCCTCCTTGTTTTCTGTGCGCTTCGGCTTCACCTTTTTCACTTATCCTTGTTTCCTGTGCCCAGAGCTAGAATCACAAGTATTGTGAACCAGAGGGAGTAGCTGAGACCTGAAAATGTTTATTGTTTTGGGAAGCCTATAAAATATGTTTCATTTCTTTTGGATTGTTAATACATATACCTTTTGCAGTTTGATATTACATTCCCGGCTCTTCCTTGTTCACTTGTTGCTGTTGATACGATGGATGTCAGTGGAGAGCAACATTATGACATAGTAGGTGCAGATGTTTTAGTTTTTCCTCTTGTGTTTTGTTTGATACCTTCTAAAATGTTTCCGACCATGACTGCGTATATCTGTTGTCTTAGAAGCTCAACATTCATTTTGCAGAGACATGACATAATAAAGAAAAGAATTGACCATCTTGGTAATGTAATTGAATCAAGAAAGGATGGAGTCGGTGCCCCTAAGGTATGTTGTCCAACTTTTGCCTTAATGTTTGCCCTAACTGCGCCTGTTCTATGCAAAATTTATGACCTTTTGCCTTTACTCTGGATGATACCTGGTTCACTGTTAATTATCTGGGCTGTAATGTTATTTTAATGGCCCTGTTTTAGATCTTCCCAGAGTAGGGGCTATCCATGTTGTTCTTATGCACAATGCATATAACTTGCAGTTTTACCGTAAAAACCATTTATGCTCAGTGAAAATCAGTAATGGCTGTGATGGGATGATATGTAGTGTGCTTAAGTTGTTTTGCAGTATAATTGGACCATATACATCTGGCAGTGGCTATTAATTCACTGCACTACATTAACAGTTTTAAACTGTGCCATCCTAACTTTCCACGTCATGCACTCTTGACTTCCAACCCATTAGTCAGCAAAATAATGGTACTCCTGTAACGATTTCATATTCTCGTGGTCAATACAACTTACCATAGTGAAGCTGACACGTTTGTTTTTAAAGCAAGGTTGTTCGCCTTCTGGAATATGCAAGATAAAAAACACTCTGCAACAAGCTGAAATTTATATTCTTTGATTATTGTTGGAACTGAGCCTATCTTTGTTGGTTGAGGGTGTGGATGTACACCTAGATCACTCAAGTTCGATTCCTCTTCGATGCGAATTTGGGTGCTAAACATTGCTCCTTTTTAAGCCAGGCAGTTTGCCTTCTGAAGTCTGCAAGATAAAAGTCAATCTGCAACTAGCCAAAATTGTTACGGTCTTTACATTATTATGTAACCACCACATGTAGTCTATAGAAGAGGGCCACATTGTATGGCTTGAATTGGGAGGAGCTTTACTACAAACATGAGATAATAATGGATAAGATGGCATACAACTAATTCATGTGGATGGTCGGGAAGACTAGGTTATTATTCATACTATTTAATTAAGATGCTGGGGACGAAAACATCTTCCATGGGTGCTTTCCCACCTGCCTGCAATGGCCACATGAGCGCTTGCATCTTGCACCTGCCTAGGATGGCTTTACCTTGGTTCCATCTCTGCTTAGGTTGTTCGTATCCTGGTCTGAAAGAAGCAGCTGAACAAGTATTTTTATTGGAAAAAGGCCAAAAACCTTAGTAGGATTTAGCAGCTTTGTATATCAGCTCTGCAATTTAATCAGGAAAAAATGGACAATCCTTTGTTTCTGATAAACCAATGAGAAACAGATGGGTTTAGCAAATCTAGCTATTTTAACTGAAAAATAACTGGATGATTTAAACTTTGTGGAGGGACAACATGTCAACCTGGTGCTGTCAACAACTACCCTGCAAGCCTTGGATTCCGAAATCCACATGCCTCCAGCCTCCCACCTCTCTCTCTCATTCTCTCATATATTGCGATCCTTGTCTAATGTTTCTATTCCTCCCCATCCTGGTCTGGGATGTTAGTCTCCAATCTATCACAAAATTACGCTTTTAAGGATCTATGACAAAACTACACTATATTAGAAACCTTCACTTTTTGATAACTAACTTGTACTTCTTTTGTCATATCATAGTACAAAAGTACACATTTGTTGTCATTATGTATCGCAAAACAACAATTTTGAGCTATGTAAAACTGCTGTTTTATGATATGACTGGATATTAAAAGTGTAATTTTGAAATTGATTCATTAAAATTTGAAACATATGTGTCAGTAAGAGTGTAGTTTTGTGAAAGTCGCTTGAAAAGTGTAGTTTTGCGATAGTTTTCCAATTCGTAATGTATTTTTGCGAAATTTGAAACATATGTGTCAATAAGAGTGTAGTTTCCTCAAAATCTCTTGAAAAGTGTGGTTATGCGATAGTTTTCCCATTCGTAATGTATTTTTGTGAAATTTGCACATACTATAAATATATTAAAACATTCATAGTGAAAGAACTGTTCGTTCGTTTTTTCCCTATATAACAAAGATACGCAGCTCTCCTTTCCTGTTCGAGAGAAAGAACTGTTCGTTTGGCCAGTGAACCAAGCCACCAAATGCTGAACCAGCATATCAAATGTACAGCTGTGGCCTTACTTGTTGGAAACCACTTTTAAAAAAATCCAATTAAATAGTAAGGATATCATACTCGGTGGTGAATGAAGAGGCTGATATCTTCCTTGAATGTCAATTGTGTGGCAATGTATTGATATTTGAATTATAAGATTATATTTTTCCTTAAACTTACTCGGCCTCCTCATTCATTCTTCGACAGATTGAAAGACCATTGCAGAAGCATGGTGGGAGGCTTGACCACAATGAGGTTTACTGTGGATCTTGTTACGGTTCTGAGGAGGTACAGATCTACAACATTACTACATTGCTTTAACTCCATTTCTCATGTACATTTTCACGTCTACTTTATTTGTTACATGGTCTACCTTATGAATTCCCCTTATGAACTCATTGCATTCTACAAGAAGACCTAACCTTGCATTTACAACTATACCAGTCAGATGATCAGTGCTGCAACTCCTGTGAAGAAGTTCGTGATGCCTATCGAAAGAAGGGGTGGGCGCTGACCAATGTAGAATTAATTGATCAGGTATTGCGTGCTATATTATTTTCCCTAGTCTTTTTAATATAGCTCACTTTTGTCCATTCAAATGGTGTTAGCAAAGCCCATGTTTGTAGCATGCTATTATATGATCTGTCCCGAGTCCTTCATCTGGTTATCTTGCACAAAGGGTGACACTTATAGTTATCAGTGCTATAGCTTTTACCGTAAACAAGAAATACTTGATAGACCTTATATTGTAGAGCATGAGCTAACTTATGTGTCTGTTGTACTTGTATATTTCGTGTAGATTGTGCTTCTATAATGAGACTACAAACTCCAGGTGATATGGTGATTACTACTTATACAACTGTGAGGGTACTTAAACTACCTTAGGGGTTATGACTGCTATCCATATTGCTTTAGAGTAAACTACTTGTCTGAATGTATATGTAGTGTTCAAATTTCTGAAAGGTACAACATGTGTGAATCACCTTAATCTCTTTGGGCGTACTGCTGGTTTTCTCAAGTGATTTAGATAAGAGTTTGTGCTGCATGCAAGTGATCCACTCCGACTTTTTGGTTTCTGTATTGTACTTTGTTATGAGCTTATGGTTTCCTTAATTGACTCGCATTCCAGTGCAAGAGAGAGGGCTTCGTTCAAAGGCTAAGAGATGAACAGGGGGAAGGCTGCAACATCCATGGATTCGTAGACGTGAATAAAGTAGCCGGCAACTTTCACTTTGCCCCTGGAAAAAGCTTCGACCAGTCATTCAACTTCCTGCAAGACCTCTTGAACATTCAACCAGAAACTTACAATGCAAGTAGAATCATGTTCTTTTTGTTCTTATTGAAGTACTTGCAATGTTGAGCATAGCCGATAATTGATGATGGTCCATTCCCCACTGTCCCTGGAACAGATAAGTCACAAAATAAACAAACTCTCCTTTGGGAAAGAGTTCCCTGGCGTTGTCAATCCTCTTGATGGGTATGCTTTTGAACTTAGATTACACCCACTTCCTAATTTGCTTCTCTCTATTCTTAGCAAATTTTCCATGGCCTGATTTTTCTGGGTGTGTTCTAGAGTGGAGTGGATACAGGATCATTCCAGTGGGTTAACAGGGATGTACCAGTATTTTGTGAAGGTAAAATTTAATAACCACTTGCAGTATTTTTTTTAAACATGACTGCTTGTTCTTCAGATGTCAATCTGCGTAAACTCGCAATCATCATCTTCTTCTTCTTTTTTACAGGTTGTTCCTACAATCTACACAGATATTAGGGGACGGAAGATCAACTCGAATCAGGTAAACAATGCATGTTTCGATGTCTACTTTATTCTGAAGCCTAACTTGCTGTTAATCCTTTTCCATTTTTCTTTTGCAGTTTTCTGTGACGGAGCACTTCAGAGAGGCAATTGGCTATCCTAGGCCTCCACCTGGTGTATATTTCTTCTATGAGTTTTCACCGATCAAGGTGACAAAGGATACTCTGTTTTTATGCATCCTTTCCTTGATTGTTAATGCACCTTTTCGGTGTTTATTTATTGGTTGCCTGCATGCAACTTTGGATAATCAACCAGCTATTTGCTCCAAAAGCAAAAGAATACACTGCATTTATTTCTTTGATTGACACTTCTATATTCTTTAATCATGTTGATGTCTTTTGGATAACATGTGAAGATCACCATCCGTGCAGGTATTGGTCATCATCTGTATTGATATAACTAGTTTGTCTGACTGTTCCTTGACAGGTTGATTTCACTGAAGAAAACACATCGCTTCTTCACTTCTTGACAAACATATGTGCAATTGTTGGAGGTATGTCATACCTTGTACTCAGTGTATCGGAAACCAAAAGGAGATGCATATTCACCATCCGTGAACAGTATTGTAATGCATTTTTGTCTACATTCTGACAGGTATCTTCACGGTTGCTGGCATCATAGATTCGTTCGTGTACCATGGACATCGCGCTATAAAGAAAAAGATGGAGATCGGGAAGCTTGGGTAGTTGCATTCTGCGCGTATTTTGGCATATAGCCAGCCAATAGGACGATAGTCAAAAGGAGCTAACTTATTCTGCCTCAAGAAGTCGGTGAGGAGAGAATCTATCAGGAATTTTGGTCTATATCGTAATACATACTACTATTTCAGCTTGTAACAGCTTGTAACTCTTGCGTCAAGAAGTTTAGGCAGTTGTGTAAGCGGCCACTGCATTGTCTCCCAATTTTTTGTGCTATACATTAATTAATTATATGCTGTAACATACTCTGCCCTGTCCGAAATTGTGTGTTTGCTCCATGCCCCATGTCCGTCTCGGATGATGCCGCCTGCAGCATGCTGGAACTTTCCCGGCACGCAAGCGCACGCAGCGGCGCCGCGCGGCTCGCACGTTGGCGCCGGCTGCGCGGGCGCGCGGCTGGACACGTTGCCGCCGCAGCGGCCGCCCGTGCGAGACAGACAGCGAGAGGCGAGCGCGCGGCCGGGGCGCGCGCCTGTCGCCGGCCGGGCGTCACGTCACGTAGCGAGGGCGCCCGCAGAGAACGAGGTGTCATTCGCCTTTTCCCCATCAATCAAAGCTGGAGAGATGATGGGCGATCGGCTCGCCCAACCCAAAAGGGAGAGAGATGCCACGGACGTCGACAGGCAGCCAGGAGGCGCGGCAAAGACTCGGCTCACCATATTTCTGACCCCGACCCTGTCCGCTCGTCGCCTCAGCTCAGAACGAACGAACATGTTGCTGATGTTGCAAAAGGCCGGCCTGCCCATCCATCAACCCAATGATGATGCCCGGAAGTTATCTGTCGGGGCGAGCTAGGAGACGCGACGGGCTCGCTCGATCCGGCGAGGCGGCGGCCGGCGGCGTAGGTGACCCGTCCCGGTCGGCCAACTTTAATGGGCAAAAGGATGTGATGTATCCGGAGCGCATGATGAAGCGAAGAATAGGACTCGTCACTCGGTCCTCGTCCTATAGCTCCATCGGTTCAATGCATGCACGGCAGTGGCGTGATTTGGTGGCTGAATTGTTCAATGCAAACAGTTTTAATTGGAAAAGGGCGATACTGTTTGTTGTAGTAGTACGCAAAGAAAGGATGCTGCTGGACTGGAGGGAGGGAGGACGTGTCAGCTGCGCCGCCCGTACGAAGCATGCGGAGGTGTGCAGCTCTGTGCCATGTAGCATGGTCAACTTTTAGCATTCAAGCTCTAAAGATTGGCACTCCAAAAGGAACAAGAGCGAGGGAGGAGATCTCTGTTTATATCCAGCGATGGCGAAACATCGAGTAAACGATAACACGGTCGTAAATGTGAGAGCGGGAGTGCTTGTGGGTGTAGGTACTGCTACGTCCGTTTGGCAGGAGGAGCATGGTGTAAAATGAGATTTGTGTCGTTGTAGCTGACAGGGGCATGTATGGTCTGATGTCATTGTGTTGGACTGTTTCTTAGGGTGGATCGTTAGAATACGTGGCGGATTAGACACGACTTGTGAGCCCGGCGTGTATATGGCAGTGATCACTTCTTTGATCGCAGGACGTCAGGGGCGAAGCTAGGAAAGATAGCCGCCGGTGTCAAGCGAGTGTCAGACCATTTTTTGCTGGGGTCAATGCTGGTGAATTCACAAGGGGTAAAGGTGAAGCTTGCAGGTCATCGGTGTCAGCTGACACCGATGGACCAACGTAGCTTCGCCCCTGCAGGACGTTACCACTTAGTAAATGTGTTGTCCATGTTTCATTATCAACTTAAGCTTTTGGATATACTGGTTGACTGGTTGTTGCATTGCAACTCACTCGGTATCCTCAAGTGATAGGATTCTGACCAAGGGAAATGGTAAGTACAATTAATGTACTCCTTTTCTTGTTATTATTTAAACTTTTGGATGACATGGTGGTGGTTAGTTCAAAATGGAACTAACCAGTGTCATATAAGAAAAAAAAAAGAAGGGAGTATACTACCTGTAAAGGTCTATCTTATGACCATTTCATGGCATACATGGAGCAAGTCATGAGTGCGAAATGTCACCACCGAGAATTCAGCGACGAAGCGTCTACACATTTGTTCCTTTGCCCCCCCCCCCCCACAAGGCAAAAGTTGAAGGGTTGTTCTTTTCGTGATGGCAACATCTGGTGTTTAAATAGCACGAAATGGCACCATAGATTTCATTAGAACTGGGCAATCTTCCTTTCCATAAAGCTGGACAGTTAAATTAAGCCAAGCAGGCCCGGAATCGCTGTTGTGGTCCATGATCCTGTCCCCGTTAGTGGACAAGATGGTTCGTTCGATATTCTTTGTCCGTGCTAATGTTCCTCCTTTAATAGGGAACAAGTTGATGTCAAGGACATGTTCATAGACAACTATGTAGGATTTATCCATTCCTCTTGGAACTAGTATAATTTGGTATCGCTAGACCACGATATATCCTTTTCATTTCAGAGGGGATGATATTGGTGGACAATAAATCTAGAAATCAAGCAATTTTTTCTAGTCATTTGTTTCTCTTTACCAGACTAAGATGTTAGCTTTCTTGTAGTGGAGCGTTCAGAAAGAAATCAAAACTTGACGAGAGAAAAAGGAATCTCAATATCGCATATAGGGAGATGCTGATCATTTTTTATACTTCAATCAGTCACACTTCTTTGTGTTTTTTCTAAATTCTGCCCATGTCATTGCAGGTATCTTCTCTTCAACCTATTCCCTTTCTTATTTGCATTGCCCGTATCTTCGGCGAGGGGTTTCCCTCTCCAAAAAAGGCCAGCAGAACGACTCTTGCAACGAACGAAAAGAAGACCAAAATCTTGATTCGTCACCAAGAAAGGCTCAACCCTTTCAACAAAGCATGCTCAACTCAGCCCAACGAAGCAATCCCTGACCGCTGAACAGCACAACGGTAATACACACGGGCAGCCGTGCGTGATGCCAACGGTAAGAACATTGACACCGCATCTCCGGCAGGCGACGCAATAGTTTTTTGCTTCCTGAAGATACGGATTGCAGTTTTCTAATGCATTGATTAGCGAGTAAGCACAATACTTTATTGGCCTTATGGACTATTATTCCCTCGTCCTTCTTACCAATGCAGGCGCATACTTGGCTTTAAAAAGATTAACGTTGACTATTGAGGTGTTTTGAGACCTGGACATGTCCGGATAACGCTCGCATCGGCACATGAACATCGAAGACGACCGTTGAGTGCTTGATTGCATTGGATCCAGAACTCCAGCCGCAATGCCCAGTTGCTCCCGGTCGATCCGTTTGTCCTTCGTTGACAAGAGATCCCAGTTTGTGTCCGTTGCGGCAGTAAATCGGCAAATTCCTGGTGCTTCGTGCCTCACGAAGCTTGAAACTGGTTAAAAAAAATACAGTATGTTATGAGGGAGTAAACTCCCAAATCTGACAGATAGTTTGTATAATAGATTTTGGTCCCGTTCAGGGCGTTGGAATTTCTTCCAAATCCTAAGAAGGAATTCAACAGTTTCATGTGAAATTACAGCGTTCCAAGCACGCCTTTACTTTTTGTCATTATTGTTTTGTCCTGAACAATTATTTTTCTGAACCTAATATCCTAATACTCGCCTCTCGATTGGTACCAAAAACTTTTGCCCATCCATGACGGTGTGCCGTCTGATTCTGATTATGATTTTTGAGCCAACTCAAAGCGGCAGTTTTGTCATCAACCATGATTCCATGAAAATGGACTCCATCAAAGATCACATCCAAGGACGCGAGACACAGACATCAGCGAGGGGACGGGCCGTTAACCCAACCACCGTCCAAATGCCATTTCTTTTCATCTGCCCCGCAATTAAACAACACTAATCCTTACCAGCAAAGGAACAGCACAGCCATTAGTGCATTAATTGCATTATAGTAGCATTAGTGTACCCTCTCTTACCTTTTTCTTTCGTCATAGTTTTATCTCCCGTCACACCCTCCACCAGCTCCTACTGAACACCACGAATTATTCAAGTGCAGGATCATAGCTGCCCCCGTTGCATCAAGAAATGGAAATGGCGACTGAACAAAAAATTGTTACGGGTACAGTTCATCCTTCACCTAACGCGAAATTGGACGGAGTCTTTCTGCCTCTGATCACCGGCAGTAGTTGGTAACCGTGGACGAAGAAGCACACAAGCTGATAAGCAAAGGAATCAAATAGCTGGAGGCATGTGTTTGCGTTGCTAATCTCCTGTCTAATTGCTGCACACATGTCATCTGCTATGAATGATGCATGCAAACTCAGCAGATCATGTTTCTTAATCCGTTTCGATACGTAAAACGATTGGAAAGTCAAGGACACCGGTGCTAGTAGCCGTTGGTAGGGCAGCAAATTGACAGGAATTAGAACGAAAAATTTCACATGTTTCCAGCATTAGGGAGACATTCCAGATAAGGGCATCTCAACTGCCTTTCAACATTTTGACATGGCCTTCTTTTTTCAGCGTCAATAATGGAGGGGAACGGATTATACAGTATGTACTCCGGAATAAGTTAGTCTGGCGTGTAGATGCACGGAATCTGCAGTATAGATTAAGAAAGATGATCCGAAATGGTGTGTAAATTGCGCTTATTGTATTGCAGTATACATTAAGAAAGGTTATCCTAATTCCTAAATACTACTAAGTAAGCGCAAGTTGGCATCACACAGTATTGGCCCTTCCAAGGGGGGCGTGCAAGAAAGAAGCATGCCACAAAAGACTGCATGTGCTGACAATAATCGATCAAAGAATTCAACTCAACATTCTCAACATTGGATAGGAACAGCAGCAGCAGCGCAGCACATGGTGTAAACGATCGTGCCGTTCATTTAGATAAACTGAATTCAGCATTGTAAATGTAGCGAAGGGAAGAAATGGCCAGTTCGTAGTCCTCAAAATGTAGCAAAGGGAACAAAACTTCATGTTTACTGCTTATTCGTTCACCATCTATAGGTGAAGCAAGAAACAAGCCACAAAAAGGCATTCCAAACAAGCATGGAATCGGCACTTTAACCTTCAGTTTCGGCAAAGGTGATTTCTTGAGGGAATTTTCAGGATCGAACTAAATCTTGACAATTTGGATCCTGATCAGGAGTAGTCAGACAGGCCTGAAACAGGAAGTCACACAACACATAGCACGCAAATGATTCAATTGCCAGCCCCCAATTCCTTATTATGTTCACAATCTTTGATATTCCTTTTTTTTTTCAGTTTCACGAAAGTCGGAATCTTTTTTGTTTCAGCAATGCATAAGAACACTTGAAAATTGCAATTGATGCAGGATTTTATCTCAGAATTTCACAGTAGTCTGTACAACATTTGATTGAAAATGTGATTGTTTCATTCCTTTCACTGATTCATCAATTCAGCACATCATTCACCAAACCGAATGAAGCTGGCTGCCGAGCCGGCCATTCCATTCGGTTTTTGTTGCAAGGATACCAAGGCAGTAACGAAAACTTTGGGGAGGCATGAGCATTGTTACAAGCAGGAACACCTCAGCATGCCACCGAACCGATCCGATCCTATCCGAGCTGAAGCGAGCAGAGCAATCCGTGGCCATTGCCTGCTTAGTGACATTGCGGCGGCGGCGGCGTCTGTCTTCGTCGTCGTTGTAATCGCGCGGCGCAGGAGGAAGAGGAGGAGGTCTCCCAGCTACTAGATCAGAAATTCAGAAGCCGTTCATCTCGAGCAGGTAGGTGCGTCGCTTGCTGAGCATGGCGACGGCCTCCCTGAACGGCCCGTCGAACGTGTCGGCGACGAACTCGTCGAGCTCCTTCCTCCCGCAGCCGATGCCGCCGGCCTCGCCGACGGGCTTGATGACGACGAGCGTGGCGCCGTGGATCCTGGTGCCGTCGGAGAGCTCGAGCAGCGGCGCGTAGCGGAGCTTCATGTTGCAGGCGGGCACCTGCGTGCGGTTGGCGGCGCCCGCGCCCGCGCCGGCGGCGGAGGCGAGCGGCTTGTCCCTGAACTCCTTGATCTGGTCGCGGCCCATGGCGAGCGTGCCCTGGCCGTGCGCGTCCGTGAGCGCGACGCGCTCCAGGGTGGGGTGCTCCTTGACGATCTCGCGGAGGAGGTAGTGCCTGGTGGCCGCGGCGATGAGGGAGCTGATGGTCCACACCACGCGCAGCTTGAGGCCGCCGTTGGTGTAGAACGACTCCGGGATGCCGCCGGCGTCGTCGCCGCCGGACTCGGGGTCCGAGGCGGCGATTGCGGCGGTGGCGGGGGGTTGGGCGCCGGTTGCGGTGGCGCGGTCCACCTTGGTGCCGCCGAGGATGACGCAGCTCTGGAGGGTGGTGCCGAAGACGGCCTTCCAGCGGAGGAGGACGCCGTCCTCCGTGCCGACGTCGGAGACGGGGAGCTCCATGCGGAGGTTGCGGATGCTGCTGAAGTTCTTGAGCACCTGCGCGGGGGAGTGGTGCTGCAGCTGCTGCTGCCCCTGCCCCTGCTGCCCCTGCGCCTGCGCGTGCTTGCCCGCGGACCGGGCGTCGCAGTGCGCGAAGGGCTTGAGCACGGCGAGGAGCATGGCCTTGAGCAGGTGCGAGAGGCGCGGGCGCGGGCCCGCCGCGTCGTCGGCCGCGTCGGCGGCGATGACGCGGTCGATGCGGAGGCAGGCGTCGTCCACGAGCGGGACCAGCGCGTTGAAGCGCCGCGACACGGCGGAGCACCGCCCCAGGGAGCGCGCGTCGGCGAGCTTGTTGAAGATGAGGAGCACCAGCGAGTCGGGAATCCGGTCGAAGTGGTCCTCGCCCTCGGCGGCGAGGAGAAGGTCCTCGGCGAAGATCCTGTGCTTGGACTGCATCCTCTCTCTTTCTCTCTCTGTTCAGCTCAGCTCGCGCTGGCAGATGGGGAAGAGAAGAGTAGGTGAGGTGAAGCGGGAGGAGGAGGAGGGATGGTGGTGGCGAGTGAAGGCGGGGGTGAGGGGGCTTATAAAGAGCGCAGGACCGGAGGCGGAGAGCGACCGTTTGTTAAGTCCGTCCATGGCGCGCTGTCGGGCTCAGGCCGGGCGCCCCCCGCACCCCCTAATCATACCGTTAGAGCCAGGAGAGAGACGATGCCTACTCATTTTTCTTTTCTACTACCGTTAATTGAGGATCCTCTCCTCTGATCTGCTCTGCTCCTAAGCGTGTTGGTCTCGCTGTTTTGCAGCAGCTGTTGCAGCAGCTGTTTTGCATCAGCTATAATGTTCGCAGTTATTTCTTCAGCAGCAGCTACAGTGTTTTCAGTAACAGCTACAGTGTTCGCAGTTATTTTTCTGCAGCCGCAGCCGCAGCTGCAGCGAGACGAACATGCTTGTTTGTTCACTTCAAAAGAAAAAAAAAAAGCTTTGTTTGTTTATTAATCCTCCTCGTTTTCTCACTTGATCCGTCTGCGCAGCATCTGGGCAACGGTACAGTCGTACCGGTAGCATCTCAGTAATGCTCTTTATTTCCATTTCCGTTATATGTACCGTTATAACACGGGCCTCCCACCTATTCCGGAAAACAAAAGTTTCGGCTCAATTTGCATTTTCGGGATGAGCTATTTTTTCATTTATCCCATTTGAATCCAACATGATTCGCAGCATATCTCTGTTGACTCGCTCCTCTGTATCACTAAGGTTTGCGGCGGGAACCCTGTCGTTGGCGTTTGCCAGAACAACCTAGCGCAGACCCTTCTTCTTCTCCAATCTCCAGCCTAGCGCAATCGAGAGTAGAATCTCTTTAGTTGTGTGGGTTTTGTACAACACCCCCCTTCTCAGGACGTGAAGTTGCTCCTTGTCTTCATGTCATATAAAAATGAAAGAATGGACGTGTACGCCAGCAGCGTGGAGGATTTAGCGTCAAAGGAAGGTAGGAGGAGAGGTGAAGCGGCGGCCGTGGTGGTGGTCGTCAATGGAGGGCAAGGGCATCTCAGTGGAGGGTGGCTGATGGAGAGGCGGTGGGTGGTTGGAGAGGCGACAGGCAAGACGACGAGAGGCACCGGCCGAGGTTGGAGGAGGCGAAGGGGTGAGCGAGAGGGGCGTCAGGGCTCCTGCAGGCGAATTCGTTCAACACCTTTCCTAGTGGGATGGGGGGAGGGGGGGGGGGGGGGGGGCAAGACCCCCCTTGGTTTGAACCAAGCTCCATTAGGCAAGGGACGATATGGCACGTGGCTAACCTTAGGTAGAAGGGGCGGTCGCGAAGTTGCAATAACACTACTAATTGCGGTTGTTGAAGAACCGCTGGTTGGACACTCCAGTCGCAGGCAGTCTTGGGGTGGTCGTCGACAATGGACGGGGGCATCTCCATGGAGGATTTAAGTGAGGGTGGCGGCGTGGCTGGAGAAGCAATGGGTGGTCGCTCGTGCAGACGAGTCTGTTTGGGCCCCTCCGTATGCCCCCCCCCCCCCCCCCCCCCTCGATCCAACCACACACACACACACACACTATTTCCAAAAGCTTTTTCAGACAACAGCTAAAGTAGTCATTTATGTTAAACAATTAGATACTTACACTAATAAAACAGAAAAATATATTTTTATCCCCCCTCCCTTTTTTTTTTTTTTTTGCCTCCTGTAAGCCTCAGGAGAATAATTGATTGATGAAACTTCAATTAACCTCATCGTTATTTTTCACTATTACATAATCTGAAATCTAGGATGTATGATAATATTTCTTAAAAACACACTGATCATTGTGTTTTTATTATGACAACCAAAAGTGAAAACACACCTTGACACTTTGGATTGGCAAAGACCGGCCGGCAACAAGATCTATGAGATCGAATGTACAGCCCTTTAAGGGATAAAGCTTCCCTCCCACTAATCATAGAGCCCAATCAAGTTCAGTTAAGCACTCATCCTGCACCAAATTAAGAATTTGGGCGCGTACAGCACAGCCCCTTTAATTTTTACGATCAAAGCGTTTTAAGGATAGCCTTTCCTTTTGCAATATCTAATTGCCACTCAAAAGCGAGGTGGTACTTAGTATCATCATATATAAATTTTTGTGCAACTGTCAGCTCATTTTTGTGGGATCAGGAGTAGTACCGCGCCGCACGTATAGATACGGACTAACGGCCTGCGCCTTTTCTCGTGAGCGGTTTACGAGGCCGATCACATACCGGTGGAGGCTACCGCGCACGGCCATGGTCGATAAGAGTGTGGCGGCACGGTACTGGTGGAAACTAACCTACCAGATGAAGGAAAATCAAGGTCTCCAGGACATTTGCAGTTGGGGCAGGCATGGCTGGCCTTTGTGTATACTAGCTTTGAGACTATCCGCAGTGGTGCCGCTAAAAGCGACCTCCAGGTCGCTTTACCGTAAAACCGAGCTGCAGCGGGGGGACGGTAAAGCGACCGCTACCATAGCGGTCGCTCCCGTGAACGCCAAACCTGGCGGGATAGCGAGCTCCCGCTATCGACGGCGCGGGCCCACCTCGGAGGAGGACACCAACTGCTTCGCGCGAGGACGAAGGCGGAGAAGACGAAGACGCGGCCCCAGGAGTCGCCGTCGGCGAAGTACTTGGCGGCGAGGAGGTGCACGCCCCACACGCCCTTGGCGGCGAGGAAGAAGGCCTGCAGCAGCGGCTCGGGCCAGGCCCGCGCGCGCACCCACCACCTCGTGGACACCGCTCGGAGGAAGGACGCGGCCGCCGCGGGCGTCGTCGGGAGCACGCGCGCGTTGATTTCCGGCGGAGGAGGGCCGGATTCGACGCCATGGCCAAGTCGAGCTCCCCGTCCTCGCCTCCTCCTTCTGCGGGACGAGGAGAAGCAGGAGGGCGAGGACGCTGCTTGGCGCCGCCGCGCCTCACGCGGAGAAGATGAAGACGCGGCGGCGGAGAAGATGAAGACGCGGTGGCGGAGAAGATGGAGGCGCGCAGCGAGCTCCCGCGCCGCTTCCCTTCACGAGGTCGCGCCCGGGCTCCCCCACCGTTCAGGGCTCCCCGTCGCGCACGCGAGGCCGAGGCTCCCCCACCGCGTCGGGCTCTGTGCCGGGCTCCGCGCCGGGCTCCCCCACCGCCACCTTGACGAGCTCGTCGAGGGAGGGAGGGGAGCCGCGAGGCGAGCGCCAAGTCGTCCAGCTGCTGCTCCGCCTTCTTGGCCCAGCAGCGCGCCGCCGAGGGCGAGCGAGCCGAGGACACGCCTTCTGCTCCTGCCGCCCCACCTTTCGCGTCGTGCGACGGGAACGCCCACCGCCGGAACTTGCGCAGCTCGTCACCGTCGCCGTCACCGTCTCCGCCGCCGGCGTCACGCACGAGATGGAGGGAGGTGGTGGCGGCGCGCGACGGGAGGGAGGGGAGGAGAGATCGAGGAGAGACGAGAGAGTTCGGCGTCGGTAGTTGATATTTTGAATAAAATATAATTTAGTTAGTATAGAGGTTGAGATATAGAGGTTGACGGTTGCGGGAAAAAGAGATATAGAGGTGAGAATCTTGCTGACTAGGATAGAATATTTTTTTAGAGGATGGAAATAGAGGTTCACCAGTGCAGGATAGTCTGAATGGTTGCCTGCCTGGTCCTTCTCTGGAAAACCGAGGGAAAGGACACCGCATTGCAGACTTGCAGTCCGATGCATCGGACGAATGCTGCACTTAATTTGCACTGTTTGGGTGTTAGTGTTACCGTCCCTTTTTGATGAGGATAGATACTGTTTACAGAAGTACACGTTGCTTGTTCAGAAAAGTAGGATTAACCTAGGAATTTCAGGAATTTACTTCGGGTTCTAAGGACCTCTTGCCTGTTTTTTTAGAGTTCAAGGGCCAACGACCCCAGCCATATGTTACCATAGGACCAGAATTCAGTTTACAGCGCAAAGTTTGAGTAGCTGATTCTCCAGCTCTTCTGGGCATCTCTCAGGCAAATGTTCCACCCTACCACTATTACATTTTAGCAATTGATCCAAAGACAAAACAGAACAAAAACAGACGATCAGGAGATGGTTGCTTCTGCCATCCTCCCCCCGCTCTTGATGTTTCACATGCCCTTCACTTCCACCCTGGTGCTATCTTCTTCTTCGGTCACGGTGAACTTGCACAGATCCTCTCTGGCCTCTGAGCGACTTCCATCAATAAGCAAATCCGCAGCTCTAGTTCTTCTAGATATCCAACTGGGCACAGAAGTTTCATTTCTGCAGTAGCCCTAAGATCATATAGAAGAGGAATTTCATCCCTTTCCATTGATTCATCTGAAAACAAAGTTTGTTTCTTAGCTTCCATAAAGCCCATAAAGCAGCTGAACTACAGATATTGACTATCTCGAACTTTTTACTACTTAACCAGCACTGAGCTATTGATTCATAATTAACACCTACTTCTCTATCCAAGATTCCAGAAATCACTGACCACATCACCCTAGCTATTGTACAGTCAAAGAACAGGTGTTGGCTGGTTTCTTGTTCACAACAAAATAAGCAAGAGCTGTCATCCACTTTTTTTCCTTTTAGCTACATTATCTCTAGTAAGCACTCTATTCTTTGACAGTAACCAGAGGAAAAAGTGAATTCTAGGTGGTATCTTAATCGACCACAGAGCATGAGTAAAAACAGGCATAACCTCCCTGTTATTAATTACCCTATACAGGGATTGAGATGAATATTTCCATTAGACGAGAACTGCCATACCATGGCATCCTCGTCATCACTGAACTCAATTGTTCTAGCAAGTTCTACTACTTCATACCACAGCAACATTTGAACCTTAGAAAAAGTTCTTGTAAAAGTACATTTCAACTGATCCCCATCCCACAGATTTGCTACTGTATCTGTCTTTTGGTTAACAAACCTATAAATATCCCAATACTGAATAGCTAAACTAGAAGTTCCCAACCAGTTATCCTCCCAAAATTTCACTTTGACTCCATTTCCTATTTTCCACCTATAACCCATTTTTGCTGCACTAGCCGCCCACATGACACCCTTTAAAAACTGGGATCCTCCATCTACTGGTGTACAAAAGACATTAGGATTTTGAGTCCTATATTTATGGTCAATAACAACTCTCCAAAGCTTATCTTTGTCAGATTGGTACCTTTGTAGCCAAGAGGCTAATAAGCACATATTTAAGTTTCTGAGGTCAGGAACTCCAAGTCCCCCAAACTCTTTTTTCAGACTCACTAAGCCCCAGTTAGCTAGGTGATAGTTATGTCTACCATCTACATTATTCCATAAACAGTGAGCCATGTGCGAGTTAATCATGTCTATTGCCCACTTAGGCAGTTTGATAAAAGACATAAGACCTCTTGCCTGTCTTTCAATCCCACAAAAATGCAAAACGTATAAAAGTTTCTACAAGAATTGAACGTGAGAGCAATACGTAGTACTCAAGTGTGGAACCTAAGACCCTAAGCTAACAATGCTATAGCTTGGTATCATCGATCGTGAAAGAAAATGTTTTATGTACAATGATCGTGCTGTAAATAGGTGTCTACTGGTTTCAAATGAATCACGGCCGAAAACTTTGAGATATCTCAATATGCGCTTAACTGCAAAATGATTTGAGATCATCAAATTTCTGATCGTTCAACCAGGGTGTATATACATTGGCACTCTGCGTTGACCAGGCGTGAACAGGGGTATAGTATTATGAGTGTGAGCCTGGCAACGCAAGTGGTACTTACCCCACTCGTGAACGAATATGTTTGGTTTTGCATTTAGTTTTTTTTATATGTTCCATATGATAGTAGTTCCACTACTTAACCACAGCGTGCAACTGCACACGACCAAGTGAGAGGCTGCGCCCGTGCTCCCGTGGCCAGCTTCGCACGCAAGGCCGTAGCAGAACCCCAACCGCCAAATGATGCGGTAGCTCGCTCACTGAGTTGTACATATGCGCACACGGTCCACTCTCGTATGATTGGGACCATCAAAGGGGGAGCATCATAATACACTATATTGTTTATTACAATTATATGATCCTGCACCATATGATTAGCCATGAACTGTCCGTACTCGTGCTAATACTACCAGCTAGAAAGACCCTATTGTTTATGTGCGTGCATGGGTTTGATGCCATGTTGCCAACGAGGGTCGCCCAAATCATGGACGCATCGGTGCGTGTCTCCCAAAGCCAGCAGCAGCAACGGAAGGGAGGAAGAAGGATGTATGGGCTCGCTCACCTAAAGACCATGGAAAAGGCGCATGCATGTCGAGGCCATGCCATGATGATGGACGGACGACGGGAATCGAAGCCAATCAAGGTTCTGAAAATAAGATCAACTTCACTTATTGATTATCGGAGGTGGAGCGGTTCTTGTCTATAGCAGCTTGGGACGCGTTTTTAATTGGTGTTTCCAGGGCGTGCATTGCTTTCACTCTGCTGGCAGTGCACCTACTTCGATTCGGATATATGAAGAGGTGGCCTGGCCGGCGTTTGGATTGGTTACTTGTTCGAGTGATGCATTATGTTGAGAATAACTTTGTTCTATTTGTTCGGCAATCAGAGTCGCCGTGCGTACAAATGGCCAATCAGACATTAAATCGAAGAGGATAATGAGGAATCGAAGATAGAGAGGTCGAATGTGACACACCGCGAACGCTCTGCTTGTCCATTTCTGATCAGTTGACTAACATTGAAAGACGCTTCCAACAAGGGAGAAAAATCAACCGGAAACCGCACCGTTGTATGCATCAAGTATGCAAAAAGCCGGAAACTATTTTTCCATTATCTAAAAAAAGTACCGTACTTCCCTGTGGACGGATGAATTCGAATTGACAAGCGAAAACTATAGCTTCCCTGTTGATCGTACGGCAACATTAAGGGGAAGGCATGGACGACGGGCTCGAGAGCGATCACGGCCTCGTGTAACACGAGAATTTTCTAAAGGAAATTGGAGAAGGAACGAAAACTCCATTTCTATTCAAGTTATTAAAAAAACATCCAAATCTGTTTACCCGTTTTCAATGATCCTACTACGTTCGCTCCAGCGCGCATGGGTCTGCTGGGTCCTCCTCCAAGCCTGATTACGCACCCTCTCGATCGAACTAGTGTGAAGGCACGGAGGCATTTATGTGCACCCCCACGCCGATGCCTGTGTCACGAACTCACGATATTTCGCAGAACAGTGAACGCCATGGCCCTCTAACGAGACATGCTCCGATCTCGATCTATCTACCACACCAAAGCTGGGCGGAGCATTCAGATGATGATTCATCAGAAATGTCCAGAGAGCGCGGCTAGCTGGTGGTGGTGGGTTAGGTCGGCACACGAAAGGCACGAGCAGGTCGGCGTAAATTTGCCGGCCGGCAAGCACGGACAGAGCTGGTCCTCCACCTGTCCACCGCCACCACTCCCTCCGGTTCTGTTCTTCTCCGCTGTGGCTTGGCTTCCCGGGGAAAACAGGGGGAGGACCGAGGGCGACGGGGTTGTAGCGGTTGAGCGAACTGTAGCACGGCGCCAGCCGCCGCAGCGTGCGTGGTTAGACTGACTCCAACAGTCCACCTAAATATAACTTATACCCAAAAATGGGTGTTAAAACATGAAAAAACACTCTCCAACAGAGGACCTAGACCTAGGAGTCTTCCCCATTTTGGGAGAGGCACGGTAGACGCCCGAGCGCTAGGGCGCGACCTTCACCAACGTAGCTCCAATGCGAAGCCCGGACAGCAAGGAAAATATGGATGCGCCGCACCCACACGCGTCCGCCGCCGGCTCCGACGAGCTAGAGCTCGCGCTCGCTCGGTGCCGCGCGCTGCACGGCCGCCTCGGCGCATCACCGGACCTGCAGCGCCACCCCTCCCCGCCGCCGGCCGCGCCGCTGTCCTCCAACCTGCTCCACCTCGCGGCTCTCCACCTGGGTCCCGAGCGGCGGCCTCCAGGCCCGCGTCGCGGCGGTGCTCGACGCCGCGCGTGGGGCGCCGCCAGCCACTCGCCCCGAGAAGCTTCTGCTAATACGTCGGCGCGGGAAGGCGACGAGACGGGGCGCCGCGGGAGGGCGACGAGGCGGCGGTCATCGCGGGGCGCGGCGGCGGCGGCGGTGTCGCCGGGGATCGATCCGGCGTCGTCGCAAGGAGGAAGACGAAGTTTTTTTTTTTACTAAAAGAAGAAGGTGTTGAGTTTGCTGTTGGAGATTGCAATTTTCTGAGTCTTTTCTTTCCATCTCAAGCTGATCTATTTGGCCTTTAGATCTTCAATTTTAGGCTCTATTGTTGGAGTCAGTCTTACGGCCTTACGGGGGGCTCCGGATTTGGACCGAGCCACGAGTGATGAGTGAGTACTACATGACGCAGCTAGCTCATGGATGGATGGATGGAGATTGGATAGACGGATAGCGAGCGCTGCGTTGCTGCGGAGTGCGTGCGGTACGTGCCAAGGGAAGGGGAGGGGAGGGCCCCGTGCTCTGCGGGGCACGCCATGTGCGGGGACGTGCGCGCCCCTGCTCTTGCTCTGCTCCAACACCTCTCGGATGACAATGATTAGCCACGTCGAACGCGAGGCGGGCACGGGGCACGTCCTAGCCCTGTCGCGTCCTCGTCGTGCTCATCTCATCATCTACGGGACTTGAGGTTTACAGGTAAGATCAGTGTAATACTAGCAGCAATCACCGGAGCTCCGGGAATAGCAATCACCGGAGCACTGGGAATAATCAAGAGGAATGACCGCGTCTTCGTGCTCATCATCTAATCCTTTGGAGCTTACACGGCGCTTAAGGTTGCGGTAAGATCTTCAATCACGGGAGGCAAGATGCCTGTCAGGTCAATACTTAGCACCAGGAATAATCAAGAGGAATGACCTCACCCTGGCACAAAGCCCAGCCGCGGTGCTCAAAACAAGGCAAAAGGCGCCAGCTCTTTTGTCCACGGATCGAGGTTCCAGCGCCCTAGAGCAGAAAAAACCAATCGTAGACGCATCCCATGTGTGCAAAAGCGACGAGAACCCGATAAAAGAAATGGACACCATGCCGATGCTGTTCTCCGACAACCGCTAAAAAGTAATCAGGCTATAATCGGGTGGTAAATCATGGTGCTTTAGCTGACAGGCAGGATCCTTGTTGCATACAGGAACAAAGCCACGAATCATGACACAAATCACGCATATACACATGACTCGAACATGGGCGGTTCATCCTCAGGCCGCCAGTTTTCTCTGTCATCAAAACTCTCCCTCTATACATTACATCCCAGACAAAGCAGGTACATTAGCATTGTCCCAAAAAGCAGGTACATTAGTCACACGCACGCAGCAAAGCACACGACGAGGCAACGAAAGCAACGTCACCTACCGGTGCATCAGATCTACCGCTCGCAATCCAGTAAAACAAACCGATGCAGTTAGGAACTTTCACCCTCGTGGTGCTCAAGCTGAGCACCCTTCTGATTACTGTCTGCTGCGAGATGGCCCACCCTGGGGTACCTCTCCTTGAATTTTTCTTCCCAGTCTTGTAGAACCTCAAGCTCGTCTGGACTCAGGCCTTCCAAATCTCCGGTGAGGTCATTAGGGTCAAATGACATCAATGCCAGGGCCCGAGTTGCATCCCTCCCGGCAAACAAGGAATATGGTCCCTGAGGGCCATAAAAGAGCCTGAAAGCAAAAGATCAGGGAACACAATCATGAATGAGTTAAACAAACAGCATTGTGTATCCATAACGACACAGGCAAGGCAAGATCTTATTCAACAGAGGCATAACACTCGAAGGAATAAGCATAGCATGTCCTGTTATGATAGATACATCAAAGGGAACTGCAGAATATGATACTTGTGTGCATAAAGTGATAGATCAAAGGATTTTATTTCAAATGCCATGTGGAAAAAGGATGTAGGTTCATATGCCAACATTCGGTAGAAGCACTAACAGTAGTCAGAGCACTGCACAAGCACCAAGTTTACATCTGAGAATCAGAATCCAAACAGACCTCTGGTAGAAGATTATTTGAAGGACTCAGTCCTCATACCTAATCCCTTGGCCGTATATGGGCCAAAGGAACGCCCAACCGAAAACTACAATATGAATCCTAGAATCTGGAGAAACTCAACAAATAAGAATATGCTTGTTGTCTGTTGAAACAACAGACTAAGAAGATTACTAATAGTTAAACGATGCAAGTCGTCAAGGTGCCCGACAAAAGCTATACTCTACCGACTGCATACTGCACGATAAACAATACTGACTGATGTCACTATACAGCAGTAGCATATGGTTTCATAAAATAATATACTGTTTCCAAGACAAATGTGGAGCTAAACATTGATAAATGGCACATGATAGACAACAAAAACAAACAAATGTATAACTGAAGAAACAAGGTGCATAAGTGCGTAACACCATCAGACAAGTAGACAAGGAATTGGAACTTGCAAAACAGAAGTTAGAAGCATATAGGTATGAGGTGCACCAAGTGGCTTATAAACAATACAGAATGAAAAATAGTACATATTACGATAGTGTTTCGACTTAGTAGTTCCAAATGAAAATATCATGGCTTTAGATGAAAAAAAAAATCATTAAACAGATACGAGTAGATAGCATACCCAACTCTCTAAAATGGTTCAACAGGGCAAGGTAAACATGACGCATAACATTTGTTAAACAATTTAATTCTCCTCATACTGAAGCCAAGAAGGATCTATTCTCGCTCACTGTGTTGTATAAATGTAATTTTCCATGAGATGAACACTACAAATATTTATGCCTGTGAGCACTATGCTCAAGGAAACTAACATGACATTACAGGCTCTAACCAACTGAACCTGAGAAGTCTTATCAAAATTCAAAGATGCTCAAGGAAAGACGTTACAGGCTCTAACTAACTGAACCTGAGAAGTGTTATCAAAATTCAAAGACGCTGAAGGAAAGACGTTACAGGCTCTAACGAAATGGACCTGAGAAGTCTCATCGAAATTCAAAGATCAAGCATGAAACATCCAAGATATTTGTGATCTCTGTATGTCATTCCATACAAACATTAAGCAACACGGATCGTTAACTGTAGTAGGAGTGTCCCCTCATTTGCTGTTGGCCAGACAATTTGATCATGTGCAGACACACAATACACTATAGAGGTTTGCTATGGTGCTTGAGGGGAACCGTAGGTTCCTCTCCTCTCGATTAATCTCAACCACTGATACTAAAATAGGTATTTAAGAATCTGATTAATTGTGGTAGGGGTATTTTGGTAGTTGCGTCTTCACTAATCAGGGGTAGTGGGGTACTCGCCGACTCAATCTCGAATACGGTTTCAGGATTTCATGGCTGGCCCACGATCGCGCTTCATGTTGGTCACGCAGTCGCAACACTGCTCCAGGATTAATCCTCCGCCGCCTAGTCCACGATTGGTGGCCGTCGGGTGTCCTGAACCGCCACGAACCATCTGGCCCACGTTTCGTTGGTAGACTGCCGGCGATTTCGCAGCAGCAAGCGGCGCAAGCAGTGCGGCGTCAGAGGTTGCGGTGCGGCGGTGCAAGCACTCACGAGGTGGCATCTCCGGCATGCACGAGGGAGGAGGCAGCCCGAGACAGCAGTGGCCGCGGCGGAAGAGCCAAGCTGTTGTCGTCCTCGCGCGCTTCGGCCGTTCGTCCGTCCATGGCTACCAAGGATATGGAAAGTACTAAACTGTCCTTAGTCTAATTTTTTTTAAAGAAAATATTAGTACCTGGCCTACCAATTTTTGGTACCGGTCCACAACTTATAGTTCCTTTTAGTAAGTTCCTCCCTATTTGTAACCGTTAGATCTGACCAAACGAATGGTTACAATTAACTCCAAACACCATAGAATTTCTCTACACTATAAGCTTACTCCCGGGCCTAACTATCCAGAACTGCCAAATGTCCCCGGTTGCACCACTTAAACTGTAACTATATCTCCATAACCTCATTGATCCCCATTAAACTAATAATAAGGGCAGGTCCATGCTGTTATATTTAACTAAGTGATTTCTGAATCAAATGACCTGTCCACATCACCAGTTTGGCAAATTACAACCTAGTTACTACACGCAACAGCTGAAAATCATTGACGTTATAGCAGATCATCCAAAGTAGATCAGTTCCTACCAGTTACAACTCCACTCCACACTTGGCTTGTGCTACTATTACTAGTGATGCCTATTGGTTTTCTCTAATCCTCATTTACTTTATTGATACCTATTGTTCTACTGTTGTCCAATCAGTTTAATAGTAGCATATCAGTCCGCATCCCCAGCAAGGCAGCAAATCAGAGCAGAATCGAGAGTCCGATGCTCACCTCCCGCGCGAGACGTCGTAGACCTGGCCGCGGATGGCGATGAGGATCTGCTTGGCGGGGTCCTTGCCGTCGTACGCCCTGAGCTGCTCGAGCGTGATCTCGCCCACCTCCACGGGGTCCGGGTACACGAACGGCATCACCGCTTCCTCCTCTTCCTCATGCCCCTTCTCCTCCTTCTCCTCATCCTTCTTCTCCTGCTGCGGCGGCTTGGGCGGCGCGGACGCCGGGGCGGGGGCGACGAAGAGGGAGGAGACGAGGAGGTAGGTCGCGAGCATGAGCGCGAGGATGGTGGCGGCGGCCGCGGGCGAGAGGCCCGTGTAGGCCTGCACGGCGTCCGCGATCCCCTGCAACACCATTGTTACGGTTCACCGCGGCACCGAGCCTGCTTGGGGTTTGGGGGGAGGGGGAGAAGGAGGAGGGGACGAGGGGTTGGTGCTGCCGGCGCCGGTGTTGTTGACTCGGCGACTTCGTGGGGAAGGAAGGAAGGGAAGGTGTTGGTGGCTGCGCTGGTCCGGGTCGGTCAGCCAAGGCGAAGCCAGCGAGTGGCAGCGCAAAAGGCGAGCACCCCACGCGGTCGACGGCGAAAAAGCGGGCACTTCTCCGCGTGAGCCTTGTCGCAATTCGGCCCGAATGCCGCGAAGTTTCGACCTCGTTGCGGACCGTTGGGCTGGGTTGGTTGCGAAATCAGAAGCCTGCTGTGTAAGTTTTCTACTCACTCCGTTCTTAAATTGATGTAGCTGTTGATTTTTTTAGTTACGTTTGACCATTCGTCTTATTCAAAATATTAACTCAAATATGCAAAATTATAAGTTATGTTACAAATTTCTTTAATGATAAAACAAATCATAATAAAATATATGATATTTTTTAAACTTTTTTTAATAAGACGAGTAGTCAAACTTTTTCAAAAAAGTCAATGACAACATCAATTTAAGAACGGAGTCTGCCATTTGAAGCCTTCTGGACTGACAACAAAAAAATGCAGTAAGTACAATTGTTAACACCGTGGTTTCAGTGTTATATACAAATAACCTCCAAGAGATAAGAATTTTACAGGTATATATGGAAAAGGAGAAAGAATTCCAAACCATTCATTGTAGCATTGGACAGAGCAAAGGGAGAATGTCAATCATATTTTGTGGCCAAAGTGTTAACCATACTATTACAGGGCACCGGCTCGCTGTACATAGCTCAACAAAATATTAGTCAGAAAGAAAATGTATCCATCATATTCGTATGCAACATTCCATCCATAACAACACGTACGAACTAGTAGGAAATGCAGTGAAAATAGAGACAGTTTAACAAGAATGATTTAATGTGAGAGCATATTGTTATAAGGGACACGCCTTAAGAAAACATGTTACATTCTTCTGTTGTGACACAGCAACCTATTGAACATTCTAGCTACTAAAACCTGAACCTAGGTTAAGTTGTTATAACAGCCTTCACGCGTCATAAAGTTGAACGAACTGGACAGCACAGATAATTTTCCTTCCAATAGATGAATATATTAGGCATAGGCCACATGAGCTTCAGCTTAGATATTGACACTGCGCTTATGAACTTTAGCCTTTTCAGCATCAATGATAGACTCCACTTGTTTAACAGCTTCCTCAAGCTTCCCTTCAGCATTTACCACCACATAGTCAAAATTCTGCATGCGTCTCACCTCCTCCCTGGCTGTTGCAATTCTGACAAGAAGCATATCTGATGTTTCTGTTTTACGGTGGATTAGCCTTTTAACGAGTGCCTCTTCGCTCTCTGCCACCAAAAATATGAAAACTGCAGAATCACCGAGTATCTGCCTCAAAGTTGCTGCTCCTTGAATGTCCACTCTCAAGACAATGTCACAGCCTTTAGCCATGTAGTCGCGAATCTGGATGCCAAAAGTGTGTGAGAAGTTTATGCAGATAGACGACTACTCCAGACTTGTGTAATATATTACCCAAAAACACGCAGCCATCATTTCTTAGGCTCTAGTAAGCAGAAAGACCATTAATACAGTCCAGCATGGTAAACAGTAAACACACAAGCATCACTTCTAGGGCTCTATGAAGGAATGTAAAAAAAAATGCTTATTTTTGCTTACGTAGTACTCCTATAGAATACTGGTCACAGTGAAACTCAAAAGACAGATACTCACGAAATTCATATAACCCATTAGATGTTAGGATTTTCATCCGTCAATGAAGCATCAAAGGTTTGAAGGAATCAGGCCACGGAAGTCAGAAGAAATGACAGATTAGAACTTATCTTTAGACTAAAGCAATCATTACCCCTCCCACCCCCCCCCCCAAAAAAAATAAAAAAATAGCACCCTCGGTTCCTAACATTTACCAGGAAGGTGGCATGCTAAAGTCCAAGTATGGATTTTCTATTTCAACAGATCTCACATAAGTGACTTTTACAAACCTATACTGCCAATTAATATTTGTCCCTTAATATTTCTGAACCACGTGGTCTGAGACACTGCTTTGCAAATAAACTGGCGTGAGTGTGTACTCTGTCTTTTATGGGCTGAGCTTGGGTAAGCAAAATAGGAAGTCAGATCTAGACAACTCATGCATATCCAATAGTTAACTGGTTTCAACTACCATTAGCGTCCAACATTCTACACAAATATTAAACAGATGTAAGTATTTAGCAAAACTTTATTTTTAAGTCGTTCTAGTATTTGGTCAGCAGTGCATCAGCAAAGCCATCAGCAAAATGTTAGCTTCGCAACTAATACCCTTAACTCTTGGGAGTCTTCATCTAAGATATTCACATATTCGTTCGGAATAGGATAGCAGTGTAAATGCATAAGCCAGTGTACTATGGGAAGTGTAAATCATTAGAAAATCAGATATTGCTTTTTCTAAATCTTAACTTATCAAGCAGGCACAAAGACCAATTTGCAAGCGAAGCCACTACTGTGCAAACAAAAAACCATGATAGCATACCTGCTGTTTAGGGATCCCCTTGTACTCCCCATAAACAAGTGCGTACTCAAGCAACTCCTCCCTCTCAATCATCGTCAGGAACTCCTCCTTAGTGATGAAGTAGTAGTCTTTCCCATCAACTTCACCCGGCCGTTTCCCCCTGCTCGTCGCGGTGACCACGAAATGCATACCTTCCCTCTCCTCTTGCAGCCTCTGGAGAGCAACCCACATCCCACATTGTAAAGACGACACGAAGCCGAAACAAAAATCAACATGGCATCAAATGCAGGCGGGGCTCCCAGGGTCTCACCTTGATGACGGCATCCTTGCCGACGCCGCTGGGCCCGCTGATGACGAGGATCATCGGCTGCGGCGGCGGCGCCAACGGCTCGGAGCTGAACGTGGTGCCCAGCGCCGCCTCCAGGCCCCGGTACAGCTGGTCCTGCAGGGGCACAGCACAGCGCACGAATGCCTCAGCGCGTGTTAAGCGTGGAGAGAAATCCTGAAAATCACGGCGCAAGCTCGCAAGGCAAGACCTTGTCGGCACCAGGGTGAGGAGGCGGAGGCGGTGGCGGCGGGGGACGGGAGGCTTGCTGCCACCCGGAGGAGGAGGACATGAGGCGGCGCGGCGGGGGGCGGGAGGCCGCAGGGGTGGCCGGAGCGGCACGCGGCGGGAGGGGCCCCCTCGAGAGGAAGGGGGCGCGGGCGACGGCGCAGGAGAACCTCCGGCAGAGAAGCATCGCGACGGAATAGGAGGTTGGAGGAGGGCGGCGCGGGGATTGGAATAGAGAGGATCGCCGATGGCGAAGGGTTTGGGGGGTTTTGTGCAAGTTTGTAGGGATGACGATGATAAAAAGGATTGAAGTAAGGTACCACATTCATATGTTTTTCTCCCTTTTGGCAACGAATCATATGCTTACTTGCTAGTATTGTCGAATGCGAGTTTGGATATTGTCAAATATAGATAAAGTTATCTACTCATTTCAGTCCGACGGGGCAAAAGTGATTTTTCTTCTCCAACTTTGATACTGAGATCAGCCAGTAAGAATAAGAAAAATAAGTTGAACATGATGGCCATTAGGAAACTTGGACATCTTTGATGGCCGGTAAGGAACCACGAGGTTTTATCATGGCCACGAAAGAATTTTTCCTTTAATCAAACTTATGTGCTCCCTCCAGTTTTAATTGATGTTGTTATGACTTTTGAGTGCTCTTACATCATCTTAAGGAACATGGATTTGGTTTAAAATCACGTTCATCTAGTTAACATCTTAGTTCAAAGCGAAAATAAATGGGGTGTTCGTTTTATGGGGTCTAAATTTTAAAAGGGTCACATCAAAGAGAATCTTGTTATTTAAAAGTATTAAATAAAGTTTAATTACAAAACTAACTGCAGAACTCCTGGTTTAATTCGCGAGACGAATCTAACGAGGGTAATTAAGCTGTGATTAGATGATGGTTACTGTAGCATCACTGTAGCAAATATAGATTAATTAAGCTCATTAGATTCGTCTCGAAACGAGCATTCATCTGTCAAAAAAGTTTTGTCATTAAATTTTATTTAATGCTTCTAAATAATAAGATTCTTTTTTATGTAACGGGTCTAAATTTTAGAGGAGAGGAAACGAACGCCCAAATCAATTTGCTGCATGCTGCAACACCTATAACAGAACTGCCAGCAACTTTTGTGACAGACTTTCTAACCACCCTGGTGTTTCCTCAGCTGGTGGAGGAGTGAGGACCTATTGTCTCAATGCTGCTTTACTTTTGATGTGTCTATGGTACATATTCGTGGAGAAACGTTAGCAATGGCATCTAAGCCTGCAGGAACTTGCAGCAAGAACATGTGCTTTGCCAACAGGAAGTTGGGTCTATCTGAAGCTTTCATTTCATTGAATGTGAATATTTCATTTCAGATGATTGAGGATCTTGAAAACTATAGATGTAGCTTTTTGGGGCATTTGGTTACTGATTATACATCTTAATTGCATAGGTCAGAAGTTGCCAACTACCAACTTTAGAACAACAAATCAACACTTCTTTATTTCCCTTTTCGACGTCTGAAATCACAATACACAAACTTATTATGACAATCATCTACTGCTAAAATTGTGGGCTACCTAAAAAAATAAACTATTCCAAGAAGAGCAACCTAAACAATGAATCCTCAAGGAGACTACGCACACTGCCACAAAATTCTAACAATTGTTAGTATACCCTCTCCAAGTTTCCACAAGCTGATGTAAGTACGAGATGTACACTACCAAGAACTCCGGTCATGACGACAGGGACAAGAGGTCCTCAAACACCGTCCGTATCTCCGGCCTCTCTGATGCGGAACGGATACACCGGATTGCAATGCGCATCATGTCATCCAGCGCCTTTGGGGCACCTTCTGAGCTTTCAGAGTGCACAATGTGCCTATCATAGCACTCCGAAACACGCTCCTCCAGTGCCAGCATCCTCACCCAGTCTGTCAGGTCAACCACGCCATCATTCACACAAACGATCTCACCAGCTATCTTCCCAGTCAGCAGCTCCAGTAGAATGACACCAAAGGCGTATACATCACTCTTCAAAGATGGGCATGGCTTGCTAGTGCTCGAAAACTCAGGTGGGGAGTAGCCGAGCGCCCCAGCATTTAGAACCTGCTCGGCCATACCAATCGGAGTCATCAGCCTGTGAAGGCTGTAGTCGGTGACAAGAGCAGCAGATGGAGTGGAATTCTGAATCAGTATATTCGACGACTTTATGTTGCCATGTGGGATCACCCGCTCATTGTGCAAGTAATCTAAACACCGGGCAATGTCAATGGCAACGGCCAGTCGCTGGCCTGCTGATAGAGGTGGGAGATTCCGCTCTTCAAATTCTGGATGATGAAAAATGCATCAGAAAATGCCACGTTGAACACTGAAATAATTGATTAGTAAAACGAGTGCAGAAACCATCTTACCAGACAAGTAGGTAGACAGAGATGTGGCCTCTACATAGTCTGATATAATGATCCTCTCATGCTCTTTGGGGCCCCAGTAATAGCCTCGCAAGGGCACTAGATTCGGATGTTTCAAACTACCAAGCTTCTTTACTTCACGGGAAAATTCCTTCTTACTCTTAACAAAGCCCTCTTTCAGCCACTTCACTGTCAGCATGTACGCATTGTCAAGTGTAGCCTTGTAGGATGTCCCATGGCAACTCCTGCCAATTATCTCCGCAGGAGCACGGGAGAGCTCCTCTGCCGTGAACACAAGTGAATTATCGAAAAGGTGCAAATCCCCAAGCAGCTTGTCAGGGGAGTGAACTCTAAGGACAGAGTGGTGATCCTGGGCAGGGGCATCAGGAGGTGATGATGTCAACGAAGGTATCGAAGACTTGGTGCTGTCTTTAGGGGCCGAGCTACTACCTGTTGGCTCATTGAAAAAAGCACCCTCAACTGGCACACCTTGACTTCCATGCTGTCTGTCCTTTCCAGGCGCTGAGGCGGCTCCATACTCTGCAGTCAGCGACGATCCTAATGATACATCGCGCACTTCTGTTGTTGCAATTTCTGCACTTCTCTGAGCACTCTGGCCCTGAGTTACAGGTTGTTTACTTTGTCCAGTACCTTTTTCGCTACGCTTCCAGCTATTGATCTTCCAGTGAACAAGCAAAAGCACAATGATCCCAGTGACAAATACAACAACACATACAATCAACGCGTATAGAATTCCACGCTTCATACCACGTTTCCTTTGAGATGATCTGTCAGAGGCATTTGACGATTCAGAGTGAGGAAGAACAAGTAATTCATTCCCTGGATGGAAAGATGAATCTGGAAATTTCAGCAAATTACTCGGAACAGAACCAGACAAGTCGTTGTAGGAGACATTAAACTCGACCAGCTCATCAGGAAGGCCATCAGGTATGCTACCATTGAAATGATTGCTTGACAAGTCAATGTACAGCAAATTCTTTAGCTTGGTGATTGATTTTGGGATTTGACCGGTGAAGTTATTCTGACGAAGGTTCAGCAATGTCAATGCGCTCAAATCACCAATTCCCCAAGGCAGTGAGCCGCTCAAAGAATTGTTTGACAGGTCAACAGATGAGAGGTTTGAAGTTTGCACAGGGAGAATGGACAAGGCTATAGAAGTAGAGTTCTTGGTACCAGGATTTGAAAGGGGAAGGGTCCCTGAAAAGCTGTTACTTGAAAGATTCAGATAAGTCAGCGCCACTGATGTAAACAAATTTCCAGGCAAAGGTCCATGTAGCTGATTGAGACTAAAATCAATGGCGATCAACTCCGGATACGTTGCAAGGACAGATGGCAGTTCTCCTGCTAGCAAATTGTTCGAAATCTTCAGTGAAGCCAGCCTCAAAAATTGAGTTGTCTCAACTGGCCAAGTTCCTGTTAATCTATTTGAACTCAAATCAATCACCTGAAGATAATTTCCCCATGTTCGGACAACCGATAAATTACCAGAGAACATGTTTCTACTAAGATCAATGACTGAACAGCTTCCAAATGTGATTGGCAAATTTCCCTCAAGGTTATTGCATGACAGGTTTAGGTACTTCAAATTCATTGCTGTTACACGCCTAATTGGACCTGCGTAAGACAAAAGGAGGATCAGAAAAATTTGAGGTAATCAACATACCCATTGGCAAATGCAATCACACAGAATTGCAACACTAAAAAACACTCTAGTCTACATGCCAATTCAAAATTGTTTTTGCACTGCTAGAAATGTATAAGGGCTTGCTTTAGTCATCCAGTTAGATCATTCCCATTTGTACAAACCATTGAACTGATGAAATTTCTTTGGGAAAATTTGCTACAACACACTAGAAAGGTGTGGCTTTGGCCACAACACACTCCAACTCTTGTATTTAGCTATGGCACACTCCAAAAGTGTGGTAATTTAGGTGCAGCACACTAACCAGGGGGAAAGTGTTTTTTTTTTTCAACTTTTATATCTCATTGTATGAAACACATTACAACTTGAAACTTTGCACAATGATACATTGCTGCATTCTCTATCCATATATATATATTTAGATTTTTTCCTTATTGTTCACATACTTTGTTTTACACAACAAAAATTATTCTCAATGAAAAGTGATTCAAACAATCATTAAAAAATATAAAAGAAAACACATGGATAGAGAATATAACAATTTATCACTGTGAAAAGTTTCAAGTTGTAATGGGTTTCATGCAATGAGATAAAAAAGTTGAAAAAAAACACATTTCCCTTTGTTAGTGTGTTGCACCTAAATTACCACACTTTTGGAGTGTGCCACGGCTAAATACAAGAGTTGGAGTGTGTGCTGCCTAAAACCACACCTTTCTAGTGTGCTGTAGAAAATTTCCCCGAATTTCTTATTAGGTGAGCGATCGACAAGTTATAGGACCTTTGAAGAATATAAATTTACAATGACATTTTCTTTATCAGTTGATCATGACATTGTTATGAAATGATAAAACATGGTTACCGATATTAATTATTGCTTCATTTCTAGCCATTGATCAGAAACCGGACAAGTATAAAAATGTTAGACTAGCATCATCATTTGCTTCAAAAGTGGGCAACTAATGACCACAAGGAAGGGCCCTATCTCAGGAATATAATATAATTTGCACAAAAAGTAACCAGTTAATTAGGGTTAGAAATATTCTTACCAGACTTAAACAAGGAAACGACAAATTTGCACTTCATGTGTATTATTTGTTTCAGCAGATACTCACGGATTTTTTACTTTTGAATTTGTATCTATTTTTTACACAAAAATACAGCAGGCAGAGTAATGAAGGAAAACCAATGTTTCAGTATGTTAATTTTTTCGATTTGTGTCACTGCAATATGTCGGTTTATGAATTATAAAAACAGTGCACGGAAAAGCAGCATGCCAAAGACTGAGCTGAATGCAATTTTGACATGAGCATGAGACTGAGGTAAGAAAATTATTTGACCTGTAAGTTGGTTGCAGCTAAGATCAAGGTCAGTAAGCACCATAGAAGTTTCCCGAAAGAGTGCTTCTGGGATGGAGCCAGAGAAATTATTGTTCTGCAGGCGCAGCACCTTGAGGGAAATCAGAAAGTTAAATGGTGGGATATTGCCACCGAGCATATTGAAGCTTGCATCAAACACCTCGAGACTGTCGAACAAAGGCATTGGATCACTCTCAAATAGAGTTCCCGATAGCACATTGTGGCTAACATTCAAGTACTGCAGCGTGCTAACCACAGATGAGTTGTCAGACATAGAGCTCAAGGACCCTGAGAACTGGTTGCAGCTCAAATCAACATGGACGGGACTCTGCAGCTGGGCAATTACGTCGTCCAGCTTGCCAGTGAAGCCATTGCCGTGAAGGTCCAAGTACTTCAGCTTCCTCAAGTTCCGGAACCCCATCGGCAACGCGCCACCAAAACCATTGGAAGACAGATTCAGGTATCCCAATCCAGCCAGCTTTGTCAGTTCAGAGGGAATTGATCCGGAGAACCTGTTGTCCGAGAGATCCAGCAGCTGCAACGAAGCCATCGACCCCAGCTCACGCGGCAACACCCCTTCCAGCTTGTTGCCTGACAGGGATAGGTTCCGGAGCGCCGGCATCCTCGCAAGCGCGGACAAGCTGGCTTTACCAACAAGCCCAATGCCGTCGAATGCGATGGAGAGAATCTGGCCACCGTTGCACTGCACGCCGTGCCAGTCGACCGGGCAGCCGTCGGAGTCCAGCGCGCTGGTGGGGTTCCAGGGGGCGGCCTCGCGCCGGGAGGGGTCTTGCCGGATGCCTCTGCCGAACTCCAGCAGCGCCTCCATGTCCGAAACAGCCCCCGCGGCGGCCGCGGACACGGCCCAGATGGAGAGGCACAGGAATATGAGCCGCATTGCAAGATCCTTCTGTGCAGCCAATTGAAGCACTGTTCATGCACAAACGAAACGAATTTCCAACCTTGGAGATTGAGACAAAGCAGGTAGCTAGGGGTTTAAACCCGCTGGAACAACAAGAAGAGCTTAAAGCTGCAAACTTTGAGGATTTCAGCACTGGAGGGAGCTGGGAGCAGGATAACTGGAGCCAAGAACAGGTACAGCAAGAAATGGACACTGCTGCAAATGTGAGGTGGAATGCGTCACCAGCGCCTCATCCGAGCTAGGGAGGATTACTGACCAACATGAGAAGGAACCAGCCCACGCCTTGACGGATCTCCACCCAACAGGACCGGGAGAGGAGCGGCGGCCGAAGGGTGGAGGATCCGGCGGAGTTGCGCTCGGCGGCGAGAGAGAGGGAGACTCCGCCGTGCTCCTGGAGCAGCGAGCGGAGCTCCGGCAGGCCGCGAGCGCGTGCGCTTACTGCGGAGGCGTGGCCGGGGGAATGTAGCCGCCTCCTCTCGTCGCAAGGAGAGGAGGGGCGGCAATGGTGTGCTTGGCGAGCGTAGTGAGAGCAGAGAGTGAAGTGGGTGAGTGATGGATGGAGAAGCGCCGAGACCACACCGTTGGACTGTTGGGTACAGTCCGAGTGGAATGCAGAGAGAGAAGAGAGGGGGAGGAGTAAGGACTGACGGGGCAGCTGGAAAGGCTCCGGTGGCCGCATTCCTTTGACACACGATTCGAGGTGTTTCACTGACACTGTCGACCGGAAAGTGTGGCCGTGCTAAACACAGGGAAATTCCTTTGTTGTGAAAAGTTCTCTGGAAATCAAACCGAAATGAGGCTTTATATGCTCCACAAAAGTCCCTGCAGCAGAGTGCCTTTTCTACACACGCGCGTACTCTTATCCGAGGCAACAGTGGCAGCAATGCGCTCCACTAATCAGGACCTCATTACCTACTTTGTCGTCATGGGTCCTATGATTTGAAGTTTAGCATGTGGCGAGTACCACTCAGTCGGGCATGATTTGAGCTGAGACGAGGAGATCGGCATCGAGTGCCCAGGTCCAAATGTCAGCCACGTATACCGTGCAACGCCATCGAATATGCGCTGGCCGGGAAATGATGGCGCGACAGATTACAGTGCACGGCGGAACCGTACGTGGAGCAGCCGCCGTCAGCTCCGGCCTACTCTCCCTGCGTGTCTTGCCCCGGCCTGCCATGCCAAGTAACCGTGGGCATGGCTCTCCGCCACTCATGTAAAGACAGAGTTACCTCTAAACTGCGTGTCGCCGTTGTTGTTAACTGCCAGTGGGCGTGGACGGATGGGAGTACTAGCGGATAATTCACAGCACACCACTAAAAGGAGTCCATCTCAAAAACAACATCAGTAAATGAAGCCGTTCACAGGACACCACTCCTAACATTGCCTGTCATCTTACAACAACATTATCCTTTTAGAATCTCATTTTCGTCTTTTTTTTTGCCAAAACAGACAAGTAAATGACGTTTCTGCCCCCTCACTGTATAGAGAACTGCAGAACTTCATCCATGGCCGCCACGCCGTCGACCACCCATGTGCTGCCGCGACGAGCGCCGCCCTGCCTCTACCGGGCCACCGACGCGATGTGCGCCGTTGCCTGTGTCGCGAGGACGCGCCGCCGCGATGAGCCCGCACTGCCCCTTCCCCGCTGCCCTGCCCCTGCCGGGCCGCCACCGCGACGTGCACCACCGCGATGAGCCCGCCCTGCCCCTTCCCCACCGCGCCGTGCGCCGCCGCGACGAGCCCGCCCTGCCCCTTCCCCGCCGCGCCGCTGTAAGGATAACGGAGTACCGAGAGGGGGGGGGTGAATCGGTAGCTCTTGTAAATTTCTCCGGCAAAAGTACTTTAACAATCCTACTAGTTTGCTAGGTGATAACAAGAAACAAGCAAAGCGCACACACTAACAAGACTAGCTAAGAGCAGCCCTACACATGGGGGGTGTTCGTTGCATGGGGTCTAAAATTTAGAGGGAAGAATCTTGTCATTTAAGAGTATTAAATAAAGTTTAATTACAAAACTAACTGCAGAACCCCTGGTCTAAATCGCGAGACGAATCTAACGAGGGTAGGTAAGCCGTGATTAGACGCTGGTTACTGTAGCATCACTGTAACAAAATATAGATTAATTAGGCTCGTTAGATTCGTCTCGTAAAGATGTACCTATCTGTAAAAAGGTTTTGTCATTAAATTTTATTTAATACTCTTAAATAATAAGATTCTCTTTGATGTGACAGGTCTAAATGCTAAATGCTAAAGCAACGAACACCCCCATGCAATTCTACCAAGAGCAAAGCAAACAACCCTATCAATCAATTCTACTAGCAAGAGATAAATGCGGAAGAGTAAATACTAGTAAGTAAAGAGATGAGATAGAGATTGCTCATGGATTTTTAGCCCGTGGTATCAGGAGGATGGCGCCTCCCCCTAGTCCACGTTGGGTCACTCCCGCCGGAGTCTCGACCCCTCCCTCCGCTCGATGACGATCCCCTCTAGAGCATTCTTCACCCTCCAAGTGAAGACGCGGGCACGTCCCGCCGGCAACTCCGGATACTCCTCCGAGGGTAAGGATCCGCACGTGATGCGGTCCAAAGGGCGCTCTCTCCTTGTTGCTTCTTTCACACGGGAAGCACGAAGACCGTATACAAACTTGTAGAGACTTCCATAATCTTTGGCAAGCTCTCTACCAATGACTAACCGGTCTAGGTCTTTCCATAGACCAAGAGTAACAGCTCAAAATGACTCTCTATGCACACACTAGCCCTAGAGATCAAGGATGCTCTTGTTACTCTCTCAATAGCACTAAGATCACTCCAAATCTTCAACAAGTGTTCTCTCTTCTTGCTCTTGGCTTCTCCTAGGCAACCTCACCTGTTCCACTGGCCAAGAGACCCTCACAGGGGTAGGCAACCAGCTATTTATAGCCTCAATCCATAAAACTAGCCGTTGCCACAAAAGCAGTCTTTTCTGCGTAGCCACCGTATCATACGGTGACTACTTCTCCTTCAGCCTCTCCTGCTGACATCTCGATCTTCACAGTCACTGTATCATACGGTGACTGACACCGTATCATACGGTGACTTCTTTCTCCTCTTCTTCAGCAACTTGTCCAAATTGCACATCCCCTGGAAACCATACGGTGACCCACCGTATCATACGGTGACCATCATACGGTGACTCTACCAGTGACTCTTCTTTCACTGGATTTGCTGCTTCATAGTCACCGTATCATACGATGACATTTTCTCTTCAGCTTCTTCAAACTTCTTCATTTTGCAGCTCTCCTGGAAACCATACGGTGACCCACCGTATCATACGGTGGCCATCATACGGTGACTTCTACCAGTGACTCTTCTTTCACTGGATTTGCTGGATGCAGTCACCGTATCATACGGTGACTACCACCGTATCATACGGTGGCTTTCCTCTGACGTCCATCTTGATCATCTCCTCGATCCTTGACTTCATCTTCACTCTTCTTGGTTTCTCAACTGTCTCTTCTGCCACTCTAGCCTCTGAGAGCCTCATATTGCATCCAATTATCTCTACCACCAGTGTGCACTAAGAGAACCAACTCGAACCCCCTTGATAGTCCGGTTTTTCCTATGGACTCAAGCCTACATCTACACCAAGCCAACACTTGCTTGGATCTAGCATGTCCTTAGCCTTGATCCATCTTCTCGACCGCGACTCCATCAAGTCCAATGTCCCGAGTTGACGAGGCAACCAATCATCGAGATCTTCAATAGAGAAAAGGTTGACGTAGTCCTCCATCATATGCGACCATAGGCAACAACCTACAAAAGTGTTAGTCACATACGACATGATCATCCAATCACCAAAACATTCATACCTTTGGGGTTTCCATACTCCAATGGTCATGAAGCTTACAGCCGCGCGCCGCCGCGACGAGCCCGCCCTGCCCCTTCCCCGCCGCCCTGCCCGTGCCAGGCCGCCGCCACGACGCGCGCCGCCGTCTGTGCCGCGACGACGCGCCGCCGCGAGGAGCCCGCCCTACCCCTGCAGGGCCACTGCCGTGACTCGTGGCACCCTGCCCATGCCGGGCCGCGGCCTGTGCCGCGATGACGCGACCCGCCCCGCCCGTCGCGCCGTGCCTGCATGTGCCGCGACACTACGACGAGCCCGCCCTGCCCTCTGTCGCTCGTTCCTGCCACCTCAGATTCACCATTGTTGGGATGAGAAGTTGGGAAGCAGAAGAGAAGAAGGAAGAAGACAAGGGCACAAATGTCCATTCACGTGTCAATGAAGGCAGGCAACCTTAAGAGTGGTGTCCTGTAGATGGCTCGCTTTACTGATGTTATTCTTTAGATGGACTCCTTTAGGAGTGGTGTCCTGTGAATTGACCCGAATACTAGAGGCTGCTTGGATACTGGCCATCAGTTGCCACGCCACCACCCGCCACAAAGCCATGCACTAAACAACGAGTGTACAGGAAGAAAAGGACCAGCAGGAAACTGTGGCGACTAAAGCTTTTATAGCATCCAAAGCATAACGCCAATACGTGGTATATTTGGTGCGGTAAAGTTTGGATGGAAACCAAACGTGCCCTTAGTTCATGAATGTTAGAGGAGCCCTTCTATGCCAACAAAGACTCTTATTAAAACCCCGAAGCCACACAAAAAAGAAAAGGAAGGGCCCATTAGGCAAAGTTTGTCTTATCAATAAGTACACAAGTGTCAGAATATTTTTTCCAACAACAGTCGGCGCAGCAGCAGCAAATTGTCCACAGGATCAAAGAAGAGATGAGGAACAGAGAGATGGCGCACAACTGTCTAGGGGGTTAAAACGCACAGGTGTCATATTAAAGGCTTGTATGACGCAATGTTTTGGTGTTGTTTTCCTCACGACATGTAAATCTGTATTGATGTATTGAACCTCTTTTCCTCCTCGAAATAAAAGAGCAGTGCTTCCGTTCATATTTTGAAAAGAAAATATGTAGGCGATATATAAACACTTCATGGAGACACAACAAACATAGATATATAAAGTACTATTACACATCTGCACTGAGTTACTGACTATATAAAAGTATATGGTGAAAGTTGCCTAGAGGGGGGGTGAATAGGCAACGCTAAAAACTTCTGCAAATTAAGACTTAAGCAAATCGTCAGAACTACCGGATAGTCCGGTACACTGCCGGATACTCCGGTATCGGAATATCCGGTACTGTGTCGGACAGTCCGGAACAGGGGATAATCTTGCGAAATTTGAAAGCTATGAAGTTTCTAGCAATTCTACTTGAATCAAAAGACTTGTATAGATGCTATCAAGTGAATCTACACAACAATTGCGGAAGGAAACAAGTAGATATGTAGATCGAGGCAATATGGCAATATATAAGCAATATGGATAAGAACAAGTATGAACAACGAGAACAATCAAGAGATAGACAAATTGACACACGATTTTCTCCCGAAGTTCAGGCACACACAGTGCCCTACGTCTCCGTTGAGGAGTCCACAAAGGACCGGGTTGCTCTCAACCCTAAACCTCGCTCAAATGGTCACCAAGACCGATTTGAGTGTTCCACTAGCAAATCCCTTGAGGGAATGGGTAATACAAACTTCCCGGAGCTTCACCACACGAATTGGGAGCTCCCGGGCAACCTCTAGCCGTCTAGGAGCACAAAGCTCCAAGAGTAACAAATGAAACCAAGTGAGATGATGCCACAAGAAGCTCAAGAGTGGGATTGCTTGCTCTCAACACAAATCTCTTGTTCTCACACACTCCCTTGAGTGTATCACACAAATCTTTGGCTTGGGAATGAGTAGAAAGTGAGAGGATGAAGCTTGGGTGTTGTTCTTTCAGTGGAGACGGAGAGAAATGGCCGTTGGAGGTGTATGGGTATTTATAGGCGCGGCCAAAAATCAAACCGTTGCGCTGCAGTTTAGGTCCTACCGGATACTCCGACACAGTGTCGGATACTCCGGTGGGAAGCAACTGTAACTGGGTTTCAGCAGGGCCGGATACTCCGGCAGTGGGTCGGAAGTTCCGGTGGGAAGCAACTGTAACTGAGTTGGATAGCCGGATATTCCGGCAGTGTGCCGGATCTTCCGGTGGGGCGCATCTGTAACTGGAAATTAGAAAAAATCTCTCAAGCTGAAAACTGGTTGGTTTTGGTTCATGCAAAAAGCTCTTGTGACATCAAAACACACATGATTACCACCCCTCTTGATAGTACGGCATTCCTAGACTCAATGAAAATATAAAAGAGATAAATCTTGTCCATTGAGCACTTGATGCCGTTCTTGTTAACACATGAAGGGATTGTAACTTTGAAATCATTTTGATTCTCCATTGTGAGACCTAGCTGAACATTTTCTCATTGCAAACATTAGTCCTTTTGATCGTTTTGACGTCAATCACACAAAACACATGATTAGGGGCCTAGATGCACTTTCAATCTCCCCCTTTTTGGTGATTGATGTCAAAACAACCAAATTATAGCTAGGGAAAAAAAATATTCAATAAGAACTAGACAAATTTAGAGAAAGCTCCCCCTAAATGTGTGCATAAATTGAATTCATCACAAATGGCCTAACAATGCCAAATACACATTTTCGAGAGAGACAATATGAGAGCTCCCCCTAAAACCTTGCATGGACCAAATATCATTATATAGGCAATAAAAACAATATGCAACACATGAGAGCAATAAGCAATTTTACACAACCTAGAAATATAGAAACCAACAAGCGTCATTACACCACATAGTCTCATCCATAGGACACAAATAAATTTAGTCTTACAATCAAGCACTTAGTTCAACACAAATAGTAATAATGCTCCTAAAGTCCATCACTAGGTAGAACGATAAAATTCTCCCCCTTTTTGGCATCACATCACCAAAAAGAGAAAGAGACAAGGTGAATCACTCATCATCGCCGCTGCCCGCTGCTGCACCTTCCTCCTCACTCTCCTCTTCTTCTTCCTCTTCGCCTTCACCTTCAACCTCGGTGTCCTCATCACTTTCCTCTTGACGAGTAGCCTTCTTGGTGAAGTTGAAGATGTCCTCATCATCATCACCATCGGAGGGGAGGTCGGGATACGGTGGAGGAGCTGCATATGGAACCTTATTGGCTTTGCACAAGTTGCGGATATTGCGCTCATAATTCTCTTGACGCGCTCTTGCTTCCTCACGTGCTTCCCGAATCTCAATAGCATTCTTGGTGCACTTGTTGTAGATGGCTTTGAGGGCTCTAGCAATGAAAGAGGAGCTGCTATAACGACGTCTGCGACGTGACTGAGTTGTGCCAACATGAGGAACAGTAGGATCAATAGCTGCTGCTTCTGCCGAGGTAGAAGAGGGAGTGGTAGATGTCACTTTCCTGATCCTGTAGGGGGCATGCTTGCAGTCCTTATGAAACTCAACCGCCGTCACATGCTCAATCATCTTCATTATATAAGGGGCATATGCACAGCTGCGACTTGCATCCTTAGAGATGATGTAAATCTGCCAAAAGATGAAAGCAAACACACTGAACTCATCCTTCACTTCATCCTTATCTGACATGTACCACAGCAGATTCCTAGCATAGCTCAAGATGCTAGTAGCATCCCCCTTCTTGGGGAGGAGAGTGTGCCTGAAGAGAGAGTTACAATACTTGTAATAAGGTTTCAAACCATGAGTAGTACCAAGCTTGGGGTGTCTCCCTTCATACATGAAAGCCATTTGCTCATCAGCAAGACAAAGATGATCAGTTATATCAGTCTTGCCAAGATCATGACTAGTGAAACCAAGTATAGCTGCAAAGTCACCATAAGAGACCTCAAAAGGATGTCCCTCAGTCATCCAATGAATCACTGGCTCATCATTTTCGACATCATCAATCCAATATGTAGCATAGAATTGTGCAATGACTTCTTCATTCCAGTGATAGGGCATTGCCATAATGTTTTTCATCCCCATACTCTCACACTTGGCAATAAACTGGTTGATGATTGGATCTCTCAGCTTCCTCATATGATCCCAATCAACAAACTGCATAGGAAGAACAGGAGTGGTCTTGCTTTGTATAACATACTTGTACCAATCCCACTGAAACACACTCTGAAAGCGATAATCAATAATGTGGGTGTCCTTCTCATACTTAAAGGGATCCTTCCTGCGAAGAGTTGCCAAGTCATGCTTCCCTTTGGAGTAGTCTATATGTGCCTTACCCTCCATATTCCTTTCTTGAGTTGCAATGGGAGGATGCATCCTTGGGAACATGTTGGGGGACAATGGAGGAGGCTCTCTGTCATCTACAGGTGCCTTGCCTTTACTTCTTCCTCTTTTTGATGCACCTCCCCTTGAACTTGAAGGGTTGACGGTCCTCTTCTGCCCTTGACGCTGTCCATGGCCTTCCATCTGACACAAACATCCATGAAGGAGGTTTAAACATTGGAAGTTCAAGGATGAAATAAAAAATTAGGAGTAGGGACGAATTGTTCAAGTGTTAGGTTCTGTCGGATTGTCCGGCTCTGTGTCGGATACTCCGGCGTTGGATGTCCCGGCACACAGTCGGATAATCCGACAGACCCTAACATTTCAAAAATTCGTCGAAACTCCCAAAATAGCCACAAGATTTCAACCAAACTTCTAGCATTGCTAAACAACCTCATATCCAACCACTTCACCGAAGGGAATCCACTAGAACATCCAAAACAAGGAGATCGAAGAGGGGGAAGACAAAGGATACCTTCAAGCACTTCCTCGGTTTCCGGAGGAAAAACTTGGGGGCACCGGAGTCTCCGGCGATTGGAGGTCCTTGGAATCCTTGTGGGAGTCGAATCCCGCTCCAAAACACCCAAGATTCGACGATTTTGGTGGGAGGGAGAAGAGAGGCGGCGCGGGCGTGAGGACACGGTGAAAAGTGAGAGGATAACGTTTCACCGCGGGGGTCAAATCCTTATATAGGCTGGTAACTGACCGGATATTCCGACTCGGTGTCGGATGTTCCGACAGTCCCAGGCCCGGATATTCCGGCTCCTTCCCGGAACATCCGGTGGGGCGAGTCTGTAACCAGTCTGACCAGGCCGGATACTCCGGCATCATGCCGGATAATCCGACGATCCCAGATTTTTCAAACTGACTTGACGAAGAGAATGAGATTCAAAGGAGTTGAGGGGCAATGGATGGACTTTAAAGAACATTCTCATCATAAATGGTCAGTAAGCAAACAACAACCATAACTATGACCATTTACAACAAGATAGGATCAAAAGATCAAGAACCATTCAAATAGTTTTGAAAAATCACTCAAATCTTTTTACAATTCATTTTGTTTTGCAAGACTACCAAACTAGTAAACAACATTCAGATGTGCAACATTCTACTCCACATTAGAAGAATCAAGGATATTCAATTCACTTCTAAGTTCACAAAAACGCTTTTCATCTAGGGGCTTGGTGAATATATCGGCAAGTTGGGCATCGGTTATTATGTAACTAATAGTAATATCCCCCTTGATAGCATGATCTCTCAAGAAGTGGTGCCGGATATCTATATGCTTGGTTCTATTATGATCAACGGGGTTATGAGCAATAGCAATGGCACTCTCATTGTCACATAGGAGAGGAACTTTGTTCATAGTGTAACCAAAGTCCTTTAGAGTTTGCCGCATCCAAAGTAATTGAGCACAACAATTACCGGCTGCAACATACTCCGCTTCGGCGGTGGAAAGGGCAACGGAATTTTGTTTCTTGGATGACCATGACACTAGGGACCTACCCAAGAATTGGCAAGTCCCGGATGTACTCTTCCTATCCACCTTACATCCGGCGTAGTCGGCATCGGAATAGCCAACTAACTTGAACTTGGAGCCCTTTGGATACCAAAGCCCTAGGTTAGGTGTGTGAACCAAATATCGCAAGATTCTTTTAACGGCCACCATGTGGCTCTCTTTTGGAGCGGATTGAAATCTTGCACACAAGCACACACTAAGCATAATATCGGGCCTAGATGCACAAAGATAAAGTAATGAACCGATCATAGAGCGATATACCTTTTGATCCACGGGCATTCCTTTTGGATCAAGATCAAGATGTCCACTAGTTTGCATTGGAGTCTTGATGGGTTTGGCTTTGTCCATGTCAAACTTCTTGAGCATATCTTGAGTGTACTTGGCTTGACGTATGAACGTGCTTTCTTGGAGTTGCTTGACTTGAAAGCCTAGAAAGAACTTCAACTCCCCCATCATGGACATCTCAAACTTCTTGATCATGATCTTACTAAATGCTTCACAAAATTCTCGGTTAGTAGAACCAAATATAATGTCATCGACATATACTTGGCACACAAAGATATCATTATCAATTTGCTTTGTGAAGAGCGTAGGATCAACTTTGCCAACAACAAATTGATTTTCAACAAGATATCCCTTAAGGCATTCATACCATGCTCTAGGTGCTTGTTTTAGCCCATAGAGCGCCTTATGGAGTTTGTAAACATGGTTAGGATACTTTGGGTCTTCAAACCCCGGTGGTTGCTCCACATACACTTCCTCACTAATTGGCCCATTGAGGAATGCACTCTTCACGTCCATTTGTTGTAGCTTAAAACCATGGTGAGTAGCAAAGGCAAGTAATATACGAATTGACTCAAGCCTAGCTACGGGAGCAAAAGTTTCACCAAAATCCAAACCTTGCACTTGTGAAAATCCTTGTGCAACAAGTCTTGCTTTGTTTCTTGTCACCACACCATGCTCATCTTGTTTATTGCGAAACACCCATTTGGTGCCCACAATATTTTGGTTTGGTCTCTCCACCAACTACCACACTTTGTTTCTCTCAAATTGGTTCAACTCCTCTTGCATGGCCATCACCCAATCCGGATCCTCGAGTGCATCTTCTACTCTAAGTGGCTCCAAAGAAGACACAAAAGAGTAATGTTCACAAAAATTTGCAACTCGAGTTCTAGTAGTTACCCCTCTTTCAATGTCACCAATAATGTTCTCGACGGGGTGGTCTCTTTGTACACTTTGACGAACTCTTGGATGTGGCACTCTTTCTTCATTCTCTACTTCTTCTTCCTCTTCCTCATCTTGTACATCTCCACCACCACTTGAAGCTTGATCTTGGTTGTGATCTTGATCTTGGTCGTCACCTTGATCTTGAGCACTTCCTTGATCTTGCTCTTGTGTGGGCGGTGGAGTTCCTTGGTGTAAGGATGAAGGTGGAGCTTGATCAACTTGAGGCTCTTGTGGTCGAATATCACCTATGGCCATCCTTCCAATTGCCTCATGTGGAGGTTCTTCATTACCTATCACACTTGGATCAACTTGCTCTACTTGAGAGCCATTAGATTCATCAAATGTCACATCACGCGTGACCTCAACACAACCATTGGTTTTGTTGAAGACACGGTATGCCAAGACATTTGATCCATAACCAAGCAAGAACCCTTCATCGACTTTAGGAGCAAACTTTGAGGACTTGGGTTTCTTGTTAAGTATAAAGCATTTGCTCCCAAATACACGAAAGTATGAGACATTAGGAATGTTACCGGTGAGTAGCTCATAGGGTGTCTTTTGCAAGATTCGGTGGAGAAATAACCGGTTTGATGCATGGCATGCGGTGTTCACGGCTTCGGCCCAAAAACGATCCGAAGTCTTGTACTCATCAAGCATTGTTCTTGCCATCTCAATGAGTGTGCGGTTCTTCCTCTCGGCTACCCCATTTTGTTGTGGAGTGTAGGGTGCCGAGAACTCATGCTTGATGCCTTCTTCATCAAGGAATTCTTCAACTTGAGTATTCTTGAATTCACTCCCATTGTCACTCCTTATCTTCTTGATCTTGACTTCATGTTCATTTTGAGCTCTTCTCACGAACTTCTTGATTATTCCTTGCACTTCACTTTTATCATGCAAAAAGTATACCCAAGTGAAACGAGAATAATCATCAACAATTACTAAACCATATTTGTTACCACCAATGCTCAAGTAGGCTATTGGACCAAAAAGATCCATGTGTAGCATTTCCAATGCTCTTGTGGTAGTCATCACATTCTTGGCGGGGTGAGGTGCTCCATGTTGCTTTCCGGCTTGACAAGCACTACAAATTCTATCTTTCTCAAAAGAGACATTGGTTAGTCCATGGATGTGACCGCCCTTTTGGAGATCATTAAGATTTCTCATGCCAACATGGTCTAGCCGGCGATGCCATAGCCAACCCAAGCTAGACTTTGCCAACAAGCATGTATTAATTTGGGTTTTATCCAAGGAAAAATCCACAAGATAAAGCCCTCTTTGCAACACACCATTAAAGGCAATTGAGTTATCGCTCCTCTTGAAAACGGTCACACCTTCGTTAGTGAAATAGCAATTAAAGCCTTTCTCACAAAGTTGTGAGACCGACATCAAATTAAACTCCAAAGAATCTACCAAGAGAACTTTTGAAACGGAATACTCGGGAGTGAGAGCAATGTTACCCATTCCAAGTACTCCTCTGCCATCATCACCAAAAGTAATTTCACCCATATCGGTTGTGTTCTTTTCAAGTGATGTGAACATCTTCTTCTCTCCGGTCATATGGCTTGTGCATCCACTATCAAGCACCCAACTTGTTCCACCGGAGGAATATGCCTACAAAAACAAATTAAGCCTTTGTTTTAGGTACCCAAATAGATTTGGGTCCTTGAGCATTAGTAACAAGCATCTTTGGCACCCACACACATCTTTTAATCATGATGTTGTGTGCACGGGGACCAACATATTTAGCAATAACTTTGCCATAAGAATTTCTAGTAAGCACATAATCGGCATAAAAGGTGTCTTGAGGGGCATGCACTTTCTTCTTGTCTTTTGGTGCTTCACTCTTGTTCTTCATGGCACTTGTGGTCTTGACTTGCTCAACCTTGTTCAACTTCTTTGACCCCATGTTCCCTTTGTATATTTTTTTGTCACCCAAAACATAAGGTCGTACATGGGTATCCTTGATGATGAAGCTTGAGTCTTTCTCATCACAAAGGTCACCACCATATATGGTGAAAGGTTGGAGCCTATTGAAGCCATCTCTTGCCATCTTGAACCTCTTTTCTTTTTCACCTTCACCTTCACCTATCATGCCTCTATTGATGATGACATTCATCCTCTTGATTTGCCCTTTCAAAAGCTTCACCTCTTTCTCATGGTTAGCAAAAACATTGATATCACATTTATTACATTTTGCACAACCTTTACTTGTGGAGGGATCGATTGCTAGAATGGCATCTTTTGTAGGTTTTGAGGTGCTAGACCAAAGACAAAGAGCATCAAATTGCACTTCAAGATCCTTATGGGCCTTGACTAGCCCACTATGTTTTTCTTGAAGAGCAACATTTGAGCTCTCAAGACTTTTGCAAGTCTCCTTACTTTTCGCAAGTTCTTGGCCCAACTTTTCCCTCTTTTCCTTTTCACATGCCATGAGCTTGTTGAGTTCAAGGTTTCTCTCCTTTTCAAGGATGAGCAATGCTTCTTGTTTCTCAAGTAACTCATCTCTAGCAATCAATTCCTTCATAAGTCTCTTAAACTTGGTGATTGCATTTTTATCAAAACCTTTAAGCAAGCTTTCACAATCACTATCATCATCATCATCATCACTATCATCACTAGCATCATCATCATCACTATCTTCAAGAGTAGAGGGAGAGACAACTTTAGTAGTTACCTTCCGGCCCATGGCCATGAGGCAAACAACACGTGGTTTGTTGTCACTTTCATCATCGGTGAGGGTAGGATCATCATTGTAGGTGGGAAATAGCTTCTTGCTTGATGATGTTGTCTTGTTGATAGCAATGGTGGCAATGCCTCCTTTGCCGGAAGCTTCTTCATGTGAGGCTTCCTCCGCTACATGAGCATGACCGGTGTACTTCTTCTTGTATTGCTTCTTGTCCGCTTGATGACCTTTCTCTCTTCTTTCATCTTCTTCCTTGACGGGACAATTTGCAATGAAATGTCCGGCCTTCTTGTAATAGTAGCAAATTTGCTTTGAGCTTGATCTCTTGCCTATTGAGCCACGCTCTTTCTTCATGAACTTCTTCAACCGCTTCACAAAGAGAGCTAGCTCTTCATCATCGGAGCTCTCTTCTTCTTCATCTTCACTTGAGCTCTCTTGAACCGGTTCCTTGCTCTTCTTCTTGCTTGCCTTGAATGCAACTTCTTTGTTCTTGGAGTTGGAAACGGCCGTTGCTATTTGCTTGACATATTTGGCTTCCTCCTCCATGATCTCATGATTTATGATCATCCCAAGTACTTCATCCGGAGACATCCTCTTGTAGTTTCTCATTTGCCGGATCATGGTCACAAGAGTGATGTTCCTTGGTGAGAATGCTCTAGTCAACAACTTCACCACCTCATGATTTCCATACTTGGTGCATCCAAGTGCCTTAAGCTTGTTGATCTTGACCTTGAGACGGTTGTACATTTGTTGAGGTGTCTCATCATCCTCCATCACAAACCTACCAAGCTCTCCTTCCAAGATTTCAATCTTGGCTTGCTTCACGGAGTCTACTCCTTCATGAGCTATACGAAGAGTGTCCCAAATCTCCTTTGCACTTGTCATACCACCAACTCTTTCATACTCTTCATTGCTCAATGAGGTGAGGATCACGGCTGCCGCTTGTGCATTTCGATGCTAATTTTGTTCTTCCTCTTGTGTGAGTTCATCATCTTCTTTGTGTCTTTTCAAACCTACACACACAACTTTCCAAATACTTGGATGAAGAGAGATTAGATGCAACATCATATTGTGCCTCCACTTGGTATAGTGCGTCCCATCAAAATGAGGCGCCCTACCAATTTGCACAGCTGTAAAGTTAGTGTGAGAACTCAATTTTTCATAAGTAAAAGGCATAGCATGTAAATTGCCTAGAGGGGGGGTGAATAGGCAACGCTAAAAACTTCTGCAAATTAAGACTTAAGCAAATCGTCAGAACTACCGGATAGTCCGGTACACTGCCGGATACTCCGGTATCGGAATATCCGGTACTGTGTCGGACAGTCCGGAACAGGGGATAATCTTGCGAAATTTGAAAGCTATGAAGTTTCTAGCAATTCTACTTGAATCAAAAGACTTGTATAGATGCTATCAAGTGAATCTACACAACAATTGCGGAAGGAAACAAGTAGATATGTAGATCGAGGCAATATGGCAATATATAAGCAATATGGATAAGAACAAGTATGAACAACGAGAACAATCAAGAGATAGACAAATTGACACACGATTTTCTCCCGAAGTTCAGGCACACACAGTGCCCTACGTCTCCGTTGAGGAGTCCACAAAGGACCGGGTTGCTCTCAACCCTAAACCTCGCTCAAATGGTCACCAAGACCGATTTGAGTGTTCCACTAGCAAATCCCTTGTGGGAATGGGTAATACAAACTTCCCGGAGCTTCACCATACGAATTGGGAGCTCACGGGCAACCTCTAGCCGTCTAGGAGCACAAAGCTCCAAGAGTAACAAATGAAACTAAGTGAGATGATGCCACAAGAAGCTCAAGAGTGGGATTGCTTGCTCTCAACACAAATCTCTTGTTCTCACACACTCCCTTGAGTGTATCACACAAATCTTTGGCTTGGGAATGAGTAGAGAGTGAGAGGATGAAGCTTGGGTGTTGTTCTTTCAGTGGAGACGGAGAGAAATGGCCGTTGGAGGTGTATGGGTATTTATAGGCGCGGCCAAAAATCAAACCGTTGCGCTGCAGTTTAGGTCCTACCGGATACTCCGACACAGTGTCGGATACTCCGGTGGGAAGCAACTGTAACTGGGTTTCAGCAGGGCCGGATACTCCGGCAGTGGGTCGGAAGTTCCTGTGGGAAGCAACTGTAACTGAGTTGGATAGCCGGATATTCCGGCAGTGTGCCGGATCTTCCGGTGGGGCGCATCTGTAACTGGAAATTGGAAAAAATCTCTCAAGCTGAAAACTGGTTGGTTTTGGTTCATGCAAAAAGCTCTTGTGACATCAAAACACACATGATTACCATCCCTCTTGATAGTACGGCATTCCTAGACTCAATGAAAATATAAAAGAGATAAATCTTGTCCATTGAGCACTTGATGCCGTTCTTGTTAACACATGAAGGGATTGTAACTTTGAAATCATTTTGATTCTCCATTGTGAGACCTAGCTGAACATTTTCTCATTGCAAACATTAGTCCTCCTAGATGCACTTTCATATGGTCATGAATCGGAGTGCCCATCATCCACGGAGTACTATGAAGCAAAGAACTCATACCTAAATGCAGTACCATGCTCTATGTACGATCCCAAACTAAAGATGAACATCCTAACAATGGTGAGTAATAATGTTAAATTAATTGATTACAAATGCCCGAGCGGCCGGGGGGGGGGGGGGGGGGGGGCATGGCCCTCTCTGACTTGCATTATCCCCTAATGATAGATGTTGCAATGTCCCCAGCAATGATAGAGGCGGCCAAGCCTTGCGACACGCATGACCACAATGCAGATCACACATACCAGTGAAAAATAAAGGACGCAGTTGATGACGGCGAAGTCCTGCAACACCTGTAGATAAATGCCGAAAGCATGTGGTTGTCTAGGTTGAGCAAAACTTGCTTGTAGATGTACAAGTCTTCGTAAAGTTACCTATGACAAGGGGGGCCATAACCCTGACCGGCCAAGTTGTGGCTTCGCCGATGCTTAGAGCTAACAACAATAGTTGTTATGTGAAAAGAAGAGGAGAGGGTGTTACTAGCTCTAGTTCAAAAGCTAGCTCTGGGAGAAATTGAAACACATCTTCAACAAGAGCTAGCAGTTGACTCTTAGCTAGCTCTGCCTTAGAGCGCCCCTAATGGTAATTTTAGAGCCAACATATATTATATTTTAGAGATATTTTATGGCATAGCTCCTAGGAAAGTAAAAAAAGTTGGAACACAAAGCTCACTACATCAATCCTCCCTCGGAACTAGTTGTTAGCTTTTAGTTAGTTCTACGGCTGATTTTCTTCTTAATATAACGAAGCGCAGCTCTCCCGCGTTTTCGAGGAAAAAAAAAAAAGAGCGTTCCCAAAGGTAAATACGACATTGACTCTCTGTGTCATCTAAAAAGCAACATAAGAGCTCATATCAACTCTAAAATAATGATTGACCCCGCATGTCAGTGCCTTAATAAATGTTGGAGACTGCCTTTTCAAGAAAAAACTAGCGGCTTTCTTTCTTTTTTTTCTCCAATAAATAATTATAAAAGTTAACTAAAAAACAATCATTGAAGACGCTTGCTAGTGCAATCATATGCTATGCACACAACAACAAAAAAAAAACCGGACACCAGTACCAATACAAGCAGACACTCTTTGACCTCATCAACACCTCTTTGAAATTCTAGTCAACCTAATGTGTAAACTTCCATGGCTGTCAACGAACAAGTCAGGGTGACATAAATATAGCGGGAGACACGGGTTCTATGTTCCGGTAGCAAATCTGTCGTAGTCTTGGATCTCGGATATTCCGAATATTATTTTAAAAAAAAAAATTAAAAACTTATCTTGCACGGTATAGTTTACGAAAAGGATACGATCTCTCTGTTAGATACGGAGAAGGAGTATTGTAATTAGAAAGGACCGTGATAGACGGTAACTCGCCTATAAATACTCATGTAATCTTTCGGGGAAATCTATCTGGCACCTTGCGAAATTCTAGCGCAAAGGCTGCCACATTATACAAGATCACACTGAACGTAGGATTTTTATCCTTCGAAAGGCCTGAACCAGTATAAAACCCTCTGCGTGTTCTTAGATCGATCTCGCCACCCACGTTACTCTCACTAATCTAAATATCTACCGAACACCCCGTTCAATTGGGTGACGACAAAATCAACCAACTCTGCCGCACTGGTTACTTGATCAATCGAACAAATGAACTGCTCGCTTATTAATAGGTAGGAGTAGCAGCAGCATTATTCTACTGTTGCTGAGATCTCCCCTCCTTTTGTTTAGAGAAACATGGGTGCTCGTCACGACTCACGACTCACATAGGACAGACCAAGAGATTTTCCTTCCCCGCGAAATAAAAAAACCGCTACTTTTCTTGTACGGAATATAGATTCACCAGCCGTCTTTGTTTTCCGGTTTTCCTCCGGGACGACGACAAAGGGCAAACGACACGCCCTTCCGAAGGCTACAAAACGCCGCCGTCGAAGAGAGCCCACTTTGTTCGCTTCTCCGTGCGCGGTAGCATTCGGACGTTTCTCGTGGCGCCTTGTTTGTTTTGTTGCGATCAGTGGACAGGCCAGTGCGATGGGCGCTGATCCACGGATTTGTTCGCTTGCGCTGTACAGACGCCGACGCGAGACTGTCGCGGCGGCCGCATCCGAGGGAGGCCGTGGTACGCGGTTCAGGGGCCGCACAGGGCTGCGGGTCGTCGCTACGTCAGCGCGTGTCCTTTGTGCAGCGAGTCCGCTCACTCTCGTGTACTCCGGGGGAGGGTGGAAAGGGAACCAACTGGTAGTGGTGCTACTGCTAAGCACAGCGGGGGAGCAGATCATTAACGCGGGGTAGTGGGCGCAATCAGTACAGTTATTACTGAGCGTGTGCAAATCATTAGGGCAATTAGCACGAGATTATGGACGCAATGATGAGAGTAAACCGAATCACGGAGCATCACGCCCCATACTAGGTTAGGACTGACCCTTTTTTTTTCAGACAGCAGTATAGCACGGAACTGACGGAGCTCGAGTGGCACACTGACACCGCCACCGCAGCAGCCTTGCTGAGTTAAGTAATGTTACGCCGCAATCAATACAGCAACCACCACGCCTTGTAGCAGGAGGAGGAGCACCCATTAATAAACAAACAACAGGGGGAGCTTCGCGCCACGGGCACGAGGCACATGCTTGAAGCGCGCGAAGTGTAATTGCTTAATTAACTGGGGCGCCGCGCGGGGTCAGCGCCGTCCGGTTCGGGAGCCGAGCGGAGCGGAGCAGAGCAGCGCACGGCACGGCCGAAACCGCCGCGACCGCAGGGCAGGCAGCCGAGGCGCTGGCTGATGAGCAATTGAGCATTCCCTGAGCTCGCGACGCCTGGAACCTGGAGCTGGAGGGAACGGCGCGCGGCAAACTGCGCGCCACTTGCGGGGGCGCACATCTAGCGGTGGATCGAGGGACCGCGCTCTTTCCTGGTGCGCGCCGGCCGGCCCCGTAAACTTTTTTTTGATGGTGAACCCATGCGCGGGTTGAGCGAGTAGTGGTACTATATTTGGTGCGTGGAGATCTGCGGGGATCGATCGGCTTTTAGCACACGCTCAATGATGGATGGGCCAGGTGACAGCTAATTCTCAGCTCGCATTTGTAGGGCGGGCGTCTGAACATATTTTGCCGATCGCTCGCTCGCCCACTCATTGCACACGGGAGACACATTTCTGATGATGACGAGATAGATAGAGCGATGGCTCATGATCAGGGCATGGCGCGAATCTACGGCTACTCATTGCGGTTTTACGCTGAATCGACGCATGCTTGGTTCACTGGATTGTACTAGCGCAGTGATAATGCAAACGGCAAGTGCCGAAGCTGGCAGTGAATGCATGTAACGCTTGCGTCATTACAACGTGCAGATCGGTGCACCCAAGCCCATGAAGAAGCACAAACAAATGCGCACAGCGAGTACACGCGCGGACGCCGGATCCAGTACTCGTACGCGAAAGACCGCGCCCTTTTCGGCCTCGATCGGGACTGGAGCCAAGCCCACGAGTACCCGCGGCATGGCTAAAAGGTCGCGCGCAAAAAGCCGGCGCGCCGATGAGAAAAAGCGGCGTCCCCGGTTTATAATGATCTCGCGAGGTACGACCCCCGGTACACGTGAGTGCGTGGCCGGCCTTTATTGCACATGCTCTGGCGTGCGTGCCTGTCCTGCCGGGCACTGCCGCATGCAAGCAGCGAGCGAGGAGGTCCGCGGGACCCCGCCGCGCCGTGCCATGGGCGATGGATGGACCAGCCGGACAGGAGCGGCTACAGGATGCTACAGCGCAGGAGAGCGGCGTTGTAGCTAGAGCCAGGAGAGGGTCGGAAACTCGGACGGAATTATATGCCGCCACCTGAGCAGCCGCACATGGGCAGGTCCGCAGGTGGTACCGTGCTCGCGGTGGCAGTAACGGCGTCGGTCGTTTCGGCGGCGTCTTCCACTCTTCGTCCTCACGTCCCCGGGAGAATGAGAAATGCGTCGGCGGAGTCGCTTTCGGATTGCTCCTTGTCTCGAACCGAACGGCCAGTCAGTCAGCCACCGGCCACCGCCAGTCTGCTCCATCGGCTGCCGAGGAGAACTGACTAGGCGCCCCAGCCCAACCCAACAATTTAAAGGCCGGACCCGGACAGCGTTGCATGGGCAGGCCAAAATGGACCAACCTTTCCGTTTGTCGCGGTCAGGACAGGATTTCATTACTGTAGCATTTTTTCCCTTCTCTATCTCTCTATATATAAGAGTACTTCAGTTCACCCAAAAAAAAAAGAGAGTATTTGCCGTGTTTGGCATGGCTCCACTCTACGGTGGAGCCGCTCCACTCTAAAACTCTGCTCCGGAGCGTTCTGTTGTGGAGTTGGAGTTGTTTGTGGTAGTGTTTGGCTAGAAGGCTGCCTCCAACTCCAGAATAGAGGATTTTGAGTGTGGAATGACTTTCTTACCGTTGGTTATATTATTGTGGATAATAAAATGTAACTATTTTTCATCATATATACCCGTTGAACTGAAAATTATAAAAACAAATTGAAAACCATGAAATAATAGTAACATATTACATGAACATTTCACACTAATTCTATTACAATAAAAAGATTTTCTATTAGATTATTCTACAACGAATGTCATTCCAGACCAGAGACTTTAGATTATTCATTAGCATATTTGGATTTGGAACACTGTTGCTGAGGCTAATCCATAGCAGGATCGAAATGGGAAAAAAAAAATGGAAACTGAATCCATAGCAGGAACGCGATGGGAAAACAACAAAATCCAATAGGCGAGCAGGGAAGAGGAGTCCTTGGGCACGGCTCTGTCCTGAGGCGCAGCTCCTCCGTCGGGTTGGGCTCGTGCTGCGGCACAGCTCCTCCGTCAGGCTGGGGCGCAGCTCCTCCGACGGCCTGCTCAACTCCAGATGCGGGATGGCGCGCAGCTGCGGGGCAGAGCGCGACCTGGAGCCGGGGCGTGGCGTGCTGAAGGCGGGGCGACGGCCTAGAAGCTGGGCGCGGTCGGACGGCGGGCTAGAACAGGGGCGGCGTGGGAAGGCAACGCCGGCGGCTCGGGATGGGAGAGCGCCGGGAAGAAGGTGCGACGGAGAAAAACATAAGAACGAAACGTTTTCTTGTGTAACCAGCGGAAAGGTGGGTAAATATTTTAGAACTCGTGAGGACTCTTGTTTTCTCAATTTGTAGAGTTGATTTTGAGGTGCTCACAAAAATAAACTAGAATTTCACCAAATCTTTGGAGCTGGTCAGCACCAAGAGTTTTGAGAATTGGGTGTTTGGTTGGTTTTGTTCAGCTCCAAACTAGAGTTGAGCTCGAGAGCCATGCCAAACACGCCTTTACCCGCAAAAAAATTACTCATTTCAAAACACAAACAAAAAACTACTACTAGCAGTCTTTCTCTTGGTGTTAACACCCATTAAATTGACTACCTCATCATGACATCATTACCATCATAAGCACGCACATTAAAGACTTCACAGGTTGAAGACGGGGGCATATTTGGCCTGGTTTGGCGCGGTGTGCCTAACTGATTGACCTGTGAGCAGTAGACCGGACAAATCATAGGGCTGGCTATGTGTGATAGTCTAGGAAAGGCCTGGAGCGAATACATAATGCACTACTCCCACTTAAGTACTAGACGACTTGTTTAGAGAACTGCTGCCTGCTACTACACGCCATGCAAAAGTAGTTCGCAGGATGCTTTTGCGTGCTTTGCGGCGTAACAGCAACGGTTTTGGAGAAAAAATAATGCAGTGATTCGTCTACAGGATTTTGTATAGTAGTACCATGGATTAATGGATAGATACATGAAACAGTAAGTGTCAAGGTTATTAAGCAGAAACCAGAAACAATCATGCAGAAAAGAAGCAAAACGCAAGATATCAGCGAATCCTCTTCAGTTCGATTTACAAGCTATCTGGAAGACACTGAAACATTTTCCTGACTCTGATGTTAGGTGGTGCCATCAGCCATTGACCTAGGGTCCTAGAGAATTTTTAGAGTAGGATGTTCTCAACTCCTAAGTAGCCCCATACATATCGAAAGAGACGATGAAGATATCATCTGAACCTAACCTTTACATATTGTCGTGCATGACTTTTTAAGTCACCATTTCGTTTTCATCAGCATGTTTGGTGGCGTCGTACAAATGCTTTATGCACTAAAATAATAATCTGTTTGTGGCCGTTGTGAGCATTGTGGTAGTATACTCCCAGGTTCGTAGTCACAGTTCAAAAGAAAGGACCAAGTGGACTAGAAACAGACGCAGCGAGTCAAAGCCGGGAGGATCACATGAGGAGTATTCTAAAGGTGGTGCCCTTGACGTGCCTGAAAATCGAAGCAAGTAGAAATGCTGTGCTAGTGGTTGATTACAGCATTGTGATATCATGATCTCCTCATCAAACGTCACGTAGAAAGGGGCTAAAATAATGCATATTACTGTACTAAGAAATATCATGTGTTGTTTCATATTATTCATTTACAATATTGGCAGATGATGAAGATGTCTTGTTCATCCTGTAAATTTCAAGATCGAACTCGTAAGTGAAATATGAAAAAACAGAGACATACTTGTCCAGGTATTTCCTCTGTTTTTCGAGCTACATTGGTTCCTGTAAGATGCTATATTTCGGTAGATGTCTGAAGATTTTGTTTCTTATCCATGCTTTTAAGTGAACGCCTGTGTTATCCATTTGATCAGTGCGGCAGGTTTGTTAGAGGTAGTATAATTTCTCAACAAAGACATGTACTTGTCAAGGTTTGATTGACTGTTGAACATCTTGCTTTGTGTCAATATGCAGCCTGCAACTTTTTAAGCGAGCTCTGGTGCTTACAATTTCAACAGTGCATTAGGTTCGTTAGACTTTAGAGGTAGTGGCATCGAACGCCCTCATACATTCTGTACAGCGGATAAGTGTCTGATAGGATATCAATGGCTAAATTAAACTAAGACAGAGAAGAATACTCTGGCTGATGGAACAAAAAGAACCAAAGAACGATATGATTGCCGAGTACTGTATGGCCTAGTGCATGATGACTTGAGTGAGACTTGAGGGCTATCATGGAGCAGTTGAGTTCCTCAGAGGTCAACGATGACAAGCGTCTATCTGGAATGGCAGGATCCTGAAACCTGATTTGGTAGCTCGAGGGGTCCGTCTCCATGTGCGTTCTGTTATGATCTGCAAGTCAGTGGAAACAAACCAAACCGTTTCGCTCACTGAAACACGCCAGCTGACCACCGTCTCACAGTTTCAGTCATTGCCAACAGCCATATTAGATAAGCGCTTCCTGCATGCATCATTGAGCGTTTCGTCAAGCAGTCGATTCCAGCAACAGCAAGCATCAAAGAAGAACAAATGCAAAGCCTACCGTCGTGGGCAGTGATGGATTCAAAGTAAAGAACATTCGCATGCGGGAAGCGCTTGTCTAATACAGGCTCCACATATATACAAGTAAAAGCTTTGCATTCTCCTGATTCTAAGTGGAGGATGCTTTGCTTCGTTGGGGATATATAAGATCTTGATCAGATGCGTGAGAAGCACATAAGATCTAGCAGTATTCATTTCTTTAGTGACCGAAATGGGGTCGATGAAAAGAGGAGTTTAGAAAAAGTTGAAGGAAAACCTGGTGTCGCACGCAGAAGATTCTTCCGTCGTTTTCGGTGTGCAAGACTGCAAGTGCTGGTAATTCCGTATGCTCTGGATGAGGTAACAGCAGAGGATGATGTTGAGGCTGAAAAAGGCGTCTCACCAACGATAAAAAGAAGAAAATGGAGCATCTAGAAAAGCCAGCTGAAATGAAGGACAATGTTTTCCAAAAGGACGCACAAGAAAGAAAAAGATCGCTTCTAGATCGTGTTTGAACTGGTCGCATGCGACGCGCACTTGGGTTGTTGTCCTGTGACGACAGACAGAACGCCGTGATAGGCGCGGTTAATCAGCTTCATGTCAATATATCAAACCAGTACAGTACAAAATTCCAACTGAAAGTCTGAAATCCTCTCGTATATCAAGCGAGTAGTAGCTAGTTACTGCTACCACGAGCAGTCTAAGGGGAAGTGACGCTGGATCCGTACGCATCCTCGCGATGAGACTTTGCCGCTCCGCTCTCTAGACGTTTGAGAAACCGAGCTTTTGTGGTCTCAAGGACGTACGCCGGGCACCTACCCGGTCGGCGGCAGGCGAGACCCGACAACAGTTGGGTCGGTGTCCATCCAAAGCGAGTCCCCGTCACGCGCGTCGCGAGCCGCTGCCTGCTGCCCACGTTGCCTGTGGACTCGCATGCGCCCACGCGCCGACGCCTCCGCGCGCGCCCCGCATCCGTCCGTCCACCCGACGCGATCCCGCGCTGCCGCCTCTGTCCCGTACCGGCCCAGCCTTCTTTTATAAACCGAGCCTGCCGCTCTGTGCTCGATCACTGCACCCCGTTCCCACTCCCGACCTCGATCAAGAAGAGAGCTTGCAATACGCGCACGCCGAGCTAGACCGATCACCCGCGCGGCCATATGGACGGCGTCTCCTGCGTGGGCGCGGCGCGGCAGCCGGCCGCGCTCCTCTCCCGCTCCTTCGTCGACTCCGCGGCCATCGCCCGCGCGCTCAGCTTCTCCCTCTCCGACGCACACGAACCCACCGCGGCCACCACCCATCTCGGCGCCGCGGCGACGCCCTCGGCGGTGTTCGTGCACGGCGCCGGGGATCATCCCCTGACGATGGGCGGCGCGGCACCTTCGCCGTCGTCGTCGTCCGCGCGGTGCCGGCTGGGCCCGGCGGGCGGGCGCGCGGGGAAGCGGCGGCCGCGGCCGTCGAAGCGCACGCCCACCACGTACATCAGCACCGACGCCGCCACGTTCCGCCTCATGGTGCAGCGCGTCACCGGCGCCGACGACGAGCGGCAGGACGCCGGCGGCGCCGCCGACCACCTCGGCCTCGGCCTCCTCCTGCCGCACTACTACGGCGTCGTCGGGCCCTTCCTCCCGCCGGACCACGCGCCCGGCGACGCGTACGCGGCGCTCGCGCCGGCCCCGGCGGCGGCGCCCACGGGGGCGGAGCAGCCGCTGTTCCCGACGCTGGACTCGTGGAACGTCATGTACGGGAAGAACGAGGTGGCATGATCGAGCCACGAGTGTGAGCCAATGAAAGCATCCAACCGTCGGAGGCGAAGCTGTGCGTGTGCCGCCGCACTGCCGCCACCGCCGCACCTGGCGGCGTGCCTGTGTTCATGATCTCGTCTTCCCTTTGGCCGCATAGATGCTGTACAATTACATATCGGCACTCCTGGTTGGTGGTGTAGGGTTTGGAATTCACCAGAGCCATGCGCTCTGTGTTTTCTTGCTCTTGCACCTTTCCTAGTTACAGTTGCATATGATCTGATCATTTGTGAGCTTCTCGTTTCTGTGTACAGTACAGATACAATGGTTTTGGGCCATTGATTTTATGCCTTCAAAGTTCAAACCATGGTTTCAAGTCGCACCACCGGATAAAATTGCTCACATCACCAGCTTCCAGTGGGGGGAAATTTTCCGAATTGGCTGTCGGCGTGCGTGTCAGTCTCTTCGTAGACACAATACTACCACATAACAATGACTGTCAACGGATTAACAAATATTCGGGGACGATAAAATTTCTCAAACTTTTGAAAAGGTTTGCAAGTGTTTCAACGTTGTTATGATTTCTCTTCCCACTCACATTTTTTTTTTTTTGGCGGGTGACTTGGTCTTTTGTGTCCATCTGCTTTATGGTACGGTGACTTTGTACTGGTGCTGAAAAGAGGAGGAAAAATGCTGATCCAAAAGAACAAAAGCTGCCTTTTATTTTGATCATCTTTTGCGATAGTGATCGTATCCCTTTCTTTACGCTTACGACTTCTGTGAAAAAACACTGTCCCGTTCACATGGCAAATGCCTGACCACCGAGGTTCACTTGTTATGGGCTGAATCTTCTGAGCTTACATCTGAGAGCGCTTGATCTGAATTACAGTTCTGCGTCTGTTATTTCAGGGAAAAAATGTTCAGTCTTTTGAACCATGGCCCGATGTAAATCGCATTGTCAGTGAAACCGAAGCATGCCAGGATCCTGTATCCCTAGTGTGACACCTTTCGTAAGTCATGCTGGATTAACGGCACACATCAGAAAGGGTGATGACGTCCTGCTATTTTCAGGCGTCTTTTTCCGTGAGTGAGTTTTTTCAAGCTAGAGGTTAGACAAAAGCACATCACGCACGACTGCACAAGGAACGGATAAGGGAGCAACAGGGCACACAGCAACCATTCACTTCCACGCTCTGTCACGAGCACATCCTCCATTCTCTCCTCTGCATATCTTCGAACACTTGCATCTCTACCCGTTTTCAGCTTGGTATCTAAGTAGGATGCTGCGCCCGATGTTCGCGGCCGCGTCCTCGTCCTACGTCTCACCGCCGGTGCAAGTACGGGCCCGACGACTTCCCGGTGGTATCGCCGTCCGGTGCGCGCCGAACGGCGGTGGCGCACCAGCTGGCGATGCGGAAGTGAAACTCAAGGTAGGCTCGCCGATCGTCATCCTGGAGGCGCCGGTGATGCTGAAGACCGCCGCGTCGGTGCCGTCGCTCCGGCACAACGCTGGGCAAGTCAAGGCCGGCGACGTCGGAAGGTTGGAACCACTCTACCACTTTGGAAATAAACTCTGTGTGATACCTTGGCACTGATGCTCGTGTTTATTTGTTGGTTGATCGAATGGAGCAGGATCCTGGCGCGGAAGCCCAAGGACGTCTGGGCCGTGCGGCTCGCCGTCGGCACGTACCTGATGGACGGCAAATTTTTCAAGCCTTTAGATGTCGTTGAAGATGATGAGGCCCCGGGTGAATAAATAGTCGATGTTTCTTCTGCATTGTAACATACTGTACTGAAAGCGTGTGGACAGGTCAGTCCTGGTGCATGATTTGCAGTGTACGTAAAAATCATTGACGCGTGATTTGTGCTGAGATTGCGCAAGCACTGATCATATCGGCAATGTAAGGCTCGTGATATTTTACCCCCGAAGTTTAGAAACAATTATACTTGAAGATACTCCTGTTTGGATCTCAAAATAAAGAAACGAAACATCTTTTAATAGAATTTTAGGAAAACGAATTTAAGGTTGCTCTTCGTTGGGAGCTCAAAAGAATTTATTGGCCGAGTCGCAGTACTAGCGTATAAGCTATCGAGCAACGAGCATGTAGAATCCTCCATTACTCTACTGACTACTGCTACCATCGAGCTCCGCATGATTTGCGACTGTATATCGAACAAAACGGACGACTCCTCGACGTCACAAACTATCGAGCACGTAAAATCCTCCTTCATTACGTGCTCTGCCTTGGATAGTTGGATTTGCATCCAGCAAAGAGCTCAAGGATGGAGTGCAGTAGGCGCATTTCCAGCAACTTCGTTGTTTGAGCAGGGATATCAGGCCGGACCGAAGGATTTCGGGGCCGTACTGCTCGCTGTCAGGCCCTTGGATCTGTGGCCCAGAGAATATAAGTAGTAAGTCAATGTTCATGCTGTTGCTCACTGTATCCCCAATATATAGGTGACCATATTATTAAGGCGATGTTTGGCAAATGGGAAATGTAGGGTGGGATAGGGATTGGGAATGGGAAATAAGTGTAACATCCCACTCAAATTTGGTCCCTGATCAAGTTCCTAATCTCAATTAGTGAAAATGATCAAGAGAAATCAAAGTTAAATGAAAAGGAATTCAAAATCACTTCAATTTGGAGAAATTTCTTTCAAACAAGCATTTGAACTGCAACTTTAAAATTTTCTATGTAAGTGGACCCAAATGAAAAATCCCTCAGCATCCAGGGACTAAAAGAGAATTTTGGAGATTTTTGGAGATTTTTTTCTGCAAAAATCTAAAGGGTCAATTAAATGCATGAACCTTTTTCAAACTTTAACTTTGAATGAATTTTAATTTGAAATCCAAGCCGATTTAGCAAAAGTGCCAATTGACAAAGTTGTTCCTCTCACTGAAATATTCCAAACCTGAGTTTTTCGTGATTTTTGGAGCTCGGGAAGATCGAATTTAAATCAAATCAGTTCAAACCGGGGAAAATCACTGAAATTCGAAAATTCGAAAATGGCACTGTAGCCTCCATGTGTCGCCGCCGGCGACGCCTTCCTCTCTCACTGCCCATTCCGGCCACTGTGCTCGCCGTCCTTCCCGTACGACCGGCCTAACCTCGTCCTCATCTCCTCCTCTCTTTTCCTCGGACGAGCCGTCGACGAACTACTTCTTGCATCGCCCAAAACCGAGCCGCCATCGCCGTGTTCGAGCTCGCCGCCTCGCCGCCGTGTCCCAACCCTCCGAGCCTCGTCGCCAGCAGCAAAAGTGCGCGCTCGAGTCGCCTCTAGCAGCTGCCGTCGCGCGCGAAGAGTTCCTCCAAGCATCGAACAAGGGCGAGCTAAATTCCGCCATGACCGGAGCTACGACCTAGCTCGCCGTCGTCGGAAAATTCCGTCGCCTCGGTGAGTCTCCCGTCGATTCCTCGTGCGTGTCACCTTCTTGTGGCCTAGAGAGTTCATGGGAGTGACCTCGACGAGGTTTGTGCAGGGACCTCGCCGGGATTTCGTTTCTCCCTCGCCGCCGTTCACCGGGCCGCGCAACCCCTCCGACGAACTCCACCTTCCGGGCCTTATCCTCGAGCACGTGTGGTACCATCAGCTTCCCCGTGGCAAGGTGATGCTCATGCTCCCCCTAGCTCTGCCCCTCGCCGTCTTTTCTCGCCGGAACGCGTAGCGCCGCCGCTCGCCGCCGCCACCGCTCGTCGCCGACCACCTTCCCGGCCGCGCGCACGTGCCCACGTAGGTGATCCCGAGTCGCCTCGTTGCCCTGAGCAGGGTCGCGCTTGGTGTGCACCTGGATTCGCCGCCGTTTAGCCAGAACGCTCTCGTTGCCAACGCCGGCGTCGTGCGCGGCGACGGCATGGGCACAGTTCCCCCTTTCCTTTTATTTGAATTATTCCAGATTTTGGCCAAACTTGTAAATTCGATAGAAATTCGTAGAAAAATCATAAAAATGCAAACTCAAGTGTTCTGGAATCCTTGAAGTGAGACCTATCCAGTGGTACAACATGAACATCTGAATTCTTTTCAGTTATTTTTATAAAATTCAAAGAAGAGAATCAGGAAATAAATTCTATAAAAATATCTGTAAGTGCAAAAATTCTAAATTTTGGCATGCACACTCCTAATAGGTTCACTGAACATCCCACCAAATGGCATCTTGAAATGCACCTTCTTTTGGGAGTAATTGCATTTTGCAGTTGCTAGGAAAATCTTTTTATTGATTTTATTCCTGCACCTTTTTGCACCAAATTTTGGGTATGTTACTGTACCTAGGAGGAAGATGCTAAATAAAAATACCAATTTAATTTTTGATCTTCCAGAACCCTTTTTAACGAATTTTAGAAGAAGATCTCTTTTACGCGTACGGAAATTCCTAAATCCAAGTATTTGTATAAATCACTTTGGACCAAACTGCAAAAACTTAATGAATGGCCCTGCCAGCCTGTTGCATTTGCATCATAGCATCACCATGTCATATTTGTCAAGGAAGTTCCATGAACTATCTTTGATTTTGTTTTTGTTGTTGCATTCATTTAGGAACCGACGCCGGACTCGAGGACTTGGAGATCGTGGCCGAGGAGACCGGCGCTGACCTGAACGTACTCGAGTGTACTAACCACCAGCCCCAAGGCAAGCCCCGGTGCACTCCCATATTTGCAAAGTTTCATACTTTCTCATATGTACTGCGAGTCGTGAAATGTGCATTACGTATAGGACTTGATTGAAAACCTAGTTGCATATATCTCCAGATATTCCTATGGGTTTGGTTACGTTAAGTTCTACCACTCGTTAGTTTGCTATGCTTAATAAAGTAGTGTTGTCGGTAGAATATCGAGTGGTATGGAGACCGCTCGGTAATTGAGGTTGGTTTTACTTTATGTTCTCACATGATGATGGTAATGAATTTGAGACCGAACGGGGAAGTTCATGTGTAGGTGGAGGTGACAAGGCTCGCCTTGATCGCCATAGCCCCGTTTGTGTCGGTTGAGGACCGTTCGTTGTGGTACCGCTGAGCAAGTTTGAACAGTACCGGATGCATGCTAGGAGAATGGGAACTAGTAAACCTAGTAGCTCGATGCTATATTGTTGGACGTGAACCCACCTCTCTTTTGGTGATGAAGATGGTTATGGTGGAATTTGGGACCGTGTTTGAAGGGAGGGTGCCCGGGTGAACCACGGTTAGACCAGGCATGGCTATCGCGTGGGGAGACGTGTACTCGGGAGAGGTGTTAAGCGGCTCGACTTTATGGTATCTTGTAAACGGTTGCCGTGCGTGACTCCTTCGAGTAGCGTACGTCGTGTATCTCGGGTTTCGCCTGCAGGTGTAAATCGATTCGAATCGCCGTCCCTCGCGGTTATTGAGTACCACTTGTTCACTGTGTCACATCGTAGTAAGAAGTGCACTTGATGATGTTTATATGATGTTGTACTTCAATTAATTGTATTGCAACCATGTATTGCTTAGTTAGGTTGCTAATATTTATATTTATGCAAGAACCCCTTTAATTTGGCTAAAATATGAAAATAAGGATCAATTATTAGTGCCGTTTTTGCAATTAAACTTCAACCCTTGGTCAACCCCCTGCATGCTAGGAGTCGGTCTTAGATGGCCAATTTGACGGGTAAGACTTGTTGAGTATTAGTTGCTCAGGGTTTCGATGTTTAAAACTTTACTGCAGGTATTCCTGATTGTAACTTCTGCGGGTGTTGCGGTAAAGTAGTGTGGGAGGGAGAACCGCCCAAGGATTGGTCCATTGAGTGGGTTCCCTCTTCTCCCCGACAGGAGCAAGGTGAGTGAGATCATGTCTACGGGCCGGACATGATTTCATTGTAGATATGTATCGTCGTATGTTTCGCTTCCGCTCGTGTTTGTAAGCGAATTTCGAACTCCTTTTATGTAAAATAAATCGAACTTCGAAATGGAAATCTTATGTTAATTATGGAACCAATGTAATAGCTGAGCTCAATGTAAAATTATTTTATGTATGCTTATGTGTGTGGTCTATACATACTTGCTTCGCCAAGTATTTTCCGATTAAGATCCTGGTTAGCTAACCCCTCATTGATTTGAGGCGGGATGCTACAGCTGGTACCAGAGCAAAGTCGGGTTGTACCACACTAATGAGCATTATTTTCGAAAACCACGCTTACGGTGAGGTACGGTTTAGTCGGCCCTATATAAGGATGTTAGTGGTTAAAGGTGACAATTAGCGAGTCTTGTTTGACTAGGTTGATTGTTTTACTTTCTTTTCTGAAATGTCGGCGAGATGAAAAGGTAATGTATGTGGAGGCATGGGTCGTTGACCGCATGGCCGTTTTGTTGTTTTGATGGTGAGGCATGGATCGTTGATCGCATGACCGTTTTGGTTGTTTTGCTGAGGCATGAGTCATTTGACTTAATGGCCGTTTCGTTGTTTGTGGATCTTCTGCAGGTATTCTAACCGCGTTAGAGGTCACACCATTTGCTAGTCTAACACGGTTGAGAGACGATTTCGTCACCGAGTCGCGAATGCCGCTATAACGGCGCCCTTTTCTTTTGGTGAGGAACGAATAAACTAGGTTAATAAAAATGGTTGCATTGCATATGCTTTTGGCATGTTCATGAAACTAAGATGCAAAGAAACCTGGTTGCGTTCGTTAATATCGGAAATTGTAATGAAACAATCCATTCAAACGAATTTGAAAACATTCAAATGAAGAAGTCCAAATCTGCCGCCGGTCGAAATTTTCAGTCAACTTCAACAAGCCGTAACTCCTTCGTTTTAAATCCAATTGTCGTGTTTAAGCACTCTATGGAAAGATCTCAGAATTCTCTACAAGTTTGGTATGTAACTTTTTCTGTGATTCGCCCTGGAACCTGACGAAATTTGGTAGTTAGTAAATCGAGTTCAGTCTGTCCAGAACAGAAATTCAGCAGACAAAGGTCGAACTTTGAAATAGCATAACTTCCTCTATACTGATCTGGTTGAGGTGAATGAGTACTTGTTGGAAAGCTCTTGAAGTTATCTACAACTTTCGTAACTACCAAATTTTCTGTTTCTGTTTAGAAACTTGCCAGTTTTCGTTTTAGTAATCACTGCCAGTTTTCGACAGATTTGGTTACTTATGTGATGCAAGTTTTTGAAGTCCATGGTTTGAATTCCACAATTGTTAATCGTTGAATATGCTATATGTTAATTCCTTAACATGTTTTACTGCTGGGCATTATGGTTTGACTTTATCAAACTTGACCCCGCAGATGGCGTTCAACGATATCCTGGCGGAAAACGCCGCTATGGCTGCACGCATCGCCGAGCTGGAGGCTCAGCTCATGGAGTCCGAGCAGCGATGCATGGCGTTGCAGCGGCAGAACGAGCTGTTGAAGGAGGATGTGGATGACTTCCATGGGTTAGTGAAGGACCTCGCTGATGAGAAGGCCCAGATTGCAGCAGAACATAACGGGGAAGTCAATCACCTTCAGGCGCAGCTGAACGTCGCTCAGGCTAACCTTGCTCAAGCCCAGGATCAGATTCAGCACGTGCAGGCCGAGGCTGATGCAGCTCACGATGCTTTTGTTGAGCTGATTCAGATCCAAGTGGCGCACCACAACCCCCAGCCGCTTGCCATGGATGACCAGCACGTGGTGCAGGGCGCGTCGGGTGTGGACTACGAGCCACCCGCTAACCCTAATGATGAAGACGTGCTTTCCGATGCGGGTAGCAATATGCCACACGAGTAGCGGTCTTCGAGTAGGCTTTGAAGTAGCTCACTAGTGTGTATGACTTAGGTTAGTAGTAACTTGTCGGTTGACCGAACTTTTCGAGTCCCGCAGCTCGTTATTTTGGAAAGCATTGCCGGCAGTGTTGTAATCTAATGGTGACGCGTCGGTGCGTTGCAAGACCTTCGCGTAACCTATGGATGTCCCGTGCGGTGTTTAGTAGCTGCATACCGCCCTTTTGTGATGTAACATAGTTGGGAACATCCGATGGTTGCGTTGTAAAGTATATGCTTCAAATGGAAGAAAGTGCTTGTGTAGAAATGGTTGTTTATCGTTGTTTGTCTACGTGGGTTAAATTCTGAAATTTTGCCATGCATGCCTTGTAATTTTATTACAGCATTTTATCGATCATTAAATTTGTATTTAATGGTGCAATGCTTTATGGCAGATGGCAGACCCTCGTAGCGGACAGGTTCCTACGGAGGAGGGTGATACTTCGGCATAACGTGATGGAGCACCACCGCCTCCACCACTACCGGGCAGCATGGAGCACTTGCTCTCGACTCAGAACGATCTTCTCCGTCTGCTACTGGGGAACACCGCTCGCCAAGCGGGCCGAAATGGACCACCTCCTGAAACAACTTTTGCGGATTTTCTGGCTACTCACCCCCCAGTGTTCACCGAAGGAAGTGAACCGCTGGAGGCCGATCACTGGCTTCGCACCATCGAGTCCAAGTTTGGGCTCATTCGCTGCACCGAGTATCAGAAGACCCTGTTCGCGGCCCAGCAACTCCGTGGGTCCGCGGGCGCATGGTGGGCGAACTATATGGAAACTCTTCCAGCTGGCTATCAAGTTTCATGGGCAGAGTTTCGCACAGCTTTCCGTGAGCACCATATTCCCCAAGGTCTCATGGATAGGAAGCTTCGTGAATTCCTGGATCTGAAACAGGGCAACAGCAATGTGCATGAATATTCCCGGAAGTTCAACCATCTGTCACAATATGCCTCCTACCATGTGGACACTGATGCAAAGAAGAGGGATTGTTTCCGCCGAGGGCTGAACACTAAGCTGCGTGATCGCCTGGCACTTCTCTCTAACTGCACCTACAATGAGTTAGTGAGTGCCGCGATCGTGCAGGAGGATGCTACACATGCCCATCAGGAGGAAAAGAAAAGAAAGCGTGTCGGTGGGAATTCATCCGGTTCCGCTCCTCCTCGGTACCGTTTGGCTATCACATCCCCCACTGGACAGCAGTACAGAGCCGCCATGCCACATGGTGGTGGACACCGTGCTCACTCCAATCAGCAGAGGAGTGTTTCTCAGGGCTCCAGCCAGCAGCGCTCTTTTACTTCTCGCCCGTCGCAGCAGAGTTCCCAAGTGGTGGCAACAAATCCATACACTTGCTTCAATTGTGGCCGCACCGGTCACTTTTCAAAGGATTGCCGCTTCCCGAAGAAGTCACAGGGCAGCAGCAGTAACAACAGCAGCAGGCAGAGCTCTCAGGCGTCTGTGAACCATCCCAAGAGTGGCCGTGTCAACCATACTACGGCCGAGGACATTCAGGACGGAGAACCAGTGCTTGCGGGTATGTTTTCCGTTCACAGCCACCCCGTCCTTGTGCTATTTGATTCCGGTGCAACGCATAATTTCATAAGCAGAGCATGTGTGAAAAGGTTGCATATCACCCCTACCACCCTAAAAGCACCGTATTTAATTACTTCGCCTGGTGGAAAGATATTCGCCACGCAAGGGATTTTTGCCTTGCCTATTATTTTAGAGGGTGTGGCATATCCGACAAACCTCATCATTTTGGATGGACAAGGCTTAGATGTGATATTGGGTATGAAGTGGATGAAGTATCATAAAGCCGTGCTGCACATTGATTCGCGGGAAATCCATTTGGACTCCCCCATCAATGGATCCGCCGTACTTAGGTTACCTGTTTTACCAACTAGAAGCTCCCTAGTTCACAACACCACCGGTAAATGTCTCGAAGAAATTCCAGTGGTTTGTGAATATCCCGATGTGTTTCCAGAGGACTTACCGGGTTTACCGCCCGACCGGGATGTGGAATTTAGGATTGACTTGCAGCCGGGAACCGCCCCAATATCCCGACAACCTTATAAGATGGCACCAAATGAGTTAGCAGAGTTAAAGAAACAACTTCATGACCTTTTGGACAAGGGTTTTATTCGCCCAAGTTCTTCTCCCTGGGGTTGTTCGGCACTTTTTGTAAAGAAGAAAGATGAGTCACTGCGGTTGTGTGTGGATTACCGACCGCTGAACGCCGTCACTGTCAAGAACAAGTATCCTCTTCCGCGGATTGATATCTTATTTGATCAATTGGTGGGTGCAAAGGTCTTCTCAAAAATTGACCTTCGCTCCGGCTATCATCAGATTAAAATTCGGGCTGAGGATATTCCAAAGACAGCTTTTTCTACGAGGTACGGTCTATACGAGTATCTCGTTATGTCTTTTGGACTAACAAATGCTCCGGCCTATTTCATGTACTTGATGAACTCGGTGTTTATGCCGGAATTGGATAAGTTTGTGGTGGTATTCATTGACGACATCCTAATCTACTCCAAGTCAGAAGAAGAGCATGCTGAGCATCTCCGTATTGTACTCCAGAGGCTCCGTGATCACAAGCTGTATGCAAAATTCAGCAAGTGTGAGTTCTGGTTGAGAGAAGTACCTTTCTTGGGCCACATTGTTTCCGATGAAGGTATTTCAGTGGATCCAAGTAAAGTGCAAGAAGTGCTGAATTGGAAGGCTCCTGCATGTATAAAGGATATCCGTAGTTTTCTCGGGCTTGCAGGATATTATCGGAGATTCATCCCCAATTTCTCCAAAATTGCAAAGCCTATGACGGAACTGCTGAAAAAGGCAATCAAATTTCAGTGGAATGGCAAATGCGAAGAAGCTTTTCAAACTCTCAAGAAACATTTAACCACCGCCCCGGTGTTAGCTCAACCCGATGTCACTAAACCATTTGATGTTTATTGTGACGCCTCGGGCACGGGTTTGGGCTGTGTTCTAATGCAAGACGGTCGTGTCATTGCGTATGCGTCACGACAACTAAGAAGACATGAGCAAAATTATCCTACTCATGATTTGGAATTGGCCGCAGTTGTTCTTGCTCTGAAGATTTGGAGACATTATTTGCTGGGAAATTTGGTTCACTTGTACACCGATCACAAAAGTTTGAAGTACATTTTCACACAACAAGAGCTGAACATGAGGCAAAGAAGATGGCTTGAGTTGATTAAAGACTACGAGTTGGAAATCCATTACCACCCCGGAAAAGCCAATGTTGTTGCCGATGCTTTGAGTCGGAAGTCACATTGCAATAATCTGGTGGTTCGCAAATTGGATCATGCCGTATGTTGTGACCCTAGTGAACCCAGCCTCAGGATTATCCCTCATTGTGCTTTATATAATCTCGCTCTCATCCCCACCCTGCGGGAGGAGATTATCGCTGCACAAAAGAGAGATAAAGGGATGGAACATATCCGGCGAAGATTAGAAAATGGTGACATCAAATGTTTCCGACAGGATGAGGATGGAGTGTTATGGTTCAATGACCGACTTGTTGTGCCTAAAGATATGGAGCTAAGAAAGAAAATTCTTGATGAAGCTCACTTGTCCAAATATTCCATTCATCCTGGTAGCAATAAAATGTACCAGGACTTGAAAACCAAATTTTGGTGGACACGCATGAAGCGTGAAGTGGCCAGATATGTTGCAGAGTGTGACACTTGTCAGAGAATCAAGGCTGATCATTTAAGAAAAGCCGGTCAGCTGCAACCATTGAGTATTCCGTCGTGGAAGTGGGAGGACATAAGTATGGATTTCATTGTCGGGTTACCCCTCACTGCTCGAAAGTATGATTCCATTTGGGTTATAGTGGACCGATTGACCAAGTCAGCTCATTTTATTCCGGTCAAGACTACTTACTCTGCTAAGATATATGCTCAGTTATATATCTCTCGTATTCTGTGTTGGCACGGAGTACCAAAAACAATTATCTCTGACAGAGGACCTCAGTTTGTTGCTCGATTTTGGGAACAGCTGCATGCCTCTTTGAAAACCAAGTTAATTCGAAGCTCTGCATATCACCCTCAAACTGATGGACAAACAGAAAGGGTAAATCAAATACTTGAGGACATGTTAAGAGCATGTGTTCTATCAGAAGGTGGTAATTGGGATGAACATCTACCTTTGGCAGAGTTTGCGTACAACAACAGCTACCAGGAGAGTATAAAGATGTCTCCATTTGAAGCTCTTTATGGTCGTTCATGCCGTACTCCCTTGAATTGGTCAGAACCGGGAGAAAGGGTGAATTTTGGGCCTGATTTGATAGCAGAGGCCGAGGAAAAAGTCCGCCGTATTCAAGCAAATTTAAAGGCCGCAAAGTCCCGTCAAGCTAGTTACGCCGATAAGAGGCGCCGTCCTTTGGAATTTCGACAGGATGATCACGTATATCTTCGTGTGTCGCCAACCAAGGGTGTTCAGCGCTTCGGAGTCAAAGGGAAGCTCGCTCCCCGTTACATTGGCCCGTTCAAGATTATTGAAAAATGTGGACCCGTTGCATACCGTTTGGAATTGCCGGAAAAATTATCAGGAGTACACAACATCTTCCATGTGTCTCAACTCAAGCGATGTTTGAAGCCTCCTATTGATGTGGTACTCGATGATGTGGAGGGCTTGCAGGATGATCTCACTTATTCCGAGTATCCCGTCAAAATTATCGACAAAAAGGATCGAGTGACTCGCAACAAAACCATTACTTTCTACAAAGTGCAATGGAGCAATCACTCGGAAGAAGAGGCCACATGGGAACAAGAGGATTTTCTTAACTCCAAGTTTCCGGATTTTCTCGCTTCGCAATCGAGGTAAAGCAAACAAACTTTTACCCCCTCTTTTCCGCACTTTTACAAATCTCGGGACGAGATTTTCTTAAGGGGGGAGGGCTGTAACATCCCACTCAAATTTGGTCCCTGATCAAGTTCCTAATCTCAATTAGTGAAAATGATCAAGAGAAATCAAAGTTAAATGAAAAGGAATTCAAAATCACTTCAATTTGGAGAAATTTCTTTCAAACAAGCATTTGAACTGCAACTTTAAAATTTTCTATGTAAGTGGACCCAAATGAAAAATCCCTCAGCATCCAGGGACTAAAAGAGAATTTTGGAGATTTTTGGAGATTTTTTTCTGCAAAAATCTAAAGGGTCAATTAAATGCATGAACCTTTTTCAAACTTTAACTTTGAATGAATTTTAATTTGAAATCCAAGCCGATTTAGCAAAAGTGCCAATTGACAAAGTTGTTCCTCTCACTGAAATCTTCCAAACCTGAGTTTTTCGTGATTTTTGGAGCTCGGGAAGATCGAATTTAAATCAAATCAGTTCAAACCGGGGAAAATCACTGAAATTCGAAAATTCGAAAATGGCACTGTAGCCTCCATGTGTCGCCGCCGGCGACGCCTTCCTCTCTCACTGCCCATTCCGGCCACTGTGCTCGCCGTCCTTCCCGTACGACCGGCCTAACCTCGTCCTCATCTCCTCCTCTCTTTTCCTCGGACGAGCCGTCGACGAACTACTTCTTGCATCGCCCAAAACCGAGCCGCCATCGCCGTGTTCGAGCTCGCCGCCTCGCCGCCGTGTCCCAACCCTCCGAGCCTCGTCGCCAGCAGCAAAAGTGCGCGCTCGAGTCGCCTCTAGCAGCTGCCGTCGCGCGCGAAGAGTTCCTCCAAGCATCGAACAAGGGCGAGCTAAATTCCGCCATGACCGGAGCTACGACCTAGCTCGCCGTCGTCGGAAAATTCCGTCGCCTCGGTGAGTCTCCCGTCGATTCCTCGTGCGTGTCACCTTCTTGTGGCCTAGAGAGTTCATGGGAGTGACCTCGACGAGGTTTGTGCAGGGACCTCGCCGGGATTTCGTTTCTCCCTCGCCGCCGTTCACCGGGCCGCGCAACCCCTCCGACGAACTCCACCTTCCGGGCCTTATCCTCGAGCACGTGTGGTACCATCAGCTTCCCCGTGGCAAGGTGATGCTCATGCTCCCCCTAGCTCTGCCCCTCGCCGTCTTTTCTCGCCGGAACGCGTAGCGCCGCCGCTCGCCGCCGCCACCGCTCGTCGCCGACCACCTTCCCGGCCGCGCGCACGTGCCCACGTAGGTGATCCCGAGTCGCCTCGTTGCCCTGAGCAGGGTCGCGCTTGGTGTGCACCTGGATTCGCCGCCGTTTAGCCGGAACGCTCTCGTTGCCAACGCCGGCGTAGTGCGCGGCGACGGCATGGGCACAGTTCCCCCTTTCCTTTTATTTGAATTATTCCAGATTTTGGCCAAACTTGTAAATTCGATAGAAATTCGTAGAAAACTCATAAAAATGCAAACTCAAGTGTTCTGGAATCCTTGAAGTGAGACCTATCCAGTGGTACAACATGAACATCTGAATTCTTTTCAGTTATTTTTATAAAATTCAAAGAAGAGAATCAGGAAATAAATTCTATAAAAAGATCTGTAAGTGCAAAAATTCTAAATTTTGGCATGCACACTCCTAATAGGTTCACTGAACATCCCACCAAATGGCATCTTGAAATGCACCTTCTTTTGGGAGTAATTGCATTTTGCAGTTGCTAGGAAAATCTTTTTATTGATTTTATTCCTGCACCTTTTTGCACCAAATTTTGGGTATGTTACTGTACCTAGGAGGAAGATGCTAAATAAAAATACCAATTTAATTTTTGATCTTCCAGAACCCTTTTTAACGAATTTTAGAAGAAGATCTCTTTTACGCGTACGGAAATTCCTAAATCCAAGTATTTGTATAAATCACTTTGGACCAAACTGCAAAAACTTAATGAATGGCCCTGCCAGCCTGTTGCATTTGCATCATAGCATCACCATGTCATATTTGTCAAGGAAGTTCCATGAACTATCTTTGATTTTGTTTTTGTTGTTGCATTCATTTAGGAACCGACGCCGGACTCGAGGACTTGGAGATCGTGGCCGAGGAGACCGGCGCTGACCTGAACGTACTCGAGTGTACTAACCACCAGCCCCAAGGCAAGCCCCGGTGCACTCCCATATTTGCAAAGTTTCATACTTTCTCATATGTACTGCGAGTCGTGAAATGTGCATTACGTATAGGACTTGATTGAAAACCTAGTTGCATATATCTCCAGATATTCCTATGGGTTTGGTTACGTTAAGTTCTACCACTCGTTAGTTTGCTATGCTTAATAAAGTAGTGTTGTCGGTAGAATATCGAGTGGTATGGAGACCGCTCGGTAATTGAGGTTGGTTTTACTTTATGTTCTCACATGATGATGGTAATGAATTTGAGACCGAACGGGGAAGTTCATGTGTAGGTGGAGGTGACAAGGCTCGCCTTGATCGCCATAGCCCCGTTTGTGTCGGTTGAGGACCGTTCGTTGTGGTACCGCTGAGCAAGTTTGAACAGTACCGGATGCATGCTAGGAGAATGGGAACTAGTAAACCTAGTAGCTCGATGCTATATTGTTGGACGTGAACCCACCTCTCTTTTGGTGATGAAGATGGTTATGGTGGAATTTGGGACCGTGTTTGAAGGGAGGGTGCCCGGGTGAACCACGGTTAGACCAGGCATGGCTATCGCGTGGGGAGACGTGTACTCGGGAGAGGTGTTAAGCGGCTCGACTTTATGGTATCTTGTAAACGGTTGCCGTGCGTGACTCCTTCGAGTAGCGTACGTCGTGTATCTCGGGTTTCGCCTGCAGGTGTAAATCGATTCGAATCGCCGTCCCTCGCGGTTATTGAGTACCACTTGTTCACTGTGTCACATCGTAGTAAGAAGTGCACTTGATGATGTTTATATGATGTTGTACTTCAATTAATTGTATTGCAACCATGTATTGCTTAGTTAGGTTGCTAATATTTATATTTATGCAAGAACCCCTTTAATTTGGCTAAAATATGAAAATAAGGATCAATTATTAGTGCCGTTTTTGCAATTAAACTTCAACCCTTGGTCAACCCCCTGCATGCTAGGAGTCGGTCTTAGATGGCCAATTTGACGGGTAAGACTTGCTGAGTATTAGTTGCTCAGGGTTTCGATGTTTAAAACTTTACTGCAGGTATTCCTGATTGTAACTTCTGCGGGTGTTGCGGTAAAGTAGTGTGGGAGGGAGAACCGCCCAAGGATTGGTCCATTGAGTGGGTTCTCTCTTCTCCCCGACAGGAGCAAGGTGAGTGAGATCATGTCTACGGGCCGGACATGATTTCATTGTAGATATGTATCGTCGTATGTTTCGCTTCCGCTCGTGTTTGTAAGCGAATTTCGAACTCCTTTTATGTAAAATAAATCGAACTTCGAAATGGAAATCTTATGTTAATTATGGAACCAATGTAATAGCTGAGCTCAATGTAAAATTATTTTATGTATGCTTATGTGTGTGGTCTATACATACTTGCTTCGCCAAGTATTTCCCGATTAAGATCCTGGTTAGCTAACCCCTCATTGATTTGAGGCGGGATGCTACAATAAGTCTTGAGTGAATGGAGGGCTAAGATTTAATATGATGGATGAATGGATGTTTTAGATTTTTCAACCCATTTCTCAATCCCAATATTTATTTTCCACTTGCCAAATAGCCCCTAACATTATTCTATTTTATCTTAACTCACCGACCCCTCACCACCAAATTAATAATGTAAAACTTACTCCCTCCGTTTCAAAATATTTATTTTAGCTTTGGACAAGCAAAGCTACAACTGTATATATTTTGAAACTGAGGGAGTAACTGATTTGTAGAATCCTTAACACTAAGGAACGAAGAGAGTGCATCATAGTCGAGTTTGCACTCGTCTCCTCAAGAACTCAAAATTAAATGCATCATAAATACTCCTTCCACCACAAAAAAAATGTTTTGGTTTTGTCTCAAGTCAAACTATTTTAACTTTGACTAAACTTTTATTAAAACATTATCAAGCTTTATGGTGTCAAAAAGGTATCATGAAATATATTTCATGTTATGTCTATTTTTTCTCAAAAATACTGATATTATTATTTATAAAATTATTCAAAGTTAAAATAGTTTGACTTAAAACAAAACCAAAACAACATTTTTTTTTATGAAATGGAGAGAGTAGTTGGCATTCGTCTCTTCAAGAACTTGAAGCACCACAGCCCACAACGTCTCATGGAAGATGATGATGATGGTGAGCCCCACATGTTGAAAACAAGTTCCTAAAGACAAAAGACCGCCTAAAAGTAAAGTTTATTTTTGTGTGTGTGTGAAATGAAAGGTCTTTTAGACCCTTTTGATTTTTAAGAAACTAATGTTAAGAATTTGAAGAGCCTTTAAACGGGTTGATTTCTTATCCGAATTCCAAAATCTAATTTCCTAGTTTCTAAAGGGTTGTTTTAATCACTCTAGTTTTGGAAAACTAGCTTTTACAAACCGAAAGGCCTCCAAATGTATTTCTTTTCCGAATTCTATGCCATGGTTATGAGAGAGCTACCCATATCTGGCACCATCATCCTTCTATTTTTGCCCCTTTTTCTTATGGATGGACAGCTTGGTGACTACCTAAAAGTTGATCTACAGATTTTAAAACAAAGATCTAAATAGTCCTATCTAACTTTTTTTCTGTACTAGAAACCAGATTTAAAGAAATCGAATGGGATCAAATAGGGCACGAGAAACCAAGAATCTATCTCAACCCAACTAATGCTGTTTTTTTTTTCTGAGAAATTAATTTTTAGAAACTGGACGATCTCCAAATGAGCCGGTTTCTACCCAAAAGCCAGTTTCTTAAAAACCTAAAAAAACAATTCTTTAAAAATTGGAAACTGATTCAGACATGATCTAAATGGCTTTCTTTAAATTTCTGCACGATTCTTTTAAAATTCCTACCGTCTAAAGAAGCCTTTAGAACCTTTGTGAACAATCATGCTGAAACGAGATCCAAGTTAACCAGAATGCGTGATAAACAAGGAAAGAACAAAAGATATAGGGGCCCGGCCAACGGTGAAGCTACGAGTGCGTTTTTACCAGCGCCGAAGAAAACACGACGAGGAAGAAGCGGCGGCGGCGCGTCGTGAGGCTAGGAAGCTCCCACTGTTGGTTGGCTTGACTCACTGACGGAGCGACGGCGCAGACTTCTTCTACTGGGCTCCTTCGGGCTCATTATGGGCCGCCCATACTGGTTTTGGGATTAAGATGACAGGTCAGGTAGGTGTCAAAATCACTACTGCCACGTCAGCCCGTCCGGCTCGAGCTAATCATCCTCTTCCTTCCTCTTCCCGTTCCCCTGGCGGTCGCCGGCGGATGAAAACGAGGCCACCGATCAATCGCGGCCCTGTTGCTTTGTCCCAGAGTCTCACACAATCGTCGAACCCTCGCCGCTGAACGCCTGCAAGTGCGGCCTTTTGTTTGGTAAGGAAGCCCTTGCTTACTGGGATGGAACTCCCATTTTGTTCCAAAAGATAATTTCGTCTCCATTTCTCATACTCCCTTTCTGGGATGGATACTCTGATCCGTCCATTTTTGGGTGGATATTTGTTTGCTTCTTGGCCGAGCATGCGTTGCAAGTGTTTTTTTTCCCTCAAAATTGTCGGGGATTCGTTAAGGTTTTCGACTGAAAACACAGGCATTATCGTGCAGTTTCGTACCTGAATTAGTCAGTTAGTGACAATTTTGTCAATTGTGGCATGCCATGGAAACCTGCTACTGTTCCATTTCCAATAGCCATGCTGCTTTACTGGTTCGAATATGTCAGGTGTATTATGCGATCTCTGTCGCTCCGAATTCCTTCCGCAGGCTGCAGCTGTGGATGCAGAAAAATAACTGCGAACACTGTAGCGGCTGTTGAAGAAATAACTGCGAACACTGTAGCTGCTGTTGCTGCCTGCTGCAAAACCTCCAACCGAACAAGCTAGTTTCACGGGATTGCTGTTGCAGATTTAGCATTGTTAGGTGCGCTTACGAGAAAGGCAAACATCTTGTCCTCGTCATAGTTCAATACGGACAGTGCGGTTGTGGTATTGATTTCATAGACGGATAAGGTGAAGACGACAGTTTGTTGTTGCTTGCCCGCGACGTAATGCAACTCTTAGAAGTAATCCGCAGACAGCAGGGCTACATATATATCCGTAGTTGCTATCTTATTTTGGCTTTACTTCTACTCATACACTTCTCTGAGCCAATTGCTGTTTTCCTGACCTTTTCTAGTTTCTCTATCTATGATGGCGTAAGGTTGTATTTGTATACCTTGCTGGCTTTGCACAGTGAGTGTATTTGTGCGCATATAATTTGCAGTGAGTTTGTTCTTTGGTTTCTGCTGTAATAGGCCGCAATGGAAATGCCAAGGGCCTCTCCGTTTCGCTGGCTTCCCCGTGGGCTGGTTCTTGTTTGCGCCTTGTGTCAGATACTTTATGTTGGATCAGTGACGGCTCAAACTGCTCAGCTGAGTGTCGATGCTTCAACTCAGAATGCACAGATGATCCCTGGCAATATGTTTGGCATCTTCTTTGAGGTGAGCCTAATATGCATCTGTTGTTACACTGATATCCTTTTACTTTCCCTACCAATACCATGTCCTATACGGAGAGGGCAATACGTTAAAACTTGGGTCACCTCCTAGGCCAACTCAGTGAATATATGCACACTTAGTACTAGAAATATTTGTGCTAAATGGCCATATACTATGAACTGAAGCTCACATGATCTATTTGCATAGTAAGGCTGTCATATTTGCATGCATGACCACTCAGGAGTTGAGCTGGTGTTTTGCTTTTGCTATGGATTATATTGAGAAGGGAACAACTTATTTGCGGTGATACTAGTCGCCACACCATTTCATTTTCAACTTATCATATCATAATAACCAAAACTTGTAGGGTGCTTAATTATTTAAATTTCAAAGGTGAGGAATGTAAGTAATCATTGCTTGTCTTTGGTAGGAGATCAACCATGCCGGGGCTGGTGGACTGTGGGCAGAGCTTGTAAGCAACAGAGGTAATGGCATACAACATTTGATATGTGAGAGGATATAACAGGCCCTTTGGCTTGTCTGCAGAAATTCAATGTTCATCAGATGACCCTTTTTACCTATTATTGGAAAACAGCCCATGTTTCATCATTAGAATTGTACTTTGTATTTTACTTGCTTTCAATCACTGAAGCTATGAAACTCTTCATTTGCGTTACCCATACTAGATTGTTGTGGATATATGTTAAATACAGAGCAACAAATCAATTCTTGGTCAGAATTCTGAACTCTGATGAGTATCTTCACTATAGTAGCTAAGAATTATTTATTGTTGATTCTTCCATCTTTGAATAAGTAGTTGTTTGGAGATCATAAGGATGTTGATAATGAGCTAAAGCTTGTCTTCCACTCCTCTGGCTGCTTGTAAGTTAACCTTGTGCTTGCGATTATCTAAAAGTCTAAGTTCCAGGTTTTGAAGCTGGTGGTTCTAATACTCCCTCAAATATTGACCCATGGTTGATTATTGGGGATGAATCAAGTATTATCGTGGCAACAGATCGGTCATCCTGTTTTGCTGGTAACCCAGTTGCACTTCGAATGGAAGTACTTTGTGATGCAACTAGAACAAATGCTTGTCCATCAGGAGGTGTTGGAATCTACAATCCCGGTTACTGGGGCATGGTATGTCCTTGGCGTATCTAACATGACAGAGTAGTTGAATTTCTGTATCTCAAGTGATAATTTGAGTTTTACTCATTTGCCATTTGACTGTGCATATCGTGATTAGGAAACATTTTTCATTTAGGTATATGTTAGATTACTTAAAATCCTCTGTACTTCATTACTCAGTGTTGAGATTCTGAACATGTTCATTTACTGTTTCTTTCAATCTTGATGCATTAATATTATCAACTTATCTCCATTACAGCAATAATAAATACTTTCTACAATCGTTGCAGAACATTGAGAGAGCGAAGATTTATAAAGTTAGCATGTACATTAGATCATCAGACTCCGTGGAGCTGAAAGTTTCATTGACAAGTTCAGATGGTCTGCAACAGCTGGCATCTCACACCATCATGTATGTAATATCATGTGATTCATTCCATCAGTAATACTATATTTATGGATAACAAAACATGCAAATTTCATGTAGGGCTGATCAGGATGATTTTGCGGAATGGACGAAGGTTGAATTTGATTTGCAATCAAGTGAAACAAATACTAATTCAAGGCTTCAGCTTACAAGCAGCAAGAGTAGCATAATTTGGTTTGATCAAGTGTCACTTATGCCGTCAGATACTTACATGGTAATTTACTTTCCATTTTATCCTTTTGATGTAACGCAGGAATAAAAGCATGCTTCCACCATACATTTACCTCTTTTAAGGGAAATTCCAAACATTTCTGTTAGAACAAAAAACAATATGTCAGAAGCAATATATCACGATACATTCCATCCTGCTATTATCGAGTATTTCATTTGCAGATTAATTTGTCGCACATTCAGATACATCATAACCTAAACCATAAACTACAGTGACTTTAAGTTTGCTTGAGAAACGAACTTGGTTGAGAGAATTTTAACATACAGAAAGTTAATCCTATTTTACACTAGAAATGAAAGAGTGTAAAGAATGTCAAGGAGGGTTTACACCTTAATTTAACGGTGACATATATCCTTTGTTTTTTCAGGGTCATGGTTTCCGTAAAGATCTCGCCTCTATGCTGGCAGATCTGAAACCCAGATTTTTAAAATTTCCAGGTTTGATATATTTTGTGTTTGTGATTTCATTTATACCAGATAAATTCACAGTGGTGAATTAAGAAAATAAATCATGATAATACTTTGTTTTCTTAGGTGGCAACTATGTAATGGGTAACTATTTATCAAATGCATTCCGCTGGAGTGAAACTGTTGGTCCATGGGAAGAGAGACCTGGACATTTTAATGATGTTTGGGGCTACTGGACTGACGATGGCTTGGGATTTTTTGAGTTCCTGCAAGTGAGTAACATAGTGCTGCTTCCCTGATCTCAATGTTGTCGCATAATTGCAGACATAAAGTATGTTAAAGCTAAGAAGTTCTATTTTGTTAATGTAGCTAGCAGAAGACCTTGGTGCCTGCCCAGTATGGGTGGTCAATGATGGTAATTGTTATACCAAGAAAGTAAAAGGCACAAAAATGCCATTAGATTTGGAGTGATAACTTACCCTTGATTGGTGTGATCAAATTCCTTTCAATTTGACAGGGGCCAGCACTTATGAAGAAATTCCATCTGCAACAATAGCTGCTTTCGTAAAGGTCTGGTCTCAAACTCTTTGATTCGCACAATGCATTTTAACTGTATTAAAAAAGCATACAATATGTTTAGTCGTTAATTCTTTTCCCACAACTGAACCTCTAGTAACCAGTAAGGTTTATCTCAGGAAAGTATCAATGGCAACAGAAAAAAAAAAAAGAAGATAAGCTTAAGCTTTAGACAATAACGGAGATTAGAAAATTTTACAATCACTGAACTGATGATGAATCGTGGGAGTGCATTCTTAATCCCAGGCTGCCAACATTGTAATTGGCCATGAATTTCTTGTCAGCACTTACAACACTAGCACTATTCAATTTGACAGAAAAAGGAAAGTAAAATTTTCGCGTGGACATGAGACTTAGGCCATGTTTGTTTCCCACCTAAATTATATAATCTGGCTCATATAATCTATAAGCTGAAACAAACAGGTCTCAGATTATAGCCAGATTATAGCAATTCACAGGTCAAATTATCATAATCTCATACAGTGGCGGAGCCAGGCCCACAGTCGAGGGTGGGCCGAAATGGTATTAGGCCAGAGAGGCTGGGCCGGCAAAAGGGAAAAATCTAAAAAGGGAAAAAAAAAAAGATACTGTAGCAACTGCTACAGTGCTGAAATGCAACATTGGGCTGAAATTGGGGGTGGGCCGAGGCCCACCCTCCCCCTGGCTGGCTCCGCCCCTGATCTCATAAGCTGCTCTTTCCCAGCTTATAGATTATATAAGCTGGATTATATAATCCGAGGGGGAACAAACAGGGCCTAATATGTCTAAAAGGATAAGACATGTAATGCCCTTAATTACTGTTTCTTATACACCTTCTACTTATGCTAAGCAAAGATATCACTCATATATAGGCGGTAGTTCATTCTGAGATTTTTTTTTTTCTGAGTTCGACTTTCTTATTTTTCTTAATTCACATGGTGCGTTCTGTTTCAAATATCCTTATTTTTTGAAATCACTGCCATATTGCAGGATGTTGTTGATGGCATCGAGTTTGCAAGGGGAGACAACCAGACTGCATGGGGTTCAGTTCGTGCAGCAATGGGACATCCAGAGCCCTTTCCCCTCTATTATGTATCAATAGGGAATCAAGAATGTTCAAAGCGCTACTACAAAGGTTTTCACAAACTTTCGTTTCTAATGTCTGGTTTCATATGAAGCACTCCTTTGTTTTAGAAAAAGAATGAAGCATCAAATGCCTTGCTTCTATTTATTCATGTGTCAAGAAACCAATTACTTAATTTGTTTTGTAGAAAAATATGTGAAGTTTTATTCCGCTATAAAAGCATCCTACCCAGACATCAAAATCATATCAAGCTGTGACAGATCTGCTATTTCAGAGGTCAACCCAGCTGATCTGTATGATGTTCATGTAAGAACTGTTTTGCTGGGTCTTCGCTTAGTAAAACTGTTTGACCGGTAGAATTTGACATCTGCTATTATATGGAAGGTCTACACCTCATCTGGTGATATGTTTTCCAAAACCAGAATGTTTGATAGCACAGTTCGCAATGGACCCAAGGTACTTGCTTTGCGATTGCTACCTAAATTCTCCTTACAACTGGCTGCTAATGCCCTATGTAATTATGTAGGCAATTGTTAGTGAATATGCTGTGACTGGAAATGATGCTGGCCGAGGAACGCTCATAGCTGCTTTAGCTGAAGCTGCATTTCTCATTGGATTGGAAAGAAACAGGTTTTGTTTTAATGCTATATGTCTGGTCTCCTGGTCGATGTTATATATAGTGTTACAGAATTTTTTCCGCTGTTTCTATGCAGCGACGTGGTTGAGATGGCAAGTTGTGCCCCACTCTTTGTTAATGACAACGATCGCAGGTAAATTGATTCAACTTTTCGATTGAGCAATTAGTTACCATTTTCTTGTACCAGATCTATCATCTACTAGAGACCAGTCATTTTGGGTGATCGAAGTGTGACCATATATACAATCTGTAAACCGGAAGTTTTCTTGATTAGGAAATGTACTTGTATCTGTGTTACTAGTTCACTACTTGATGGCTTGCTAGTTAATTATACTGTCCCTGAAAGTTTTTTTGTGGTCAATAGTTGGAATCCAGATGCCATAGTATTTAACTCATGGCAGTACTATGGATGTCCAAATTATTGGATGCTACACTTCTTCAAGGATTCAAGTGGTGCAATGCTCCACCCCTCGACCGTTCAGCTGTCAAACTACGATCAACTGGTCACATCTGCTATCACTTGGAAAAATCCCCAAGATGGAAACACTTACCTGAAAATAAAGGTTTTTTTTTTCTCATTGAGGATCTTAGCTAAGTAATAAATACAATAATAAATAACAAGGCAAACTCTTCTCTTGCAGGTTGTCAATTTCGGTAACAAAGCTGTGAGCCTCAATATATCTGTAACTGGGCTTGAAACTGGTATTCAGAGATTTGGATCCCTAAAGACGGTCCTTACATCTGGTTGGCTGCGAGATGAGAACTCGTTCCAACAGCCAGACAAGGTTCGATATATTGTCTTGGTTCAATCAATCCAAAAATACGTAAATATATACAGCAGGACAAAGATTTTGTCTGGGATTTAATATTTGTGATGTCTGAACTTTCGCGGGAAATGCCATTGTAGGTTGTGCCAGTGGCGAGTCCGATAACCAATGCACGAGAGCAGATGGGTGTTGTGTTGGATTCCTACTCCCTCACCTCATTTGATCTCCTCTTGGACTCGAGCCAGATGATGCATTCGGCCTCGGTGTCGAGCTTGCATCCAACCGCATGAAGATATGTGGCCACGACGGGAGTCCTCCAATAGAAAACACGATTTGTCTGTGAATATATATGAACCACAGCCGTTATGCGGATGGATTATATGTATATGCCTACATAATGTTCAAAGAACATGGTTACCAATACTAGATGGTAATAGTATACATAGAAATATAATATGTTTAGTGACTTATATATTACTAAGCTTAACTGGATATAAATCCGTTGTAGTCTAGCTGGTTAGGATACTCGGCTCTCACCCGAGAGACCCGGGTTCGAGTCCCGGCAACGGAAATTTTTGCTCTGTTCTACCATTTTTAACATTTGCCCCCTTTATGTGCGCGCAAATTATCTTCGTGTTTATTCAGAGTCAGAAGATGGAATATTTTTTTCTTCATTAAGTTTTGATATAAATCTTTTTCTTCACCAGTTTAAAGAGCATGTCCCGACCAACATCTTCAAAAGACACTGATGTTACGCTCAAGGCACAAGATGACAAGATGCCAATAGTTTGTGGTCTCCTTGTCATCAGTGGTCGCTAATCACGTGGAGAATCTTAATTTAAATTCCCGTCTTCAACGGAGGGCCAAAACGCATAGAGCTTCGTCCAAATTTATCCTCGCCTCGTTCCTAATCCCGGCCAGAAGAACCGTCCCCCGAGGGAGGAATCCGACCGCCTCCGCCGCTCGCGGCGTCTCCTATTCTCCGTCCGGCTGCCCCTCTGACCCACCCGCCATGTCTCCGGCGCCGCCGCAGTCGCGCATCCGCCCGTGGCTGGCGGTGGGCGACCTGGTGCTCTCGGCGCTGTGGGTGTGCGCGGGGGCGCTGGTGAAACTCGCCGTGTACGGCCCGCTCGGCCTCGGGGGGCGGCCCGAGGGCGACGTGGCCAAGATCGGGCTCTCCGTCCTCTACATGTTCGTCTTCGCCTGGCTCGAGTCCGCCACGGGCGGTGCCTCCTACAATCCGCTCACCGTCCTCGCCGGGGCTCTTGCATCCAGAGGTGGACCCGCCGTCTACCTGTTCACCGCCTTCATCCGAATCCCCTCCCAGGTGATGTTCCTGAACAACGCATTTGTGTATGTCGTGCTTCTGTCTGCTGTACTAGGTCTTTCATTCAGTGGTGTGAATTTACTTGTGAAACTTCTAGCATTGCATGATAATTTGATCGTTTCACTATTTGGACGTGATAATTCAATAACAATAATGTCAAGTTTTCGAAATTGAACAAATCAATGGTCCCTTGTTATGGAAAACTTGAGTGAACACAATCGTTTCGAGATTATTTGGTTGACTACTTTGATTACATCTAACAAGATATGATAGGTTAACAAGTCTGTGCGATCTCTTTATAAACTTTTATACCTAGGTGTGGAAAATTGAGCGATTATATAGATTAGTTATAATCTTTTATGCTTGTCTCATAACTGATCCACCTAGTGTAGTCATTGTTACCATTTGGTTACCATATGCAGATGTCTCATAACATGAATATGGCTGATGATGTAAGCCATAATGCCCGGACAGTTGTCATTTTGCCATGATATGTTGTAATGGATGTTTCTTGTCTTTTCGTTGAGCTGTTATGGCTGTGTTGATATATGGAACGGTGTGTTTTTCCCTGAAATGTGTTCTGCGGCCGGTCTCGTTTTCAGGTGATTGGAGCAGTTCTTGGAGTGAATCTCATCCAATTAGCTTTCCCCAAAGTGGGTAAAGGAGCTCGCTTAAGTGTCGGTGCTCATCATGGAGCGTTAGCTGAAGGTTTAGCGACTTTTTTGGTTGTTATGGTGTCAGTGACTCTTAAGAAGAAGGAGATGAAAAGTTTCTTTATGAAGACATGGATCACGAGCATTTGGAAAAACACAATTCATATCCTGAGCTCGGATATATCGGGAGGGATTATGAACCCTGCATCTGTAAGTCTATCTAAACTTGAGACATGACTCCTTTTTGATATAGAAATAGATCTTTTACATTTTAACTCTAGTGCAAATTCATTTCTTCCCTGCAACAAGCATCGATTCTGTTATGTCTTTCCTGCTAGGCAGCATCATGTTAACTCATTAACATTACATCATGGTATGCATGATTGCATTTCTTTGGGGCTTCTTGTCAACTGTTTTGCATTCTTGTACTTGTCAACTGGATCGTGCTGATATTAATCAGTCTTTGGGAGCCAAGTGTAGTAGCAGTTTATATGATGCCATTCCTTAGTATAATATTGTCTTGCACATATGGACTTTTTTTATTTGCCACAAAGGTCATAGAATCGTTTATGGATTTATTATACTATGAAAGGCTATGCAACATTCATAGTAGAACGTGTTAGATGTTTACTCCAGTTGTACCTGAAATTATAATTGCCCTGCTTCGTGTACTAATCTGGAAAAATTAAATCAGCCTCAGTTTTCTGATTACATGGTTCGGTATGTGTTTGTAGGCTTTTGCTTGGGCTTATGCACGAGGAGATCACTCAACATTTGACCACCTAATTGTCTATTGGTTGGCGCCCCTCCAAGCAACCCTGCTAGGGGTGTGGGTAGTAACCTTATTAACTAAACCCAAAACAGTCAAGGAGCAAGAGACAGATGAAAGCAAGACAAAGAAGGAATAGTCCATTATTGAATTAGTACCCACCATTAGTTGTCAAGCTGAATTATCTTTTCCCAACCAGATAAGATGAAGATTTCATGGCTAATCAAAGAAATTTTCATTTAGTAGCTCCTGAGAAATCTCTTCAATGTGTATTTCTTGTATCTGGCTTAGTTTGAATTGTACAAAAGCTTGTACATAATTGTTCCAGCCAGATACCCGAAACATTTTGTGGGGAATGAAACTACTAAGAGCCGACCTGCTGGGTACTGTGTGACATTGTTATTGAAAGCAATTATGGGATGATATTTTGTTGATTTTAATGCAGGATAGTTGTTATTGTATAATGGCATACAATGTCTCGTTAACTACGATAATTGGTCATGTCAGTCTGTTTAATTTTCAGGAACACAAACAGTTTAGGGGTTATTCGAAAAATGTTATTCTTTGTTACGAGCAATGGAAGACCGTTTTCTTTCAGGAATACAAACAGTTTAGGGATTGTTAGAAATATGTTATTCTGATTCATGTGTAATGGAAGACTATATTCTCCAATGTATCTAGACTGACATGGCCAGTTACCATAGAGCATTGTGTGACACTATACAAGAATAAATATTCACATCACGATTCAGAAAAAGGTGGTTAGACTCGCCAAATGGGCCAGCTAGAGCTTCCTAAACAGACCTGAACCTTCATTTGAGCTCGTTAGTCTTAGATTCTTAATGAGTCAGGCCAAGTCGTTATTGCAAGTTTTTTTTTTTTTTTTTTTGAGGTAAACGGGAGCTTTCATTATATAGTCATAGCCTGATTACAATCTTCTATTATCAGGTTACAGAGGACATCTGGGGGGTTATAGAGCCACTCCCTTACAGCATATGCCTTCGAAGCCTGTTTAGCACAAACATGGACTACCTTGTTGCATGATCTGTTTGCATAACTAAAAGTAAACCCATCAAAACTCCCGCTCAAGGACTGTATATCCTGTAGAACAAGGTTCACAGTCGATCTCTGCTCATTCATTGAGTTCCAGAGCTGTACTCGCTCCAAGCAATCAGTTTCAACTTTGATATTCCTGACACCAATCCGCTGTGCCAGTCGAATTCCATCTCTACATGCTTCGGCTTCCATCATCAGTGCACTCGATGCTTTGCTAAACCAGACGGCTTTACTTGCCACATATTGTCCGTCATGGTTCCGGATAATACAACCCGTTGCACCATTCTTGCTAGCTTCGTAGAAAGCTCCATCTGAGTTACACTTGTGCCATCCTTCTTCAGGCCGTTTCCAGCACATGCCTGTCTTAACTTTTGGTTCCTTCTCCGGATGTAGAAGATGCCAGAGATTAGCTGCTGTATCACGTATCCACTCCGCAGCCAGCCTAGGAAGCAGAGGAGCTTCACCGTGTCTTCGTTTGTTCCGTGCCATCCAGAGTGACCACATGCCACACATAATCACCGCTGCCTCCTTTCTAGGACAGAAGTCAGCCTGCATTAGATCTCGGGCCCAGGTCACTTCATGTAATCGAGGCAATTTAACACCAGTAATATCCCTCGCCTCGGTCCAGAATCGTTTCGCCGTCGGGCAGTCAACCAGCACATGCTTGATTGATTCCTCAGGAGCACCATATAGTTCACAATTTACAATTCTCTCTATATGACGGCGATGTAATATCTGACGAGCCGGCAAGAATTCATGAAGAACTCTCCACCAAAACACTTGCACTTTCGGTGGCACTTCAAGCTTCCAGATCGACTTCCACACATGGTCGTTATTGCAAGTTGCAACGTGCTTTTAACGAGCCGAGCTCATAAGCCACTCAATTAAAAAAAATTAAGAGTACTCCATCATTCTAACGAATGGGCCCATTTTATGCGGTATAGGTCCACGTGATATGCCTCCGTTGTGCAAGGCAAGTGGGCCTGCGAAAGGCAGGACTAGCCAATCTGCCTCTTCAGAAACTCCAGATCCACTGTTCTTTGCTGCATGGCCATGAGTAATGTTGGTCCTTTTTTTGCTTTGTTCTGGTGAGAGATTTCTATCATACAAACAAACGTTCAGTACCGAGAGGCAAAAGAAAAAAAGTCATAAAACAGAGACCAAAAACCTTATCAGACATATGGACATGAAAGATTGTACATTATCCGGACATGAACATCCTCTTGCCTATATTTCCGCTTCCAACTGTTTTAGTTTATCATGACCGCAAAGGAATGGATTTTCTAAAACTGTTGACCACATGCTACGTTGATGAGATGCCCGCGAGGATTCGATTAGATTTTGACGTGCGAGTATGGAAGCTTTTGTTAGGCGTGAGCAGTTCGCTCTCATGCAACCAACACAATTTTGTACCCGTGAAGGCGTGAATCATGTTTCATGAGGCCCATTTCCAATCGCTATTTAGAGCAGGCAAGTTGTCGTCAGGCGGGAGAACAACGCATCGCTTGTTCGGTAGGTTGAATCGTAGCTGTTATACTGTAGCGGCGGCTGAAAAAATAACTATAAACACTGTAACAGACGCTGAAGAAAATAATTGAAACACTGTAGCTGTTGAATCGCAACTGCTGCAATACAGCTAACCGAACAAGCTGGTTAGCCATATGCTGCAGGAAACTTAGCACGTTTGGCAGTGCGTACGTCGTTAACTAAACAGGCCATATGCTGCAGGAAACTTAGCACGTTTGGCGTCTGATGACAAAACAGGTATATCTGAACTCTGAAGCAGATGTAGTATCTTTTTTTATTGTAGAACACAAGTTGATAAAACTCATATATACGATTATATTCTTTAAGCAACGCATGATGCGTGCAGCGCGTGTCACCTGCAGAGGAGTTACTAAATTTCTAGTATGACGCAGTTTGAAATTGCGTACAATTTCTTCTTTTCCAAAGTGGTAGAGTTGGTTGATAGAGCTATCGTGCATAAAAAAAAATCACAAACAAATCAAAACAGGTATATCCGACTCTGAAGTAGATAAAGACATTTTTTTTAATACAAGTATAACACTAGTTGATACAAACACAGAGACCATTATTTCTTGAACCAAAGTATGGTATACGGCCAATAGTCAATTGTGTTATACTAGTATAACGCAAGTTGATACTACAAAATATGGTATACGGCCAATAGTCAATAGTGTTACTAGTAAGATTATACCGACGCGTGCAGCGCGTGCCACCTGCTGAAGACATACTGATTTCTACGACGCAGATCGAAACTGCGTCCTGGTTGACAAGATGAAAATTAAGAAGAAAAAAATCGCAAACAAATCGACATGACGTGCATTTAGCTTGCCACGAGACTCTAAATCGCAGAACAGGGACCGGCGGATTTTTTTTTTGTGTGTGTGTGTGATTAGGGACCGGCGGATTTGTGGCCACCAAATTCCGAGCGGTCGTGTCGTGTCGCCTCCACTTCACGGGTTCTCTCTATTCCGATCTCGACCAGTCGTGAAATGTCCGCACGCTAGGTGTGTCAGAGTTTTGAGGCATTGTGCACTAGGAGCTAGCAGATGATGGGCGGCGGCATATTGCCCCGCCGGCATCCGCGTCGCTACCCTGTGATAATCTTTTGTAATGCGCGCCGTATTTTAAAAGGATACGGAGTAGGAGGAGTACTAGAGAATTGGCCATGCATGCTATGCTATCGCCTCGAAAATCCATCGGAAAGCTTAGCCGTATCGCATACACGTACGACGTGCTAACCAACTCCTTGTACGGAGTACTAGCCAAGGGATCGTACTATAGGAGTACGCCACTACGGCTCCATGATTGACTGCGCTCTGTAAAAGATGTTTTGACTCGCCGACAGGCCTGAACCGCATGTGCACGTACAGCCAGAATTAAAAGGACGTGGAGTGGCGTCGAACACGTCGTCATCATCGTACCAGTACCGCAGAGTGTACGGGCACGCTTGACGGCCGACGGCGAGACGTGCGTCCTTGGATGGATTGAGTTGGAGGCGCACGACGAACTCAAACGTGAATTCTACTCGGCGTCGACGACCGCTCCTCGCCTAGCGTAGGAGGCTCCCGATAAGCCGAGACGAATGGTGAGTGGCGACTACTGGAAAATCTCTCACGCTGCGGCTAGCCGACGGCCGAAATTTTAGACCGCGGCCACGGACACACCGCAAAAATCCGGCCGAAGCCCGTGTGTGACATTCCTCCCCCCTGCACCGTTCTCGGCCTCGAGCCGCAAGCGCCGCGACAGCCAGAGGGCAGAGCACGCACGGAAACCTCTGCTGCCGTCGGCACGGCACGTCGCGGCGCCTTTACGGCTTTACCGCCGTGATGGCGAGAGAGGGACGCATGGAGATAACACGATAAGCACGGACGACGGGACGAGTCACGACGACGTCCTAGCCTCCTAGGAGGGAGGGGAGCGTGCGGCCGCGTCGTCACGAGAAGGGGCCGTACGGATCACCCTCGCCCGCTTTGCTGGTGAGATAGCGTTGCAGTTTCACCGTGCGCGCCATGCCATGCGATGCGATGGGCGCTCGCGGGCCACGCGCGCCGGCCCGGGTCGCTTTCCGCACCTGTCTCCACAGCAAGAAGTGCCGTACGTAGCCGCGACCCCAGCGCGAAACTGCGCGGAAGCTTCCTCCTCCCTCCCTCGGCGTCCGGTCCCGCTCGATCCCTGGCGACGGCGACGTGCGTGCTCCGCGGCCACTGCGACGTCGGGTTTGGTTTGGTTGGTGTGGTGACCGGTCGCTGATAGATAGGCCACGCAGGCTGGCTGGCTGGCCACCGGTCTGATTTTCCTGCGGTACTGCCAAGTACTACGAGGTCCTTTTTTCGCCGCGCTGGCGATTGGGGGCACGGTGACGCCGTGGCAGCATTGGCGATGCCGACCCGGCCTCGCGCTAGCTACCTGCTTGGCGTGTGCCGGCCCTGCACGTCGCTGTGTTCGGCAAATGTTTTACCTGCGCGGCAAACCAGCGTAGGAGTAGATGGGAAGTTGCATCTGGATCGCGAACAAGTTCCAAGGATTAGATCCCCATCCGTCACAACTCACAGCGAGAGCATCTACGCTTACATTTCAGAAGCAGACAGATCGGCCATGGCTAGATGAACGAGTTCCAAGGCTATCCAGGCAAGCCGAGCCACCGTTCATTCATTCACAGACGTTTCAAGTAGTAAAATCTTTAACTATCTGCGGCCAACAGAAAAACAAGCATCAGGTGACGGCGGGATGGCGCTTTCAGGCATCTCCGGCCGGGACGGCGCGCAGCTGCTGCGAAGCTTCGTCGTGCACATCCCCGGCCGGGACGGGACTGACGTGGTTCGTTCACTATCCTCGGACTCCTGGTTCTCGTGACTTCCAGAATTATGTGGTGTTCAACGCACTTTATCACCAAACTCAACTGGGGCTAAGCAGAACGCGACGTCGAATGTACGTACTACTGTAAAAAGTTCCGGCGTCAGAGGTGATTTCAACCTTGTATACTTCCGCGTCCCTGAGCAGCCATCCGAAACAAAATATCACAACGAGCAATCCATTTCTGTACTCCATTGGTCGTTGCGTCTAACTAATCTCTGCACATCGATACGTACAGCTCACTGGGGGTTTCTTGCGCGATCGAATGGCCATTGCTCTGCCTATCAAGATGAGCACACGTTTGCCTCGAGGATACGGGCCAAAAGTTTTAGGCGCGGGCTCGCCTAAACCTCTATACCGCCATACTACCGGATTATAGTTAGCATGGGAACCATGGAGTGCAGCGTTGTGTGCTCGGTAGCGCTTTCTCGTGGGGAACAGGCGCACCGATGATATGGTACATACGCTCGATCTGGATTCGCGTGCTTTTGCACCGTTTCCAACTGGAACAAACAAAGAGCGGCCAATCAAACCAGGTGTGTGCCGTCAGATGGTACGCCATGGCCATGTGTGGTCGCCGTGGTCCAATGCGGCGTCTCAGATGGCGATGCCACCCCCCCCCACCGAGATGGTGAACAGTGTGCTCCTGGCTGCCGTTCCCTAGTTATCCATCTACTCCTACTTGAGTAACATGACGGTTTACTGCGAAGAATCTTGTGGTTTTGTTCATGTGGAGACTGGATAATACGTAAGCAGCTCCTCTCCATGCAGGTTTGAATGTTAGCACTGACTCGCTGGTACACGTCGTATCTCTTCTCTGGCGCCTGAAGGCGTCACGCTTCGCCTTTAGTGGGAGAGCACGATATCCTGTCTGAGCAAGCGGCTCTAACCATTTCCAGCAAATTTGCAGAAAAGGGAATATCTCAAATCTTGGTGGTTGTATGTACCATCGCTGCCTTGCTCCCCTTGTGTCGCCAACAGACCAACCAAAGCCAGTGCGGCGAGGGTCCAGTATGGCTTTATTGACAATGCTGTTCGGCTCTGTCATTCACTCATTTTTGTTGGGTTTGGCCAGCCGAAAATGAAAGGGCATTCCCTCGACAAGAGCTCCTTTCATGATGATCTACTACTATCGAAATGTAGGTACACCGTACGCAACACACCAGCCCCACAGCCGAACGGTGCAACTAATATGGTACTACTACTACTACTACTGTCTGTCTCCACTTACAACTGGTTCAACCAAAGCAGACTGTTTGAAGTAAGACTATTGCAGATGACGAACACAACTCAAGGACAGCTAGGTACATTAACAGTAAAAAGTTCCCATTCATCGCTCATTTACGCCCTAATTCGCCACCACTAATCCTACCATTCACTCAGTGGACACCCCACCTCCACTTCGTGATATCCTTCTTCTTGTGTGGCCTCTATAACAGCGGCACAGGACAGTGGACACACCACACACATATTCGCCTGTCCCCGCCGACGTCCCTCCCTCTCTCAAACCCTCCAATCCTTTGCATCCATAAAATATACACTAGATCACAGTTGACCACAGATCTCAGTAAAAATCAAGCAGCAGGATTGACATGATTTTCTTTTCCTATTTTTCAATCAGTAGAAAAAAAAAGAAAAATAGTAAAAGGAGTAGGACACAAAACATGCAGCCCTTCGGAGCCGAAGGAGCCAGTGAACTGGCTCAAGCCAATCAAACAAAACTTTTCCTGCTCGCCCTCCTTGTCCCTTTCTTGGCCGGTTGCCGCAAGCCTACAACGCATGCCACATCGCCACACCTCCCGCCGCGCCCGCCGCCTCTTATTAGAGCAGCGCCCCCGCTCGTTTCTCTTTCTTCTCTGCACAACATCCGCCCGAGAACCTAGTACAGCTCCCAGTCTTGCTTCTCCTTCATCCACTTCTCCTTCCTGCGAGCGCCTCGCGTCTGAGGATCAGTCTGCACTCCGTGCTGAAGGTGAGGCTCAGTCTTCAGTGTCTCCACGCCGAATCCGTTTCTTGTGTGGCTTTCTGTTGATGGAATTTTGCATTTGAGGTTGTGTTTTCCATTGATTTCTCGCGGTTGAGTAGAATCTCTGAATTCTTAAAGGTGGGGGATGGGGATTTTGAGCGGAGAAAAGAGTGTTGGCATCCTACTGCTTGTATGCGGATTGCTAGTTTACTTCCTGCGACATTTCGGTTGTTCCGTACAGGATCAAAGATGAATAGTACTCCTTAGCATTTCCAGCTCATCCGTGACCTTCCCTCCCTACCAACATTCCCTTTTGCCCTTTTTTTTTCTCTGATTAGAGTTTCGTCAAGCAATACGCATCTGTAAAGTGCCTTTTGGACTGAATTTCATTTGTGGTGCTGGTCGATCCATATCAATCGGCAAGTGGGTGGTTTGTTCCTATGTGGCGTGTACCTGACACGGGCTAGTGCATCTGGCATATGCGTTTCAGCCTTTTGCCGGCTTCCCTGGTGCCGGTCTTGTACCATCTGGTTTTCAGGGCACATGCGTTTTCTCATGGAACGTGTTGCCACTTGCACGGCCTCTGGTCTTTACCGCCCTTTTTATATTGGTGGATTCAGAATGGATCAAGCCATTCTGTTTTGGAGTCGTCTGGTCATTTTATATCATTTTAATCAGGTGATGTAGTGTTGGCAAGATGCGTATTATTTAGGAAATAGATTGATGCGCCCATTTCCTCTCTGCTTCTTGAAAGAATGACACAAGAAAGAACATACTTCACTGGAATGCTAGGGATTGAACTCAGTAACTGTTATTATTCTTTGTTACTGTGGTTTATTGCTCGCCAGTTTATTGCTCTTGTTTATGAGAGGGGGTATCGATGTTTACGTTCTAACGTCCAAAGTTTATTTGGACCAGTGTACTATCTACCAGCCATTTGATATAGTTCCTGTTTTGCTCGTTTCTTTTAGAGGTCTGTCGAGCCATACGCTCGATCCTCATCTGCAATAGACTCTTATACCAGATAGTGTTGATGTGGTGAGATGAGATCGATGTTTACATACTCCCTTGAACTAGTTCTCCCTTTCAAGGGGTTCATCTAGTATGAGATTGTTGTGTCATGTTATCTCAATTTTCTCCAACTTTACCATCATATTCAGTCAAAATGAATCTCCACTTGTCACCTTATTCTTGTCCTTTTTCATGTGTTATTACCCAGTCTTTCAAGATACTAATTCAAGGATTGGTTCGTTCAACAATACCAGGTGTTTGACGAATACCTTCAAGTTATATAGGAGCGATGTACAGGGCTAAGAGAGCTGCATTATCACCAAAGGTGAAGCGCCGTGTTGGGAAGTATGAGCTTGGACGGACCATCGGGGAAGGCGCCTTTGCCAAGGTCCGTTTTGCGAAGAACACTGAAACTGGGGAACCTGTTGCAATCAAAATTCTTGACAAGGAGAAAGTTCAGAGGCATAGGTTGGTTGAACAGGTCCGTATCAAGCAATTCCTTTCGAAGACAACGCAGTAGTTTCTTTTCATCCCTTTTATCTGTCCATATCATGATTCATACATATACAAAATTAAGTTATAATATATCAGTAGAGGCGCAAGCCTCTCCTGTTCTCTCTCAAAAAAAATGTTATCTGGAAATAAAGTGGCTAGTAGTCTTATGCCCCTCTGGATTAATTGTGAACACTTCAGTCTACCGTACAAGGCAACAGATGCAAGCAAATGGCTTACAATTCAGTCTTTATTGAATCGTGTGTGTAATTGCAATCTGTGCTTTAATTTTGTCAAAATTTACTACAATCACTTAACATCTTTATATCAAAGGAGCAACGTGGAGAAAGAATTTTCTTCCTTGGATGTTACCGTGCCTGCATGGGAGCATAGGAAGATGTAACCTCAATTAAGAAATGATTCTATGACTACATATTTGCATCAAATCGAGATCCATCCACATGGTGATCTTCCAGTTGAAGTCATACTACCAACCCAGTATGTTCTCCTGGTGCCTTGTGCTGTTTCTAATTATTGTCTGAACCGTACAAAATTAAATACAATGCCTTCAGTTTGTACACTTTAGTAAATGGTTACCACAATGGCCTACCTGGACGTCCATCCTCGGTTCTTCTTTAATAGACTTCGCTGTTCATATTGCTTGTAAACATATAGCGCATGAACATGAATGCCTCTTTTGGATGTGTTATATCAATAAAAATCCTAATACCATGCGCTGATAACATCCTTAATTCAATGCAGATTAGGCGTGAAATTTGTACTATGAAGTTAATAAAGCATCCTCATGTTGTTCGGTTGTATGAGGTAAGCTCAAAAAAAGAAAATCCACTCTTTTAGATCTAGTTTTATCACTCAATGTTTCTTGGAAAACATTTCTGTTTAGACCAGAAGCATTTCATTCTCTGGTACTCGTTGGCTGAATTTTGCTCTCTACCTCAGGTGATGGGAAGTAAAACAAGAATTTTCATTGTTCTGGAATATGTTACTGGTGGAGAACTTTTTGAAATCATTGTAAGTGCAAACACATATTCCGTTTGAAACGCTTGAAATTACACCTTTCTCTCACTAATGACTCAACCAAGATGATCGTGTGTTGATTGATTTCCATTTGCTGTTATGCAATAATTTCACAATCAGGCTACTAATGGAAGGTTGAAAGAGGACGAAGCACGCAGATACTTTCAGCAGCTGATCAATGCAGTTGACTATTGCCACAGTAGGGGAGTATATCACAGAGACTTGAAGGTATAATATATTGGTTGTTCTATAATGAACTGTAGGCGCAGAAGTGCAGAAAAGTGACATGTTTATGGTTAACCCGCATCTGCAGTTAGAGAACTTGCTTCTTGACGCTGGTGGAAATCTCAAAGTATCTGATTTCGGTTTAAGTGCTTTAACCGAGCAAGTGAAGGTACTGTTACAGATCTGGTAAATTCTCAATAATAGTTGCGCATTTTGTTCTATCACTGACTGTATTTTGTTTGCGACAACTTTTGTCTCTAGGCTGACGGTCTACTTCACACAACATGTGGAACTCCCAATTATGTTGCTCCTGAGGTAATTCTTTTTTTTTCTTTTGCTTTATGATATATAATAATCATGTCCTTGGATGCTTGGATTTAAAAGTTTGTCTAAACTAATAATATTTATATTGAATCGTTCTAGGTGATCGAGGATGGAGGCTACGATGGTGCAACTGCGGATGTATGGTCTTGTGGAGTAATCCTTTTTGTTCTTCTTGCCGGGTATTTACCATTTGAGGACGACAACATCATCGCCCTATATAAAAAGGTAACATCAATGAGAAATATACAAAAGGAAAAAAAAGATCCAAAACGTTGTTGTTTATTATCTCTTAACACTCTCTTTGCAATCACAGATCTCTGAAGCTCAGTTTTCCTGCCCCTCTTGGATTTCTGCTGGAGCCAAGAACCTTATTACCAGAATTCTTGATCCCAATCCTACAACCGTAAGTATCTTATTATATTTTAGCATAGTTGTGATAATGGGTCAAGCTAACCATATATAAAAACTGTGCCCATTACGTAGACATATTTTCCTTTTTTTTTCCAAAGACACAAAAGCTCTTGCAAACTGGAAATGTTTCCTTTTTCGAGAATGCAACACTGGAAATATTATTTCTGCAGAGCCTTGAACCATATTATTTACCTCTTTGCTTAATGTTTCAATGCCTAGAAGTAATTTGTTTCATCCTGACTTACCTGTATTTCTGTTGTTTTTTTATCTTGACCAGCGGATCACCATTGCTCAGATACTGGAAGATCCTTGGTTCAAAAAGGGATACAAGCCTCCAGTTTTTGATGAGAAATATCAAACTAGTTTGGATGATGTCGACGCTGCTTTTGGGGACTCAGAAGTGAGTGAAACGGACCTGTTTGTTGTTAAAACATTTCGGCTAGTAGGGCTTTAATGATTAATTGTGCGTGTATCTACTATGATTACTAGGACCAGCATGTGAAAGAGGAAACTGAAGATCAGCCAACCTCAATGAATGCATTTGAACTGATTTCACTGAACCAGGCGCTGAATCTGGACAACTTGTTTGAGGCAAAGAAGGTCAGAAACATTATGCTGTGTATGCATGTTTTTAAAGCTACTTGTTATTACAGCGAGCTCATTTCTTTTTAAACAAAAATACTGCAGGAGTATCAAAGAGAGACAAGATTCACCTCACAATGTCCTCCAAAGGAAATCATCACAAAGATTGAAGAAGCTGCAAAGCCACTTGGCTTTGACGTTCAGAAGAGAAAATACAAGGTATTCATGTTGGTTGCAGTCTTTATATACAGTGAGTTCTCCTAAAATTTGGCTTGAAGATCACACACTTGTTTTATTCACGCCCAATATCGACTTTATTGGGAAATAAAACTCTACTTCCATCTTCCATACTTGATAAATCCTAATAAGTTTGTTCTTTCCAGATGCGGATGGAGAATCCGAAAGCAGGTAGAAAAGGCAATCTAAATATCGCGACTGAGGTAAGTGAAAACACCTTTTCTTTAGGAAAAAAAAGTAGTCTAAACATTGAAGAACAATCACTCATTCAAGATTCTTTTTTTGAATGGTCACATTTAGGTTTTCCAAATAGCCCCGTCCCTACACGTAGTTGAGGTCAAGAAAGCGAAGGGAGATACTCTGGAGTTCCAAAAGGTATAGTGATCTTGAGTAATTCTGTCACATGATCCTTCTCTCTATAATCAGTTCCATAAACTGAAGATTGACACGTTGTACCCAAATTAATTCTTCTGCACAACAGTTCTACAGAAGTCTATCGACCCAACTGAAGGATGTGGTGTGGAAGTGCGACGGCGAGGTCGACGGCAACAGTGCGGCGGCATGAAGCAGTTCCAGCGCCAGTTTTCCCTTGTACATATTTCCTTCTCCGGATGATCGATGTCTATCGCAGAGTCAGTTTTCCGTAAGCAAGTTCGTTCGTTTGTTCGTTGATGTCGGGTAAGCTCCGATGAAACAACCGTCGTTAAAGGCTGTTGCCGAAGAGCTTACCGGCGCGTTCTTTAGTTCATTCATGGTCTGGAAGCAGATGGAATGGGTGCCACAAGGCTGTAGTGCTAGTGCTGTACGAGTGTAGGTTTGTGATGAGGTGCATCAGATATTGTAAGGGAGTACCGATTGTCAGTTCAAGCCCCCCTCAATAAATTTATTTATGTTGTAGTACTTTGAATAAACTATGTATGAGGTGAACACAGTTAGTAGCTCGTATCATCCTGGACTCATGGTCCTTGTGGCAATTGACGAGCTAAAACTGAAACTATGCAGTGGTTGGAACCATGGATCTGTAGATTTCGTGAGTGGTTGATGTACCTGGCTCCGAAGCATGCAACAGCTCCCTTTGCGTCTGCTGTCGAAAAGTGGAAAGAGGGAAGTACCAGCAGGCAGCAGAAACCGAAGTGTGTCTCTTGCCAAGCCGGCGACCACCGTGGTGCGCGCACCTCACCAGGTCCCCCGCACCCGCGGCCGCTTCTCTGGAATTTTTTTTATAAATAATCGATTTTTTTATTCTTTTAATAAAAATAATCGACCGATTCGAAAATTTGCAAAACTAATCGCCCTGTCGCCCTATGAACGGGCGACAAGGGTGCCACGTAGGCATATGTGGGCCCAGTCGCCCAAACAGAGGGCGACAAGGCCTTGTCACCCTTTCAGTGGGCGACTGGGCTCCTGTCGCCCAACCAGAGGGCGACTAGTGATCGATCCCATTTTCTTTTTCCCGATTTTCTCCATATTAACAGTTTATTCTCCCAAATTCTCAATTAAAAATACTTTTAGTTTTCCAAAAATTATGCCGATTTTTTTGGTAATAGAGCATGTATTTTAGAAACCATTTGAGCTTGATGGAACACAAAAGCTACCACAAAATTTAAACTAAAAATCTACGAATTTGACTGATTATTAAGCACTAAATAAATTTTTGAAGCACCTTAACCTTCTGAAAAAATTCCCAAAAAATAACATAAATCCATTACATTTGTAATTAATTTAGGTTATTTTTTGGGAATTTTTTCAGAAGGTTAAGGTGCTTCAAAAATTCAATTAGTGCTTAATAACCAGTCAAATTCGTAGATTTTTAGTTTAAAATTTATGGTAGCTTTTGGATTCCATCAAGCTCAAATGGTTTCTAAAATACATGCTCTATCACCAAAAAAATGGGCATAATTTTTGGAAACCTAAAAGTATTTTTAATTGAGAATTTGGGAGACTAAACTGTTAATCTGGAGAAAATCGGGAAAAAGAAAAGGGGATGGATGCCTAGTCGCCCTCTGGTTGGGCGACAGGAGCCCAGTCGCCCACTGAAAGGGTGACAAGGCCTTGTCGCCCTCTGTTTGGGCGACTGGGCCCACATATGCCTACGTGGCACCCTTGTCGCCCGTTCATAGGGCGACAGGGCGATTAGTTTTGCAAATTTTCGAATCGGTCGATTATTTTTATTAAAAGAATAAAAAAATTGATTATTTATAAAAAAATTCCGCTTCTCTGTCTCTGCAAGCCCAACACATGTACCGTAGTCCACTGGGCTTGACTGCCCATCAGCTGATCTATTTCCCCATCTCCCTGGGCCCGTGTTGACGGGGCTTTGCTTGCATAGGCATCATGAGACTGAGCCTTCCCTAAAAAAAAAAAAAAAATCATGCGACTGAGCTCAGTGCACCTGGGATTGAGCTCGCGGGCCACGTTCAGTGCACCTAGTATGTTTCATTTCAGCAGGCGTAGGGGCAGATAGATGATTGCAACCAGCTCGCCTCGCTGAATGGCCGCAGCACCGCACTCCGATCTTGTTAGTCATGTACTACAAACAAGTCATTATGCGAAGCCTCACTCTCTCCATACTACAGTGGAACCACCATCCCTCACACAGAAAATAGGACAATGCCAGCTACACACAAATTTGTTGTATTTGAGGAACGGAATATGAACCACCTAACAGACAGCATCTTCTTTGCAACTTGACCAGAACCGGGCCGAACTTCACCAAACATTACGTTTATTGCAGACGCTGCACATGCGACCGGACTTTTCAAACCAGCATTTCCACATGCTTTCTGACTTAAACATGGACCATCCTTGATGATAACAGAATATTCCTAACAAAGCACGCTTCAGCATCTGTGACCTGACCAGAGGAGAAGGCAAATACACCGGTACCAAAGGAGTCGAGCAGATTTGATGAACAAATAGAACTACAAACGGATTCAACCGCAATCCGGGTCCAGAACAAGCAAAGCCTTACAGATTCACACAGGAAGCAAGAGGTTCGACGACACACTGGGGATAGGGGGACTTCAAATGTTCAGCAGCTACAGCTAGTACGGGTTCTTCAGGGAAGACAAAGGAAACAAGAGCTGCATTCCTTACTAATACGCAATGCAAGGTTTCCTCCTTCCGGTCGGGGTACACCATCACAGCGGCTCACTTGGCCATCATCACCTTGACGAACTCCTCGTAGTTGATCTGGCCGTCACCGTCGACGTCGGCCTCGCGGATCATCTCGTCGACCTCCTCGTCGGTTAGCTTCTCGCCGAGGTTGGTCATGACGTGGCGGAGCTCGGCGGCGGAGATGAAACCGTTCTGGTCCTTGTCAAACACCCTGAACGCCTCCTTGAGCTCCTCCTCAGAGTCGGTGTCCTTCATCTTGCGTGCCATGAGGTTGAGGAACTCGGGGAAGTCAATGGTGCCGTTGCCGTCAGCATCAACCTCGTTGATCATGTCCTGAAGCTCAGCCTCGGTTGGGTTCTGACCCAATGAACGCATCACAGTTCCCAGCTCCTTGGTTGTGATGCAACCTGTCCCATGTACAACAGAGATCAACCTCACAGTGAGAACTCAATGATTCACCAGTTTAAATATTTTATTAGCCATCTCACTATGCAGTCAAAGTGACAGTAACATGTCAACAAGGTCAATCAAAACCTGATAAAGATCATGAGAAAAAATCATTCAAAATTGCAATGTCTAGCTGTATTACATGATTCATGACGAGGAAGATCAGCAAACTATATGTCCATTTCCTGCCTTACAGCTAAACCATGACCCACCGAGTTTGTTGGCCGGAAGAAGAAAAAATACTCAATATATTCAAGTGTCATTGAAACCGACCAGCTTGGCTGAATTCCTATTTAATTATACACACTAATTCAAAATATATCGCCACGATCATCACGCCAAAAACATGTTAATGTCATAAGCATCGAGCCAACCCATGGTGTCATCCTAATTTTACCTATAAAAAGATATTAAGCACCAAAAGGCATAATCCAAAATTCGAGCAGAGCCAATCCCACTATCAGAAAAGTTGGCTCCATTGATTCAGATACATCTAAGAGCCTCCTATGGCACATCTACACTGCTACTATGTGCTACAAAACTTTGAAGTTCTTCCATGGCAAATTTTGTCCCATGAAAAATTCTAGGCCTCTGGTACAACTCAAAATGACAACCAAAAGAATGTCTGCACTAAAAATGGTAGAGTAGTGCTCATGACGAAACCAACCCTAACATGACCCGACCGATCTGGATGAAGCATACCTACCGACTGCCCAGTGCCCACAAGCAGAACGCCCAAGGCAAGAAGACTCCGAGGAGCCAGGCTGCCTTGGTCCACAGCCGGGCCGAATCTAGCGCCAACTGCCTCGCCACATCTAGACCAGAGGCGAAGGCGTCCCCCAATCACGTCGATCTAGATCCCTTTCCGGGAGTCGCGTGGCGAGATCTCAACTTGCGAGCGGCCGCGCACCGCAGACGTGCCGCCGCATGGCACGCGCCTTTCCGGTGATTTACCGCTCGGTGAAATCTGGCTACTGTGTGAACGGACGGAGCGAAATTTTGCGGCGCGTACGCTTGACGCGAGATCTTAGACACTCTACACACTGGACCGTACCACGCGCAAGGACCAAAAATACATGGATTTCGTACGGAACCTAAGTACATACGAGTTACGCGGCAGCTACGAGTGTAGAACATCACATGCAGATCGCAGCAGCAGCAGCGAGAAGAAGACGGAGGCGCTCTTACCATCGCCGTCCTTGTCGAAGAGGCTGAAGGCCTCCTTGAACTCGGCGATCTGGTCGTCGGTGAGCTGGTCCGCCATGGCCTCGTCGACGCTCTCTCTCTCTCCTCCTCCTCTCGCACGGGGTGCGCGAACGAACGAGCGGTGGCGGGGCGCTGGCCGGAGAGATCAGGCAGGGGGGGAACGCGACCGGAGGCAGGGAGCGATTTGAGGGGGGGCCGGGGGGAATTTCGCCGGGATTTATACGCGCACGCGGCCCGTCCGCTCCGTTCCGCCGTCCACGCCCTGCCCCCGTTAACGTCGCGCCGCGAATTCCCCAAACTGCCCCTCCCTCCCTCACACTCTGTCTAATCATGATGCATGCTGCCGCTTGGCCCCCAGGGCCCCAGGCTGGACTGACACGATGCCAGTGTGCCGCGGGGCAGAGGCGGTCGCTTGGTTTGATTGAGACATGGGCGCCATGGCCGGAGATGCGGGTGATCTGGCGTGTACTTTGGATGGGCATTTTGAGGGGCAAGACATGTTGTCAACATCGTGTGCATGCGTGCGATGTTGTCGTCGGATCTGATCGTGCTACGCATCGAGACGGCGTTGGTCTGATCTGAAAAGGGCCTTCTAGGGGTTACCTCAATCCCGAGTCCAAGGATAATTCAAAATTATCGCAGAGGAACGTTGCTGCTACTTAAAAAACGATGAGGGTGCATACCGTTTCAACACTCGCATATGCGATCTTCTACCATGAGGATATGCCTATGGACCGGTGCATAGCCTTTTGTTCTTCGCCTCACAAAGCTCTGTTTTTCAATGTTTGCCCCAAAAATGTGCATTTTGTGCCATGTTGCCAAGCCATCGAACAAAACCATGTTGTCCTTAAGAAAGAACATTTACGCCATCTAGAGAAGGGTCAAAGACTTAGAACGTACTAGTAGAAGAGACCGAGCTAAGTGCTTTACATGTTTTCTACATATCGCAGTGGATTAACAAAACTTAATGCAAATTATTGACAGGTAGCAGTAAAAAACTTTGAAGCACAAAGAGAAGGTGACCACAACATTCCTTTTTAATTAGAAAGCAGGTCTAAGCAAAGTGACCTTATCTTTGCATTCTAAGTGATGTTTGATTCGAGCGGGGAATTTATGGATTGACCGGATCTTTCCATCACTATTTCAACTCCGTAGAGTAAAGAAAAAAAAGTCAAACATAGGACACCTCTGTCTAGCTTAAAGTAGAATAGTTCAACTCGAATGCTATGAAAATATTATAATTGACCATTCAATCGGCTAGGATTATTCAAAACAAGTCTGTAATGGATGCACACTAAACTAAGTTTTCAAAAATTATACTATAGATTTTGTTTCTAAGAAAATACTTTTGACAAGCGCATCACTAGTCATATAACCATGTAACTATGATCCGCGAACAACTTAGATATTACACTTGTCCTAAAAAAAATTCCTGAGATCCTCGCAAAAAAAACATAGATATCACACTCTAGATAAAATGTTTTTTTTTACGTGAGTGTCACTACACGTATGACCATGTAACTACTATCCCACACACAATTCGAGTTACCATGGTTAAAACATAGGTTGACACTTGCACAGGGTTTTCAAAACCGGTCAAACTAGACCGGTTTATAAAAAAAAACTATACCGGTTGATTTTTCACCAAAACCGACATTAAACTGTAGCAAAAAAAAGAAACAGGCCGGTTTTACCGTTTTATGGTACCTGTTTTTCCTTTTTCTCGAAATTGCAAACCTTGCACTGACGTACCTAATTTTATTCGAAGCATTTTATAACAGTACTGTACAAGGAAAACTGCAGCCACCATCAAGGTCAAGGGCAGGTAGGTCTGTTCCAGGAACATGCAGATGCAGCCATCAAGCCCACGACTTGACCAGGGAGGCCCGCATGTTCCAGTTTTCCAAAGGGCGGAGATTACCGAACTGCCCTCGACGCGGTTTCTACGCGGAGCGTTCGCCTTTTTCATTTTCGAGCGCCCCTTTTTTTTTTTTTTTTTTGAGCAAAGAGCGCCCGTTAAAAAAGGATGAACACGTCACCTACGCATCTTGTTTTGGGTTCGTTTCACCATGGGCCTGAGGCCCAACCGCCCAAGCTACTCACAAAACTTGTGAGCCCGGTGCAAAGCATCCATCTTGTAAGCTAAGGCCCATGCACTTGCAGCTTCGAGCTTCACTTTGATGCTTTGAGACGACCATGCACCATCATCCATGGCGGTCGGCAGCGTAATTATCAGCTTGCAACCTTGCTTTTTACCTTTTCGAAAAGCCTGAAGCGATATGGATTGGATTGCTTCTCGCCTTCTCGGGCACCAGCAAGGAAGCTTGGGATCTGGTCAAGGTGAAATCCTGTGCCCGGGCTCCGGATGCCACCAATCATGGCGGCTCACCCGATGAAAGTGCCTGAGGCCAGTGGCAGATTGAATCGATAGGAAGCTTGCTTTTCTGAAAGCGGAATGGGGGCCCGGCTCGTGTATGTCTTTCTTCTGCGGTTCAATTGGAGCCGGATCTAGGCTGGGGAGAAGTATGAACTGGGCTGGACTGCGCACATCTCCTTTTCGCTTTCCATTTCTTTGTTTCTCGAGGATGATCCAAAGACCAGGTACCTTTCGATTGCCAGATCTGTCGATCTTTGCTGCAAAAGAGGAGAACCAGAGACCGTGTATGCGAAATTAGCAACCTTGCTTTGCTCGTATTTCATGACATGCAGTTATTTACAGCCATCAGACACATTGCTGAAAGCCTGAAACTGATGATCATCAATCAAGTCATCGTCGTGTTAGCTGAATGGAGTAATCTTAACGTGCTAGAACGGGGCCCTATCAGTCAAGTACTACTATCAACGAAAGAGAGAGAATAATGGGGAGAATGCTCATATGATCGGGGGTAACTGTGATCGGTTCTTGAGGACGTAGGCATCTCGCGAGATCGGTTCGTCGTCTTCCTTTGGTTGTGACGATAGTTCTCTGTGCCTTGTGTGGTGCCTCCCATAGTCCCATGCAACAATCATTCGATCTACGTATGCATAACCGGAAGCACAGTAGCTGCCGTTGGCACTTGGCAGTTGTACACGCACGCCGTGTCGCAGTTCGACGACAGGACAGTGTTTGGGCGATTCCTGCGTCGTAGGGAGAGTACGCGCGTTCGTACGCGCTACAGGCAGCTATGTTTTGGCGGGAACGGTGCGGTAAAACGGTATGGACCCTGAATCGGAGGACAGCGTGCAGGCGGAGGACGAAGCAGGGGCTACTAGGTAGCATAGCCTGTAGCCTACACTACAGGAACAGAGGATTTTCAATCAGCCCGAGTAGCCCCTGCTCTTCGTGCGCGCTAACTCCCACGCAAATTTCAGACTTCCGAATTTCAGGCATGGTTCAATCAACTGCCCTGCCCCTAGCCCTTTCTTGCCCATCTCGCAATCTGTCCTCTTCCAAATTTCAGACTTCCGATACAAAAGCTAACAAAATTCAGAACAAGATTCAATAAAAAATCAGTCATGATTCCACGAACAACCTTCCTCAAAATTCCCCAATTAATTACGAACAAAAACACTGTACTGCTGTTCTACGACTCCTGGTACTACTGTCGCGTCAATTATGAACTCGATCGATTTAGCCCCGGCCAGCCAGCAGATGAAGCGGAACTTACTAATCCGGGCGGGACCTTGTCTGCTTGCCATCACTTTTATTGATTACTACTTCACCTACATCGACGCCACGGCGAATCCCTTCTTTCAATGCCACTACTACTACGATCACCCGTCGCTTTACCAGGTGGAGAGTAGCTGGACTGGGCTGGCCTAGCGATCGGCTGACACCCATGGCGCAGCCGCAGCAGCAGTGAATTCCTCTCGTACTCAGACGGACCTCAGGCCCTTGACCTGCCGAGGCACATGGAACGCACGCGAGAAAAACAACCCAAGAAAACGACGCGAAATATACCCCGCACGACCATCACAAGTTCACAATTCAGAAGCACAACCTCTTCCTGCACCCGCCGCCGTGGCCGGCCTGCGCGAGCAGCTCGGACACGACGTCGCCCACCAGGTCCTGCAGGACGGCACGCTCCAGCGCGGCCGCGACCATGCCGCACTCCCACCGCTGCTCGCCCTGCTGCCCCCACGCCGCCTCGCCCACGCTCTCCGTCGTCGCGCGTCGGATGACGCGCCCCGCCGCGGCGGCCTCCAGCTCCCACCGCCGCCGGTGGTGCCGCCAGCTCTCCGCCCCGGCCGCCCGCGGCAGACGCGCGGGTAATGTGCATGCCTGATGATCGGTCGTTGCCGCAACCGGCGGGTCCGGGGCATGGTGCACGACAGCGGCGACGACGGCGTGCGGCGGTTTCAGCTCGTTGTTGCCCGCCTTGATCTTGCAGTAGTAGTCGCCTGCACGTGACACAGAAAACAAGGCGTGTCAAAGTGTGGCATTGTCACGCACATTTTCTAGCGACGGCGGTCTGACAGAAAAAAACATTTTTGCGACAAACTTGACGTGACAGAGCATGTGAGTTCTGGGGACGGCTGTGCGAGGCGACAACGGCGGCGTACGTACGTACCGGAGAAAACAAAAGTACGGGAGGGCTTCACGATCTTCGTCCCGGCGGTGGGGACCGCGGCGCCGTTACCGCAACCGGCATCGTGATCCGTGCAGGGGGACGGCCGCTTCCTGCATGGGAATCTCGGGGAGCTGATGGCGTCCAGCACCGAGTCCGGGCTCGGGAACTGCCGCGGAGACGGGGACGGCGAGTGCTCGTCGCGGCCGCCGAGCGTCGTACACTTGGCGCCGCCGCCGCCCGGCGGCGGCGTCCCTGCAGCCGCCGGCGCGACGTCGGACGACGCGGCCGCCGCGCGCATCTCGGCGGCGCGCACGGCCGCGATGATCCGGCGCAGCGTCTTGAGGTCCTCGTCGCACTTCTCCAGCGCGCCCAGTAGCTTCCGCCGCTTCTCCGCGGCCGTCTCCGGCGGCGACGCCGGGGGAGGAGGAGGAGGAGGAGGGGGACGGGTCGGGAGCACCGGCCGCGGCGCCGTGGCCGGCGATGATGGCGCCGACTCCTCCAGGCCCATGAGCCGCGCGACGATGGCCGGCGGCGGCGGGCGCGGGCTGTCGCAACTGGAACGCCGGTGCTCCGGCGCGATCGTCGGGCTCCGCGGCCCGTCGCAGGACCGCCGCCGTCGGACCGCGGCCGGCTGCTGCGGCTGCATCGGCTTCACCGGAGAAAGAAAAGGCGAAGGTGACGGCTCTGCTCTCTTCTTGGGCGGCGAGGACGGCGGCTGCGGCTGCGGCGCGGAAGCCTTGGTGGCGTTCTTGGCGGTGAGGCGCTTCCGGTGGTGGCTGCGGTGGTACGGGGAGAAGAGGCGCAGGAGGCCAGCCATGCACCCAATGCTCCGCCGCGGCGCGGTGGAGCACGCGGACGAGCCCCGCCGGTGGACGGACTCCGGCTGCGTCGGCGGCGGCGGCGGCTGCTGCTGCATGGCCACTGCGTTTTCGAGCCGTTTGTTCAGTGAAGCGGGAGCAACGAAACACGGCGCGTGGGCGCGGCATTATAATTGGAGCCATGTACTACGCGCGTGGTGTGGAGCCGCAATGACCGCGTCGCCCCTGCCTGCACGCTCAAGCGTGCAACAGCGGCGAGGGCAGTTTAGGTATTCGTCTCGTGCGAGCTTTGTTTTAAGAGCGAGCGGGACAAAAGCTGGGAGTGGTGGGGTGGGCAGTATCCGAGTTAAGCTGCACTCTGCCCGCGCGCAGTGGCCGCTAGCTGCGTGCTTGATACTACTCCCTGTGCTGCAGCTAGCCGCTCCTGCTGGCTGCCAGGCGCTTCCCCTGTGCTGCATTGCCCTGCCCCAGGCAACTGCCGCTTTAGGTAGTCATTACGATGTGTCATTAAGTAAAGAGGCTTGCATCCAAGTACGTACGGGGGCTAAGCCAGTGTGGGGATTAAGGAATAATGGTCTCAATCATGTCGTCGGCGTGGAACTGATTGTTAACAACTCTAATTACACTTCGATCCGCGATGTTTGTAGCTAGCCTGGGAAGCAGGGGCTGGCACGTGGTAAAAGTAAGTGGTTATGATGATCGATTTTCCAGCGCGCTAGGATGGCGCAGCGCTAGCTGCGTTGTTTTTCTTTCCGATCGTTGCTTTGGCTTCAAGTTTACAGCTCGTCGTCTGCGAACGCATATACCGTCGTCTCCTTTTGCCTTCTTCTTCCCCAAACAGTAACGTCTCGGGAAACGCGAGAACAAACAGATAGCTTCCCTACCACTTCAGCACCTTTCTTGATTAAACTAATGCACCGCTCTAATGCAATGCCAGCACTTCTAGCTAGCGCTCCAGCTACTAATACGTTAGCGCTACCTTTGATCATGTGTTTGTTTGTTCCTTTTGATCTCTGGATCGCTGCATGTAGAGAGAAAGCACGCACGCAGCAAGGTATGGTACGCTAGCCGGCAGCCGCTACGCTAAGCCAGCAGTCCAGCACGCAGAAACAGAATGTATAGTGCCACATTTAAAGACGACCGGAGGGTGATGCTCTGTGAGGGAGAGATCCGGCGGGTAAAAGCAAAAGAGGCCATGCAGAAGGAAAAGAAAAGGCTCGCGCCCATCCATCCATCACTCCGAGGTCGAACGGATCCTAGGCTAGGCTCTGCGCCTGAGGAGACACCCCACGAGCAAGCCCTGCACGCACGGAGACGGAGCCAGAGGCAGGCGCACTGCTAGCTATCCACCGGCCGGGCACTGCTGCGCGTTTCTCTGCACCGCAACGAGCACTGCTGCCTGCCTCATTCCATTTCCATTTCCATTTCCATGGCACCGCACCCGGCACACCCAGAGCCGGCATCATTCCATTTCCATGGCGCCAGCGGCGCCGGATCACGGCACAGCGTGATAAAACGGATAGTAGTATAAGGGGGCGTCGGGCGCCGAGTGGCGGAAGCGGCGTGAGTTCGCTCCGTGGCCGGGAGGCGCAGCGTCCGCGACGGCACTTAGAACGCACGAGCCCGCTCCCCCAGCCAGGCAGCCACCTACCCGCATCGTTTTGCGCCGCGGCGGTGGCGGGAGGAGGGGAGATGCGAAGCGCGCGCGGGGGCCCCCGTCCATCGTCCGGAAACAAACGGCTGCCGCGCGCACACCTCCGGGTGCGTGTCCCCGCTGTCCGCTAGCGCTCGGCGGCGACGGCACGGTCCGCCGAACGGACGTACCGGGGCAATGATTCCCATTGTTCCTGTTCTTTGCTTGTTTATTACTGCCCGCGTTTTTATGATCAGTTAACGCTGGTGATGTTGCTGCAGGATGCCCAAGTGAGTTAGTACTAGCACGTACGGTTCCTACATCAGCACCTAGAGAGTGCAACAAATAATTGCAGCGGAGACTGTTGCTGCTTCTATGAATGCACGATCGTCCGTGCACCGAGATTTTCGCTTGTTTAGGTAACGTTAGTACGTTACGTAGGACCCGGACGTGGCCGGGCCTGTTCTCTCATCCCTCAGGTCCTGCGCCGGTCTGTGCAGCCATCGAATTAGCCACGGCGCGATCATCCTTTCGACGGAGGAGCACGCGGGGGAGGCACCGTTTCTGCTCCACGGTTCGGTTTGCTAGCGCGCGCGTCCATGCATGTTACGGCTAATCTGTCGCCCCCCATCGGGCCCGGCCCGTGGAGCAAGCAACACCGCCAAGCGCGCGTGCACACACACTGGGACGCGATATGGCGACAGTGTGCGCCACGGGCCCCGGCCGGCGGGGTACGAGATCAGTGCCGCTCGTTGATTGAAGTGGCGCGAGTCGGGACCGAATCATTGTGAAAGAGATGGGAGGACGGAGAGCAGTGGTGCTTGCGACGCCTGCTGCTGCCTTGGCGTGCTCGAGCCAGGGGAGGAGACAGGCATCATTGAAGGGTGTGCGGCCGCCCGGCCACTGACTCCACTGACTCAGGCAATCAAGCGCAGAGCCGCAGCAAAGCTGAAATGATCCGGTCCGGTCCATCAGCTGGGCAATGTGGAACGGGCGAGCGGAGGTAGCCAGCGATTGGTGCGCACAACACAGACGCCGTTGCCTCACGTTTGGAATTGGATGGATGCCACAAGCGCACTCGCCCCCCTTTTTCTCACCCAACAACCTGTTTCAACTTGCAGAGGCAGGCACGAGGGCGCGCAGGTATCAATGCGTCCTGGCCGTGGAGGTGATGCGAGGCAAAGACTCCTCCTTCCGCCCGTGCAACATGCCACCACACGCCCTTTTTTCTGGCGTTTTTACCGTGGCCAACTGTTTCGCAACAACAGCACGGTCGAATGGTCGCCGGATGCGCTTCTAGAACTTCCAGTGCTAACAGGTGAAAATGATGGAAGACTGCTGCTACACTGCCGTGGCACGGTAGAAAGCGAGTAACAGCCTTGGTAACAGCACGACACGATGCTATCGGCGTGCGTACACTCCGACAAAGGGGAGCTTTCGTTTTTTGGCCTCTGAAAGCAACACGTCCCATCTGTAAATTCCTCTGATTTTATTGCATAGCAACAACACTATCCTCACCATTCGAAACAAATAAAAATCTAAGATCTAACTCTGGCACACCTAACATTTTTCTGTGGATTTCCACGGTTCTCAGTGACATCTCTACACATTTCATTCATTCCTGAGGGGGTGGAGAACAACAGCGACAAGCAGGCACGTAAGAACTACAAGACTCTTTTGGCACTCTATAAAACCAGGAGGCCAACATCATGATAATGAAGCATGTACAACATCAACCATAGGCCCTGCAAGCTGTCTAGTGTATGGAAAAATACTCCTGAACCTCAATTCGCTTTTACAGGAACATGGGCCTCGTCTCTGTTCATTGACGGTCACGCAGTGAGTTGTCAAGCATTAAAACTTCCACTTCATGTGCCGGCTATGCTATCTTTCGATGGGTTTGTACAAGACCACCGTTACGTATTTGGACTCGAACCTGTGGGTTAGACCAAGTGCCACCAGCGGATGGTTGCCCCATCCCTTCTCAATGAAGAGGTGGTTCAGGACTATGTGCTGGGGCCGAGCACAGCTTTCTTCTGAGTTCTGTGAGTTGAGAACGCCGAGATGGAGCTGAGATGGAAGAGCAGGAGGCTCCTTTGCAAAATCCTTGTCCTCTGGTGCCTGGAAGCTGTAGCTAGAGTCTGGAGATGGAGGCGGCTCAAATTCTGCCACACTCTCAACACTTTCAGGGACAAAATCCTGCATGCGCAAGGGCAATGAGAAACCATGAATCAATGATAATTTCAATGTAGGACAAACAAAATGTGTAGGCTTTCTAGCCTCGCATTCAACTATTTCAATTCATGAACTACTATTACTACACTTAAAGTTTCAAATGGAAATCCTACCAAAACACTGGATTAACTATAGAAGTACTAAAGCAACAACAAACGTAATGCCGTCTCATTTTTCTCTATCCTGAACCACGGATTTGGATCACGTAACGAGATAAGACCAAGAAAAGATTATACTTTCTTTTGTGAGGGACAACAGAGAACATTGTAGATAACTTCACCCAACACTTTTTTTCTTTTTTCTGGTGGTGCTCAGATCCTCAGTGCAAAAGAAAGACTACTCACATTAACATCAAGAAGGTTAACCGCGTTGCCCATGGAATCAGTTTCACATGGAAGATCAGGAAGGCATCTCCTTTCTCCATCTACAACAAATCTGTAACGGTAAACACCAGATGGGAGGACTAGCAAAAGAGAATGATCTTTCCCAGATTTCTGCATGGCTTTCCTGCGACACATATAATGGAACAATATTATAATCAAGTTTGTTGCCACCAAAAGTTACAGTGCTGCATAAGGGGATTAACAATTAATTGTTGTACCTTGATTTCCAGTTATCCCATGACCCTTCAACATATACACTCTTTCCGCCAAGGGTCCACACGATTAAAGCAGGAATTTCCTTTTGTGGGGGACCATCATACTCTTCTTCTTGTTCATTCATCAATATCTGGTTGAATACCGGGGTTACATCAGCTGCTCTTTGCAGTGGAGGCACAGGCGTCTGCAAAACAGGACTAGTCAGCACACTGACAATAATTCCAACTTCACACATTCAAGCTAATCCATCCTTCCCAAAGAAACAGATGAAACTCAACAGATCACAGAACAGAAATATGATCACAACATTTACAGTGAGACAAAGGAGGTAAGTACAGACTAAAAATAGTGGATAGGAAACTTGTTGAACCTAATCCTAGGCCGAGAAACATCATTGCGACTATCAAACTGTATTGATGAGCTCAGGGGTGAAGCCAGCGCTCAACACTGTCGGGGTCATTGGGGTCTTCACCATGTTTTCATCATTGCTATACAATTGCAGATCAGTGATTAGCACTGGCTCCGTCATGAGATTTACCATCTAATAGTAACTTGAAGAAATATCACACAGAAACTTATATAAACAATTAATATCTTGCATTTGCATTTACTTTGGACATATATACATTCATCCCGCATGATACAAGCTAATATGCAGGTTCTAGTCTTTATGCTCGAGAAAGCCAGACAAAAAATATACTCCCTCCGTTTTTAACGCTGTTGACTTTTTACTTGAACTTTGACCAACAATATATAGCTAAACAATTATTTACCTAATGTAAAATGAATATCATTGTATCTATAATCAAAAGTACTATAAGGTTAACTTACACATTTAGTTATGTGTGCAAATATTTATAGATAAAATGAATGCTAGTGACCCTTTATAGTGATTAGTTGAGAAAGTTGATAAAAATTGCTATAAACTACCAGGAATACACATATGCACAAAAAATTTAGTTCTCAACACCAAAAATTGAAACATATGTAATTGTAGTTGATGGTTCCTATTTCTTGATTTCCATCAATGCAGTACGAAGTACATAATATTAAGAGGATGCTGTATAAATCTATACATGCAGGTATATTATTGCAAAAGAAAAAGATCATACTGTGCCATTTGGAACCCTGAAGCTCCATGCCTAATGCTAATCATTTTCTGAATTACAAAATAGTCTTGAGTTAATACTTTTTATAAATTACAGTGAACATTTCATTGCGAAACTCGCTGGTTTCTTTGAAGCCCTAAACCAGTTAATTGTCACATTTTATTTTGTGGTGACAGTTAATTTTCACATAGTTTAGGTTACTCATTTCAATACACAAAGCACCTGTTGTTCATGTGGTTCAGAGTATCCGACACATCACTATAAACAGTTTGTGCTATTTTTTCTTTTAAAAAAAGAAACTGAAAAAAGGCAGACCGTAAGGAGCCATTTCAAAGCTAGCTAATTTTGCGATGAAATGAGCCATGCCAATATCAGCAAGGACAAATATATGTATGGAGCAACAAATTTAGCGAGTGGCAACTGGGCGTTATCTTGCCTCTTTCGCTTTTGGTTTAACCAATCTGATTGAAACTGATCTTGGAGGAATGATCGAACGTCATTGTACCACTAGCATAATTTTTTTTCACCAAATATAAGAGCAAAATTCAGAAGGCAACATAAATATTGGTTTTGAAAAAAGACATTTTTTGTTCTCACCAAGTGGTATGAACTCTAACAGAAATAGAGAATCACAGTGACTGTAACATCAATCCAACTTCAGCAGAAATGCTTATATACATTATAAAGTAGATAGGGCTTAGTTGAACAAAGCATTCGTATTTTATAGATGCAGTTTAAAATATGATCGTGGCAAATATACCAGATCCAATTTGAAATAACAAACCATAACCAAAAGAAAACATCCATTGTACTCATCACTTCATCAGAAAGAAGCTTGAAATGAATAGTTTCTTTGGACCAAAACCTTAAGCTTAACCAGCAGATTAAGATTTGAGCTGAATGCACGTTGCAAGAAATGGTGGCGCCAGGTTTATCAGGGACATCCCATCAAAGAAGGTTATGCTTGTCAAGAAATTAAGAGTTCTTTAGTATTAGAGCATCATCACGACTTAAAAACATGCCATCAAAGGGGTTTAAATTCCTGCCGTGCTTTAAATGTACACTTCAATCTTGAACATAAGACAAGGCAGTGGCAGGTATGCATCAATGTGTATATGCAAGAGAGGCCTGACTTCCCGAGCAATATTTAATGGCTGGTGTGCACAGAGGATGAAAAGAAACCTGAGAGAATAAAATACTAGGACAGAGCCATTGGAACATCAATCTCGTCACCAGCTTCCCACATCACCATTACAACATATAAATACAAGCTAGCACGAGTACTAGATACAACCACTCTATTTTATCAAAAGGCAAAACACAGAAAATGCTTCTAAAGTTAATTGACCAACCAACAATTTGTGCATACTAACATGAAAAAAAGCAGATGCTAACGAACAGCCAATCAAAGTTGGTCTGCGTGATCCAACGAGTGACCACTAGAAATGTTTGCCAGCAAGCTCGAGAAATGTGAAAGTTAACTACAAAATGGGCAGCTAAGAATACAAATCAACCAAAGAACGTCACGTAATAGCACGCGCGTAGCCACTAAATCGGTTCGGAGTCTCAGAGATGACACAATTGATCCACAAGAAAGTTACGCGTTAATCACGAGACAATTCTGACGACACAAAGTCATTTCTAGATCGCGACCACTCCTCTCATTGGGCCCTGACCCAACCAAACGAATCAGGGGCACCACCTACACATGACCCGACCACATCCCGAGCAGAATACACATCCGAAACCAAACCCTGGATCAACCCGACGATAAACCAAACCGAGGCGGGCGGTGCGGGATCTCGTGATCTGACCTGGGGCACGAACATCCGCGGCGAGAGGGAGTGGCCGGGGCTCCCGGGCGGCGATCCGGCGCCGCCTCCGCCGCCACCGACGACGCCTACCGAGGACGCTCGCCGCACGTTGTTGGCTCCCCCGCCACCGTACGGCGGGAAGCCGAGCTCCGACGACCGGACCGACGAGTCCCCGCCGCCGTCCTCGACGTCAGCGCCATCGCCGTACACGGCCGCGACGTCCTCCTCCCGGCCGCTGGCGTTGCCCATGTCTGCCCCCGCCTCCTCCTCCCCACCCCCGCGGCGGCGAAATTACGGAGATTGCCACGCGCGCGGGACTGGTGCCGCTGGGAAGGGGGGAAGAAGAGAGGGAAGGGGGCTGCGGGGCTCGTATTAATAGGGCCTCACTTTGCTCGTAATTAAGCGCGTGCCACTGCCCGTGCCCGGGAAGCGTGGCGCCACACGTGCGCTCGGTGCTCGTGGTGTTAACTTCACTGACAGGTGGGCCAAGATGTTTATTGGGTCCGCGGTGCAGGAGGATTTGGTGTTGGGGAGCTATGTCCGCGCGCTTGTTGATATGTGTGGGTGACGTGGACTGGAGCCGGGTCCCGGTTCGCACGTTGGAGGTGAGGGGAATCTGGATCGGGTACATGCTCCTGGGACCCGAGACCCTGCATCAGTGGTTATCCGTCGTATGAGTCATCGACGGTATCTTCAGGATGGATTATTAAGGTAATGTTGTCATTCTGACGTGTCATATTGACTCTACGGTATCTTCTGAATGGCACAGTTTCAAATTCTTATAATTCTCAAAAAAGAAATCGAGTTCCTATGTAATCCTTGTCGTTTAGCTGGGGTAACTGAAGGAGGTCAACAAGCTTGTATGGTAGAGTTCCTATGTAATCCTTGTCATTTAGCTGGGGTAACTGAAGGAGGCCAACAAGCTTGTATGGTAGAAGCAGGGCCCGGTTTTGCTGGGACTGCGTTTGAGCCCTTAAAAGAGAACGTCAGGGAAATCTAACTATTTATTTATAAAAAAACATTAAACTTTCTAATGTATTTTTTGAAAGGTAATGTATGTTGTTCTTAGAACAAACATGATGTGATTAACCAGCCAAATTACAAAACACAAAGATATGGCACACCGAAGCAGAATTAGAACATGTACTAACCAAAGTCAACACACCTATGGCTTATACTCTAATGTATTTTTATTTCATAATGACAAATTGGTGGTTGTGTAATTCAACTATCTGCCTCAATTGCCAAAACAAGCATCAGCGCTTCCCTTGTTAATTATCCATCTGTCTGTTTTGGTCTTTGTTGCGCCTCATCTTGCTTGGGCAATTAGCCCCCCTGTTTTTCTATTATATGATTTTAAGGTAACTATTCGTAGTTCAAATTATACTTAAAAAGTTTGTCCCGCACCACAAAATAAATGCTGAAGTCTGAAGGTAGTGTTACCAGCAAAATGATCTGAGTGCCAAATAACAAGGGTGTTACGATTTTTAACGAGTTCACCAAATCATTGATTGATTATACATGGCTCCATGCCTAATGGAACTGGAGATCAACGTGCAATCCATATCTTGCCCACTATATTCTTCGCCAATTATCAATTATTTGTGGATTCGCAGTCATGTGCCTTCGAATCTGCGTACCATTAATAAGATATATTTTGTGTGTGAAGTATTGTTTGCAGTTGTGTCTATTTCACCGTCAATGCTCAAGCCTAACAGAACCTATACATACATCGGCGGAGAGCGATCCCTGCAAAAACCATTCATGAATGTTGATGGTCACCAGAATGAGTAAGAGCATCTTCAAGAGACTAGGTAAAAATGAATAGTTAAAATCTTGATTTAGCTATTTTGTAAAACGGAATAGCTAGCAAAACACTGATGAAACCCAACAGCCTCTCTAAACTTTATCCCTCTTTTTATTCAAAAAACTTGTGGGCTTTAAGATTCGTGCATACGAGGGCATCCAACGCCTGGTCATCTTCTTCCACATGTCGCGTACCTCCTCTTCCTCTACTCGGTGGCGCACGGCGCACGCCGCCTCCACGCCCCGCCGCCCATGGCCCCGCGCCGCCCATGGTCCCGCCGTCTCTAGCCCCACGCTGGGCCCTGCAGTCCCTGGCCCCGCGTCGCACCCCGCCTGCCGGACTGACCGTAGACCTCGCTCGTTGCAGGTCATGGACGCGACACTACACGCCGCTGCTAGCCACACACACCCGCCTGATGCTTGCCATCTGCGTGACGCGACACTACACGCCGCTGCTGGCCGTTTGCTCAACGCGATAGCTAGCCTGAATCGACCTCCTCTAATTGAACTTCAAATGATGCTAATGACGAAGTGCTTGCCTGCATTGTCTCGTGCTCTCAAATTTGTAAGCAGAGGTGTGTGGCACGTTGAGCTCCAGACAGAAAACACATCGAAGTTCATCTTCCTCGCAAGACTAGTGCCCATCTCCCTCCCAATTTTTACGTGCATCCGCCTGCTCCTCTTCCGACGCCAACGCCGTCGCCATGCCCTGGCACACGCGCCGTCACGGTGTCCTCCCCCGCGCGCCCTGCGCTCTCCGCGCAGAGACCTGCTCTTTGCCCTGCTACCACCGGCACACTCGGTCCCTGTACTGGGAGGCCAAGCTCATCCTGCCCTTCGCCAACCAGCTCTGGTTCAGGCTCCTGCTCGGATGGCTCATGCCATGCCACCCAAGATCTCACTGCTCAAGATCACCAAGGGAGAGGCCGCACGTCATCCAGGACGTGCTCGTGCCACTGCACAAGGTGGTCAAAGAGCGGCACGGATGTACATTGACGTCGGCGTCTACTACGCGCCCGGTGCCATGCTGCGCGGCGAGGAGTTCGACGGCGCCAAAGCCGTGCGCAATCCGCCTGCTCCTCTGCATTCGTGTCGTCGCGCCGCCCGCGACAGCGCGTGCCGCGCGCCTCGCCTCGCGTCCCTCGCTCCTCCCCCGTCGCGTCGCCCATGCCGTGACGCCCTCGCCTTTCTGCGCGCGCGGGAGGAAGCGGAATGGAGTGGGGCCAGCTGCGCGCATGCGGGAGGAAGCGGATGGCGAGCGCCGCTCGCTGGGTAAAGATTGCTAGCGGGAAGTCCGGAATAGCTAGCTGGGAAAAAAAGCAAGGCGGTTAGCGAGGCTGTTGGATCGAGATTTTGTGGCCATTTCTCTATATTTAGCTAACAGCAATTTTTTACAAAGCCTCTTGGAGATGCTCTAAGGATAGGAAACGTGATCGTAGCTGTCGATAGCATGCAACCATGCCCTCTTTTATTCTATTTTTTCGCTAACTGGGTAGGAAAGGAATAAATCACCCCACAAGCACAATGTCACTATCACTGTTATAGGCCAGCTTTCTGCACCGAGTAGTCGTATGGTAGAAGCAGGGCCCGGTTTTGCTGGGAGTCCAACACAACATGGGCTGGTTTCTCTGAACCCATTTTCTTCTCGCTGGCCATTTCACGGCCCAGACAAATACTTAAGCGTCAGCTTGGTACTGTTTTTTTTCTTTTTTTAGAAAAACAGTTCAGTTTCAGAATTTCATTGGTAGGGCTCAGGGCATCTAAAATCCACTCCGGCTAACTACTCTTGTAAAACGGCTTCTTATGTTCTTTTCACATAAAACATAAACATTTTTCAAATATTTGACAAAACGGTACCTTCGATAATAAAAATAGGTGGCGCAACAAGTTCATTGTCACTGCCAGTATGTAAGAGAGAGAGAGAGAGAGAGGCAACACCCTGCATATCTCAAGGAGAGAGAGAGAGAGAGAGAGGCAACACCCTGCATATCTCAAGGGGATCGGGGTCCTTTGCAGTGTAGCACAAAATCCAGAACACTGTAGCTACGAAAACAGTAATCCATTAGAGGAGGTACAGGAGACTGAATTATCATTGTACCGAGTACTGTTAAAAGAGTCAATCGGATCCCTTCGTTTCTGATTGGACATACCAAGTGAAAGGAGTCTTGGCTTAGCGGTTAAGGCATCCGAGTAACACCTTTGAGGTCCTGGGTTCGACTCCCGGTGGGAGCGAATTTTCTAGGATTTAACGGCATTTGTGCTTTCAGCGGTAGGCGACGTGGCCGTCGACAGCGAGGCGCCAGTGGTGACTTCGGGAATCTGAAGAATTTGCCGGCTCAGTCTCCGAAGATGCTCATAGGGGTAGGGTTTGCGTATGTACGTTCATAGGGGTGAGTGTGCGTGCGTTGTGAGTGTCTGAGTTGTACTGTGTAATTTCTCAAAAAAAAAGATTGGACATACCAAAAGAAGTCTAAATTATCAGCACTGTAGCACCTCTGAATTGAAAGCTTCAATTCAGGGGATCCAGATCCATCTCAAGGTAGACTTGAGGAGGCACTTCGGTGGCCTACTACAGAGACCAAGGGCGAAAGCCGTTCGAGGCTATTTTTCTTTCGAATTTTGGGCCCCAATTAATTCACAAAACTTATTCATAATGTGTTTTTTTCATAAACATGTTTAGTGTTTGGGTCATCTGTGAGGGCTTCAGCCTGAAGCCAACGTCAGTGTGAGAAAATTGGCCCTCGCAACGAGATGCCGTCCCCACCAATCCGCACACAGAAGCAACACCAAAAGAAACGATGCAAAATCACAACCACTACCGAAAACATGTTGTTTGTTGACGAGGTCTAACCGAAGCCTATATCTTCGAAACATGACTATAAGCGCTCATTTCTATAGTTGCAACGCTAGTAGCTCAGGTGCTAGCACGAGCCACCGTTATGCCCGCGCGGGCCTCCTGTGTTTTTGTCACCATAGATTAAAACTATAAAATACAAAAACTTCGAATGCAACAACAAAAAGGGTGATAATGGGAAAACAAGAGAAAAAACAAAACTAGCTGATGGACTCTAGCCATGTTTCAATCTCCACAAAAGCTTGAATTCTCTTAGAGCATCTCTAGCAGAGCTCCAAATAGGAGCCTTATGTTATATTTGAAGGCCTGAGCCAAAATCACAACTCCAGCAGAGCTTTCTATAGATCTGATCCTCCATATTGTGTAGTCCTTCAAATTCTCACATCCAACCTATTATTTTCAAGCCATGTTTAGGTCCCTAAACTAGAGCTGGCGTGAGACCCATGTGCTTTTACTTCTCCCACGCAGCCGGCTTGGCTCACCGCCACCTCGATGCCACAAGGCCACTATGCTGCCTTCCTTCCCTCCCTTTTCCTGCTAAGGCCGCAGATCTGAGCCGCCCCACTCGTGCTAGTCTACCGGCATGGTCGCACAATTGCTAGGCTCCTCCACGTGCCTTCCTCCCCTCCATCTACGCGCCTCACTGCTACAACCTCGATGCCTCGCGCCTACCATGCCTTTGCTAGCCCTCCGCGTCGTGGCGGGTCTCGGTGTCTCCAGTCTGCCGCGACGCGTCCGCTCGCCTAGCCGTCCTACCAAGCCGCGCCTCCCCAACTCACCGAGCCTGTTGCCCTGCTCTGTGACACCGCGTTGCGCCACGCAACGCGAGGCTTGCTGCTCCTATGTTGTTGGTGGAGAGAGGAGAGTGAGAGGAGAGAATAAAATTGGTCTGAGCCAATGACAAACGGGTCTCATATGTCAGATTGAAATGGAGTTGAGATTTAAACGCTATTGATGGAGTTGGTGTCAAAAACCGAGTCTTTAAATTTACATGCCATCCTTTAAATGGCACTATAGGGCTTTGTTGTCCAAATGCACCAGGATATGAGAATTATGATCTCCATGTTCAAGGGGCCTTGAGCGTTCTTTTGAAGAGGTTAAAAACTTGAATGGGATCACGCCTCCTGGTTATGTTGTTGCAAATAAACGCCCAAAACTTTTTTTTTTTGCAAAACTGCAGTTCAGAAACAAGTGTAGTTCACAAGAACTGGTTATCCTTCTGGCACCTACTTGCCGGCGACGTCACCAGGGTCTTCGACGCCTTCCACGCCAAAAACCTTTCCCTTGAACGCCTAAACCGTGCCCACCTAGTCCTCCTCCCTAACAAGGATGGTGCCCGTACTCCAGACGCCTTCCGCCCCATCTCTCTCCAGGGGTGTCCCGTCAAAGGCCTTGCCAAGGTACTGGTTCACCGCCTCCAGCCCCACATCGAGGGCCTCGTTAGCCCTGACCAAACCGGCTTCATCAAAGGGCGCTGTATCGCAGAGAACTACGTCTACGCGACAGAGCTCCTTAGTTGCTGCCACCTCCGTAAGCGGCCGACCGTCGTCCTCAAGCTGGACTTCCGTAAAGCCTTCGACTCCGTTAACTAGGCTAGCCTGGACAAAATCCTTGCTGCTCGTGGGTTCGATGACAACTGGCGGTCCTGGGTAAACTCCTTGCTAATAACCACTGGAAAGACTGCCATCCTGCTGAACGGAACTCCTGGGAACTGGTTCTCCTGTGCCCAAGGCCTCCGGCAAGGCGACCCTCTCTCCCCGTACCTCTTCATCATAGTTGCTGACCGAAATCTTTGGTCCATTCGGTGGTCGGCTTTCGGTTCGGTTGTCATTTTCTGCCTGTTCGGTAGTCAGTTTTCGGTTCGGTTTTCACCTTAAGTTAACCGATCTACCCGATTAACCAAGCAGCCCATGAATTCGGCCCATCTCGTCCGATGCCCAAACAACTAGAGCCCACGTTTCCCCTTCCCAAACCCTCAGACGCAGACCTGCAGTCCCCAGTCCCTCCCGATAGCAGCCGCAGTCCTCAACTCCTCCCGATAGCAGCCGCCCCTTGCCTCCACAGCTCCACTCCGGGTAGCCGAGCGCCACCTGCACTTCGGCCTGCCTCCAATCCGCTCCAAGTGTTGCCTCATCCTCCACTTCAGAACGCGGCATCGCCTGCAGCGAACGGACGCAGCTGGGCAGCGGTCCCCGACTCCGCGCTGCTCAACGCATGGTACGGCGTGCACTTGGGCAGCGGGACGCGCTGCAGCCGACAAGGTGCAGCGCATGGCAGGCAGGCGGCGAGGGTCCGCGATTGTTTCGATGAGCGGCTGAGAGATGGGGCGGCACTTCTTCGAGTTCGATTTAATTTTTTCTCTTTCTGGATTTGCTTAACCTCAATTTGTTTGGGGATCAACCGAATAACCGAACAATGAACCGCAACCGAACTGGTCAGTTATTGCTTTCTTGAGTACAATTTCGGGTGCCAGTTTTGCATAACCGAATTAGGTTCCAACCGATTTAACCGAACCGAACAGACCGAATTAACCGGAGTCCCAGGCCTAAACCTGGAACACATCTGACACCCGGTTTGTGACTCCCTGCCTTGCCCCATCCTTCAATACGCTGACGACACCCTCATCCTACTCCGCGCCGACCTCAATGGAGTTCTCCACCTCCGGCGCCTCCTCAACGAATTCGCAGACGCCACTGGCCTCGTCATTAACTACCACAAATCCACCTTTGTCACCATCCATGTCGAGGATGCTCTCACGGCCACCCTAGCCCAAGGCTCGGTTGCACCGTCTCCTCCTTCCCGCAACCCTACCTTGGCTTGCCTTTGTCCCCGACGCGCCTCCATGTTGCGGATTTCCAGCCGCTGGTTGCCAAAACGGACAAATACGTCGCCGGGTGGAAAGGTAGGTTGCTTTCTTCTGGAGGCCGCCTCCAACTCACCAATGCGGTCCTTAGCAGCCTACCCATCTACCACATGTGCTCCACCCTAGTCCCCAAAACCACTGTCGCTGCCATTGAACGCCGGCGCAGGGCGTTCCTCTGGACTGGTGAGGACAAATGCTGTGGTGCGCGCTGTCTTATCGCTTGGGATCGTGTCACCCTAGATAAGATCGAAGGGAGCCTTGGGGTTAAGGACCTGGAAACCCAAAACCACTGCTTCCTTTTGAAATTCATCCATAAAATTTTCAATGGGGATGACGCGCCCTGGTGGGATTGGCTCTTGCGCGACCTACGCCACGACCTCGGTAGTGATCCTCCTACCGACTCCTTCCTAAGCCGCTTTGTAGATGCCGAACTCTCCCGATACCGTTCCCTGACCCGTGTATAGTGGTGGAAACGGATCGAATACGAATCGAATAGTGTCTTTCCCACATTCATATCCATATTTGTGAACGAATATGGATACAAATACGAATGTTTTCGAATACAAATACGGATCGAATATTAAACGAATGCGAATACAAAAGCGAATGTCACTATAATTCGAACGGATACGGATATATCTAATTTCTATGTTGTTAAGATAACTACTACACTTTTTCCTTTCTAAAGTATCTTTAATAGCATTACTTCACATGTTCTACACTAGTTCATATCAAAATTGAATTAATTGTATAATATTTTTGATATAATATATAGGTATATTTATGATATAGTAGCGGATATGAATACGAATACGGATATGTCGAATATCTGATGTCAAAACCTCAAACCATATCCACATCCATATTTTCTAATCGAATTCGAATACGAATTCGAATAGTATAAAAATATTAATCGAATGGCAAATTTCGTACCACATTTACATTTCATCGGATACGAATATCGAATAATACGGATTATCCGCATCCACTTTCCACCCCTACCCGTGTACAAGTCCATGATGGCACTTCCACCGACCCACTCCATGACGCCTTCCCTGCCCTCTTCACCCACGTCACTCGGACTAACAAATCTGTAGCAGCCACCTTACTTCCCACATTCCACCTCCCCCTCCGACCCCGTCTTTCACGAGCCGCCGAGACTGAGCTAGCCACCTTGCGGGACAAAATTGTAATGGTTACTTTGGATAATGAGCCGGACGTCTGTATTTTTATTTGGGGATCACCCTTGTTTTCCTCTCGTGCAGCGTACAGGTGCCTCACCGAGACCGGGACGGACGACTCCAACGGTGCCACCATCTGGTCGACCAAGCTTCCCACTAAAATAAAAATCTTTGCCTGGGTGTTTTGTAGTGATAGGCTTAGCGCTAGGGCTAATCTTGCTTATAGGAACATCATCACGCCAGCGGAGAACGTGTGCCCCAAGTGCGCGGCGTTCCAGAGGACAGCCTCCACCTCTTCTGCTTCTGCGCCCCGGCAGCCGCGACTTGGGCCGCGCTCGGCATCGACATTACTCCTTCCTTCATCATGGCCCCGTGGCGAGCGCGACACCCTCCTCACTTGCCATCACAGGTCTGGCCGGACGTTCTACTGGCCCTCCTGTGGCGCATTTGGACCGGACGGAACAACAGGATCTTCAACGCCCTCGACGACGACGACGACGCAGCGGCGATCATCCGCAACACAGTTGCCGATCTCAGCTTGTGGCGACACAGGTAAAGGTCGCCTGATGCCCGCAGCAGCCTCGACACTTGGACCGCGCATATGCGATCATCGTTTCACCAGCTCAGCTAGAGTGTGGTGTTTGTATGTGTACTCGACCTGTTGTGTAACGGTGCCTCTCCCTCATGTTGTACCCTCTAATCCCCCCCCCCCCCCCCCCCCCCCCAACCCCCAGCTTCTTCTATCCAATTAACTGATGTGTACTCTAGTGCTCGTCGCAACGCTTGTAATCAAACTCGTCGCGCCACTCGCGCTTTCGAATGAAAAGTAGGTGGAGAATCCCCCCGGAATCGCTCAAAAAAAAAAAAAAAAAAGAATACGAGCGAGAAGAAGACCTTATGCTTGGACAAGATGAGCCCCGCGTGTTACTTGGCTACCTATCCGGTTCTGTTTCTCGGAGGCAAGGTAGAGTAATGTGGAGTGGTACCTCATGGTTTTTCTCTCGCAATACAAAAGGGTGAAATATTTATATTTTTGTCTTTCGAGAAAGAAACATTTCTGTTTCGAATGTCTGGGTTCAAATCGTTTGTATGGTTTCAGCATCTTTTGTCAATAAACTGAAACAGAGAGGAGCACCTGACAGCACAGTACTGATCCATGTGCAGATGAACGAAGAGCACATAAGAATCGAACCTGAAGAGGTAAAAATATATGTGTACATCTCCTTTTCAAAAAAATCAATAAATAGTGTATACATCTCGTATTGACATAATAATCGTACCGAATACAAGATCGAATGATCGATGGAACCCAAGAACACGGAAGAAGAGGCGTATATGCCGCACAAACCTTATGGAAATATACGTACACACACACTAGCTGTAGAGAGAGAGTAGTGCTCCTGTACGCAAAGGCATGTGGAGGAAATAAACGAAGATGGATGAGGAAGCGCCGATCCTACCAGTAGTCCTGTCCGTAAAGCAGGCTCCCCGTTTGATCATACACGCCCTGGAACGGCGGTGGCGCGGTCAGGCCGGAAGCATACTCGTCCGGCCGCCCGGGGCCGGCGATCGCCGTCGCCATCGTCTGCGGCAGAGCGCGGGCGCCCGCCGCCGCCGCAGCCGTCGTTGGGGAGGCGCGGCCGAACGAGGAGTATGAAGACGAAGAGGACCAGGAGTTGTTTGAGGACGAGGACGGCGCGCCCGAGTGGGTGGAGCCGGCGAGGTCGTGGTCAGCGACGTTGGAGTCGCGGCCGGTGAACTCCTGCACGACGGCGCGGAACTCCTCGGCGCTGGCGGTGAGCATCATGGGGCTAGAGATGTACACCACCTTGATCCCCTTCCCACCGCCGCCGCCGCCGCCGTGCCTCCTGCCTCTCTTCTGGTGCACCGGCGGCTTCGAGACGCGGCCGTTGTGGTGCTGCACGCTCAGCTTGCTGTCCATCTTGATCAAGCACTTACGTGGGCTTACGTGTCGTGTCGTGCGTGCGTTCGCAACAATGACGAATCAATCAAAGCAGCAGGTTTCTTCGCATCGGTTATGAGCTTGAGATGAAGCGGGGGGTTTCCGCCGCGCCGCGCCTTATATAGAGCCGTGGCGCCGCAAGATCGTTAGGGTCGTGATAGCTTCTGTTCCGTCCATTAGCGCCTCCGTGGCCACAGGATGGGCCCCCTGCAGGTTCCGGGAATCTGCAAGCTACTACTAGTAGTTTTTTTTCCCCCCTTGGCAGGTATTTTGGCACATGGCGCTTTTGATCAATAATTTTCGGTGGTGGCGGTACGGTCATAGGTGTGACGGTTTCTTGCTTGTTATCGCTGCTCAGCTCAGGTTGAAAAAAGTTGGTGAGATCGATGGAGGACCTGGATAGAGAGCGAGAGAGAGAAGGTTCCCCGAAGACAGGGCGCGCAGGAGATGTTGACATGGGTGGTGATGATACGGGCTCGCCTCGGCTCGTTCGTTCCAGCACGGGACTGTTAAAATATTTATTACTTCTTCGTTATTTGCGTAAAAAGCTGGGATCGATGCCGTCGTTCTCAAACAAGCTTTGGATTTCATGTCGCGTTGGAGCCCTACAAGAGTCGTCGGTCTTCCGGTCTACGTTCGACTCCACGGGAGAAATTAATCCTCCCTTTGACGTGGCGAGGTCGCCACTGGTGTCTGTATGTGCATCAAAGCCTGTTCACATAGCCACATAGGAACTTGAAGGCGCGGGCTTGCACGTGCGGGGGATTTTTCGCCTCAAGCCTCTCATGAAGTTGAGCTTGAAGTAAACTGCATCGAACCCTGCATGCATGTGGATGCGCGCGCGCGTTTCTTTCTTGCAGTGTGTCCAAAACCTGCAAATCGCCTCCAAAAAAAGAAGAACCCGCCAAATCACTGCTTAAGCGTTTACCCAGGAAATGCGTATACGTAATTGTGCTTTCTGACCAGCACGTTCACACCCTAGCTAGCTTGACTTTGTTGTAAATTATCAAGTTAGAGATCAGTTCAAAGGAAGCTTAACTATTCCCCCATCTGAACCACCGAGGTGTACCATATCTTCAAGCAGACAAAGTCTTGTACTATCTAGCAAGTAGCATCTGTTGTACGATCCAGCGGTACATGACTACATGTGGCAGTTGTATCACCATGCACTTTTCCTTTCATGATAGTTAGGGGTACTAAATATATTACTGATGATCCGTTTCGCTGGAGCATGTATTACTCAGTCCTGTCCCTCGTAGTTTATGTTAACAAGGTCAAACACCCATGTTGTAGCTTGGGTTGAAATGGTGTAAATAAACAAACAGAAAATGTCGTCGCGTAGGCGCGTAAACCCTATTATAGCTATACGACCAGAGATCATCAGATTCATCGCATCACATATTTTAATGATGTATAATGGACTTACCAGAGTTCGATTTGGATTCAAAAGGCTGCCCCGATCGAGCAGACACCCGCCCCGGAATCACCGATGACGCATGCAGTGATCAACCGGGGTCGATCAGTGCCACCTCCGACCATCCGAGGCGAATGTGATCGATCCAATCAATCAGAAGCAACGCAAATAACAAATCATTTCCGGTCCAAGATTGCGTCTCCTCCGTTACTAAGTTTTGCATTCTTCTATCATCCGTTGGTTACGCATGCATGTACCTCGCACTTTCTGCTGCTGCCACGGCCGGCAAGTCAGCTCCACGCGATGTCCAAAATGCTCAAGATCAATCGTCTTCCCAGTTGAATGACAGCATTATGCATGAGATCGTGTATGTGCAAGACTAAAAACCGTGGGAATAATTAAAACTCTTCCAGTACACGTAACTGGCGACACGTACGTTTCGATGGATGTTCATGTGCTGCCGCGGTAAGTGTGGCGCTATCCATGACGTCTACCGTCTGCCATCACCTCCGGTATGTTGATCAACGAAAGAGTGATGAGCAAGGAAGTAACAGGCAGGAAGCCACGGGCGGAAGAAGACAGGAGTAAAGTGGCAGGATACACACGAATGGCGGACGGCGGTACATCGCTATTGCTAGCAACAACCATCTGCAATGGGAATCTATCTGACAGATGAGGGAAGAGTTATTTGAATTGACCGGCAGGGGTGAAAAGGCACGCGGATGCCTCTTGCAACCTGGCCTGTAGCGATCAATCTCAACTTATTCCTCTCTTAGTCAAGGATGCAATCCCAATATGATCTCACGCAGCAACTGGGACGAAGCGCTATGGATTGTGTCCCACTGCTGTCGTTAGTAAAAATCCTTGTGTAGTTGTGTGCAGGAAATGCGATAACTCGTCACTGTTAATGGATCTGGGGCCATGCAACGCTGGATATTTTTATTTCCCATTTCGTTCGTCATCGTATCTTCGGCTCTCCCCCAATCTCTCTCTTCCGATGGTCGAATTCATATTTCAAATATAATTTCAATCGTACTTCGCAAAAAATATAAACTAAAATCAGATGTATAAACAGGAAATGAATGAGGTACTACCCGTTCCTAACTTTTCAATTTTAAGCGTATTTTATCCATTCCTTCAATCGTTGGGTTTGTTAGGACATGACGTGTGATGACTTAGTTAACTATGATATGGATCAGATATATGATCAAGTCGCTGTACGACAGTCAAGTTAAGCAGCTTCAGTCAGAGCAGAGACGATTTACAAGTTAGTTTTATTTGATTCTTTGCTTAACCACCATCACCCCACTCGATCGCCTTGGATGAGTAGGGCACCGCCTTTGAACGGCGCTCGTTGAACTGATAGGCGCTTCATCAATGAAGCTAATTTATTATTAAATTTAGCTTGGACATATTAACGTCAGATGCCAAACTAACCCCTTGCGGATTAAGGTACACCAATTCCAAGTAAACGAAGCTAAGTGGCTGGGAAACAAATGAGGGAAGCTGAAAGAGACATGCCATTCGGTCCAGATCGACGCCCAAAAGCCCAGCATGAAGGCAGGTCAAAGGTCAAGGTTGATTGCTATCTGTTACTACATATAATCAACATTTCGAGATCTATCAAGATCTTACAGGTATTCCTTGAGAGTTTGATTCAACTGTAGCACACACAGAAAAAAAATAATTATCATTTTTTACCTTTAGAGAGCTTGAATTTTTGGCACTGGCAGAGTAGCACGTCCTTTTAAAGTTTTATTAAAACATGTGCGCCTTGAGGAGGAAGGAAGCGCTTGGAAGAAAAAGCTTGGGACCAACTTAGTATATACACAGTAAATTTCTTCGAAAATCAGTATAGCGTTGTATAGCACACATAGCTTGGAGTCCACGAAGAGAACCTGGAGCCACAAATCAGTACACGCACAAGCTAAGAGAAGAGAGGCTGACCATTTACACAACCATTTTTTGTGTCCATGTCTGAAGCGACAGATTCCATTTCCATCCGCGCGTCGTCAGACTTGCGCGCCAATGGTTTAGCTCCTAGCTATAGTTCTGCGCAAGCAATGCAAGCTTGTAGTCCATGGTTGGTCAAGAACTGTTCAAAGCTTCGGACCGATGGAAAATGTCTCCTCCCCTGACCAGTTTTCTGTCAACTACTTACGACCCAAGCAGCAACTAGCTACTCTGTAGCATGCGTTGTTGATCGTCTCCTCCCATCTGGCGCAGCATTTAGGGCGCGTTCGGTGCACCTGTTTAGACCCCTCTAAAATTTAGCTCTAAAGAGAATCTTATTATTTAGGAGTATTAAATAAAGTCTAATGACAAAACCTTTTTACAGATGAGTACATCTTTACGAGACGAATCTAATGAGCCTAATTAATCTATGTTTTGCTACAGTGATGCTACAGTAAATATCGTCTAATCACGGCTTAACTACCCTCGTTAAATTCGTCTCGCGATTTAGAGGGGGGTTCTGCAGTTAGTTTTGTAATTAAACTTTATTTAAAACAAGATTCTTTTTGTTTAGATCCTTCTAAATTTTAGCCTCTAAAACACCGAACGCGCCCTTAATTAGCCGAGAAAAATCTTTGTAGGATGGCCGCATTATTGATCCGCAGTTCAGCACCTAACCCGTCCCTGTCATGAACGAAGCAAGTAGTCTGGGAGAGGGGATAAAATATGTGTGTGCGTTCATGCCTGCCTGACCTTCTAGAAAGGTAGTAGTAACTAGTAATGGTTGCTGGTCGTTCGTGTCATGCTGAAGAAGGAATCCCTAGTTCCCTACCCTTTTGGCGCACCGTTTTCCTGAAAAGGGTATTCCTTTCGACTGAGTGGGGGCAGGTGAGCTCTGCCGGCTGGGTTTGATTTTACCGGCCGGGCGAGTTGTGCCATAACAAGTATACTAGCTATTGTCTAGTTGAGGCATGCTTGACAGAGATGTCAAACGACTGACCACCAGGATAAACATGAAACTTTAGCTGCTTTGAACGGTTAAAAATGATCAGCGAATTGATGAGGGTGGTATGCACGATTGAGACGACAAGCACTGCCGGGTTGAGTTGGTGATATCCGAGCGGATTCAGGAAAGAACGGTGGCCGAGCAGGAACAGGCCAGCTCGGAACGGTAAGTAGGTTCAGAGAAGCATCACAGTTCACATGGAAACAACCGCGCGAGAACACTCCCGGGCGTCGTTTGGCCTTAAAGATTCCGGAGCAGCCCATCGCTTATCGGCCACCAAATTTGACTCTCCGGATCGTCTCAATTTCGCCTTCAGGTATTGCACACCTCATTTCCCTTGCGCGGTACTAGCATATATGGAGCTTGAGCGCCGGCACTCCATTTCCGTGCAGCTGTAGGCCGGTAGTGCCGAAGAAGTGGCAGCGCATTGCAAGGAGCAGAGCTTTCTGCCTAGCTTGGCTCGTATTGAGTCTTAGAAAAAAAAAGGTGCAAAAAATATGAATGGAGGTGCGGGGAATCGAACCCCGTGCCTCTCGCATGCGAAGCGAGCGCTCTACCATATGAGCTACACCCCCGTTGTGCTTTGTAGCTATAACACCAATTTATATATAGGATAACCTGAGATGCGGAACTGCAATTTATGGTGGAGTGGATCACACGTCACAAAAGGAGCCGGTGAAAAGAAAAAAAGATATCATATTGCAAAGAACAATATCTAATTTTATATGACGGAAAGAAAGGATATCATGTTGCGAGGATCCAAACAAACATGTCTATTTGATGGAAAAATAGACCTTTAAACTTTAGCCAAACAAACAGGTCTACCTGATTTTGATCCAACGTTGAGATGGCCCCTTTTGCAAAGAACACCATGTGTGGGATGCAAAGCAAAACACACCAAGCGACAAAACCTTTATAATTGAGATTTCTGTTCCGCTGGTTTGGGTCAGTGTATGTAACGAGCTCACGGTGAGGACTTTAGCTACCCACGGGCGCCTGCGATGGCAGGTGAGCAAGAGCACTTTGCTATTGACAGAGATTACGCTGGCCTAACGAAAATTCGCACACCATAGCCATGAATACTGTTATAGTGTTATGAAGGGAAGATTCATGGCTTTCTTTGGACACATGTGGACGCTCAGCAAGACTTGATTTTCCTTACTCTGATGAGAATACTGGCCGCCATGAGGCTTGGCTTCATGACATCAGAATTCACAATCCACATGGCTGAATTGAATGCTTTGTACAGGTAAATATAGTTGTTCTTTAATGGGGCATTACAAGAAAGAAACGAGCAACCATGATTCCATCTGAAATGTTAAAACTAAATGAACTAAAAAAAACGAGCAACCATGATTCGATCTAAAATGTTAAAACTGAATGAACTCGGACAGAGTACGGCTATATTGAGGCCGGGCAAACAACAACGGAGAACTGGGGAGGCGGGGAGCACCCAAGTGGCTCCAGCAAAGATTGGGGATGAAACAGACAAAAGTATTGTAAAAGTTAAAGAAATCAAGGTGTATGATACAAAAAGACATAAGTAAGCCGAACGGGATAATCGCCTAAAGGAGCGGCGTTTGGACCGAAATAGGGTGGCCTTGTTGATGTTTGCACTTTTGCATCAAATAGCGCATGTGCATCAAAGGCTAGTTTGCTTGCTGTCTTTGTTCGATTTGCTTGGCTTGGCTCACACACGAGTCTCTCATTATCGTGTTTGGTTGGTGCCCTAAAATCCGCCTCATTCAGGCAAGCTCCTCAGGCTCAGGCATCTGAAAATCGAACGCATGAGCTCGAGAATCTCTCTGTTGCTAGTGCCTATGACCTCCTTTCCTCACCTTTGCTCGGTCTCGAGGCGAAAGGCTGGCCGGTGACCACCATCGAGAGCGTGGAGCGCAAGAAGGCGAAGCTCGGGACTTAGAGGGCAGGGGAAGCGACGCTTAGGAGACAGAGATGCAGAGAGGCGAAGCTATGGGACTCAAAATTTGAAGACGAAGCTGCTATGGCTTTCATGGGTACCGCCGAGGCAAGCTCTGTCTCTGGCGAGTCATAGATCGATTCTTTTGGAACATATCGTTCTTGCTCACCGGCACACTTCCTTGACCTCTCCTAATTGTGGATTTACAACTTGCCTCATTGGGATTTGCAGTTTTCCTTATCGCCGGTTCTTTTGATTGCCGCAAAAAGCTTGCGGTGATCTGCTGCTCCAGTGGTCGCCGGCCCAAACGACCTACATCCAACAAATCCTCATCTCATACTGGTTCCATTTAATGGTCGCGGGCCATCACTCTCGCCGCCGGCGAGCTCCATAGGTCGCCATGCTTCCCTACATAATGTATAATGTATACGTATTGAGCGTGTTTCCGTTGTATGTCCAAGAAAGCGTATTTACATGACTACGTTTTGAGCTCAGGCACAAGTACCAACCAAACAACGAAAATATAAGATGCCCTGACCAGGCACGAATTTTACCCAGGCAAATCAGCAAGCGTATAAACCAAACTAACCTCAAATATTTCCCCACTTCAGACCCATCTAAACTTTCGCCTTAACCGACGCCACCGCGTTTGGTTGAGCACTGACGCCAGCGGCGTGAACGTTTGCTCGTTGACTGCAATCTCAGCGAGCGAGAGCCTCCCCTGCTCATGCTCTCTCTCCCTTCCCGTCCCTCTTGCTCACGGGGTCGAGCGACGGAGCGAGACTAGAGGCTCCGGCGGCGCGCGCCCCCTCCGTCCCCAGGTGATCTCCTTCCCCATCCTCTAGAAAATTTTCCCCCTTCCTTTTGTAGTCGGTATTTAGGCTGGACGTAGTGGTGATGGGTCGATCCCTGCATCCCAATCGGGGATGATGTGGGGATTGGGAGGGGAATTTTCATCTCTCAGAGGAGAGGGGTCTCTCTGCCCTGCTGGCGTTAGGTAGGGCGGCTGCGCTACCTCGCCCTATTGCCCGGTCCGCCTCTGCTTTGATGCATTTCTTTTTTCTTCTTCCAAGATAGTAGATCTCTTACATGGTTTGTCAGCTGTCGAATCCATTTTTTTTGCTCGAAGAGAAGAAGATTCATGCTCAACCTTACGTACATCCCTGTTAGGAAGGTGTTTGACCACCTTGAATTCCTTTATTAGCTTTGGTAGATTGCCGGCTGAGCTCCCCCAAATCGTAGGTCCCCCATCAGTCGCCTCTTACCGATGCGTTTTCTCCGTTTAGGGCTTTAGGCAGACTACTGCTGATTTAGTGAGCTTTGTTCGGTGCTTGTCCATATTCCTTAGCACTATCAGACTTGGCCGAATTTGCATATAATTCTCCCGCAGTCCTTCGCACTGCCCAACTTGGTGATTTTGCATAATTCTCGCAGAAAGTGTTGGACTGCATCAGAATTTGCTGTTGCTCTCTATGTTGTAAATTCTTAGGCTGGCCTTGGTTTTCACGAAATATTCACAAGCTGGGGTATGAGCTTTGAAAGCTAGGCCTTAGCTTGTAAGCTTAGTTATTAACGTTTGAGACTACGGAAAATGCTCTTGCTATTTTTCTGTAACCAACCATGCACCCTTGTGGGTATGTGCCGTCCTCATAATGCTTTTGGAATTACAAGCTGCTATTGAGATAAGGTAGCATTTGTGGCGCTTTCAGAACCATGAATTTCCTCAATGAACTTCAGCTAAATGTCTCCTTTTCTGATGTTTTCACGTCCGAAGCGTGCAGTTAATCCTTTCCTGTTGGTGTTCTTAAGTATGGACCTATCCCGTGCTTAGCTAGATTATCATTTCTGTCATTTCCAGCTGCCTGTTTTTTATTATGTTCCTATATGACTTGATATCCATTTCAGGTTGCTGCTCTGGCCTCTGGTGACCAAACAACTCCTGCCAGCAACCTTGTCATCTTGTCATAAGAAAGACGGAAAAGAGACAACAAAGCAATTTGTTGTCTCATTCTGAGAAGCTGGCGGGAACCCGGCATGGCCGATGCTAGTTCGAGGACAGACACCTCGACTGTTTTAGACACCGACGATAAGAATCAAAGGGTAACCCCTCTTTTCTCTATCCGGCATGTACTTGTATGTTATGTTCCTGATGATTGTCCATTGATGAAAAATTAAGGGACAAGTAATTTTTTGTATTGCCTCCACCTCTCTCCTTTCTATCTGTTACATGATTTATAGATTTTGTACTGTGACTTGGTCATCAGCTTGTTTACACGTATATAACCAGGTTTTCCTTTGAGTTTGCAAGCATAGTTGATATTGCAACATCGCTCCACACTCAAGGCACATTCCACACTTTAGACTTCAATTTTGTGAAGAAATTGGTTACTCATAGAATAGAAATGTTGGATTTGGATCCTTGGAGGCATTAGATTCTCGTACGGAATTGAGAATCTCCTATTTTTGTAACTGTTCTTGTCAGATGCCTGTAAAAAACTCCATCATCTATTTACTGTGTCATGGTAACTTTTCTGTTATGTTATTGTTTGATTCATAATAGTATATAATTTTATTTTTTTTGTAACCAATTTCAACAGTTAGAAAACGGACAGAGTGGAGCTGCCATGGCTTCGAACTCATCTGATCGGTCTGACAGATCTGACAGGCCTATGGACCAAAAGGTATTTACATTATCTTCATAACTTCTGTAGTGTTACTTACCATTTCGTAATGATGGTGTTTAGACATTGAATTTTCTATTCTATAGGTCTTACGACGGCTTGCCCAAAATCGTGAGGCAGCAAGAAAAAGTCGGCTAAGAAAAAAGGTATTATAACAGTTACTGTGGGCATCGCTTGACCGATTGGGACTTGCAGTAGATTAATTTGTACTCCTTTTAGTAGTTACATCTGGGCGCTATTGCTACAGTCTGGTGCACTTAAATTGAAAGTTTTTGAAAGTTTTGTGCATCAGCTGATGTATCTGTACGCGTTGCTGGCTTATGCATGTATGTGCACGTTTGTGAGTCAATACTGGGGCGTGGTTTCCTAGCTGCCATCAGGTGTATAGCCACATCCTCTTTTCACACCAACCCAGTGTTCTGCTTATCTTCAATGTGTTTTAGGATAAGAAAAACTTTGTTTTTGATACCTTGATGCATGGATTCTTGATTACTGACACTTATGCAAGTCTAACTTCTAATGTAGACTTTATGTTGTATTCGGTATTGTATTGTCACAAGTTCAGTGCTCACACATTATTTTGAGTTTCACATCTTAGTGTGACTTCATGGAAAATGAAAGTCCGCATTGATGTTTCCTACTACACACATCACAGTGCTGCATTGTGATGGGTTTGGAAGTGAGAAATATGTCAGCCCAGACCTGTGCCAGCTTTTGGATTTCAAAATTGTTTGTAACGGTGTAGTTATTTGTGCTGCATGGTGATGATAACCTGCAAATATGTATTTTTAGCACTTCCGATTCCATATTCTTTTCTTATTCAATGATATTGCATCAAAATTGCAAAACACAGAAGGTACCTTTGATTTTAGAAAGAAGTGTGCAACCACCAAACACTCCTTGTTTCTTGATTTGCAGTACAACGAACCCCAAAAATGTGCAATTTGGGCCTATGAAACTGAGTTATTCAAATTCAAGTGTACCTGCTAACTATTATTTGTTCACTTTTGAGTTTGTTTGTGTGTTAAAAGTTGTTTATAATATCTTTTGTTGCTTTTAAAGGCATATGTGCAGCAACTTGAGAGCAGTAAACTAAAACTTGCAAGCCTAGAGCAGGAGCTCCAGAAAGCTCGGCAACAGGTAAATATTTATTTGTTTTATGTTGGTTGGGTGTCCAATTGAGTGTTCCATACCCCTCCTGACATGTCTCTAGTGGATTCCTTTAATTTTGTTATCACGATTCTGTATTGCAGGGAATCTTCATTTCCAGCTCTGGAGATCAAACTCATGCTATGAGTGGAAATGGTAATATCCCCCCTCCTGTCCCTTTGGTTTTATTGTGATTGCCTAAGTATGTCATTTTATTCTTGATTGCTTGTTTGGAGTGTAACTAAAAAATGGGCTTGTGTCTGCAGGAGCTATGACCTTTGATTTAGAATACGCTCGATGGCAAGAAGAGCAAAACAAGCAGATAAATGAGCTGAGGACTGCAGTAAATGCTCATGCAAGTGATAGTGACCTCCGTCTTATAGTAGATGGGATTATGACACATTATGATGAGATATTCAGGCAGAAGGGCGTTGCTGCGAAGGCCGATGTGTTTCATATACTTTCAGGCATGTGGAAAACACCTGCTGAAAGGTGCTTTTTGTGGCTTGGGGGTTTCCGTTCATCTGAGCTTCTGAAGGTGCATAAACCATATGCTAGACAAAATTGTATTACAGTCTCTAGTTGCAAATATAAGTCATTCTAAGAACCTGTGCTGGTCCAACTTCTGTTTTTAACCAGAAATTCATAAATAATCGATACCTACTACTTTTATCATGACATACTTTCATGATGTGCAACTTTTCTTTTTTGTGTGTGACAGTATTGAAAACTGGAATTTGAAAAATGATAACTAATATATCAAAGACGTAGCCTGACTCCCCTCAAGTCGTTGTTGCATGCTATGGGTTTTCTAATTTTTCAAGTCACTGTGATAGTACTACTGATCATCAGATTATAAGTTCATTCCATACCGGACTAAACCGTGTTTCATAGAGGGCGCATGTTTGTTTAGCTGCCTGGAACAACTTAAAGTAGGGTGTGAGGTCTGGGTTTGTGTCTTGAATGAGTTTCTCTGCTTTTGCTTACGTTGTTTCTTAATTGCAGCTCCTTGTGAATCAGCTTGAGCCTCTAACTGACCAGCAGATGTTGGGGCTGTCCAATCTCCAGCAATCCTCGCAGCAGGCTGAGGATGCATTGTCACAAGGAATGGAGGCATTGCAGCAATCCTTGGCGGAAACGTTGGCTGGGTCCCTTGGTCCATCAGGGTCTTCCGGGAATGTGGCAAACTATATGGGTCAAATGGCTATGGCCATGGGCAAACTTGGCACTCTCGAGAATTTCCTTCGTCAGGTAAAGTTTGTATTACCTCTGGCTTTGCCGAATATGCAGTTACTTCTTCTTTTGTTGTTGTCGTCTGTGATGGGTTAAAGAATAACTGAAACTAATTTGCTGATCAGTTGAATTAATATGTTTCTTTAGAGTTGCCTCAATTTGAACAAAGAAGCGAAAGCTTGATCCCTTCAAATGGTTCCAACTTTTGAACAACCTATCTGTGCAGCTTTCTATGTTTGCTCTGAAGAGTTCTTCTGTTATATTTGTTCTAGGCTGACAATCTTCGGCAGCAGACCCTTCATCAAATGCAACGGATTTTGACAATACGACAAGCTGCTCGCGCACTCCTTGCAATTCATGACTACTTTTCACGTTTGCGGGCACTGAGTTCTCTTTGGCTTGCCAGGCCACGGGAGTAACGTCGTCTGTGTTGATGTAGCTCCATGAACTGATCTGTGAATGTGGACCTGTTGGTTGCAAACTTGCGATGCTTTTGCAGATGATTAGAGGTTCGATCCTCTCTGTACAGGTTGTATTAACATCCTCTGGTCAATTCAGTGTTGTACAAGTAGGGTAAAGCTTGTAAGTTGTCATAAATTATTATTGACATATTGTACAATTGTATTAGCAATAAGAAATAGGAGTACATAAAGGCTGGATGAATATTCAGCTTTTGTATGATGGTTGGAAACCAGCCGCGCAGGCAGCATGTCTCTTCCAAATAATCATTCATCTCTTTAGTTCCAGAAGGCACGCTTAGAATAAGGAATTCTTGATTTGAGGCATTCACTCAATGGCGCGAGGGGTGTTTGGATTGTATGTACGTTTGCGTCAAAAATAAATCTTGTGTGACAGAAAGTTGTCTATGCATGTGAGACCCATTCCCCATTTTACTGACAAAATCTGTACACAAATTTCCAATATTTTTCTTCAGAAAGCATCAATACTTTAGGGCAGATCATGCGCTTTTGATCGTGGCCGAATGACATCCAAATGGGTTTTCACAGGATGCGCTGTCTTTTTTCTTTACATTCCGGATGGTAACCGTGGAAGCACAAGAGCGACCTTTGACTTAAAAATTTGTACTTCTCGACAGCACTGAAGCAACCGTGGCACACGGCGAACTCCTCAATACAAACAGCTCCAGCTACCCCTCGCAAAAAAAAAGGGTCCCTCGCAAAAAAAAAAAAAAAAAACAGCTCCAGCTACAGCTTCTGCTGTCTCTATCCAGTATCCAGTTCGCTTTCCCCGGCTACAAACTGACACGCGAGCGGGCAGTAGTCTTCGGCTCCGTATTCTAGTAGTCGTGACACGATCTAACGAAGTGGGGAAAAGTAAGCCAAGCAGGCAAGCTCGCGGCAGCGCCCAAGAGGATGGCAGGGCTCGCATCGCCGGCGGCGTCCTTCGCGCCCTCGCTGGCTGCCTCGCGCTTCACCCCGGTGAGTACTCGTCTCGACTGCCTATGATTGCCTGGCTAGTGGTGGTAGACGGACGGCAGTGCTGTAGTTTCTGGTCCCCGATGCGCTGAGCTTAACCTGCTCGACGAAATGCCTCGACCGAATCTCTGGGCGCTGGGTGCGGTGGCATGCGGAGTCATGAGCACCCGTGACCGTGCTGTTCCTCTGGATTGCTACAGGTGGTAAGCAATGCTTGCTTTGTCCGTGAAAGTGTGTGATTCTTGTGACCCTTTCAGGCTTCCTGGTTCTGGACGGGAACTAGTGCCGATCAGATAACACTCTGTCACCACGGGTTTGAGTTGATACCTTTTTCTTTCCCCAGGGGGTGCCGGGGCAGTTCAATGTGGTCCATTGCACCAAACGTTTGTACTTCCTGCCCATTCCACGGAAAGTGTACATTGAAAACAGATGCAGGTTACATATAAGCCACGCGTACTTAGTTTACAGAATGCCTGTTGATCAACCCATCACTCGGACATCGTTAGGTTTTGGTGCACATGCTAATATGCTATGTCCTGATTATTTCGTGTAGCTCGTGAATAAAACCTGTCTATTTTTTTCTCCGAACGTTGGTCTGTTGAAGTCCTGGAGAAGTTGCTTTGCATTGGCGAGATTACAAATCGTATCACATTCATTTTAGATACAAAAGGGCTATAGAATGGAGCTTACTTGATTAAATTATTTGGTAGTTTTTTTGGTACATTCATGTGCTGATCAATTGCTGCTTGATGCTTCGACACATAGGTTGCAGGACCAACTACTGCCAGTTTTAGGACACAAGCTTGTGGATTAAAATGTTGGATTGCTGCTAAGCTGAAGCTCCGGAAGGCATTGAAAAGGCACGGATGGCAACTTCAGAGAAAGCTGGATGCTCGAGGGGATGGCAAGATCCCTGATTACTTGGATGTTACATCCCTGACTGAAACGATAATTCATCAGAACTTGCAACTTGCTTATGGTTGGTATTTGGAAATCAATTATGCTTTGCCTATTTGCATGTACATGTTGACATTATTGACTTAATGATTTCCTCAATTTTACTAGCTTGGTTTGCTCTATACATTTGATACTTTACTTTCAATTTGCATTACCACACTGTCGATATAAATGCTAGGGAGACAGTTTCTCGTCATGCTATCTTATTTTGTAATTGTAAACTTCTAGGTGCTTACAACTTACTGCTCCACCTTTATGTAGGTTCTGGAAATGAAATGGCCAGTACAAGCTTGGATACTCTGGGTAGTTCAATCGTTCAGAAAGATTCAATGCATCTGACATTCAAACCCCCTGAAACTCATCCTCCTGTCTTAACAGAAGGGTCTTCTCTATTTGATGGCCAGTCCAGTAGTGAATCAGCTCTTTCCATCTCGGTAATTGGAGCTACTGGTGAGCTAGCGAGAAGTAAAGTCTTCCCGGCACTATTTGCGCTGTATTATAGTGGTTTTCTTCCTCAGGTATGAATATATTATAGCTTCTGCCACTAGGGAAATTGAATCTACTTACTCTGCAACTTCATCTGTATGACTTCCATGTTACATCTTTTATTTTTGTATCGCAGGATGTTAGTATATTTGGGTATTCTAGGAAGGCAATAACAGACGAAGATCTAAGATCCATGATCGAAGCCAATTTGACCTGTCGGGTTGATCACCAGTATGTTTCGTTGAGCTTGGCTCCATACTTATTTTGTGTAAAGTATTATTTAAGCAACTTTTCATAATATATTTATTCATGGAAGTTGCAGAGAGAAATATCACTATTGATGTTACTAAATTGGATAGTTCCCTTTCCGGCTTTGAAATCATTATATAGAATACTATGACCCAGCCATTCTAATGATGCTTTGAAGATGATTTTAGGCTAAGCATTGTTTTTCTGGTTATGTGGCTATTTGACTACTAGATTATTTTGCTTATTAAGAATTTCAAAGTAATGTTATACACCATACTTATAGTTATAGATTGTCATTCTGATATTTTCAATGTACCTCATAATCTAATAGTTATTACTTAAAATTGGAGGCCTGGCCTCGCAAAAAGATCATTTGGCTTACAATGTAAAATGAGTTATGCTGATGTGGAATTTTCCATTGTCAAAATTTGTGGCACACTGGAAAGACGTGGTTTTGGGCACAGCACACCGCAACTCGCGATATTAGCCACAACACACTGCAAACTTGTGGCTCTTTGCTATGGCACACTAAACCAAAGAGATGTGATATTTTCAACTGTTTTATCTCATTACAAGAAATATATTACGAACTGAAACTTTGCACAACTATACACTGTTGCATTCTTTATCCATAATTTTTTGTAGATTTTTTCTCAACTGTTCATATAACTTTTCATTGAAAACAATCTTTGTTTTTTCAACCAAACTATGTAAAAAATTGAAAAACATTTACAAAAAATCACATGGGTATAGAATGCAATACTTTATCTTTGTGCAAAGTTTCAACTTGTAATATATTTCGTACAAGGAGATTGAAAAAGTTGAAAATATCACTTTCTGCTGTTTTAGTGTGTTGTGGCTAAGAACCACGATTTTAGAGTGTGCCTGAGCGAAATACGGAAGTTGCGGTGTGCTGTGCCCGAAACCACGTCTTTCCAGCAAATTTTGCCTTTTCCATTAGACTTGATGCCAGTGTAAATAATTGTGGGCCAAGGACAAAACGGGCTTAAATAGTTCCATTGTACAAGTACACACTTAAACAATCTTTTCTTTTGGTGCTGCTGGGAACGTTTGTCTTATATAAATTCAAAGAAATAAGAAAGCTTTCCAAAAACATAAGAAGAGTATGTGACTTTTGATGTGAATGCAGTGAAAATTGCGGTGACAAGTTAAATGAGTTTCTTAAAAGGACATACTATATAGATGCTGGACATGACAACAAAGACGGGATGATGAGATTGAATTCCAGAATGGCACAGATAGACGTAAAACTCTAAATCTTTAGTAGCAAAATCACGTTTACTTTAGCCTGAAAATCCTTGAAGGTTACATCATTTTCCATTTTTTGGTTCAAAGGGTGCTCGTGCAGCAAACAGGATATTCTACCTTGCTGTTCCCCAAGAGGCACTTCTTGATGTTGCATTATCACTTGCTGACAGTGCCCAGTCCAAGAAAGGCTGGAATAGGATAATTATTGAGAAACCATTTGGCTTTACTGGTGTGTCTTCACACCGAGTAACCCAGTCACTGCTGTCAAGATTCGATGAGAAGCAAATTTACAGGTAGTCTTTCATCTTTTTTTTTCCTTCTTAAAATACTAAGCTTTGTGATCATTTGTTTATTCTGAACTGTGACTTTCAATTTAGCTGACTGATGCTATTGTTAAATCTCAGAATTGATCACCTGTTGGGGAAGGATTTGATTGAAAACCTAACTGTTTTGAGATTTTCTAATTTGGTCTTTGAACCTTTGTGGAATCGGAGTTACATACGGAATGTGCAGGTATACTCCAAGACTCATTTAATTATGCTTATCATTTTTCATACGTATTGTTAATGTGAATAAACTGTCGTAGGTCATTTTTTCTGAGGAAACAGCAACAGAAATACAAGGGAGGTGAGTGAAGGCTAGGGTATTTCTCATAACATTGCTGAATGATGTATCTTGTCCTTTGCACTATGGTACAATTAAGTGCATTACTATGTAATACTGACTCTGCATGATTAGCTCATCGTGATCTATTTGACTTTACAATTATAGAATCTCTAATTTATCTTAGTTTATTTATTAAGAGTATGTTCATTTCTTGGAGTTCACGTTTTGGATTAGGCTTAATTTTAAAATCATATTTCCTTGCAGATACTTTGGAAATTATGGTATAATTCGTGACATAGTGCATAGTCACATTCTTCAAACAATAGCACTGTTGGCTATGGAGCCACCTGTAAGTCTTGAAGGAGAGGATATCCGGGATGAAAAGGTTAGGCAGTAGTTTTCTATTAACAGAGAAAATGATGCTCTACTGGTGTTACCTGTTACAAAATGCTGACATATAAGAACTTTATGTATTCAGGTGAAGGTACTCAGATCAATCCGGAAAGTAGACCTTGAGGATGTTGTTCTTGGTCAACTCAAAGATACGTCTGGCAAAGCGGACAGATATACGAAATCCATGACACCTACCTATTTTGCTGCTGCCATGTACATTGACAATGCCCGATGGGATGGAGTGCCGTTTTTGATCAAGACAGGCATGGGACTTATGAAGAATAGGTACGCTCGATTAGCAGATTTCACTATTAATTTCCGATTTCAGTCATTTACTCTAGCATTGTGTTATGAAATTATAGCTTTCCATTACTTTTAATAGTCCACACTGCTCTTTAGCTCCTTGTTGAACTGTTTGCAGAATTATCATTGTTTTTATAAACCTGCAAATTGATCAAGCATAACTGAAAGTCGTTAATCATCTATCTTTCTTCCAGAGCCGAGATTCGGATTCAATTTCGCCATGTCCCTGGTAATATCTACCGCGAACGTTTTGGCCACGACATAGATCTTGACACAAACGAGCTGATTCTACGTGATCAGCCTGAAGAGGCCATTCTGTTGAAAGTCAACAATAAGGTCCCAGGACTTGGGCTCCAACTGGATGCTTCAGAGCTGAACCTGCTTTACAGGGACAAGTATGGTGATTACTTTGAGTTACCTTAGGATCTATTCTAGAATAGCATACTAACTCATGGTGTATGTTTTGTAGGTACAAGGTTGAGGTTCCAGATTCGTATGAGCATCTTCTCCTGGACGTGCTAGATGGAGACAGCCATCTCTTTATGCGCAGCGATGAACTAGCTGCTGCATGGGACGTGTTGACTCCAGTAATCCATGCGATAGACCAGAACAGAGTAGCTCCTGAGCTCTACGAGGCTGGGGATAAAGGGCCTATAAATGCTTACTATCTTGCTGCTAAGCATGGAGTCCGATGGGATGATGACTGGTGAGTTCACCTCTAGCATAGCTGCTAGATGTATGTACAGGCCCTCGTCTGTAACAAGGTATAGTCGGTGGATAATTAAATACATTTCCAATATTTTTGCCCCACAACTGTGGCAACCCGTAGTATTTGTGTGGAAAAACCAGCAACCCTTTCGGCAGGTATAGGGCTAAAAATGCCCCCTTATTCGTTCATTATTTATGTATGGCATCCAGGTACATCCATATAGAAACTAAAATGGATGCAACCTTATACGAAATCGAAATGGATAAATCCAGATGCGAATGTCTGCCTGCACTCGTATCCGGGGGCTTGGCGATACGAGTGACCGAGTTTAAATCTTTGTCGCAGTGAGCAGGGATGAAGGATACTGGCCACGTGGCAGAGCACTCGCATGTTCCGCTGATGATAGTTGCAGAGCACGTGCATGTTCCGCCGACCCGCTTCCTCGAGCTCCAGCATGTAGTTCTCTCTCCCGCGGCAGGTCCAGCGTCACGCCCTCAAAGTGCAGCGCCAGCCTCGGCACGTCCGTCCCGTCCCCGGCCGCACCCTGAAGCAGAACGGCTTGGCGTCCTTCGTGTTGCCGCCCGACGAACTGGACGAGGCTGTAAATGTGCGGTGGCAGCATCAACGCGGACGTGGTCTCCGGCCGCACCGGCAGCCTCGCCGACTCGACAGAAACGCCCTCCAGCGACTGGTAATACGAAGTCGGGTCGGGAGGGTTCTGGATGAGGGGGTGGGTGCTCTGGACGGCGCCGCGGGCGCGGCTGCTGTAGAGGTTCGCCGGAACGCCAAGCCTGACGGTGCTTGGTTTTGGATTCCTCACGTAGAAGATCAACCGCAAAGTAATGAAACAGAGCAGCGCAGATGTTGCGATTCAGTTAGGATGCTTTGGGTTGGGCCGGGCCTGGACTGTTAAAATTATTAACGGGTTTTCTTAATGGAAAAGGTCCATTCCATCTCCCTCAACTACCGGCGAAGGGAACCAGACCGATCTCACTGTCCTGCTCGAATTTCCTCCGCTGCTTCCCACTCGGGCTGTTCACAGGGCTGGCTAGTTCGGCTTCCCGGCCTTGGTGGGGTTAGCAGCTTGGCCTGGATTTTCTGGCAGGAGATTGAATTGGGGAGAGAGATGGCAGCAGTGGCGGACAGAGGCGAGACGAGGAAGGAGGAGACGGATAGCTCTCCGACGAAGAATGGGGCGGGCTCCTTCGAGGAGCATCGCCAGGCCCAATGAGTTGTCTAAGTTAGAACTGTCGCCGACTTGGCAACGCCGCGACAGTAAAGGAGCTTCGCGAGCTAGCGAAGAAGGTTGCCCCATCTGTGCTCTGTGTGCTTGAGACACAAGTTCATAAGTCACGGGTGGAAGGGCTGAAGCGTACTCTTGGATATGATCAAACTTTTGCTGTAAGTAGTGATGGCCGTAGTGGCGGTCTGGGTTTGTTTTGGAACAATAATACAAGTGTCTCTATTTTACCATACTCTCGGTATCATATTGATGTGATTATAAAGGAGGGAGAGCATGAACCGTGGAGGCTCACTTGTGTGTACGGTGAAGCGCAGACTAGCGAGAGGTTTAAAACATGGGACTTGTTGAAATTCATCAAATCCTCGTCACCTCTCCCGTGGGTGTGCATTGGAGATTTTAATGAGGTTTTACACAGGTCAGAGCACAATGGAGTGCAGGAACGGAGCTATGCACAAATTGCTGGGTTCCGTGAGGCCGTGGATGTTTGCGGATTAAATGATCTGGGCTATGAAGGCCGGAGCTGGACGTATGAAAAGAAAGTCACCGGAGGAACGTACTGTCGAGTCCGACTGGACAGAGCCTTGGCGACAACAGAATGGTGCGATTGTTTTCCTTTGGCAACGGTTCGCCATTTGACAGCTGCAGCCTCAGACCATTGTCCTATTACTCTTACTTGGAGACGGGAGGAGCCATGTAGACGACGAAAAGGCCGCTTCAAGTATGAGGTCATGTGGGAGACTCATGAGGAGTTTTCTGGTACGCTTGCAGATGCTTGGAAAGAGGAGCGGGATGTCTCGAATCTTGCCGATCTGCAGCGGAAGTTAAAGCATGTGAGTGGTCATCTGTTGAGGTGGGAACGCATGACATTTGGTAGTGTTCGGAGAGAGCTACGTAAATTAAATGCTGAGCTAGAGCGCATGCAGGCAGACCCACATCGCCTTGAGCCTTCACATGCAGAGCTAAAAATCATCGAAAGAATCAGAGAGCTAAATTATAGGGAGGAGCTTATGTGGCGGCAGAGGTCAAGAATCATGTGGCTATCTGCAGGAGACAAAAATACACGCTTCTTTCATATGAGGGCTAATCGAAGGCAAAGAAGGAACAAGATAGTTAAGCTGAGAAAACCGGATGGGCAGTTCACTGCAAATGAACAAGAACTAGGTGCCGCGATCACAGATTTTTACAAGCATCTGTATAGCTCAGAAAGGACTGAAAATATGGAGGAGGTCCTGAGAACGGTACCGATAAAGGTTACAGCAGAGATGAATGCCGGACTACTAGTGCCGTTTACAGAACTAGAGGTAAAGGAAGCTTTATTTCAAATGTTCCCCACAAAAGCTCCACGGCCGGATGGATTTCCAGCTCACTTTTTCCAACGCCACTGGGATTTATGTGGGAAGGAGATTACCTCTGTTGTTCTGAGAGTGTTGAGAGGGGATGATGATCCGAAGCAGATAAATGACACTTTTATTGTGTTAATCCCCAAGGTGGCGAGTCCGGAAGAGATTGGTCAATTCCGGCCTATAAGTCTGTGTAACGTGGTCTACAAAATAGCGTCAAAAGTAGTAGCAAATAGGCTGAAGATCATTTTACCAGAGATTATTTTTGAGGAGGAATCAGCTTTTGTTCCAGGGAGGCTCATAACAGACAACATTATCACGGCATATGAATGTCTACACTTTATGAAGAAGAAGAGAGCTCGGGAACTGAGATGTTGTGCTCTAAAATTAGATATGAAAAAGGCATATGACCGGGTTGAGTGGGAGTACCTGTGCTCAATCATGCTCCGGTTGGGTTTTCATCAGGTATGGGTCGATACAGTAATGAGACTGATTACTTCGGTTTCTTTTTCAGTGCTTTTGAACGGCGAATGTTTGGAGAAATTCTCACCTACCAGGGGTCTCAGGCAGGGAGATCCTATCTCCCCCTATCTGTTCTTGCTAGCAGCAGAGGGCCTTTCGTGCCTCTTAAAAGCTAGAAGTCAGTCGTCTACACTCAATGGCATTAAGGTGGCACCGTCAGCTCCGACGGTAAACCATCTTCTCTTTGCAGACGACAGCCTGTTGTTTTTCAAGGCAGATATGGTGAATGCCCAGGAGGTTAAAGAAGCTCTAAATATTTACTGTAAAGCTTCGGGCCAGCAGATCAATAGGGACAAGTCTTCTATCCATTTTGCAAAAGGCTGCCAACAAAGCTTAAGGGATGAAATTAAGACCACTCTTGATGTGCACTCGGAGGCTCTCAATGAGAAATATTTGGGGCTGCCATCAGATGTGGGGAATGCGCCAAGTGGTGCTTTCAAATATTTGAAGGACCGGGTCTGGAATAAGATCCAAGGCTGGATGGAGCAGTGTCTATCGATGGGAGGAAAGGAGGTACTTATCAAATCGGTTGCCCAGGCAATTCCTACCTTCTCAATGTCATGCTTCAGGTTACCTCGGGGTCTGTGTCAACATATTGATGGTCTGCTTCGCAATTTTTGGTGGGGCAGTAAAGAAGGAAAAAGAAGAACTTGCTGGGTAGCATGGGTCACTATCGTGCAGCCCAAATATCTTGGCGGCCTTGGCTTCAGGGATCTAGAGATGTTTAATTTAGCTTTACTTGCAAAGCAGGCCTGGAGAATTGTGAAGGATGGCGCATCGTTGAGCGCCAGGATCTTGAAGGCAGTATACTATCCATATGGGGAGTTTCTTGATGCTGGGCTTGGAAGCTCACCGTCGCGGATATGGAGATCAATCATCGATGGTCGGGCAGTTCTAAAACAAGGCCTCATAAGAAGAATAGGGACGGGAGAAACTACAAACATATGGATGATGGATTGGCTGCCAACATCTAGCCTGAGGAGGCCCATCAGGGGCGACTCGCCTAACCCTCCTCAGTTGGTAAGTGAGCTCATAGACACGACATCAGCATGTTGGGATAAAGAGAAGCTACAACAATTTTTTTACACCCGCTGATGTGGAAGTAATTGTTAACATACCTTTGTGTACAAGGCGTCAGAGTGACTTTTGGACGTGGCACCATGAAAAGAATGGTATGTTTTCTGTTCGATTAGCCTATAGAATGCTAGCAACCATGAAAGCGACAAGCAATGCTGGTAGATCGAGCAGAAGGGAGGAAGAGAAGGAATGGACGTCCTTGTGGGGAGTAACAGTACCATCTAAGATTAGAGTATTTCTTTGGAGATTAGCCAGGAGTTCTTTGCCATCGAAAGATGTTTTGCATCACAGGAACATGGCAGACAACAGCTCGTGCTCGATTTGCGGGGCAACAGACTCGTGGAAGCATTCTCTTCTCGAGTGCAACATGTCCAAGAGTGTATGGGCTTTGGAAAAAGACGAGATTACAGAGCTATTGAGCGAGACACACGAACATGATGCCAAAGGGTGGCTACTGTCAGTAATGAAAAATTTGGCGCATGATGATCTTGTGAGAGTGGTAGTCACGCTTTGGGCAATTTGGTATGCCAGGAGAAAAGCGATACACGAGAACATTTTTCAGAGTCCGCTATCAACGCATAGTTTTGTCTCTAGGTTCATAGCGGATTTGCAGGCAACAAGACCCCAGAGGGGGGAGAAGATTGTGGTGCAGGGACGTCCCCGTTGGATTCCCCCACCGGCGGGGATGATGAAAATAAATGTTGATGCAGCATTATCCAAGAATTCAGGGATAGCATCAGCAGCGGCGGTAGCAAGAGACATAGCCGGCAACTTTCTTGGAGCATCGGCTTTGGTGACGGATGGAATAACAAATCCCGAGACCATGGAGGCGATTGCCTGCAGAGAGGGAATGGCATTGGCGAGTGATCTAGCTCTTCAAAGCTTCAGGTTGGCATGCGACAACTCAAATGTCATCAGAAGTATCAAAGATATTGGAATGGGCATTTACGGGCACATTGTCCAGGAGATTAAGGAGAGAGCTGGAGGTTTCAGATCAACAGAGTTTGTTCATGAAAATCGGGCATCGAATGAGGATGCACATAATTTAGCTAGAGGCTCTATTTATGCTAATGTAGGAAGACATGTATGGTTTATGGCACCACCGGATGGTGTTTGTATCACCCGCATTATTGAATAAAGTGAGGTGATGATGCTAAAAAAAAAAAAAATCTCCCTCAACTATATCCCGAGTCCGATTTTCCTCCCCCTTTTACAAAACCAGGTATTCGTCCTCCCTCAACTCTTAATACCAGACATTTTTCCTTCCCAAGCTGTTTTGAAGGGTTGTTTTGGGTGATGTGGCAGTGGGGCCCACAAGTCATATGCCATCTCGTCATCTTCTTCACCTTTTCTCCCCCCCCCCCCCCCGAGTTCGTCCACCAACGCGCGTGCGCGCCGGGGGGGGGGGGGGGGGGGGGCGCAGACGAAAGTCGCCCTCGTCTCATACGCCCGGCCTCATCCGCATCGCGAAGAGGCACAACCGCCGCGGTGGTGTCGATCTCACCGCCGTTGCGGCCGCCTTGGACTCTTCACAGAGGACTCTAACGCCTCCCCCAGAGACGCCATGACAGTTACGGCTCTGACGACGGTGGCGCGACGGAGACGAGGTGGCGGCTGGCAAGGAAAACCCTAACCGCGCACCTGTCAGCTGACTTATCTGTTGAGGTCGGCGCCCAGCGCTGTGCCAGATTCACATAGACCTCTGATACCGGGCTTCTCGCCGTCCTCGATTCCCCCACGGTCTTGGGGACCCCTCCTTGTGCAACGGCGGACGGCATCGGGCGATCGATGGATGGGTGGCAGCGGCCGATTATGGACGCCCTAACCCTAACCAAAGGAGGGGAGGGGAGGACGTCGGAGGAAGGACACCGGCGGCGGGGGTGGAGAGAGAGCAGGAGGAAACGAGGAGTGGAAGGGGAAAATAGAAGAAGAGATAAGGTGTCATATGACGTGGGACCCATTTCTAAGATAGATTATGACAAGTGAGACCCAGTGATGAAGTGGCATATGGCATGTAGGCCTTACTACCACGTCAACCAAAACCACACTCCTTGAGGAGCGGTATTAAGAGTTGAGGGAGGACGAATACCCGGTTTCGTAAAAGAGGGAGGAAAATCGGACTTTGGGTATAGTTGAGGGAGGCAGAATGGACCTTTTCCTTTCTTAATTATAAATAATTCTTCGACATTCGTGCTGCTTTTCGAAATAGGGGTACCGGAGAACTTTTCTAGTTTCTATGTTTCCTCGTTCATGCGTAGTGCGTATGAAGGAACCAAATGCGACAAACTTTTTCTCCAATATCACTTCCAAACTTCAAAGAGGTAGATCAGAACCGAGGTCGCTGCCTGAGTTTGCGAGATCAGGGATGAATCATGAATGACATGCCAGTGTTTACCATTTCACCGCTAATTAAACATGGAGCACAGTTGGATTAGTTACTTGTTATATTATACTGTATGGATAAAAAAGATCCAAGTACAAAAAAGTGTTCTTGCTTGACACATTTCCGCATTTGGTCTAGTGCGGTAGCTAGCTAGATTGACAACGGGCTTAGACGTCCTCTTATTCATAAACAACTTAAATATGGCACCCAGTTACATTCATACACTAAATTTGAGGGGAAGCACACCAAAATGTATAAACACGCCAAACAAACGTAAAGTAAAGCCGGGGGCAGAGCCGGGGGCAGGAGAACTGCACGGTGTAACAGTGCGAGAAATGGACACCCGGTACGCAGTGACTCCAGTCCTCCAATCGCACCCTCGGCGGATGTTCCTCACGTACGCAAGAATCAACCGCAAGGCAATGAAACAGAGCCGGGATCAGGGATGGAGGACATGCCAGTGTTTACTACTTCACTGCTAATTAAAGATGGAGAGTCCTGTAGGATTAATTACTTGTATATATTGTATGGATAAAAAAACAAGCACACAATAGTGTTCTTGCACAGTCGCAAAAAAAAAAGGTCCAAAAAAAAAAAACTAGTGTGGTTGCTAGATTGACAACGGGCTTAGACGTCCTCTTATTAATAAAGAACTTAAATATGGCACCCAGTTACATTCATACACTAAATTTGAGGGGAAGCACACCAAATTGTATAAACCCGCCAAACGCACGTAAAGTAAAGCTCGGGGGCAGGGGAACTGCACGGTGTAAAGTGCGCGAGTCTGAACTGAAGACTCTTTAAACCGTGTCGCACTGAGCAGGGGCGAAGGACAACATGTTGTTGGCCAGGTCGTAGAGGACGTGCATGTTCTGCTGCTGATAGTTGCCTATTACGGTCGTGTCACCCCCGGAGTTTATCGCTAGGCAGATGACGCTTGCGCCCGCGTCCTCGAAATCAAACATGTAGTTCTCCGGTGGCAGGTCCAGCGTCGCTCCGTCGAAGTGCAGCATCAGCTTCGGGACGTGCGGCGTCGTCCCTGGAGACGTCGCGAAGCAGAGCGTTGTCGGTGACGCCGTCAAATTGTGCACTGGGAGGCTCGTCTGGGCGATGAACGCATCCTGCACGAGGTTGTACACGTCCGTGGGGAACGAAGTCATGCCGGTGCCGGAGTCGATGAACGTGCCACCCGTTCCGTTGCTCGTCAACGCGAACGTCGACTCCGGGATGGGCAGCCTTGTCGACCCGACGGTGATGCCCTTCAACGAGAGGTAGTAGAAAGTCGGGGACTGATCAGCAGGGTTCTGGATGAGAGGTGTGGTCTGGACGGCGCCACGAGCGCTGCTGTAGAGGTCCGCCGGCAGACCGAGCAGGACGTGGCTGGGTTTTGATCCCGTAATGGTGGTGAAGCAGTAGGAGAAGTTGTCGACCTTGAGCTGCGACGGCAGAGACAACGGGCCGCGGCCGAAGCCTGCGATGCCGGTCTCGTTGGACTTGAAAATTCCGGTGTTGTTGCGGCCGCAGCCGAAGGCGGCGCGAACGGCCGCGCCCCCGGCAAACGAGAACATGTCTGCGGCGAGGCCGCCGAACGTCAACGAGCCGTCACCGTAGCCGTAGCGGTAGCCGCAAGTCTGGTTATTCGGTGACGAGCTCCCGGTTTTGCACGACGTTGCCGGCAGGGCCTGACACGCCGCGGAGCCGCAAGAGAGCTGATGGAACGTCGAGGAGAGGGAGTAGTCGAACAAGGGCAGGGACTGGTTGAAGCAGGTGACGCACGGCCGGCACTGCGTCCAGACGAGGTCGCTGCCGGAGTCAAGCGTCAGCTGCACGGGCTGAGCTGGCGTGCCGATGGCGAAGTGCGCCAGGTACTCGGTGTCGGGAAAACCGTCGTTGATCTGCCCTGGTGTAACCGGAGCGCTCGCCGCGTCCGAGAGGAACCGAGCGGCGCGAGCCTTGCTGCGCTGCGCCATGCGGTGCATCAGCTCGCGGGGGCTCAGGCCGCGGTCGGCGTCGACGTGCACGAGCTGCATCCGGACCGCCGCAGCGGCGGCGTTCCCGCAACAGATGGCCAGAGCCGCGAGCAGGAGTGCTACTAGCTTGTGCATCTTGATCAGCTTGTCCCGGATGTGCATACAACGCTTGGAGTAGTACGTGAACTGATGGATGTGCCCAGTGCGCTAGCCCCTTTTTATACACAATAATCGACAAGTTCCTTTTGATAGTTCTCGTTCCAATTCACACTACGAGGTGTAGGAAACTTACGTATGAATGCGCTCGCAAAAAATGAAAAAAAAAAGTTACCTATGAATGCGTCGTCTAAATTACGAGGAGATCCCGTCGTTAACAACTTTCCTTAGGTCGTGGCTGGTGGCGACATTTGGGGTGGAAAAATATAATTTTAGTTATCAACTTGCAATCAAAAGATAGTACTGAAGGAAGAGGGTAACTGGGTAAGAGGCTGGAGCTGTTAAGGTTGAACTTTCATTTTTTTAAACAGTTGCTTACATCTGACAGCAGGTGATTTACCACAAAATGCTTAATCTGAATTATGATTTAACATATGAATTATACATCAAATTGTGATTTAACATATGAATTATACATGTGACAACAGGTTCGATCAACAATCAAATCGTTGATTTGACTTGTGGAATCGACCCTAAAGTCAAACGGGGCGAGGGGAGGGAGCTTGTAACATTACTTGGAGTAGCTCATAAAAATCACTATCATTAGTTGGACACCACCTAAAATGTAACATAAATTCAGCTTGCCTTCAGCTTTTAATTTTAGTGTTAAGCCAAAGCACGTAAACAACTTCTCTTACTTTTCCACGGCCGGCGTCGGCATGGATGAGCTGCATCCGGACGGCTGTAGTGGTGGCGTTCTCGAAAGAGATGGCCAGCTCCGCGAGCAGGAAGATCGGAGTATCTCTTGCATTTTGATCATTTTGTTACTGATGTGAATGCACAACGCTTGGTACTTCAGCTAAATTAGCTTTTGATTAACTTGTGTTATATACAATAAATAAATAAACTCTTTGAAAAAGTGTTAATATTGAAGGTACCAAATAAGTATCATTAGATTCATCATGTAATAATATATTTTTTATTTTATGCTTATTACGAAAAGTGAAATATAAATATCCAGCATTGCATGGCTCTAGATCTATTAACAGTGACGAGGCAGCACTTCCTGCACACAATTACACAAGGATTTTCTTCATCTTAATACAAAGATGCGCAACCCTTCTGCGTATTCAAGAAAAAAAATACACAAGGATTTTTACGTAACATGCAGTGGGACATAGTCCATGGCGCTTCGTCCCAGTTGCTTCGTGAGATCATATTGGGATTGCATTCTTGACGAGTGGAATATGTTGAGATCCATCGTTACATGCCAGGCTGAAGGAGTCATTAGCCCGTTCACCCCCGCCAGCCAGTTCAAATAACTCTTCCCCTCATCTGTTAGACAGATTCCCATTGCAAATGGTTGTTGCTAGTACTAACGATGTAACGCCATTCTTGAGTGTGTTTTGCCAGGCTACCACTCGTGGCTTCTTGCCTGTTACTTCCTTGCTCGTCATCCTTTCTTTGATTGCCTTACCGAGATGATGGAAGATGGTAGACGTCATGGATAGCGCCACACTGTTTTTTGTTTGAATCAGACAGCGCCCCACTTACGCGTACACAGAGAGAGAGAGAGAGAAAGAGGGAGACACCCGGTCGAGCAAGTCCACCACCGGGCGTGCTTCCTTCTAGATGAACATAGCTAGATAGATTGGCGTGCTTCGTCGCACCCCTCATGACATATTGGTATATTAATGAAAAAAGTTTGAAGAGATTAATCACATAGTAAAAACATTATGCATTAGTTTCTTATGCTTAGGAGAATTAATGGTTGATCTTCAAAATCATGTCCAGCCACTGGTGCTATTTCGGCTCTAGGAGAAAAGATATCACACAAAATAGCAGGACATAGCGGGACAATATGATTTGATTATTTTTGTTTAAGAGAATTAATGATTGATCTTCAAAATCAAATCCACCCGTCAGCGCTTTATAGGTCCTAGGAGGACATCGCGAGACAATGCAAAAAGAAAAGTAACGTGAGAAAGCAATGTAGATGCATGTGTTTGAACATGTTAAGGACACATGTCGCTGCATGAACGTGCCGCATAGGACAAAATGTTGTGAATGGAGAAGAAAATCCTTTGGCTTTCAGGGATGGATACCGAGTCAGCGTACCAGGTCTACGCTGACTAATGATTATTTGTCTCGATCCACACGGTAAGCTGGGATGGACTTACGCGGGACGGTTCATGATTAAATCTTGTGCTTGTTTTTCAGACGTACTACTTGGAAACTTTCAAACGAAGTACTCTCTCCTTTAACAAAGCAATAGTTTTCCATTTACCTTTCTATCACTTTTTGCCATGATAATTGTCATTGTCACACCCCATTATGGCTCCCTTTGGAATAAAGAAAAAAAGGATGATCTTAACTAACCAGAGCCTGAAGTTACCAATAGTAGCCTTTGTAGATGTTGTAGACGCCGGTGTGGTCAATGTAGATGATGCAGAACAACCCTCCATTCTTCAACCTTTTATTTTGACAATGGGATTGACCTTTGCTTTCCTCCGGTGACCTTAGCGACCATCTTTGTTTAGGTTTAATCTACATTACTTGTGAGAAATCACTGAGGGATACCTCTATTTATGTTGGTGCTGTGGAGATATGGGTCGTATCCATGTATATCACGATTCACCACCGATCAGTGTGTTTTTCTTGTGGTTAGGCTAAAACGTGAAGACAGTGTCGGTTTAATATCTTGTTATTCGAGATCAAACAAGTAACTCCCGAGCTTTGGGAGACCAGGGATGGAGGCACATGCCAATGCTTACTATCTCACTGCTAAACACGAGTCCGGTAGGATGAGTTACCTTTATATATTGCATGGGAAGAAAGAAGCACAAGTACACACACGAGTGTTCTTGCTTGCCACATTTCTGCAGTTGCACAACTGCCGTAGATTGACAAGGGGCTTAGATGTGCTTTTATTCAGAAATGACTTAAATATGGAGGAGTTTTACGGTGTCTCAATACCACTAATATTATACTAGTGATCATGCATACCATCAATATATACTGGTGATATTTAGAATTTGACGATCTAGTTTAGTTCTCTCCAACCTTCAATACCACTAGCATTTTTAGCAGTATTAATAATACTAGAGTATGTTGGCGTAAAATCGGTGACGGCAAAGGAAAAATCGGTGGCGATGTAGGCCGGCAACATTATAGGTGACGGCAGGGCGAGATCGTGCGAAGAGGGAGTGGCGATGAGAGGATTTTGAGGTCAACGACGTGATGAGAAGCAGACTGATAAGGCACCGTAAAACTCCTCTAAATATATATGGCACCCAGTTACAATCATACACGAAATTTGAGGGGAATCACACTGAAATGTACAAAACACACCAAGCACGGAAAGCACGCCGGGGGCAGGAAAGCAACACACTGCAATCGAGCGAGTCTAAAAACTCTAAACCATGTCGCACTGAGCAGGGGCGAAGGACAACACGTTGTTGGCCAGATCGTAGAGGACGTGCATGTTCTGCTGCTGAAAGTTGCCTATTATGGTCATGTCGTCACCCCCGGAGTTTACCGCTAGGCAAATGACGCTTGCACTCGCGTCCTCTAGCTCAAACATGTAGTTTGCGGGCGGCAGGTCCAGCGTCGCTCCATCAAAGTGCAGAATCAGCTTCGGCACGTCCGGCGTCGTCCCTGGAGACGACGTGAAGCAGAGCGGTGTCGCCGTGGAATTAAGCACTGGGAGACTCATCTGGGCGATGAACGCATCGTGCACGAGATTGTACACGACCTGCGGAAAACTCGTGATGGTGGTGCCAGAGTCGATGATCGTGCCGCCTGTTCCGTTGGTCAACGCGAACGTCGACTCCGGGATGTCCAGCATCGTTGACCCGACGGTGATGCCCTTCAGCGAGAGGTAGTACAGCATTGGACGATCAGGGTTTTGGATCAAAGGGGTCGTCTGGACGGCGCTGGGGTCGCTGCCGAAGAGGTTAGACGGAACGCCGAGCAGGACGGGACTGGGTGTTGTTCCCGTAATGGTGGTGAAGCAGTAGGAGAAGTTGTCGACCTTGAGCTGCGACGGCAGAGACAAGGGGCCGCGCCCAAACCCAGCTATGCCGGTCTCGTTGGCCGTGAAAGTTCCACTATTATTGAGGCCGCAGCCGAAGGCAATAGCAGGCACGGCCGCGCCCCCGGGAAACACGAACGTGTCTGCGGCGAGGCGGCCGATCGTCTCCGAGCTGTCACCGTAGCCGTAGCAGTAATCGCAAGGGTTGCCCGTTGACGGACTCCCGGTGCTGCACGACTGCAGCGTCGGGTCCTGACACGCCGCGGAGCTGCTAGGGAGCTCGGCGAACGTGGAGGAGAGTGACGCGTCGAACAAGGGCTGGGACTGGTTGAAGCAGGAGGTGCAGGGCTGGCACTGCGTCCAGATGAGGTCGCTGCCCGTGTCTACCTCCACCTGCACGGGCTGCGGCGGCGTGCCGATGGCGAAGTGCACCAGGTACTCGGTGGCGGGAATGCCGTCGTTGATCTGCCCTGGTGTAACTGGAGCGCTCTCCGCTTCGGAGAGAAACCGCGCGGCGCGAGCCTTGCTGCGTTGCGCCATGCGGTGCATCAGCTCGTGCGGGGTCAGGCCGCGGTCGGCGTCGACGTGGATGAGCTGCATCCGGACCGCCGCAGCGGCGGCATTCCCGCAAGAGATGGCCAGAGCCACGAGCAGGAGTGCTACTAGCTTGTGCATCTTGATCGGCTTATGGCTGACGATGTGCATACAGCGCTTGGTGCTTCAGTGGTTTAGCTGCTACCTATTTATAATGATCGAGGTTCTTTTGTTACTGCTGGGTTACCAGCTCTGTTTGGACAGCACGTATATTCGACTGGGGTTCCTCGTTCCAATCCACATTACGAGGTCGTCAGAAACACTAGATCCGGTCGTTAATAATTTCCATAGGTCATGCCTGGGGAACTCCATCATCCAGGCGCACACTTATCTGAATTTTCAACAAATAAAACGAACCAGGCCAGACCTCGGCCGGAATATAGAGTTTTTTGTTATCAACTTGCAACCAAAAAATAGTACTAAAGTTAGAGGGTGCGAGGACGGAGCTGCTAAAGTTGAGCTTTCTTTTTTGTTGCGAAACATTACTTAAACGGCTCCATGGCGGGAGGCTTTACATTTATATGCTGACTTCAATTAAAGTATACATCCGGTTACTGTTCATTGCTTGAAGCAAACTTAGTTGGACATCGTCTTTCCTTTTGTTAAGCGCGTAATTTAGATTCAGCTTGCCATGAACTTCCCATTTTCTGTTCTTTTTTTAATTTTGAATATGACTTGGCTGGTTGGTTTGACCAGATTATTAGTTTCGCAGCTTTCACTGTCTTAAATTGCAGACTATTAGAAGGACTTAATTAGCTGCAACATATCAGGTTAAGCCAAGCACGCAACCTACTTCTCTTACTTTTCCACGGTCGGCTTTGGAGTGGAGTTGCATCAGAACCGCTGAAGTGGGCGTTCTCGCTAGAGATGGCCTGGCGAGTAGATCGTGCATCTTGACCATCTTGTTGCTGATGTGAACGCGCAATGCCTCGTACTTTTGCAAAATTAGAAGCTTAACTGTGCGTGTATGCGCTAGCCGCTACGTTTACGATAGAGGTTCTTAAAGTTACTGCTAGGTTACATTGCATCAATTATACATACTAACCCGTATTAACCAGTGCATGCATATCATCTAGTAATTTTGAATGATAAATAGTTGAATGCGCTAAAATGATCACATATTTGACGAAGAAACGGAGCCACCATGTTCGCACTCAAAGCTTAAAAATTATCACGTTAATCAGAGAAAAATAAAAGAAAACAATACCTACCATTGCCATTATGAAAAAATAGTCTAAAACACCTTTCATATGTATTAATAGCTACAAAGAAACTATTTGAATAACATAAAATTGCTCCACATAACGTGCGATGGTCGAGGCCAAGAAAATCAGTCAGCAAACTACAAGCTTTACCAACTTCATCGTTCTCTATCTATTTATGGTGGGACAATAGAGAAAACAAAACCAAGGTTTTGATCTCCATGATATGCACATACTTTCGTTTTGTTTCCATGTTAAATAGGTGAATAAAAAAACAACCAAAGGTTTTGTTTCACCTACGTAGTTCTTTCATTAAAAGGATCCTATATGTTTTTTTTGATTAATTCATTATATATAATGCTAACCAAGGCTTGGAGGGGACATTGTTTCAAATAAATTTGGTAGCTTATCATATTAAAAAAATAAATATGACATCTCAAAATAAATCAATAAACAGTTGGATAGTCATAAAACATCTTGATAATCAAAATGCAAAAAGAAATTTATGAGGAGAACCAAGTTTTTTTTAAGTTTTGCTAATTTTTAAATAACTATATAAGTTCATATTTATGTGTCCATAACTCCAATGACTCATTTATTTTTATGCATGGTTACCGGTGCGTCCGCCGGGTTAATGGACTAGTGTTCTTTAATTGGAGTCTCCTCTGGTAGTTAGGCTGTGTTTGGTTAGACTTTTTGCTGCTTTTGCTACTAAAAAAAGTCAAAAGTCATACCAAAGAGGGTGGCTTTCTCTTGGGTACTTAACAGAAAAGCAGCTTTCCCGTAGGCAAAACTTCACAGCATCCCGGCCCTTGCTACGAGCGGCTGTGGCTTTCTTGTTGTCGAGAAAATTACCCGCCTGCCACTCGTAATATTACGTAACGGTTCGTTTCTTTCTTTTCCCCTCCCGATTCCCATCCCCAGTCACCTGGTGAGACACGGACGGCTCGACCGGCGGCGCTAGGGTTCCACCACGCCGCCACCCCTGCCCGGCCCTCGTATATGTGTTTGTTTCATATATGTGTTTGTTTGTTGCTACCCATTAACTATGAATGGAAACAAGTATGAGCTAAATTTTAGCCAGCCCCAAGTAAACTTTAGTTTTAGTGGATCCAAACAAGTCCTAAGTAGACTCTAATGTTTGCGATATGTTTTAACTAACATAAAACAACAGCTTAGAATATAGTATATGTCGCTCAGTTACATTTAATACACGAAATTTGAGGGGAAATTTTCAAATGTACAACACAGTGTGAACGGAAAAGCACACCGGGAGCATGAAAACAACATGTTTCAAGCTAAAGTCTAAAGACTCCCCGTTTCAAAAATAAAAAATAAAAAATAAAATCTAAAGCCTCTAAACCATGTCGCCCGGGCGAAGGACAACATGTTGTTGGCCAGGGTGCGGACGGGCTTGTGGCCCGATGGCAAGACGCAAGGGTGCGTCCCTGCCGGCGGGGGTTCGAACCCCCGTCCCGCACCTGCCTCCTGAAGGCTGCGCCAGGGGTGGCGCTCATCTAAAAAAAAAAAACATGTTGTTGGCCAGGTCGTAGAGGACGTGCATGTACTGCTGCTGGTAGTTGCCGATTATGGTAATGTCACCCCTAGGGTTTACCGCAAGGCAGGCAGCTGAGGCTGACACTCGCGTCCTCGAGATCAAACATGTAGTTCTACCGTGGCAGGTCCAGCGTCGCCCCATCGAAGTGCAGAACCAGCTTCGGCACGTCCGGCGTCGTCCCTGGAGACGACGTGAAACAGAGCAGTGTTGCCGTGGAATTGAGCACTGGGAGACTCATCTGGGCGATGAACGCATCGTGCACGAGATAGGATAAAATAGCTCCCAGCCCGGGGAGGAGCTGCAGGAGAACACGCCGGTCGAAGTAAGGCAGCGCCTGGTCGAAGCAGGGGATGCATGGCACGCACTGTGTCCATGCGGTGCAGCAGCTCGCGGTGGGTGAAGCCGCGGCCAGCGTCGGTGTGGGTGAGCGGGAGCGCATCCCTTCCGACCTGTTCAACCGGGACACGCTCTCCGCCCACCCCCGACCCCGCTCGCCCTCGCGCTGCAGACGCGCTCAGCTTCGGCGGGCCTTAATGGGCTTTTATTCAGCAATTAACTTAGCACAATTAGCTTAGCAAGCGACAACGAATCGCAACCAAATAGCCTGCAGCGCTGCACCTCCGCAACCGCTCGCCGGCTAAGAAGAAGAGGCAGACAAGCTCATTCGAAGCACAGCAAAATCAGGCATAAAATGTTCTAAGATCAAATGTTCCAGATTTGCAAAATGAGTTGTTCTTGTTATTGAAATCAAATGTTCCAGCCGGGTAAATCAATTGTTCCAGATTTGTAAATGAGTTGTTCTTGTTATTGAAATCAAATGTTCCAGCCGGGTAAATCAATTGTTCCAGATTTATAAATGAGTTGTTCTTGTTATTGAAATCAAATGTTCCAGCCAGGTAAATCAATTGTTCCAGATTTGTAAATGAGTTGTTCTCGTTGCTGAAATCAAATGTTCTGGTGGGGTAAATCCAATGTTCCAACCGGGTAAATCAATTGTTCCAGATTCGCGAATCAGTTGTTCCTATTCCTGAAATCAAATGTTCCGGTTGGGTAAATCAGATGTTCTAGCCCTAGGAATAAGTTGTTCTAGGAACACAAAGCAATTGTTCCCCCCTCGAAAATTGAATATCCCATGGCAACCACACCGGATGGCATGAGAAGGGCAGCGCATGACTAAGAACGGAAGAAGATTGATTGCCTAAGACAAGGAAAGACGAGAGCAGGACGCTTCACAAATGGCGGTAGCCTTACTGGATCTGGTTTGCTCCGCATCAGCTAGCAAGGAGCGGCGGTGCACCAGCGACAGGAGCGGCGGCGAGCTAGCAGGAGCCAGGAAGAGGAAGAAGAGGCCTCACGGGTGTTCTTATCATGGGCTGGACCGAAACAACTAATTGGGCCGCGAGAAACACACGTATGAGAAAAGGTCAGGGGGGTGGGCGGAGAGCGCCCTCGCGTTGCGGTGGGCGGAGGGGATGAATCCCGGTGGGTGAGCTGCACCCGGACGGTGGACGCGGTACGTTTTCGCCATGTCCCTGGTAATATCTACCGCGAACGTTTTGGCCATGACATTGATCTTGACACAAATGAGCTGATTCAACGTGATCAGCCTGAAGAGGCCATTCTGTTGAAAGTCAACAATAAGGTCCCAGGACTTGGGCTCCAACTTCAGAGCTCAACCTGCTTTACAGGGACAAGTATGGAGATTACGTGGGTTACCTTGCGATCTATTCTAGAGTAGCAGGAATGGAGGACATGCGAGTGCTTACTACTTCACTGCTAAGTAAACATGGAGTCCTGTAGGATTAATTACTTGTATATATTGTATGGATAAAAAACAAGCACACAATAGTGTTCTTGCACAGTCGCCCAAAAAAAACAAATAGTGCAAAAGAAAAAAAGTACGGTAGCCAGATTGAAAACGGGCTTAGACGTCCTCTTATTCATAAACAACTTAAATATGGCACCCAGTTACATTCATACACTAAATTTGAGGGGAAGCACACCAAAATGTATAAACCCGCCAAACGCTCGTAAAGTAAAGCTCGGGGGCAGGGGAACTGCACGGTGTAAAGTGCGCGAGTCTGAACTGAAGACTCTAAACCGTGTCGCACTGAGCAGGGGCGAAGGACAACATGTTGTTGGCCAGGTCGTAGAGGACGTGCATGTTCTGCTGCTGAAAGTTGCCTATGATGGTCGTGTCGTCCCCGGAGTTTATCGCTAGGCAGATGACGCTTGCGCCCGCGTCCTCGAAATCAAACATGTAGTTTGCCGGCGGCAGGTCCAGCGTCGCTCCGTCGAAGTGCAGAATCAGCTTCGGGACGTTTGGTGTCTTCCCTGGAGACGACGCGAAACAAAGCGTTGTCGGTGACGCCGTCAAATTGTGCACTGGGAGGCTCGTCTGGTTGATGAACGCGTCGTGCACGAGGCTGTACACGTCCGCGGGGAACGAAGTGATGCCGGTGCCGGAGTCGATGAACGCGCCACCCGTTCCGTTGCTCGTCAACGCGAACGTCGACTCCGGGATGGGCAGCCTCGTTGACCCGACGGTGATGCCCTTCAGCGAGAGGTAGTACAAGGGCGATGTCGATGGACTGGCAGGGTTCTGGATGAGAGGTGTGGTCTGGACGGTGCTAGGGTCGCTGCTGAAGAGGTCCCCCGGAACGCCGAGCAGGACGGAGCTGGGTGTAGATCCCGAAATGGTGGTGAAGCAGTAGGAGAAGTTGTCGACCTTGAGCTGCGACGGCAGAGACAACGGGCCGCGGCCGAAGCCTGCGATGCCGGTCTCGTTGGAATTGAAAATTCCGGTGTTGTTGTGGCCGCAGCCGAAGGCAGCGCGAACGGCCGCGCCCCCGGCAAACGAGAACATGTCTGTGGCGAGGTCGCCGAGCGTCAACGAGCCGTCACCGTAGCCGTAGCCGTAGACGCAAGGCTGGTTGTCAGGTGACGAACTCCCGGCGCCGCACGACGTTGACTGCAGGGCCTGGCACGCTGCGGAGCCGCAAGAGAGCTTAGCGAACGTGGAGGAGAGGGACGAGTCGAACAAGGGCAGGGACTGGTTGAAGCAGGTGATGCACGGCCGGCACTGCGTCCAGACGAGGTCGCTGCCGGAGTCAAGCGTCAGCTGCACGGGCTGAGCTGGCGTGCCGATGGCGAAGTGCGCCAGGTACTCGGTGTAGGGATTGCCGTCGTTGATGTGCCCTGGTGTAACGGGAGCGCTCACCTCGTCGGAGAGGAACCGCGCGGCGCGAGCCTTGCTGCGATGCGCCATGCGGTGCATCAGCTCGCGGGGGTTCAGGCCACGCCCGGCGTCGACGTGCATGAGCTGCATCCGGACGGCCGCAGCGGCGGCATTCCCGCAACAGATGGCCAGAGCCGCGAGCAGGAGTGCTACGACGAGCTTGTGCATGTTGATCGGCGTGTCCCTGATGTGCATACAGAGCTTGTTGTAGTACGTGAACTGATGGGTGTGCCCAGTGCGCTAGCCGCTTTTTATAAACAATCGACAAGTTTCTTTTCGTATTCCTCGCTTCAATTCACACTACAAGGTGTAGGAAACTTACGTATGAATGCGTCGTCTAAATCACGAGTAGACCTTGTCGTTAGCAAACTTTCCGTAGGTCGTACCTGGCGAACTGAGTCATGGTGGCGCATTTGTGATGGAAAAATAATAATTTTAGTCATCAACTTGTAATCAAAAGATAGTACTGAAAGAAGAGGGACCTGTTGAAGTTGAACTTCCATTTATATTTATTTATTTATTTTGCAAACACCTGCTCACATCGGGCGGCTGATTTGCCACAAATTCTTAATCTGACATATATATGTAACACCCCAACTTTTGGAGCCAAAAAGAAAAAGAGAAAAGAAAAATAAAAAGGAATAAAAATCACTCCAAATTAAAATTTTTGTCCAACCTCTCACCTTGAAATGAATTTTCAAAATAAAATTCACTAAATAAATTAAACTTAGTTTGAATATGAAAATTTTGAAATATAAAATTAGTGCTCAAGTGTTTGTTCCATTTTTAAATTCCCCTCCTGTTTGTTATATCCTCCTCATGACAATCATGCGACGTCAATCTCGCACATCGTAATCATTGTTCACCTGCACCTAACCAATCTTGTGGTACCATTTAGTCTAGTACCTTCCTTATCACAATCCCGCTTCATCCTTGTATCGCACATCCACACATTCGCTTGCTAGCATTAAATCTAACGATATATCTCTTATGTCGTTTCACTTCAAAATCCAATAACCTCCTTCTATCACGAGCTTAACTCCAAACCTAGCTTTGATCAATCATCGCTCAATCAAACTTATGTGCCGCCAAACCATCGTCTAGCTCCATTTGGTTCATTTATCTGCTTTTATAAATATGCTCTTTTATTGGCTCTTATTGGAGTTATTAATTCGTTGTTATTCTAATTGCCAGTTGTCTTTATTTGATCTTAGTGTTTTATCTGCAGTCGTGCATTCATATCATACATGCTCACGTACACGTAACAATCATCATGCGTCTGACGCATGACAACCAACTTAATCAATAATAACTTAGTTTTAGTAATTAATCAATCTAGTAAGAAATTAATAGCTAAGTCATCATTAGTTAACGATATAAGGTATAGGAGCCCTAAGCTGACACACCTCATACTTCGTACACATATTGCATGAACCTTTATATAGGTTACTACCTATATGAAGGCTAGTGCCATGAATGTACGAAGAACGCGTACACACGCTGTCCCCGTCACTTCATGCATTCATGTTCTTCTCTTCGTGTTTAGCATCTATCATTACACCAAAAGCCATAGAGTACGATGCATCACCCCTAATGGCCTTTTTAAGGTAACAAAACATTGTTAAAGTAAAACTGGATGCGTCATCCGTGTTTTGAGTCTTTTGTTCTTCATTTGCTTTCTATCGGTTTTGTTGGAGTTAATTGGATCTTATCCGGCTCTTTTTGCTCTTTGTTTCCTTTTGCGGTAGTTTATTTATACGTAGTGTTTTATGCGCTAGATTACACGAGAATCGAGGAAGAACCAGAAGAATCCAAGTACTCGTCGAGAAATCTCTGGTCAAGACCCGTCGAAAGATACGAGCTTCAAGGAAGGACTCGAAGGCATCAACTTCGACAGAAAAGACTAAATGCCCATAACTTAAAGATTAGAAAAGCGATTATCAGGCAAGCCCTAACTCCCTTTGATCATGTTGATCCCATGATTGCAAAATAATCCTATCTAGAGCCTGATTTTAAATAAACATGCATGGTATTTAAAGGTGATTTAAATGCCAGGAAGACCCAAGCAATACTTGACTGCCTTGCCTTGATCTTGATTATCCTGATTCCTTTTTAACCCTAGGAACCAACATCATTAAAATTACTTAATGATATGTTGGATTGCTTTGCCGCTTAGGATTTTCACCATGTGTTTAATTAATCTTGCTCACATGCTTTTGTGTTAAAATGCGTGAGTCTTGGTGGTGTGTGTAAATGTGAAAATGGGTGGGTTTGGTGATAAAGTGCAACCCATAGTGGGGGATGTTTTGACGGGACCAGGCGAGGTAGTCCTCAGTAGGGAGGCTATCTCTGGGACTCCTTTCCTCGTGAGGATTGGCTATTGAAGATGCCTGGTTCGGTCGTATAAGGACCGGTTCTTGTGCCGCCTTGCCTAGCACCATACGCGCAGCCACAAGCTATGAATGGGCATGGGATTGGAACCACACCCTACTAGTACTCACCCGGTACCCTCCGGAGGCAGGAGATTGCAACGGAATCCCAGGAGAAGACTCGTTCGTTGGTGGGTGTTCGAGATCCGGCATTTGTGAATCTGGCTATATTATTGATTGTGAAGCCCCTGGTGATGTCCGTGGGGGATGCCGTGGTGGTACCAAGTAGGTACGGGACCTTTAGTAGGACAGTCCAAACCGGGACCCCAGGGAGGACTGGACTACCTTGTGGGGAAAGTTGTGCACCCTCGGCCGAGGTTAAGAATCTATCCGGATAGCCGTGTTCCACGGTATTGGACAACGCGAAAGCAATGGCCACACTATGATTAGACTTCCTGTGTGAGTTATCCTTGGCGTGTTTTTGGAATACACCGGCGTGGAGCCGTGCGCTGGTTTCCGGCCAGCATTAAAAGTGAGGAACTGGCGGGATTGAACCATTATCTCCCCCAGGGCCGACCAACCCCACTATATGATAACAATCTTGACTGTAGTTTGCGAACTGTTTTGATTTCAAAAACAACCCTTGCATAAAGTTGGCTTTCCGCCGATATGATAAACCTCAACCTCATCCTTGATAAACCCTTGCATATGTTTTCCCCCTTGTGTTAGGGTTTGCTGAGTACCTTATGTACTCACGCGTTTGCGCCTGTTGTTTTTAGTGAAGTGAAGGCTTCGTAGGAAGCGGCGACGTGTTGGTTTTCTGTTCTGCTTCTCAAGTCTGCCTGTGGCTTGGGTCGTGCTTTCCGCTGCCTATGTGTGATTGCTTCGCCTTTAGTTGACGGAAGGACTTGGATACTTCTGCATCCTTGTCGTACCGCCACTAAAGGTTCAATATATCAGGTACTATACCTATTTACCTATTCGAAGTATGCTTTTGATTACCATATCTGTGTTCCTGTGCGTATCAGCTACTGATCCAGGGACTGATACATAATGCGCAGAGTACTCCAGAGATGGGGTACGACAATATACGTACATCAAATTGTTATTTAACATATTGATTATACAAGTGACAACTAATGCTGCAGCACACTGCTGTGCGAAGATGCCTAGCGCTGAGAGTAGGATGTGGTCTTGTGTTGGGCAATGTTTCTCTAGACGCTAGACGAAAACTGACGTTGGGCTAGCGACTAGCGTTTAGACAGACTAGACGACGTCTAGACGCATTAGACGTATTATACTTTTATACACTATAGTAGCTTTATTTTTCAAGAAAAATTCAAATATATAGCATTGAAATGACAAATATTAAATTTAGACAGAGTTATGGCTTACTAGTTTTTAATTCTCACAAGTTACAAACATAATAGGCATGCTAAAATTTAAATAAATAGCCAATTCATAATAAATTAATTAAATGTGTTGGTTAACCATTAATATCTTCCATTTGCTCCTTCTCATAATCCATATGGATCACGTCTTGTTGGTCTAGACGATCGTGGCTGTCTAAACATGTCTAGCGTGTGTTTAGAGGGTACGTCTACACGGTCAAAGATCGTCTAGACGGTCTTAGACGTATTTTGTGTCTAGAGTGGTGACTAGGGCCTAGACTCAACATTAACCTCAAGTCTTGCATCTAGATGAATTAGACGTGCGTCTAGAAAAACAGTGGTGTTGGATTATAATTCTGCCATAAGTTAATAAAGCTCTCGTGACTTGCCTTAAGAAAAACTATTGATTTGATTGTGGAATCGACCCTAAAGTCAATGGGTTGTTACATTAGTTGGAGTAGCTCATAAAAACCGCTATCATTAGTTGGACACCATATTAAGGGTGTCACATAAATTCAGCTTGCCTTCAACTTTTAATTTTAGTGTTAAGCCAAAGCACGTAAACCACTTCTCCTATTTTTCCATGGCTGGTGGCGTCGGCGTGGATGAGCTGCATCCGAACCGCTGTACGGTGGCGGCGTTCTCGCAACAGATGGCGAGCTCCGGGAGCAGGAAGATCAGTGTAGCTCTTGCATTTTGATTATTTTGTTACTGATGTGAATGCACAACGCTCGTACTTCAGCTAATTTAGCTTTTAACTAACGTGTGTTATATATAACAAATATTTTTTTGCAACTGATAACAAATATATTAACTCTTGGAAAAACTGATAGTATTTTACTAGACTTCTATGAAAAGTGTTAATGTTGGAGATATCAAATCATGTAATATATGTTTATTTATGCTTATTGTTTTGGTTCCATAAATATCGATACTAATCAATATAAATATATTTTCAGTTAGTAATTGGGAGGGGGAGAGAGAGAGAGAGAGAGAGACGAAAGTGAAATATAAATATCCAGCATTGCATGGCTCTAGATCTATTAATTAATAGTGACGAGTCATTGCACTTCCTGCACACAATTACAAAGGATTTTTACGTAACGATAGCAGTGAGACACAGTCTATGGCGCGTCGTCCCAGTTGCTGCATGATCATAATGGAATTAATTGCCTCCTTGACTAAGAGTGGAATATGTTGAGATGATCGTTACATGCCAGGTTGAAGGAGTCAATGGTCCTTTCACCCCCGCCGGTCAGTTCAAATAACTCTTCCTTTGGCTAGCAATAGCGATGTAACCCCATTTGTGCGTGTCCTGCCATTTTATTCCTGTCTTCTTCCAACCGTGGCTTCCTGCCTGTTTTACTTCTTTTTTTTAGATAAAGGAAGCTTTTATTTCAAGATGAAATAATGTTTCGACCTCTGCACAACGAAAGTACATCTAGCTATTACATTACATAACACCAAGGTGAGCTGGCTTCACATGGCCTTAAACACCTAACAGAAAAGGAAAAAAAAAAGATACCACATCTAACTCAACACCTCAACTATTTATGTCCCAAGCTCGCTATTGTTGCAGTCAAATTTTCACAACTTCATCTTCCAAAGTAAGAAGGTTGGAAAAACTGTCGCTGCCTAAACAAAACTCGAGCTTCTACATCCGAACTCCGTCCAGCAAGTTTATGCGGAGATTGGCACCTCCCCGCGCACAGGCGCGGCGCTTTCGCTGCACAAAGAATGTAATCTTGTGTGCAAGGATATCACTCAAATTGTGTGCTTTCGCTGCACCTTCTTCAATTGATGACATCATGCAAACTTGAAACACCGTTGCTGACATTCACGTGCCACCAAAGCACTAGAGCTGGAACCATGACATGGTAACGTCATCTCAGCCAAGTTGGCGACAATCATGCCCAAAACCGCGAGCAGGAAGGCTACTAGCTTGCGCATCTCGATCGGCTTATCCCTGATGATGTGCATCGAGCACTAGATGCCTATTGCACTAGAGATGTGGTTACGCTAATGAGCTTAACTAATGCGTCTGCACTAGCCCAGTAGTAGCCCCTATATATATATAAACCATCGAGGTTGAAGACATTGCTGGGTTACATCAACTGCATATACCTTTTTTTTTCTTTGAGATTCATCGTTCCAATCAACATTATGAGGTGTAGGTAAGTTACATATGTGTGCATCTGAAATCACCGAGAACCGGTCGTCAACAACTTTCAATAGGTCGTGCCTCAGGAACTCAATCATACTGGCGCGCACACTTATCTGATCATTTTCGACAAACATAATGAACCAGGGCAGACCTTTGGGCCGGAAAATATAATATTTTGTTATCAACTTGCAAACAAATAATAGTACCGAGGGAAGATGGGTGCGAGGCTGGTGCTAGGGAAGATGAACATCCTTTGCTTTTTGTTGTGAAGCATTATATTTATAGGCTGACTTCAGTTATAGTATAGATGCCATCGCTGTTCGTTGCTGGAAGCATAATTATTTGGGCATCATTTTTCTTCTCTGAAGGGTATAACACTTAAGATTCAGCTTTCCACGAACTTTCCATTTTCGGTTCTTTTAAATTTGAACATAAGTTGGCTAGTTGGTGACCTTATTGGCTGGTGTGTCCTAAATGGCCAGAGACTACGGGAGGGGGTTAAATCGTCATAGGTCATGCTAGGGCAAGCACTCAAATCACTCCTCTTGTTTCCTTCCCCTCACGACCATGCCAGCATCGCAGTTGAGACAAATCGAAAGATGACAACCACAAATCACTTTCACACATGTAACATATCAATGATGAATTCCTTGGCTACACTTAATCATAGTAGTTGTTACCACATAAAAATTCCTTGGCTACACTTAATCACTTTCACAACCGAAGTTTTTAGTATATATGATCATAAATCGTCATCTATGTCCTTTTTAAAAAAAATAAAATTTGAACCACTATGTCAAATGTGATGAGGTAAACTGAAGAAGACACATGTTGAATATATTTTGATACGAGGTATCCTTAGCAAGACATATGTCAACTCAGTAGCAAGGTAGTTGTATTTTTTCTTGTGGGGTGGATATAGTAAGTTCATGACTCGTAAGTTGCTACTAAAAACTTCGGTTGAAGTTGACTAGAAACTTCTATGGACATCGAAGAAACAACTAACTATCATGTGTAAACTTAATAAGATGTTAAAGAAAGGAGATAACCTAATGTGGGAGAAAGATATAATGACTCACAACGTCATGATACAGACAACTTTTTGGTTCAATTTAGACGGTTTCATTGGATACGATGTAAGATTATGTTTGATGTCAACCTAAGAGAAGGTTGATGGACAATTTCCAACTTCTCTTGTATTAATAATGTATGCTTTGTTGTATGACACACAGCGATGCAAATGGAATCAGAAAAGAACACCGGATCTAACACTTATGATCTAAAAAGTTACATACTAAATGGACAAGCACATGACCGTTAGCTTTGCTTGAACATTTTGGAGCTCATAGAGTTGCCCGGATGTGATTGGCTATATATCAATTGCACCATAGAAAGCATCAAAATGGCAGACCAACTTAGTAGCCACAAATTGGATGTACCTCTGTTGGTTTAGATTCCTTGTGACACTATGTGTGTGTGTATACATTCATAGGGTTTAGATTCCTATATATACTGTGTTTAGTAAAAACAATAACGTATTGGCCTTCGACATCGAGAAAAGCGAGTTGGGCCGACCAACATGCTCGGGTGATAGAGATGATCACCATCTCTTCATGCATAGTCACGACAGTCTTTTTTTGCTGAACAACTCGTTTGTCGCAAAGGCAAACATACATAAGGGTGATGCCATTCAGGGTATAAGGAATTACAATGCGTATGTACAAATTTGTGTTGGAGTATAAGTGAATTACCGACCTTTTCCTATCAACTTAAGTTTTGGGTGAATTGGTCGGTGCATGCTACTTAATAGTTCAGAGGAAAAGCGATAAAATAGTTTCTTACCAAACAAAGTGAACGAATACCATCTTGACAAACTCAAACTCTGCAACTCTGAAAATATTTGATTGTGCCAGGGGAAACATGGAATCAAACATTCCTTTATTCTTATGTACATATATATTGATGTTTGTGTGTATATGAAATTGAACAGAAAAAACTGGAAATGCGATTAAGCACAACATGAACGGCACTGCGCAATCCGTACACTGGGGCAGGATGAAACAAGTCTAAACCCTGTCGCAGTGAGCAGGGACGAAGGACAACTTATTACCGGCCAGGTCGTAGAGTACGTGCATGTTCTGCTGCTGGTAGTTGCCTAGTATGGTCATGTCGTCCTGGCCTTCAGCTTCGAATATAGCTAGGCAGATGTTGCTGCGACCGGCCTCTTCGAACTCAAAGATGTAGTTCTCCCGGGGCAGGTCCAGCGTCGCGCCTTCGAAGTGCAGCGCCAGCTTCGGCACGTCCGGCTTCGCCCCCGGCGGCACCCCGAAGCAGAGAATCGTATCATCGTTCGTCACGGGCAGCTCCTTCAACTGGGAGACAAACGCGTCGCGCAGGTGCCGGTAGATTTTCGTGGGCAGCCCCGTGAATGCGGTGCCGGAGTCGATGATCGTCCCGCCCGTCCCGTTCTTGGTGAACGCGAACGCGGACTCCGGCACGGGCAGCCTCCACGACCCGACGGTGATGCCCTTCAACGAGAGGTAGTAGAAAGTCGGGGACTGATCAGCAGGGTTCTGGATGAGCGGGGTAGTCTGGATGGCCCCACGGGCGCCGCTGTGGAGGTTCGCCGGCAGGCCGAGCAGGACGGTGCTGGGTGCTGATCCCGTAACCGGAGTGAAGCAGTAGGAGAAGTTGTCCACCTTGAGCTGCGACGGCAGAGACAGTGCGCCACGGCCGAAGCCGGCGATGCCCGTCATGTTAGAGATGACATTAAAAACTCCTTGGTTGAAGAAGCCGCAGCCGAAGGCCAGGTTGGGCACGGCCACGGCGCCGGCGAAGGTGAATGTGTCTGAGAGCAGCAGGCCCGTCGTCACCGATCTGTCGCCGTAGGAGTAAGTGTAGACGCAGGTCTGGTTGCCCCACCCACCCCTCTCGGTGCCGCACGACGACAACGGCAGGTCCTGGCACGCGGAGGAGCTGCAGGAGAACACGCCGAACGAGGAGGAGAGGGACGGGTCGAAGTAAGGCAGCGCCTGGTCGAAGCAGGCGGGGCACGGCACGCACTGCGTCCAGGTGAGGTCGCTGCCCGTGTCGACCACCAGCTGCACGGGCTGCGGCGGCGTGCCCACGGCGAAGCGCGCCAGGTACTCCGCGTAAGGGACGTCCGTATCGGTGTCCCGCGCTGGGGTCACCGGGGCGCTCGCCTTGCCGCCGGACCGTAGCCGTGCGGCGCGGGCCTTGCTGCGCAGCGCCATGCGGTGCAGCAGCTCGCGGCGGGTGAAGCCGCGGCCGGCATCGGTGTGGGTGAGCTGCATCCGGACGGTGGACGCGGTAGCGCAGCTGCATAAAATGGCCAGCGCTATGAGTTGGACGGTTAGCTTCTGCATTTTGATCAGTTGGTTGATGTACATCCGAGGATGTAATGATATGTTAGCAGGATCTTAGCAATATATAGAGAACCGGAGGTTCTTTGCTTCTTGATTACATCAACTATATATATGTATCCTTTTGCTTCTTGGCCGAGTATCCATTCTGGCGCAGCATAATCAAAATGCGCGGACAAAATTATTTATTGGTAGCTGTCATCTTACAAACCAAAATAGTAACACAAGCACAAGAGGGCTGGCTGGACAGCTTGAAGCAGGGAAAACTTCCTCTTCTATTTGTTGCGAAAAACTCCATGAACGGGTCGTTTGACAATGCATGAGAGGTTGACCTGAAATAAAGTAAACACCCACTCGTAAGCAAAAATTATTTCCATATATACATTCAACTTCTCATTTCTTTTAACTTGCTCCCATGACCTATTTAGAGGTAAGCCTTTTTGGCAAACCATCATAGCTAGTCATTATACATATTCATTTTTCCTCTAACAAAGCTTTGACCGTGTTTTGCATCATTATGGCCAGTAGAAAAGAAAGCCACGCAAACGTTACAACGTGGAGGGAGATCAGTGCATCAGTAATTCTATATGAACAATTTGCACATTGCAATCAAAGAAAATTCAAAACAGAAAAGGCAGTATGCCAACTTAATAGTAGTAGGTGATATGTAACATTATAGAATGTTTAATCCAAGCCCTGTTCCATCAATATGATGCATGGTTTGGTGTAATATTACAGCTTATACAGAAAGACATTAGTGGCATTCAAATTTAGTTACTTACCGGTGGCAGAAAAAATCCTCCATTGTGAGATATATAAATTTGCTTTGGTTTTCCTCCATTGGGATATACTGCAGCCGCGAGCATCACGGATCCATGTGCATGCTGCAACGGTGGAGCTTCGGAAAGGCTAAAACGAGTTAGCACACAAGAGTGTTTCCTGTTTTGAATCATTTTGGTAGAACAATAAGGCCTTTCTAATGGTCCATGTGGGTTGAATACTGGTAGAAGAATTTTTCCTGTTTTCAGTGATGGTTGCAAGAATTGTTTTTAGCATAAGAGCAACCGAATTATTAGAAGGGAAAAAAACGTGCATTTTGGGAGCACCATTTTCGATAGGAGAACACTACAGGAATTTTCATATAATTGGTTGGTTCCCTTGAATTGCTCATAGGAACGTCTAGATGTTACTGATTTATTTATATGATACTTTTTATTCTTATCAATGCAAGAAGGTATACAATTGAATTATCATAAGGACTAGAACTCCGAGCTCTGAAATGGTTCGCTATAATTTGAAGCTATAAATTCCTCAATAATTTCTGGTTCCTTTGAGATGCTGAATATATACGCATGCTCTTGCATGCTAATTTAAATTTATTCATTTTTTACTATTTGAAAAGAAATATAAAATAAAATACAGGACTCCATTAACGTGTTACAGGTTTGAGACATCAAAGTTGTATGAATATTACTCAAATAATTGTGTGGCCACTAACATACACCACTTTATTCCTAAATGACTTGTGTTTATGTCACTCATAGTTGTACGTGACACGGGAGCAGGACGGCGCGAGCGAGCGAGGTTAATTAAACCCTGTCGCAGTGAGCCGGGACGAATGATAACTTGTTACCGTCCAGATCGTAGAGTATGTGCATGTTCTGCTGTTGATAGTTGCCGATGACGGTCATGTTCTGAATCAGCTCCCCGCCGTCACCAATCACAATGCAAATGGCCCTGCGACCCTTCTCCTCATAGTCAAGCACGTAGTTCTCCCGCGGCAGGTCCAGCGTCGCGCCCTCGAAGTGAAACATCAGCTTCGGCACGCGTGGCTTCGCCCCCTTGGGCACCACGAAGCAGAGCAGCTCGCCACCGTCCGTCGTCCGCAGCTTCAGCTGGGAGACAAACGTGTCGCGGAGCAGACGGTAAATATGCGTCGGCAGCGTCGTGATGGAGGTGCCGGAGTCGATTAAAGCCCCTCCCGTCCCGTTCTTCGTCAACGCGAACGTGGACTCCGGCACCGGCAGCCTGGTCGACCCGACGGTGATGCCCTTCAGCGACAGGTAGTAGTAAGTCGGGTTGGCATGGTTATGAATGAACGGAGTGGTCTTGACGACGGCGCTATGCCCATGGGCGCTGCTCCTGTAGAGGTTTGCCGGTAGGCCGAGAAGGACGGGGCTGGGTTTCGATCCCGTCAGGGAGGTGAAGCAGTAGGAGAAGTTGTCGACCTTGAGCTGCGACGGCAGAGACAACGGGCCGCGCCCGAAGCCGGCGAGGCCGGTGCCGGTTGCATCGGACCTGAAAATTCCGGTGTTGAAGATACCGCAGCCGAAGGTCACGCGACTCACGCCGTGCCCGGTTGCGTGGGCGGCGGCGCCGGCGAACGTGAACTTGTCTACTCCGAGGAATCCTGTAGTGACAGACTTGTCGCCGTACGAGTAGGTGTAGACGCAACTCTGGTTGCCCCAGAGTGAGTTCTGGGTGCCGCACGAGGAAAACTGCAGGCCCTGGCACGCGGGGGAGCCGCAACGGAGCGGAGAGAACGTGGAGGAGCGGGACGGGTGGAAGTAAGGCAGCTCCTGTTGGAAGCAGGAGGGGCACGGCTGGCACTGCGTCCAGATGAGATCGCTGCCGGTGTTCAGCTCCAGCTCCACTGGCTGCGGCGGCGTGCCAACGGCAAGCTTCACCCGGTACTCGCCCTTGCCTGGCACCACCTGGGCGCTCGCTGATGAGCCAGAGCGGTAGAACCGCGCGGCGCGGGCCTTGCTGTGCAGCGCCATGCGCTGCAGCAGCTCGCGCCGGGTCAGGCTGCGGCCGGCGTCGGCGCGGGTGAGCTGCATCCGGACTGGCGCGGTGGCATCGCTGCAGGAGATGGCCAGCAGCGCCGCGAGCAGGGCGAGCAGGAGGGCTGGCTTGTGCAATTCTGCCATTTTGATGAGCTTTGGTTGGTTTGCTTTGTTGCAAAGCTAGCAACCTGCTTAACTGATGCATGTGTTTATTTTCCCTTTGTGCCAGCCATATATATAGAAATCGAGGGTGTTTACTGTTTTGTTGTTGCACCAGATGTATGCTGTGAAAGAATGTTTGAACTCGTGCCCTTTCGACCGCCCGTTGATTGAAAAAAGGGTCGTACATATTATCAGACCCAGCAAAAAAGAAACCCTTGTATTAATTATTATTCTAGTCACAATTTGAGTGCGTGCTCAGGTAACTAAAGCATGCATGCATGCTCCTCGGTCATAAATCACGCACCAGTACACCTGTCTAAATCCGCGGCTGTGTATCTTCTCAACGGAAAACCGCCTAGCTCCGGCGGTGCATGATGGAGCTTGACCGGCTGATCGACCTTTTTGTTGAAAAGTACCATAAATAATTGTCTAGATGCAAAAAGAGATGAACAACAGAGAAAAACCAGGCCAGGAAATTTCACTCTCTGATTAACCCCCAGAAGCAAATGCACATCGATCGGTCCTAGCTACAAGCCTACAAGTGTAAAAACACAGTCACGACGTTGTTTTTGACAGGGGCGTTATTTGACCTGGAGACTTCTCTCACGTCAGTAGAATACCTGGACCTGGCTGCGTGTGCACTGAATTCTCTTTCCATGGTTGAAGCGCACTTCTGGCTGCCGTGTGGAAGCTAAGGATGTCGCGTGATCTTTTGGAAGGTGATCAGGTCAAGGATGCTGATGCTTCCACGAATGTACTGCAGGACTGCAGGGACAGAGAACTGAGAGAAGGGCACGACGGCAGGTTTGGAGAGAGAGAAGGGAAGAAGAAACATGGGATTTCCCTGGTATGCCGTGGTGGATACATGTCCATTTCACTAACCCACCCATAGTTGATGTTTCTTTCTCACAAATTCACTAATTCTTGATTGATCGCATGTCAACTAGGCCAACTAGCCGTGCATTTGCGTGGCTAGGCTTATTATACTATTTAAAATATTTTTTAATATTGAATAAGTTTAACATAGTTTATTACTTTTAACATAGTTTTGTCATTTTTGATACTCTACATTTATACAACAGTAGAAATAGATTGGAGAATTCTCAACATCCCTCAATTTGAGTGTGAGATGAGTCATTATTTATTTGTCTTAGATTGTGTCTTAGCTAACCCATTGTACTTGATTCTTTATTAGAAGCAAGGTCGGTTCAAATGTACCATGCTAAACAACTAACATATATCATGGTAGGAAAAAAGAACGTGTCTGCTACAAATAAATCTTTTGAAGAAAATGTGTCATGCTAAATAATAGAATGTACCAGCTATACATATGGTGGTGTGTATTTTATAATGGTGTATTTAGAAATAGGAATTAGGTGTATTTTTTGCTATTTTATTATTTCAAATTTAGTTATTTTTGAACTCATATATCATAATGGTATGGTGGGTAAATTAGAAACATAAGTTAGGAGTATTTTTGGCTATTTTTTATTATTTCAAATTTTTTGCCTCATAATGGCATGGTGGGTAATTTAGAAATAGACGTGAGGGATATTTTTGGCTGTTTTTATTATTTCGAAATTAGCTAATTTTTGACTCATAATGGCATGGTGGGTAATTTAGAAATAGGTGCGAGAGGTATTTTGGCTATTTTTTATTATTCCGAATTTAGCTATTTTATAAATAATTATAGAGGGTTTTATGACTAATTGTTTTATAATGGCAGTGGTGGGTAATTTTTTTTTATTTTCTTAGGTTAACGTGGGAATTTCTAACATTTTAGAGCAAACATGGTGACTCCTTTTCTTAATCAATTATCTACTCTTTCTTTATAAGTGCAACCAACTACAAGCTATTAACTCTTATTTCTCTCGACTCTCATGCAGCCACATCATCTTTTTTGTTTCCACCGTTAGATCATGACCTTTGGATTGCATCTAGCCGTTGGTTCAAGCTCACTCATCCCCGCCTCAAGCGGCAACCCAACAGACAATTCCATGGGATTAATGACCATTTGCTCCCATTCTTAACTTATTACTACAATAGTACCGGCAACGTTAGCAAGCCGAGCCATCACAAACCGTCTTGCCAATTGATCCTTCTTAATTGCCACACATTTATGCAGAAAACTGCCACCACTATCGGAAAACTAATAACATTCATTTCCTTTTGCAATTCCTCTCCCATCAGAGTCTCATCATGAGTCACCTTTAAAATGTGATCAGTGTGGCGAGCATAGCGAGAGAATACTATTAGGCAAATGCTGGATATAAGCTAGAGGCCATCGGCTCCATCCAAACAATGCAACACTGAGCATCGCCCAATACCTCAACCTACCCAATGGAACTCGCCTCCGGCCCTGCACTCAATAGATGTCCGCCTCTGTTTTTATTTGATTATTCTTTTGTTTTTTCTGCAGTCTTAACTTACTCTGATGGGATTTCATCTCTCCTCTAACTGCCCTGTTTTCAGTGGACAATCAAGTAGTCCAAATCCTTCTCTGTTTAGCTGTCGTGTGCAAGCAACACACTTTAGAGTGGTCATTTTTCAATGAGCATTGTTTGCTGAATTCAATGGTTGCTGAGATTTTACCTACTAAAATTCCTTTCTGTTCGAGGCTCATTGTTAACCTTCTTATCTTACAATGTCAAGAGAGAAGACTATTAACACTGCTGATACTATTTCCGAGAGTTTGCTGTCCGCAGTTCAAGAATGCTTACTTGAGTGTATAATTGAGTGATACATATAATTTATTTACAATACTTTGTTTTGTTACATTATCACATTTTTGCAAATAACTATATTCGCACTGTACTTTCTCCAGCTTCACCTTTAAAAAAAAAAAGATATTGTGTCCATGCCTCCGTGCCATCTGAGGTCTCAGCCCTTGAGCTGAGTTAGTTGAAGTAACATACTAATCTCTGCTCCTTTCTATTTCTAATTTATTTTCTTCATCTCTTGATCGATCCAAATTGCTACCTGTAGGTACGTATGTTTGATCAGCGCTGGGAGCTTCAGGACCTTTAGATGCTGATGCTTCAAATTTTTCAACCAATACAGGTACCAAAAACCTACATCTCAATTATATAGTATTTCCGATTAATATTGATGGTCAGTAGTTCCTTCATCTCAGCTGTATATAATCATCTCCATGATTACACTTAAGCATCTTGGAGTTTATTGTATGATCCATGTTGATTATGCTTTACATCTGTTTGTTGACTAATTCCTGTTGTGACCAGGCATTCCCGCAAGCTAGAATCAAACATCTGTGTGTTCACTTCCTCCACTGACGAGGCAAGCAAGCATCAACTGAAGATTGGTGAATGTAGCATCTAATTAAGAGTTTATCCTCCAAATCTCAATGCAAATCTGATGGGTGCATGTCTTACTTGCACAGATTGCACGAATTAATTTTATTGCACCAAATATTTCTCCGATATATGTACCCCTTCTTACGATACTTGCTTATCCTCATCAATAAACCGAGCATCAACAACCTGGAAATAGGTTCTCGGTGCAAATTACGATATGTGCTTCCCAGCTACATCCAGGTCGTCTTCTACGAACATGACTCCATGACGAATACATAAAAAAATTATCTCAAGTACTTATTTACATTTCTACTTTATTTACATGAGAATCTTATTGTATGAAGAATAAAAATAATAACCACATTTTTATTGCACTGATGAAAGGTCTAAAATCAGTACATTAACTATTGGTACAATGTACATCTAATTTCCTTAGTCTCCCAATTTTCCAGTATATATAATAGATTGTACAAGCACAAATCTGATTATAACAGGAGATGCAAACTCAGCCAGGCCCACTGGCATATTGATAGTGATGAATTGGTTGTGAAATTAGCCCAAGCCTATAGGATGCCTCGTTCACGCGCCTTGAGCGCAGCAGCCAAAGAGTCTGTACTCAAAAAAAAAAAAAAGCAGCCAAAGAGTCGGTGTTGTCGAGAACGATTTTACATTCGAATGTTCATGCTGCACTTATTAGGACTTCCCCTACCCTATGTAGCTCCGTCGGCAACCGGCTGTGGTGGCGGCGGCTGGCGGCGGAGCCGAACAACCGGCATCCGCTCGCATTCCCCTCTTTTCCTCCTCGTTTTTTCTTCCTCATCTGAAGAAATCCACGCTGCCGCTCCTCCATCCTGCCCCATACCCCGTCCCATCTGCCTTGCCGTCGCAAAAGGCCTGTTGCTGTATGTGTGGCCGACGGTTGCGAGGAAGATGACAGCGGAGTCCTTTTCGGGACGAGCTGGACAGTCGACTCTGACGAGCGGAGAGACGGCAGTAGGGGGCCATCCCCTACTCCGGATCGACATGATGATTGTGCGGGATTTCGCGACGTCGATTGCCATGGCCGGGGGACTCCCACTCGCTGCAGGCGCAGTTTGGGGCCTGGCCGGTGTCAGCGTGACGCGATGAAGCCGACACTCTGCCGTGGATCCCATACTCAACTCAAGATCGATGTTGAAGATGGTCATGATGGGTTCTCCGATGTTGGCCTGATCTGAGCAGTGGTAGGCAGATCGGTACCTTGGCCTTTGTGGTTGCGTCAAGAAGGCGTGGCCATCACCATTAGGCTGGCAACCGACATGCTAACTGTTGTGCTCGTGCTGACTGGTGTTTTGACAAATGGAAGGGCCATCATCAAGCAGGTTGCATGTAAGTTTTAGATTTGACCGTGCTCCATTACTCCTAGATGTTGCTCCAAGTATGAATGGCACGTTTTGTGCTTATGTTCATTAGTGATGTCTACATGGGTTGAAGACTCAATGCAATTCCCTCCTGATCAGTTATAGGCATCTTGAGGTATGCTGACTGAAATCATCAGTGGGGAGGTGCCGAGGTGGGGCTGTCGTGATTCTTGACAAGATAGAATGCTACAGCGGTGGAAGTTGTTATGTGGTGATCAATTGTCTGTGAGATTCTTACTGCTGATGTGGTTCAACAAGTTTGGCTCTAGCTTTGATTCATCTTGAGGACGACTGAAACACCATTTAGGATTATTTTTTCTTTTGCATTGAAGTGGCTTCTTCGTGTTCAGATGCATGGCCAGATTCAGAGATGATCTTGTTGAAAACTTGTCGGTCTTCTTTCTTTCTCCTGCAGCTATTGACAATTTTGGTACTGGTGTCTTTGGCTATTAAAGTGGCACTTCTTGGCACGGACATGGCAGTGCTCGATATAAGCTATCGGGCTGGATCGATCCAAGCATGATCTATTTATATGCCGGTGAATGCTGTTGCAGCTTCTCGTGGTGTGTCAGTATCGATCAATACTGGCTAAATGGATTGCATGGAGAAGGTTGAGCTTTGATGGTATCAACTCAGGGCGGTTGCCTTGGAAGTGACGGGTGGTCACAATAGCTTAGCGATGAGCAGGATGAGAAGATGGTGTCCAATTTACAGCACAACGTCAATTGATACCTTGGGTATGACAGTGTTCGAGGATATGGTGATTTTTTTTATGCCTCTACTGGAACGTGCCCAGGTGAAGGACGATATGATGGTGGCAACGTGACGCCTCTTTCTCTATGGTGAAGGTGACTATTCAACCATGGAGAGGTAGTTTCTTTGGTTGTTCGGTGGTTGTTTAGTTGTAGGAGAGCCTGTTTTTCTTTTATGCTCCTTTATTCCTGGTCTGCGCGTTTTTTTGGAATGGAGCTTCTTTGTTATTTGTAATCCTTTTGGCTATATGCATTTTTTCAATGCAGAGGCCGGAATATCAATTATATTCCCGCTTCTAAAAAATGTAGCTCCGTCCATCTCAGAGCATCGATTGCATTGTGCCGGATTTAAATAGAGCGAGAAGACGAAACAATGATGCACTGAACATGGGCATCTCGTTCGGTTATATGCCACTACTCTTACCTTGATATGTTAAAGTGGTCCCGATTGAGTTGCCATCTGAAATCACCACTATCCCATGTGTAATTGACATGTGAAATTGGTCTAACATAACCAAGATCTCAAAATTATTTGATGGGTTTGTGAGAAAAGAACCTCAACTATTGATGGGTTTCTGATCTAGCATTAAAGTAGGTAGGTTTGTAATGTTTAGCCCAAAAATTGTCGAGTTTGTGAAATTTACTTGAAAAAAGTAACTATAATTTATTTGAAGTGGCAAAACAATCTACATATACATTCAGCTACATACAACTTGTCATTTTATTTTTAATTTCGAACCTAAAGGTGCTCCCAATACCTTTCATGAGTCTATTTAATCTGACTCGGACAACACAATCAGGAACGGCTCAGACCCGGATGGGCTTTTTGATACGGGCACCATATGGGCAGTGTAACAGGGTAATTTGCATGCATAATAGAGTAGTTAAGGGAAGTGCTTTGAGGGGTGAGCTTTTTTATTTTTGAAAAGCATAGAAGCACATGTATGATAGTTTTGTTTTTGTAATGCAAAAAAAAAAAAAGACGATTGCATATTTTGCGATTACACAATATAACTCATACACTCGTAATATACGCACACTCACTCCTATGAATGCACATACGCAAACCCTATCTTTATGGACGTCTTCGAAGATTGAGTTGGAAAATCCTCAAGATTGACGAAGTCACCACTGACGCCTCGCTGTTGACGGTCACCCGCCTATTGCTAAAAGCACAACTGTCTAATGGCGACCCAGTGATCACGGACTTTGTACATGAAGAGCGACTGTCTAATGGCGATGCCCATAGATCGAGTAGCTAGAGGTTCTTTGTTTGAAGAAGTTGGCAGACATTTATGGCTGCTAGGTCCGCCTGATGGCCTGTGTAACTCATACAATGCCACTGAGTAATAAGTACGAGTCCCCCCCAAAAAAAAAAGACCACGCCGCGCAGTGAGAGGCCGAGCGATGGCGGCACGGCAGGGGGAGAAGCGGGGGCTAGGCACGATTTGGTTGCAGGCAGTGGGGCTGCTTGCAGGTGGGCTTGAGGCGGCAGGGTTGCGTCCGGGCCGGCCAGGCTGGTCGCGTGGCTGCACGTGTATACATTCTCTGTTTGTTTTTTTTTTGTTGCATACCTATGGCCCTGTTTGGATCCATGGGTTAGAGTTAGATTGAGTTAGTTTAGGCCAAACTAACCCTAAAATATCCAAACAGGAGGGTTAGAATAGGGTTAGATGTATCTAACCCACCCAAAAAAACTATCCCACTAAATAGGTGATTATTGGGTTGGATTGATGTGGAGCCCACTAAAAAAAAGGCTACTGCCGCACAGGATCCTCCTCCCACACCGTAACTCTTCGTTCTCCTTCGCACGACCGAAACCAGAGGCGCCGCCGCCCCAATCTCCTTCGATCGAGTGAGCCAGAGGTGACGCCGCCCCCAAATCGACAGCTGCTGGCGCCGATTCGCCAGCAAACGGCGCCACCCCGGCGCCCCAAGCCATCAATCGCAGCCGCCCCCAAGCGCCGCCGCTCCAAGCCCCAAGCGCCGCCGCCCTCAAGTTCTGCCCCCAAGCCCCGCCGTTGACCCGGCGCCCCGATGGACGGAGATGGCTTCGATGTGTGGGGTTCGCAGCCGTCGAGCAATGGCCCCCCACACGACGATCCCGTTCCCGACGCCGGTCTCGACCTCAACGCGCAAGCGCCGGCGGTGGAGGGGTTCCCGGACCTTGATCTGTATGGAGCATTCCTCCAAGGCAGCGACGACGACGAGCTCCTCGCTGGGCGCGGCAGGGGCTCCGGCCTCCCTCCCTATCGAGCACCGCATGCTGGGTCCGGCGACGGAAGGGCGCCACCCTACGCTCGGCAGCTGTTTGGCGGCTCGTCCTCGGCGGCAGCCGGTCGCGGAGGAGGAAACCGTGGGGTCTTCCCTGGAGGGTCGTCATCGGCGTCAGGCGGCGGCGTTCGGCTGCACCCGAGCTCGGCCATCCCTCCATCGAGGGCACCGACGGCACGTAGGAGTGCCGGCCGTGGGGGTGGCAGCCGAGGGGGTGGTAGCCGTGGGGGTGGCAGCGGACAACGCGTACCGCGATCCCGCGCACCGAGGGCACCGAGCAGTGCTGGCCGTGGACACGCATCCGGCGCCGGCATTCCCTTCGACAATGTTGACGAAGAATTGGAGGATGAGGTCGAGGAGTTAGCGAGCTCAGGAGGTGTCCCGGTGAGCCAATCCAATCGAGCCCACTGGAATGATATTAATAATGCATGCTTGTTGAAATTGTGCATAGAGCAACGTTCAGCAGGAACATATAATGGCGCACAAATGACTAGTGAAGGGTACCAAGCCATTATCGACGGCCTACTTGCATAGTACTTTGGTAGAGACATATGGGTTGAAGTCCACTAGAAAAATGTCATCTGTAGAGGCTCTAGCTATGTTTTTATGGATTGTTGGTGGAAAACAGTCAGTTAGACAGGCTGACAACCGTTTTAGGAGGTCTACAGAGACAATAAGCAGGAAATTTACCAGAGTTTTGAGATGTGTCCTTAGATTAGCACATGACATAATTGTACCCCAGGATCTAACATTTTCAGAGGTGCACCCAACCTTAGAAAATCCAGCATTCTACCCACACTTCAACGACTGCGTAGGGGCCATTGATGGGACACATGTGAAGGTTGTGGTGGATAAGAGTAAGAGGATTCCATATTTGAACAGGCACAATGAAACCAGTCAAAATGTGCTTGCTGTTTGTGATTTTGATATGAGATTTACCTTTGTGTTGTCGGGATGGCCTGGTTCTGCATATGACATGAGAGTTTTCAAAGATGTTGTGAGTACTTATCAGAACAAATTTCCCCATCCACCACCAGGTTTGCTACTTGAGTTTTCTTATAACAATTTTTATCGAATACCACTTGTTTATCTAATTCTCATTGTGTTCCTGCATTTCATAATATATAGGGAAGTACTATGCGGTTGATGCGGGGTACCCAAACCGGCCGGGGTACCTTTCACCATATAGACGTACAAGGTACCATGTGGAGCAATGGCACAGTGGACCGCCGCCAAACGGTATGAAGGAAACCTTCAACCATGCACATGCCAAAGTTAGGAATGTCATTGGGCGATCTTTTGGAGTATTGAAGATGAAATTTCAGATTCTGTTGAACATGCCAAGTTTTCCGGTGGACAAGCAAACTAGAATTATTGTAGCTTGTATGGCTCTTCATAATTTCATTCGAAATAGCATAATTGCAGATAGGGATTTTGATGCCTGTGATGCAGATGAAAATTATAACCCAATGCCTAGTTCTTCTGCATCCGCATGGCCACAAGACGAACCTCTTGTTGAAGATGTCGACATGAATGCCTTCCGTGATGAGATAGCTCATGCTTTGTTTCATGGACTGTAATTTTTTTTTTTGTTATGCTTTAGTGAGGACTCATATGTTTAAGCGAGACTTCTCATTTGTATGGACAAAATAAAATTTATCGTGTTTTGGATGCTTCATTTGTATACATGATTTGTTTGTGTCATTTGAGAGCGAGATGAGGCCACACAAGAGCCGGCCACACAAAATCCTCTGGAAATAAGCTTTAAATGAGCCAAATGATTGAGAAAGTGTATTTATTGTCAATCTAACCCTGTCATCCAAACACCTCTTTGGTTAGAGTTAGTTTAGGGATAGAGTTAGAGTTAGTTTATAACTCTAACTCTAACCGAGTTGGAGTATCCAAACAGGGCCTATATTGTGTTTAGTAAAATCAACAACCTATTGGCCTGCGACATCGAGAAAAGGGAGTTGGGCCGACCAACATGCTGGGTGATAGAGATGATCATCATCACTTCATGCGTAGTCATGGCAGTGTTTTCTTTTCTTTCTTTTTTTGTTGAGCAACTCGTTTGCCACAAAGGCAAACATACGTAAGGCCATAAGGGCAATGCCATTCAGGGTATAATTAAGGAATTACAATGCGTATGTGTAAGTTAATTCGGAGGAAAAGAGAGAAAATAGTTTCTTACAACACAAAGTGAACGAATACCATTTTGACAAAGTCAAACTCTGCAACTCTGAAAATATTTGGTTGTGCCGGGGGGACATGGAACCAAACATTCATATGTTCTTATCAGTACATATATACTGATGTTTGGGTGTATGAAATTTTTTCGAGAACGTGCCTGGGCACGCATTTCATTAAGAAGAAGATAGAGTTGTTACAACTTGACGGAGCTCTTTCAAGATGAAAGAGCCCCCCACCCGCCCGGGTGAACACAATTAGATTACATAGAAGACCCACACTCTAAAACCTAAGCGACCCCTAGTTCTGATTTTACTAGCCACAATGTAACCCTAATCGCGACAATTGTGTATTCCCTGCTAGGACGCAGCACTTGATCCCATCCTTGATTAGTTGCAGTAGTTGTGATGGTGGCATTGTCTTCCCATTGAAGACTCTGTCGTTTCTCTGGCTCCATATCTTCCACACAGTGATTACTACCGCCGCATCAAACCCTTTTCTTTTTTCCTTCTGAACCTTTTTTCTGACCGATATCCACCAATCAGTTAAAGTGTCATTCGTCGATGGTGTGAACTGTTGCAATCCAGCTCCTCTGAGTACCTTGAACCAGCACTCCCTACTATACACGCACCCCATCAAGAGGTGGTCGACCGTCTCCACCTCCTGAGAGCACAGCGCACAATTACCATGGTTGGGTAAACCGTGTCTCTGCAATCTATCTGCTGTCCAACAACGTTTGTACATTGCAAGCCAGAAGTAGAATTTGCAATTTAGGGGTGCCCGTACTTTCCAGATTTGTTTTCCTCCTTGAAGATACGTATGACCATTGAAGTAAGCCGCATATGTTGCGGCCGTAGAGAAGTTTCCATCTCCGGACCATTTCCATCTGAATTTATCCGGTATCTCAGCCCTCAAATTGATCACCTCGACCTGATCCCATATTCGCAAGTATTCCACAATAACTCTGATCGTCAGTCCTCCCTGGATGTCTCTGACCCATCTCCGGTTGGTGAGCGCCTCCCTCACCGTTCTTGATTTTACTGCAGACTTAGGGACGGTATTGAATAGGTCTGGCGCAATGTTCCTAATTGACCTGCCGTGTAACCAACAATCAGTCCAGAACATCGCTGAGGCGCCGTCACCAATATCAATTAACAGTGATGCCTGGAACATTGCGTCGACGTTTGGCTCTTGCTGTTGCGACAGAGAGGCCCATGTCCTCGACGGGTCTGTACGCCGCAGCCAATACCATCTCATTCGAAGCACGTATCCAAAGATACGTAGGTCCATGAGACCCAGGCCCCCCATCTCCGTGGGTAGGCATACACGAGTCCAGGCGACCAAACAGTGACCTCCGGCGACGGCGTCAGAACCTCGCCAAAGAAAAGCCCTCTTGAACTTGTTGATCGCTTTGACAGCCCAAGCCGGGAGAACTATTGATATGGCCACATGAGTTGACATCGCGGACAGTGTCACTTTCGTGTGTATCAATCGTCCTCCGGCGTTCAGCAGTCCTGATTTCCATGTGGGCAGTCGATCAGCGACTGCATCTACTAGAGGTTGGATCGCTGCCTTTGGTAGTTTGGTGGTAGACAGTAGGACGCCCAAGTATGTAACTGGAAATTCAGTGATCTGATATGGGAAGTACTGCTGTGAGATCTGCAGATGTTCCTCCGTGCATCTGATTGGTGTGATGTGGCACTTTGCCACGTTCGTGGCTAAACCGGTTGCTTCTTGGAACAGTTTTAGTATCGACCTTACTAGTGTTAGATCTTGAGGCGTTGGTGTAAGGAAAATGACACAGTCATCAGCGTACAATGAGAGCCGGTGCTTGATAGCCGCTGTTCCCATTGGCGCAAACAGTCCTTGGTCATCTGCCCTTTCCACTAATTTGTTTAGGCATTCCATGACGGTCAGGAAAAGCATAGGCGAGAGTGGATCGCCTTGGCGAAGACCCCTACCATGGCAAATTCGTCTGCTTGGATTGCCATTGACAAGTATCTTTGTGCTCGCCGTGGAGAGCAGAGCTGAAAGCGACCTCGTCCATACGAATGGGAAACCCATGTAACGTAGCAGCTCCAGGAGGAATGTCCACGACACCGAGTCAAACGCTTTCGCTATGTCAACCTTAAGCAGTAGTTTCGGTTTCTTCCTTGAATGTAACAGTTTCGCTGCTTGCTGCACAAATCTGAAGTTATCATGCAGCTGCCTTCCTTTGACAAATGCACTCTGGTTTTTTCCTATCAACTGATCCAACGACGGAGCTAGCCTCAGTGCCATCCCTTTTGTGACTAGTTTGGAGAAACTGTGTACAAGGCTGATCGGTCTGTAGTCCCGCACGTTTGAGGCATCTTGTTTTTTAGGTAACAATACCATGTATGCATCGTTGAGTAGGTATAGACTCCTGCTGTCACCCGTGCATAAAGCCTGGAATCCCCTAATTATATCATGTCTAATGATTGGCCAAGCAACCTTGTAGAACAGTCCTGTGAATCCATCAGGGCCGGGCTCCTTTTCTTTGGGCATCTCGTGAATGATGTGTAAGATCTCTTCTTCTGTAAAGTCTCGACCTAAATCATGCAATGGTACCGATGGGATCCCCAATGCTGAGTAGTCAAGAGATGCAGTGCTTTCACAGGTGCGACCCAAGGTCTCATCAAAGTACTTGAAGATTATCTCTTCTTTCTCGGCTTCTTCTGAGAAAACTGACCCCTCTTGCTCTAGCTGGGCTATGAAGTTCTTTCGTCTTCTGTGGAATGAGTGTAGGTGAAAGAATTTTGTGCTCGCATCTCCTTCCGATAACCAGAGAATCCGCGACCTTTGCCGTGCTATCGCTCTCTCTAGTGCAGACAAGCCCAAGCATTTTACTTTTAGTTCCTTCCTCAGGTACTGTTCATTTTCCGACAAAGCCCGCGTGTCCTGAGCTATTTCAAGTTTGTGTATTATCTCACGCGCTATGGCAAGCTGCATCTTAATATTGCCGACAAACTTTTGGCTCCAACTCTGTAGAGCCTTTGCCGTGTTTCGAAACGACCAGTCGAGCAATCGAAATGCATCGTAGTGCCGGTGTGGACAGGGCCAAGCTGCTGCCACGACCTCTAAAAACCCTGGGTATTTCACCCATATTGCCTCGAAGTGAAAACGCTTCCTGAAGTGAAACGTGATGTCCGTGTGCAGTAGAATTGGGGCGTGGTCAGAACAGTCAGTGGAAAGCGACCGTAGCAAGCAGTTTGGGTAAATCTCCTCCCAGTCCGAAGAGAAGAAAACACGATCTAGGCGTTCCAACGTGGGATTTTCTTGTTCATTGCTCCATGTATATGTCCGACCATGTAGGGGCAATTCCTTTAGCTCCAAAGTGTTTAGCAGGTTCCTAAATCTACCCATCATGCGCCGGTTAAGCAGAGTATTGTTTTTGTCTTGTGCCCGATAAATCAGGTTGAAGTCACCGCAAATTGTCCAAGGACCCGGCAAAGCTTGGCGAATTGATCTAATTTCCTCCATGAAAGCGACCTTGTCTACTTCAGTTTGTGGGCCATACACAGTTGTTAGTGCCCATGAGGATGTGGATGCTACCTCGGCGACCCGTGCTGTGATAGCATTTTGCGACATCGAAACATTAGTGATCGACCATATGTCCGTTTGCCATGCTAGTAGGATACCACCTCTAGTGTTTATCGCAGGCAAGTAGTAATAATCAAAGTTCGTTCCTAACATTGAAAGGATTACAGCATTGTCAATTACATCCAGCTTGGTTTCCGACAGGCACAAAAGGCTAATTTTCTCTGCTGCGACCAGAGTCCTTACTACATCACGCCTAGCTCTACCGTTGAGCCCCCTAACGTTCCAGATTAGGATGTTGTTCGACATTATTAACCAATCTTTGATCGACCTAGGGACCAACATCTCAGCACACCACCACTCCTGGTGCATCCCCCATTCCCGGGCCGTCGCCATTCGGGCACAGCTCACGAATGGCGGTGACATGGGACTCTGACAGCGGGTTGTTGAACGTCTTGTTGTACTCATTGAGTGTTTCCGCATCCGGTGGTTTGGCTACAGTGGTGACTTCCCATCTCCTCATGACAACGTTGCTTGCGCGGGCGTACGGGCAGGCTGGCTGACCACGCGACTTCGCCGCAAGCCGCTTGCTACGCCAAAGAGCTGGTGGAGGCTGGTCGGCAAGCTTTGAGCGCCGGCAGATGGGAGGATCACTGATGACAGCCTTCTCCATTGGCTTCTGCATTGCCTTGATGAACTGATCGACTGCTGAGTCTACCTCATCAGAGTTGTTCAAGTTGAGTTCCTGGAGCGGTAGCTGCCCTCTCGTTGTGTAGTCACATGGATTCTTTCACTGACATGGTTGGGTTGGCTTAACTGGCTTCAGCATTGGTGAACTGCCCTGTCTGCAGTTCCGGGCCACCCATAGACTCCCTTGTCTCTTGTCCCAGCACCCAGTCGTTGCTTGTAGCCTCAGCTTGCAGAGGAAGCTTAGCAGGAGGAGCTCCCATGTGGTTTCCTTCCACCGAAAGCTGTGGTGGTGGATCACCTCGGATTGCATGGCCCACATCTCCTACCTTGTCTTGTTCTGCCATGTCCTGTTCCCGCTGTACTTGTCTTTCCCTTTCCACCTGTTGCCCTGCTTCAACACACATCGGATCGAACAGCCTTGGTATGGGAGTGTTGTCCACATGTGCGATCTGCTCCTGTCGATCCGCGACAAACTGGTGATGCGATTAAGCGCAACATGAATGGCACTATGCGCAACATGTGTACAAACTGGTGATGCGATTAAGCGCAACAAACTGATATACCGTTGTCTAACTGCACATTAGCTAGGACCGATTCTCTCGGCTCTCATGCAGCACTCGCCCACTCCCTATTCTCACGCACACGTATAGCTAGATGATAGGCTTCACGGTTATGCTAAACCGCCTCTGTACATGTATAAGTATCCCTGAGATGAATGAATGTATTGCGCGATTGCATTCCTACATGGTATCAGCTTAACTCGATCCTAAATTTCCGCTGCCTTCCAATGGCCGCCAGCCAGTCGTCGTCTTCCTCTCCGACCGGCTCCGCCGCCTCCACCAATCCCTTTGCTGACCCCCAACCCATCCCAATCGCCGCCGCCGCTCTCCAGCACGTCAACATCCGTGCTCATGTCCCCATCCTCCTTGACTACGATCAATCCAACTACTCTCTCTGGAGCGCGTTCTACGACTCCACCTTCCTCAAGTTTGGCCTTGTCGATCATGTCGACGGGACGGTCGATGCGCAGCTCATGTGGCACAATGCCGAATGGCTGCAAGTCGATCAGTGCATCGTGTCGTGGCTGTACAACACAATCACGCCGGCGGTGATGAAGATGATCGTTGTGCCGAGACCCACGGCCTACGTCATCTGGAAGGAGATCCGTGGCCTCTTCCTCGACAACGCCGACCAGCGCGCCGTCTACGCCCTTCAAGAATTCCACACTCTTGTTCAAGGTGATCTCACCGCTTCTGCCTATATCAGCCGCCTGAAGGAACTGGCCGATCTCCTTCGCGACGTCGGTCACCCGATCTCGCCGTCGGACATGGCGCTCAATGCGCTGCGCGGTCTCAGCTCCAAGTACGGCCACGCCATCCCCATCCTCACCGCGCATGGTCCAGTTCCCTCCTTCAACCACATCCGCGACTACATCCTGCGTGATGAGGCCAGATTGGCCCACACTGCCAAGCAGGAGGCCGCCACGGCCCTGATGGCCGCTGCCTCCTCTGCCCCGGCGCCGTCGCCGCCGGCGAAGCAGTCTTCGTCAAGCGCCTCCAACAACTCCATGCCGCCGTCCACGCCGTCCTTCTCGCCCACGCGCAACAACAACAAGAACAAGAAACGGAAGCAGTCCGATGGCCGGCGCGCCCCCAGTGGCGTGCCCCTCCCATCCGGCGGCGCCGGCACCAACCCGTGGACTGGACTTGTCCAGGCTTGGCCCATGCCGATCTGGCGCCCGTCTGGCTCTGGCGTGCTTGGACCACGTCCCGGCAACGCGCAGCAGCAGGCACTGCTGACGACCGCACATCAACAGGCGCTCATGGCGAACGCCCAACAGCAGGCGCTCATGGCGAACGCCCAGCAGCAGGCCCTGCTGGCCTCCCTCACCAGCAACACCGACGGCACCGGCTACAACACGCAGTCTTCCTCTGCCCCTGCTGGCCTCCTCGCAGCCCTGCAAGGCATGCCGTCGCCGTCGCAGTACCAGAACGGCGAATGGATTTTTGACACCGGTGCAAGCACTCACATGGCGAACCACCCTGGTATCCTCACCTCCTCCTCACTGCCTCCTCCTTCTTCCACCATTATTGTTGGCAATGGAGCTCCTTTATCTGTTGATCGCATTGGATCCACTACCATTACTACTGATTTTGCCCCACTGAAATTGAATAATGTCCTAATCTCTCCTCATTTGGTCAAGAACTTAATTTCTGTGCGCGCTCTCACCACCGATAATTTCGTCTCTGTCACTTTTGACCCTTTTGGTTTCTCAATCAAGGATCTTCGCACGGGGACGGTACTTCTCCGATGTGATTCAACTGGCGACTTGTACCCTCTACACACGTCCACCAGCCGTCGCCGCCGCTACCGCAGTTTCCTCGCCGCGCACAACACCGAGCTCTGGCATGCTCGCCTTGGGCACCCCGGCAATGGACAGCTACAACGCATCCTCGGCTCCTTTGATTTTGATTGCTCCAAGTCTGCCAACCATACGTGCGACGCCTGTCAGAGAGGCAAGCACGTACGGCTGCCATTCTCCAAATCCACTAGTGTCTCTGTTTTTCCATTTCAACTTTTACACTGTGATGTATGGACGTCGCCAGTAATAAGCAATTCAGGGTTCAAGTTTTATCTTGTTGTTCTTGACGATTTCTCACATTACTCGTGGACATTCCCCTTGCGCAACAAATCCGATGTTCTGCCCACACTCATCTCCTTCCACGCCTTTGTTCTAACACAGTTTCAACGCCCAATCATTAGCTTGCAAACCGACAATGGCAAGGAATTCGATAACCTCGCCTCACGCTCTTTCTTCGCTGCTCATGGCATCGTTCTTCGTCTCACGTCTCGTCGCGTTCTAACATCACGTCATGTTTATTTCGACGAACAACAATTCCCTTTCAGGTGTACCACGCCGTCGCCACAGGCCCCGTCGCCTCCTGAACTGGGTGATCCTGTCATGATCCCGAGCCCCGGCCCCGTCGCCTCCTGAACTGGGTGATCCTGTCATGATCCCGGTCCCGGAACGCGTTCCTCGCCGGGCACCTGCGACACAAGCTCCGGCGCCAGCTTCACCAGCCGTGGCGCCGGCCCTGGAGCAGCCAAGTCCACACGCCGCCCCCGTGCCCGACGCGGGCAATGGCGGTGCTCCACCAGGAACTCCCTCGACGCCGCGCGCCGCACCAGTGCACGACATCGCGCCACGCACTGGTGCCGAGCCACGCGGCATCACGCCACCACCGCGGTACGACGACTACGGTGACGACGCAGGACCATCTTCCACGACTGTACAACCACCTGTACCCCAAGCTGGTCCAAGTCACCACATGACCACGCGGGCCAAGGTTGGCATTCGGTGTCCCAATCCCAAGTACGCGCACGCCGCCACCGTGCCCGTCGCGGCGCCACCGTCGTCTGTCCGCTCTGCAATGCGCGACCCCGACTGGTTGCGTGCCATGGAGGAGGAGTTCAACGCCCTACAACTCAACCGCACGTGGACACTCGTGCCTCGTCCCAAGGGAGCCAACGTGATCAGTGGCAAATGGATATTCAAGAACAAGCTTCATCCCGATGGCAGTCTCGAGCGCCGCAAAGCAAGATGGGTCGTCCGTGGTTTCAACCAAAAACCTGGTGTCGATTTCGATCAGACATTCTCACCAGTGGTAAAGCCAGGAACAATTCGCACTGTCCTCCACCTCGCTGCCACACGACGCTGGCCATTTCACCAATTGGATGTCAAGAATGCCTTCTTGCACGGCGAGCTCGCGGAGCGTGTGTACTGTCTGCAACCTGCTGGCTTCATTGACAAGAACAATCCTGATCATGTTTGCCTACTCTCCAAGTCCCTATATGGCCTGAAACAAGCACCAAGGGCCTGGTACCAGAAATTTGCCAGCGAGCTCCACCGCATTGGCTTCAGCTCAACCTCTTCTGACTCGTCACTGTTTGTCTTCCGGCAAGGTACAGAGATGGCTTATCTGCTCCTTTATGTTGATGATATAGTCCTGACTGCCTCTAGTCCCTCGCTCTTGCAACGTGTTGTCAGTCATCTGAGTTCAGTTTTTGCCATGAAAGATTTGGGTCCCCTGCACTATTTTCTGGGAATTCAGGTTCGGAGAACAGACAATGGTTTCTTCCTGCATCAAGGCCAATATGCAGAGGACATCCTAGAGAGAGCAGGAATGCAGAATTGCAAACCTGCAGCCACACCAGTTGACACACAGCCCAAGAGCTCTTCCACTGAAGGTGTTTTGGCTGATGATGCATCATTCTATCGCAGCATTACAGGTGCTTTGCAATACCTGACACTCACTAGGCCTGATGTAGCATATGCAGTTCATCAAGTGTGCCTTCACATGCATGCTCCCCGTGACATTCACTGGAACCTTGTGAAAAGAATCCTCAGATACATTCGTGGTACAATCAAGCATGGTGTTCATATCAGTTCTTCACCAGGCAATGATCTCGTGGCTTACTCTGACGCCGACTGGGCAGGTTGCCCTGACACTCGTCGATCGACATCAGGTTACTGTGTTTTTCTCGGCGACTCACTGATCTCTTGGTCATCAAAACGTCAGACAACAGTCTCAAGATCAAGCGCAGAAGCTGAATATCGCGCCGTCGCTAACGCCACTGCAGAATGCACCTGGCTTCGGAATCTTCTTTGCGAGTTGTATGTCAGTGTGGACAAGGCAACAGTCATCTATTGTGACAATGTCTCTGCTGTCTATCTGTCCCAGAATCCAGTACATCACAGGCGCACAAAGCATGTTGAGTTGGACATTCATTTCGTCAGAGAAAAAGTTGCCATCGGCCAGCTGAGAGTGCTTCATGTACCGACTCATCTCCAATTTGCAGATATCATGACCAAGGGACTGCCTACCAAGCTGTTCGAGGATTTCAGAAACAGTTTGTCCATCTCCAACGACGACGCACAAACTGAGGGGGGGTGTAGAAACAGATAACACCGTTGTCTAACTGCACATTAGCTAGGACCGATTCTCTCGGCTCTCATGCAGCACTCGCCCACTCCCTATTCTCACGCACACGTATAGCTAGATGATAGGCTTCACAGTTATGCTAAACCGCCTCTGTACATGTATAAGTATCCCTGAGATGAATGAATGTATTGCGCGATTGCATTCCTACACTATGCATGCGCAGATGTAATACGTAGACCAGGGCAGGATGAAACAATGAGGTTGTCTAAACCCTGTCACAGTGAGCGGGGACGAAGGACAACTTGTTCTTAGCCAGGTCGTAGAGTACGTGCATGTTCTGCTGCTGATAATTGCCTATTATGGTCATCTCGTCCTGGCCTGGAGTTTCAAGTATAGGTAGGCATATGTTGCTGTGCCCCGCCTCTTGGAACTCAAACATGTAGTTCTCCCACGGCAGGTCCAGCGTCGCGACTTCGAAGTGCAGCACCAGCTTCGGCACGTCCGGCTTCGCCCCCGGCGGCACCCTGAAGCAGAGAATCTTATTAGCGGTGTTCATCACGGGCAGCTTCAACTGGGGCAGCTTCAACTGGGAGATAAACGCGTCGCGCAGGTGCCGGTAAATTTTTTTCGGCAGCCCCATGAATGCGCTGCCGGAGTGTCGATGATCGTGCCGCCCTTCCCGTCCTTGGTGAACGCGAACGCGGACTCCGGCACGGGCAGCCTTGTCGATCCGACGGTGATGCTCTTCAACGAGAGGTAGTAGTAAGTCAGGGACTGATCAGCAGGGTTCTGGATGAGCGGGGTAGTCTGGATGGCGCCATGGGCGCCGCTGTGGAGGTTCGCCGGCAGGCCGAGCAGGATGGTGCTGGGCGCTGATCCCGTAACGGTGGTGAAGCAGTAGGAGAAGTTGTCTACCTTGAGCTGGGACGGCAGAGACAAGGCGCCGCGGCCGAAGCCGGCGACGCCGGTCTCGTTGGACAAGAAATATCCGTGGTTGAAGAAGCCGCAGCCGAAGGCCAGGTCGGGCACGGCCACGGCGCCGGCGAAGCTGAACGTGTCTGAGAGCAGGAGGCCCGTCGTCACCGATCTGTCGCCGTACCAGTAAGTGTAGACGCAGGTCTGGTTGCCCCACCCACCCCTCTCGGTGCCGCACGAGGACAACAACGGCAGCTCCTGGCAACGGGAGGAGGTGCACGAGAACATGCCGAGCGACGAGGAGAGGGACCGGTAGAAGTAAGGCAGCGCCTGGTCGAAGCAGGCGACGCACGGCGCGCACTGCGTCCAGGTGAGGTCGCTGCCCGTGTCCAGCGTCAGCGACACGCCGACACTGGCTGCGGTGGCGTGCCGACGGAGAACCGCGCTACGTACTCCGTGAAAGGGATGGTGCCGGAGTATCGAGCGGTTGTCACCGGGGCGCTCGCCGCGCCGGAGCGTAGCCGTGCGGCGCGGGCCTTGCTGCGCTGCACCATGCGGTGCAGCAGCTCGAGGCGGGTGAAGCCGCGGCCGGCATCTGTGTGGGTGAGCTGCAACCGGACGGTGGACGCGGTAGCGCAGCTGCATAAGATGGCCAGCGCTACGAGTTTGACGGTTAGCTTCTGCATTTTGATCCGTTGGTTGATGTTCATCAGTGGATCGGATGTAATGCTACAGGATCTTAGCAATATATAGAAGCGGATCGAGTTTCTTATTACATCGACTATGTATCCATTACGGCGCAGCATAATCAATTAATCGTGCACACAAATATTAATTAGTAGCTGTCATCTTACAAACAAAAATACAGTAGTACGGAGTAACATGAGCACAAGAGGGATGGACAGCTTGCAGCAGCCAGCAGGTACATACTCCCTCTCCTATTTGTTGCGGAATAACTCCATGAACTATATATTTCCATATACATTCAACTTCTCCCCCCCCCCCCCCCCCCCCCCAGGTAGTAAGACTTTTTGGCAAATCATCATAGCTGGTCATTTCTCCTCTAACAAAAGCTTTGACCGAGTATTGGAGTTATCATTTGGCCACTACGTAGAAAAGAAAGCCACGCAAACGTTACAACGTGGAGGGAACGTGATGGCGGGCTGCAAAAAATGCCAGCTCACTCAAGCATACTGAGAGAACGTAATGGTGGCCCCACTGCTATTTAATAGTCTTTGGCACCAGCAGTTACGCTAAGCGAATAGCAGACCTTAGATTTTTTTATTTAAACCTTTTTTAGTTAATATTGTAAAAATAATTCGCATAAAATTTGACCATTTAGTCACTTCAAATCGATTGGCGTGACTAAAACCTCAGTCATGTCAAGCTGATCGGCGTGACCAGCTTCACGTCAGCCTAGAACGTCATGTAGTAGGTTGGAGGTCCGGTCTAAATGTAAGAGAAATAGAATGTTGTATAATGGTTGATTGTATTGCATTGAGGCCTTCGGCCGGTATATATGAGAGTACATGACTTGAAAGGCAAGGCACCTCCGGGGATATATATGGCAGTCCGTGATACATAATATCTAGCCTACCAAATATACTCTAACATCCCCCACAGTCACAGCAGGAGCACCGAGACGGTGAGATTGGAGAAGAAGCCGAAGGTAGAAGCCGACGGATTGACATCCCCCCGCAGTTGAAGCGTCATGATGGTGCGGATGCTGCGACTGGAGAGAAAGCCGGCGAGTAACTCATGCGGATGATAGCCCTTTGTGCCAAATGTCGAGGTAGCCAAAGCTTAGGCATGTAGCCGTGGTCGAGGAGTCGTGCTTGAGGTAGCCGTGGTCGACGAAGCCGAAGTCGATGTTGCCGATGTCGAGGAAGCCGCACATGAAGCCGCGGGCGCAGGGAGGCGCCGATGTGAGGGTGCGCGAAGATGTGCCTGGAAGAAGACGGCAACGCGATCGAGGCACCGTGCAGAAGAAGGTCGATGCCAAAGTCGATGCTGTCTAGACCGCCATAGGCGAGGCGTGCCCCGGGTTTGCCAGGTCTGGGAACGCGTCGGGGACGAAGGCACGCGCCAGTTTTGCCAATATCAGGCGCACGAAGAAAGGGACCATCCACGATCATACACCAGTGTCGGAGGGGATCAGCAGAGAAGGCCTCCACGACGGTCGCGGCGCGTAGATCCGCGAGGAGGAGAGTGCCGGCGCAGCCGCAGTTGTCGGAGTAGACGAAGTAGTCGAGGAAGAGACGATGACTCTGGCGACGTGGTCGTGGTGGACGAAGACCAAAGACGTGGCTAAACCGGCGGCCAGAAGAGGCAACGCGGGTAGCCTGAAGACGCGCGGCGACGGTGCTCGAAGTAGGCAAAGAAGCGTGACGAAGACCATGCACGTTCTGGTGGTTGTCGGTGCACGGGGACGGCGATGGAGATGCAACGACGAGTGCCACCATGGACCGAGTTGCGCCTTAGAGGGCGCTTCCCAAGTCAGTGGTGACCATAGGCGGCGGCGCTGCGACCCGAGGAGGCGACGCAGCGGCAGCCCCGAAGCTTGAGGCATGGTACGCGGCCTCGACGACGCCGCACACATGGCCTGCTGATCAGACTGACGTGTGCGCGCAGGATCACGACGATGCCGCACGGTTGAAGATGTGATGGCGGCGATGTCGAGGTCATCCCGACGGTGGCAGCAACGTGTAGACGAGGTAGCCGGAGAGCGACGCATGACGGCGTCCCTTGAGCGCCAAGCATCCGGCTGTTGGAGACGAAGTGTAGACTGATGCTGTCGATGCCGATGTCGGAGTAGAGGTACGCGAGCTCGACGGGGATGGGCGACGCAAAAACCCGACCACAAGATCGGGAAAGAGAAAAAAATCAGCAGCAGCAGGCGATTGGATCTCCATGTACTGTGGCCATGTACCCGTAGCCTATCCGGAAATGGATCCGCTGACTTAGCCCCTGGTCGCTGACACACGGGCCTGACCTCACACACCAGTGACCACTGCACGGCTGTGCAGTAGGTCAGCGGATCCGTGTCCAGCCTATCCATGCATCCTTCTCCTCATATTTTCCTATCGGCTTTGGATAACCAAAGACAAATAGAAAAATCAGAAAAAGAAGCATGAGTCACGGGGTGGAGTACGTGGCCGTCGTGGCTGATGGTTGGCGATGGAGCGGCCGTGCCCGGCACCTGGGTAAGGATCCCGAGGACCACGCGTTCGGCCAGTCCAGAGTCGACGACGCGCGCTGGAGGCCTGATGCGGTCCGCCGGCGTTGCGGTGCAGAGGCCCGCGCAGCTGAGGCGGCTCCATGCGCAGAGCCACGCGAACCGAGATTTCGTCCACCTGCTGCACGACTCGAGTTGACGACGACGGCGGCAGGATCAATAGGATCGGCCGTTAAACAGAAGCGCTGCCCCCGGCGGAGAAGATCTCCCCGGGGGCGCACGGTGCGGAAACGACGACGGCTAGAGTTAGATTACAGGATGGAATCCTCTCGTGATACTATGTAAGAGAAATAGAATGTTGTATAATGGTTAATTGTATTGTATTGAGGTATTCGGCCGGTATATATAAAAGTACATAATTTGAAGAACAAGACACCTCCGAAAATATATATAGCAATCCGTGATATATAATATACTGTAACACTAAACATGCAATTGTGCCATGACATTCGGTCCAGTCGCGCCAACCGTCCTGACGTGACTTCCTTTCCTTATCTTCACTCTTCACCTCACGACCAATGAAACATAAAGGACGGATAGCGTGCGTCAGAAACAAAAAAAAAAAAACTCCATCAGTAAGTAGCACTATGTGGTCAGAGCTGGTAGTACCAAGTGGTAGAAAGGGCCTGGTGCCTTTTTATTAATTAGTTGGAAGGTCCCATCATAATAGTTAAGGATTTTTATCTGCATGTGATTGTTAAAGTGTGGCGCCTGTAGGACACAGCAAAACTCGACTATTAAAGTTTTTTTTAGAGAGAGAAGGAATCTAAAGGTGCTCTCATGACTCTCTGGCTCGAGGCAGGAGGGACAACGCGCTCAGGAATGGTATTTAGCATGCTTAATAGAGTAACCGAAGTGTTTTTAGATGCCTGATTAGGCATGGCTAGCAAAGGCCCAGCCCGAGCCTTTTAGCGTTTGGCAATGGGAAACAAATTCTCTGCGAACCATCCGCAAAGCGCTCCTTTGTGGACCCTCTCCGGATGCATGCCGTGTGGACCGCCTCCGGTCATCCAACGCACGCTCCGTGTCTCACTCCCGCATAGTGCTGGGACTCGGGTCGTGCCCGGGCCGGCACGGCACGGGCCCGTCGTGCTTCGGGCCGTTTCGTGCCGTGCCATGTCGGCCCGTTGGGCCGCATCGGGCCGTGCCGGTCGGCCCAACATGGTGAAAATGCGGCCCGAGCACGGCACGCGGCACGGCGGGCCGTGCCAAGCCCGGGCACGGCCCGGTTTCAGTGAAAGCCTCCAGAAATGCGTTTTCAACATAGAGAAAGCGCATTTTTATTGTTTAAATTGATTCTTTTTTAAATGTTACATGGATAAAATAATTTCAAAAAGTCTACCAAAATTACACTAGATTAGGATAGCTCTATTACATGTGTATATCAAATTTGACTTATAAAATCATCATACTTTGAGTGTAACAAAAAAACAAAAGAAAAGTGTTTTTTGTATTTTTTTTATCTCCAAAAATATGTTGTATTTTGAACTCAATTTTGGTGTGCAGCTGTTCCAAGTCAACACCAACCTCTACAATTTATGGGGATTTTTTTTTAACATTGTTTGAATGAAAGTGTGTTCAAATTTTACTAAACAACATAGAAGTAATGAGGTTTTGTGATAAATGAAGAGCAATTCGAACTTACACAAACGTAAATGCTTTAAAAAAACCATACAAAAATTCTATGTGTAGATATGTAGAACTTGTACATCCACACAAAAAATCATTCAAAAATTCAATTCCTTTGGTGATTTACAAAAAGGTAAAAAAAATGTTAAATAGTGACCATTAATGTGTTGACTGATCAGTATAAAAATGGACTAGAAAAGTTTGATTAAAAAGATTCCACATGATAGATCTTATTTTTTAAAGATTTAAGAAAAAATAATCAACTCATTTGGACTACGTATGCAAATTCTATACAAGTTTGAATTTTTAAATATGAATCAAAATACAAAATGAACCTTAGCTCAAGAACATTATTCCGTGCCGCTACCGTGCCGTCGGGCCGACACCGTGCCGTCGGGCCATTTTCGTGCCGTCGGGCCGCCTTCGTGCCGTGCCGGCCCGAGCACGGCCCATACAACCGTGCCGTGCCGTGCCGCCCGTCGGGCCCAAAATCTAGGCACGGCACGGCCCGTCAATCCGGGCCGGGCCGGCACGGCACGAACCCCTTCCGGTCGTGCCGTGCCACGGGCCGTGCCAAACATTCGGGCCGTGGCCCACCCGGATTTGGCCCGGGCCATGTCCCAGGACTACTCCCGCACGACTCCTTTTCAACGAATGACTCCACGGCTCGGTTTGCTACACTCGGCTTGACTTGATGAGGCCGGCGGCGGCGGTCGTCGATCGCCTTCTCGAGCACGCCGTCGAGTGCCTGGAACATTCGCTTAATCTTGCGGTTCAACCCGTAAAGAGAATCAGGCATCAATCCAGGACAGCTGCGGCAGGAGCTCCCCTACCTCGACGAACACCTTCCTGACCTCGCCGTGGGAGACTCCTCGAGGGAGAAGAAGGTCAAGCGGACGCTCCTAGCACGCATCGGCGTCGAGGTGCTGGCCGAGCCGTTGGCGTCATCCGAGAGCCGAGCGTCGTGAGAGAGGTGCGGGAGCCGAGCAACTGCATGGCGTTGGATGACCGGAGGCGTCCACGTGGCATGCATCCGGAGGGGGGCCGGTTCGCAGAGAATTTGTTTCCTTGGCAATGAGCAGCCCCAAGGTCCCGCACATTGATGCTACGAACCCTTCCATTTTGGGATGGACAAAGTAGTATAGATAAACATGTCGCATGTAGGCTGCATGCCTTTATTTTAAAAAATTATTCCTTTCGTGTCATTTAAAAATAAAATAAATTACAGGACTCCACTAGTTTGAAACAACCAACACATGCTGGCCTGTGGCCTCCTGAAATCAAATTTGTACGACTCCGACAGAACATGGCCACCAACAGAGACCACGCTTATTCTTAAATGACTTGTGTTTTATGTGGTAGTACGTGCACCGGGAGCAGGGCGGCGCGAGCGAGGTTAAACCCTGTCGCAGTGAGCCGGAACGAATGATAACTTGTTGCCGGCCAGGTCGTAGAGTATGTGCATATTCTGCTGCTGATAGTTGCCTATTATGGTCATCTCGTCGCCGCCTTCAGCTATCACAATGCACATTTCCTTGTGACCCTTCTCATCCTCGTCGTCGATCACGTAGTTCTCCCGCGGCAGGTCCAGCGTCGCGCCCTCGAAGTGAAACATGAGCTTCGGCACGCGCGGCTTCGCCCCCTTGGGCACCGCGAAGCAGAGCAGGTCGTCATCATCCGTCGTCTTCAGCTTCAGCTGGGAGACGAACGCGTCGCGGACTAGGCGGTAAACATGCGGCGGCAGCGTCGTGACGGAGGTGCCGGAGTCGATGATCGTCCCGCCCGTCCCGTTCTTCGTCAGCGCGAACGTGGACTCCGGCACCGGCAGCCTCGTGGATCCCACGGTGATGCCCTTCAGCGACAGGTAGTAGTAAGTTGGATTGGCAGGGTAGTGGATGAACGGGGTGGTCTTGACGACGGCGCCACGGGCGCTGCTGCTGTAGAGGTTGGTTGGAACGCCGAGCAGGACGGGGCTGGGTTTCGATCCCGTAATGGAGGTGAAGCAGTAGGAGAAGTTGTCGACCTTGAGCTGCGACGGCAGAGACAACGGGCCGCGGCCGAACCCGGCGAGGCCGGTGCCAGTTAAATTGGACGTGAAAATTCCATTGTTCAAGAGACCGCAGCCGAAGGTCACGTCGGGCATGGCCGCGTGGCCGGCGGCAAACGTGAACTTGTCGACACCGAGCGTTCCCACCGAGATCGACTTGTCGCCGTACCAGGCGGTGTAGACGCAAGTCTGGTTGCCCCAGGACGTCTTCTGGGCGGTGCCGCACGAGTACAACGGCAGCTCCTGACACGCGGAGGAGCCGCAAGGGAGCAAGGAGAACGTGGAGGAGCGGGACGCGTCGAAGTATGGCAGCGCCTGGTCGTAGCAGGAGAGGCACGGCTGGCACTGCGTCCAGATGAGGTCGCTGCCCGTGTCCAGCGTCAGTTCCATTGGCTGCGGCGGCGTGCCAACGGCCAGCTTCACCCGGTACTCCGTGGCCGGGTCGCCCTTCCCTGGAGCTACCTGGGCGCTCGCTGATGAGCCGGAGTGGTGGAACTGCGCGGCGCGGGCCTTGCTGTGCAGCGCCATGCGCTGTAGCAGCTCGCGCCGGGTCAGGCCGCGGCCGGCGTCGGTGCTGGTGAGCTGCATCCGGACCGTAGCGGTGGCATCGCTGCAGGAGATGGTCAGCAGCGCCGTGAGCAGGGCGAGCAGGAGGGCTGGCTTGTGCATATCTGCCATTTCAACGAACTGGTTGGTTTGCTGTTTGCAGTGCTCAGCTCAACTGGTGCGTGTGTTTATCTCCTCTACGTGCCCGTCCTATATATAGCATTCGGAGTCTTTACTGTTTTGTTGTTGCACCAGATGTATACAGTGAAAGAATGTTTCAACTCATGCCGTTTCGTCCTCCCATTGATTAAAAAAGAGGTTGTACATATTATTAGAACGAACAAATCAACGCTTATGTTATTCTAGTCACAATTTAAGCGCGTGCCCAGGTAACTAAGCATGCTCCTTGGTCACAAATCTTGCGGCGCGAGTGCATTCTGGCGCACCCGTGCAACTGTCAAAATCCGGCTGTGTATGAACGATATTGACCAGGTCGACCATTTGTGCTGAAAAATACCATAAATAATTGCCTACTTGCAAAAAGGTGTAAAGAATGGAGAATAACCAGACCAGGTTTCACTTTATCTGATTATAACCACGGAAGCAACGCGCAAGGCACATCGTTCGGTCCTAGCTACAAGTCTACAGGTGTAAAAATACAATTATGACGTTTTTGACAGGCACTCCACTTTATTAGCCTGAATTCTTTGGCCGGCGTGTGGAAGCTAAGGGTTCCTTTGGATTTAAAGAAAAAACGTAGGAAAAACATAGGAATCAGAATTTTCTATAGAATTTTCTATAGAATTGTCCAACAAGGGAAGAAACATAGTTGTGCCTTTAAAGGCCGCACGCACGAAAGGTACGTGTTGCAGTAAATATGTGATGGTAAAAATTTATCGTTACGTTGAACGAGATAGAAAAGTGTGTTTTATACTCCCTCCGTCCCATTTTACTTGGCATTCTAGGAGTGTTTTCTGATGTCCAGATTCATAGAATGTTCAATGAACCTAGACAGACAGGTTGTCCAGATTCAGAGAATGTTCAATGAATCTAGTTTAGAGCCAGAATGCCAAGTATTCTGGGACAGAGGGAGTACTATATAGCCTACCCGTTCTCCTATGGTGATGACTGTATTATGGTTGAAAAAAAATTAAGGTTGGAAAAAGTACAGAAAGAACGGTTGGTCGTCGTCAAAGTCAAGATTTGTACAATATAATGTAGGACTGAGCGAAACAAGGAGAATGATGATGAGGAAAAAAAATGAATACGGTTTGGATAAGACGAATGATCAAACGTAACTCAAAAAATCAACGACGCCAACAATTTAAAACCAAAGGGAGTATAATGGGATTGGAAGGCAGGATAAATAATTGTTTGTTTTTAGAAGACGAAAAAAACTTCTTGGCATTGTGTGATTGGTCAGCTAGTTTATAAATGGGACAAACGTGTCTACGCGGAAAAAAAAAAGCAGGTATAATCGATCGAATCCTAAAACATGTTGCACCGTGCAGGGACGAAGGACAGCTTGTTGCTAACCAGATCGTAGAGTACGTGCATGTTCTGCTGCTGATAGCTGCCTATGATGGTCATGTCATCGCCAGCGTTAACCGCAAGGCAGGTGAAGTTTCCACCCGCACCAGCGTCTTCAAATCCCAAACATATAATTCTCCCGGGCCAAGTCCAGCGCCGCACCCTCAAAGTGAAACACCAGCTACGACGGGCTTCCCCTGCAGTGGCGTAAAGAAGCAGAGTGGGTGACGGAAGACGCCGAGGAGTTGAGCACTGGGAACCCCACCTGGGCGACAAACGCGTCGTACAAGATATCGTACGCGTTCTGGGGAAGCGACGTCATGCCGGTGCCGGAGTCGATTACTGTGCCGCGGGTCCAGTCTTCCTTCGGCGTGAACACCGACTCCGGGATTTGCCCTTGAGGGAGAGATAGTACGCGTTCAGAGACGAAGAGCCTTGTCGAGCCGACGGTTATGCCCTTGAGGGAAAGACAGTACGCGTTCAGAGACGAAGAGCTTTGAATGAGAAGCGTTGACTGGACGACGCCACCGGCGTTGCTGTACAGGTTGGCCGGAAGGACGAGTAGGACGGTGCTTGGCTCCGATCCCGTTATGTCGGTGAAACAGTGGGAGAAGTTGCCCACTTTGAGCTGCGACGGCAGAGACAGCGCCGGGCCGAAACCGGTCTCGTTGGACTTGAAGATCCCGTTATTGACGAAACCACAGCCGAAGGCTAGGCCAGGTACGGAGGCCCGCCAGGCCAGTGCCATCGGCGGCAGCGAACGTGAAGGTATCAGCGTCGAGTTGGCCGGTCGTTATGGAGTTGTCTGCGCAGGCGTAGACGTAGACACAGGCGTGGTTGCCCCAGTTCTGCTTGCCACAGGAATGCCAGGTCAGGTCGAGACACACGGGCGAGTGACAGGGGAGCACGGCGAACGTGGAGGAGTTGACGGGTCGAAGTAGTGGAGCGCCTGGCCGAAGAAGGCCTGGCACGGCTGGCACTGCGTCCAGACGAAGCCGCTGTCCGTATCGAGGATGAGCCGCACGGGCCGCGGAGGCGTGCCGACGGCAGGTGCACCAGGTACTCACGGCCACTCGCTGCGCGGCCGGACAGCAGCCACGCGGCACGGGCCTTGCTACGCACGGACATGCGGTTGAGCAGCTCGCGGCGTCAGGCCTCGGCCAGCGTCGCTGTGAGTCGCGTCCGGCCTCAGGGCTGCCGCATCGCGGAAAGAAATGGTCAGTGCAAGCAACGGCAGCAGCAGAAGTGTCTTGTCGGACGAAAGCACCAAACGAGCTATCTTCTGAAGCTGCTTCATTTGCACTTGCTTAAGTTCCTACAAGTCTCTGTTGTTTTGCACGGTTTTGGAATGGGGATGGGAGCTCTATATATACTAGAAGATTATACTCTTTTAAAGTGCTTCCTCCTCTCAAGAGGCAGGAGCTAGTAGTATGGTATAGAGAAAATTCCCTGTATGGCCTCAAAAGAAATGAAGCTTCCTTCTATGACCCTCTTCAATCTGAAGTTCCCTCTGAGGACCAAAATCATTTTTACCTTCCCTCCATAGCCCTTCCGTTATATTGTGCCCTTAACGGTGTTAACTAGAGGGTCAAAATACCATTTTACCCTTGATTTGAAAATGGCTTCATTTATATTCAAAAAAATTGTGTGAAAGTGAGTATTAATTTACAGACGTATTTTTGTTTTAAAATATTAATCTTGGCTTGTTTATATTAGAAATGAGAATTATTTTCATACTTTCGGAGCTGCAAGTTTCCAAATTTCCAGCAGCATGTCAGCTCCAAGCTTTTGGTACATGATATTTGGTCTTCAGTTTCTACCAAACCAATTAGAATAATCTAATAGAGCAGGCTTATTATTCCTATCGTTTTCACTTTTTATTTAGAACAGGAACTTTGTGATGTACATCTCCCTTCAATTCAAACGAAGAAAATAAACAGCCACCGTGACTAACAGTTATTATTCCTATCGTTCCTCCTATCAATTGCATTCTACAGCATCGTGACGCCACCGAACTTGTTGATTCTTTGCACATGCACCAGATCGTATATTTCATAACAAGCTGGAGCCACAGGAATTGTGATGTCCAGAGGAAAACGACATGTATTCCCCATGCACAGGTTGCATCATCTGTAGCTGGGGATCAGGGCATGCACCATTTGAATGATAAAATGTCCCAAGGATCAGAAAGAGAAGCTGCCTGCCTCGGGAGGCACTGATGCGACACAGCTCCTGAAATTGCGGATCACGGTTTTTTTTGGTCCGCCGCCGGCGATCGCCGGATTCATCCGATGAATCCCTCCTCTGATCGGTGCTTCTTCTCCGGCTCATCCTCCCCAACACATTGATGTGTTCTGATGCGGATTCGGTGCCTTGAGCCATGTATTGGGTCTCGAGGCTCTCTCGGAGGGAAGAACTCCACTGGCGAGCTCACTGGTTCTCCATGACTTATGAGGTCCAGTGAGGATCTTCTCCTCCCTCAGCTCATCCGTTTTCAAGGTACTTCCTCTCCTCCCCTTTCCCTTCCCCCTCCTTTCCTCTCCCTCTCCTCCTCTCTTCTTTTCTCCTCTGTTTCCTCTCGGTTCCCCTTTCTATGGCTCTTTTGGATCTGGATTTCCGCCCGGGGATTGGGGTCCAAGAGGCTGTCTTCGCTCGCTTTGGTCTCCCAGTAGGCTTCTCGCCAGATAAGGGTGGCAAGGAATTCTTTTTGATTGCCTCTTTCGGAAGATGTGCTCTTCGCCTCTCTGAAGATACTGTGGGTCTCATTCTTCAAGCTACTCTGGGAGGTGCCGCGGCTGATTTTAGGCCAAAGCAACTGAAAGATCGAGTCTTTCAGTTTTCAGTCTCATCCAAGGATGTGGGTTTTCATGTCTACAACCTGAAGTCTTATGAATGCTCTAAATATAAGATTCTCTTTCATCTTTGGGGAAATGGTGGTGCTTCTTGGAGTCGTGAATCTGCTCAATTTGAGAAGGAAGAGCAAGATTCCTGGACAATGGTGACTAGTAGAAAGCGAAGAAATCTTGCTTCCGCTCGTGTTATGGCTAACAGGTCCAAAGTTCCCTTGACTGGTGCAAATGCTCTTCCTATCAATACAGGGAAAAGGCGCTGGCAACCAAAGATTTCAGTATTCAACAGACTCCAATGGCCAAGAACCTCAGTGTTTGATAGACTGGATCACTCTCGTCCACATGCTGGATCTTCAACAGGATCATCAGAATTGGAACTGAACATTGCTCAGCCAGGCATTCAGAACCAGAAAAGAAGTTCAGAACAGAGAAATGTTCAAATCCCAAATCAGCGGGAGAGTAATGGGCCAGGGACCCAACCCAAGACAGTGACTCTCAAAACAGCCCAGATAGAAGTGGAGGAGACACCTCAAATGCCTTCTATCATTATTTGTGGTAAATGTTTGAAATCTGGGCATTTTGCTGAAAAATGCCGTGGGAAAATTAGGTGCAGAATCTGTAGTGCTGTGGGTCACATTGCTAGATTTTGTAAAACACCTCTCAATGCTGGCTTTACTCCAGGGGCTCCGGTGCATGATAATTTCCACCGGGCTAATTCTTCTGCCCAACGTCCAAAATGGTTCACAATGAAACAGTCTATGATCAGTGGGGCCTCTTCTAGTAAACCTCCAGAATTTCAAAGTTTCAATGAATGCTTTGCTTCGTTGGGTGGTGCAACTCTTCGCCTCCAAAACCTCTCATCTTCCGAGGCTAATAAAAAGGGAGGGCTCAACCCAAACGCTACAGTTCCAGCCCCCTCCTCTCCCTCTGCTCCACTCCTGCTGGCGGAAGAACCTGCGATCATGGCGTTTCAAAGGGCCAACCCGGACTCTTTCATGCCGCCAGGTTTTGGCAGGATCGCAATCGACAATAGATCTCCTGCAATCAGAGCCATGACCTCTCGTCCTCGGCAGATGAATGAGGACCTGGCTATCATCTCCATTGCCCCAATGCCCAACAATCAGGTACCCTTTCCTGTCATCAAGGAAGTGATAGAAGAATTCCTTGAGCAGCACCTTCATGTTCAGTACAAGGATATCCAGCCGTGTCATTTAGGTCAGGCTTATGTTAGATTTGAGTATGTGCATGACAGAGACAGAATTGTTCACTCTAGCCCACATGACTATGGTAATGTCACTTTCACAGTAGAGAAGCACAATAGAGGCAGAAATCACAAGGCCTTGGATTTCAACAGAGAGTGCTGGTTGATGTTGCTCGGGTTCCCTATTGATTTTTGGGATCAGGCTAGTATTGACAATGCCCTCAGTCCCTTTGCTAGGTTGATCTCGTGGGAAACTGATTACAGCCAACTTGCTAGACTTCTTGTCAGGGTCAGAGTTATCGATCTAGTTCAGATACCTGAGTTTATTGTCCTTACTGAGGGAGAAGGGTTTCATGGTGACTCTTGGACAATTCAGTGTGAGATCCTTCAGGAGGAGATGCTTGGAGGTCTAGCAGCTGATGAGGATCCCTTTCCTGCCCATCCTGGTGGACCCAATCCTTTCTATGACTTCTTTGGATTTGGGCAGCAAGGACCTCAACCTGCCATGGAAGTTCTGCAGAACCAGAATGCGCAAGACCCTCCTCAAAACAATCCTGATCAGAATTGGGGAAATTGGGTAAATGCCGAAAACCCAAATGCAGCTCCTGTAGGTGAAAATGCTGAAGATGAAATGGTCCACCCCAACAATAACCTGGACCTTAATGCCATTCCAGGCCAAGATTTGGGGATGCAGGAAAATAATGACCTGGAGGTGCAAATTCAAGATGAAGAGGACTTCATTCCTTTAGAGGACATTGACATGGACATGGAAGAAGACAACATGGATCAGGAAAGCCAGAATGTTTCTGGTTTTTCTGCTGCTTCTTCCATCTCAGTCAACCAAGATGTGGGCCTGCCAGTTCCTGATCTCAATGCTATGGTTGATAATGTGCAAGACCCTGATGAGGAACCTATCCAGGAAAATGATGTTGTGCTTGGACTCCCTGCCCAATTGGAAGACAATGAAGCTTTCATCCCAGAGGAAATTCAACCTGAAGACCTAATCCCTCAGGAAGTGGAACATGATATGAACCTGCATGTTCTGATTCCAGCCCAACCAATGGAAGAGGACCTTGTTAATCAAGAGGAACAAGTGGACAGCAACAACTCAGCCAATTTTAACCCTCAGGTTCAGATTGGTATGGTTCAAGTAAGAATGATTTCTGAAGCTGACCCTGTTTTCAGTAACCTGTCCATGATGAGTAATGGTCAGTGGTGGGTACCCAAGATGAAGGCTGATGGGGTCAGATTGTGGGCAAAGCACCTCTCTCCTGTAAGCTCTGAAAACTGCATCAGCATCCCTGCAGAATGGGCTGACTTCTTCACTCTACTTCTCCTAGCCCCATCCCACTTCGACTGGGCTAAGTCCACCTTACAGTCCAAAATGTGGAGCTTGGTGAATGATCAGGTTAACCACCCCCACATCCAATTCCAGCTGCCTTGTTCTTGTCCTGTCACTACTACCCTTCCCTGTTTGAAGGAGTGTTTCACCAGCTCTGTGGTAATCGAAGAGTGGGAGACTGATGAAAACAACACACTGCCTTCTACACCTGACAACAAGAAGATCATGAACAGTGTTACCTCTGCCTCCACTTCTGTGCTGAGCAAGAAGAAGGGAAAGGGCTTTCTACCTCCAATGGTTGAAACAGATGTTAGACGCAGTGATAGGCTCAAGCAGAAAAATAAAGGGTTCAAAAGTGCTTCCTGTGTTGAGAAGGACTGCTTCTGCTGCTCTACCAACCCTCCATCCCTCTCCACTAACATCATCAAAAAGTTAGGGGAGACTTTCTGTAAGATTTCACCTATGGTGATCTCTAATGAGGCCCTAACCAGCAAAGGTAAACCAAAGCAACCAGTGGGAGCTGCCAGATCTGCTCCAGGTGATGCTGTGAAGAAGAATGGGAAGGCCAATGCTGACAAGAAGGTTACCAATGAAGACAAGACAAGCAAGAAGCCCAACAAGAAATAGGCCATTCACTTGGTCTATTTGCAGGCCTTCCAATGGGCCGGTAGTTTATGCTTTAAGTTCCTGGACCAAAAATAAGTGCAACGGGTCCTCTTTTTTTGGTACCTTTTATCTGAACTTCTATCTCGTAACTAAGTACTGTATGCTGTACTTGGGTTTAATCTGGTACTGGTGGTTTATTATGGTTTATTATTCCTGGTTTTTACCGATAATGGATAGTGTGGTAAATGATGTTGTGATTCTCACTGGTCCTATCCAGTATCTCAATGATGGGCTCAAGGGGGTGATAACTGGTCAGGTCCACTTACTAATTTCACATTTGTTTGAAAATGTCCCACTGACTATGTTGGTGGGGGTTCCCCCCTTTCTTATCTATCTGGTTTCCCAATGGATAACAACACCAACAATAGTAATATGAGGCATTGGAACATTCTTTGTTGGAATATTAGGGGTATTAACTCGAGTGACAAGTGGACTGCTCTTAGAAGTAAAATTGCTGAAGCAAACTGTGACATTTTCTGCATCCAAGAAACAAAGAGAGAATTTTTTGACGCTGCTTATCTAAAGAACTTTTGCCCCTCCTCTTTTGACTGTTTTGAATATCTACCCTCGGTGGGTGCTTCTGGTGGAATTTTGGTGGTCTGGAAAGGTTCCAGATTTGTAGGCCATAAAGTCTTCCAAAATGAGTTTGCTATATCTGTTGAATTCTGTTCTCTATATTCTAATGCCCAATGGACCCTCACAACTGTGTACGGTCCCTGTGTTCATGACAGAAAGTTGATTTTTATTGATTGGCTCAAAAACATTGTAATGCCAGATGATACAGATTGGTTGATAATTGGAGACTTTAATTTAATAAGGAAGCCTGAAAATAGGAATAAACCTGGAGGCAATATTACTGAAATGCTAGCTTTCAATGAAGCTATTAGTCAAGCAGGCTTAGAAGAAATACCTCTCAAAGGGAAGAAATATACCTGGACCAACAAACAAGAACACCCTCTGCTCGAAAAGCTAGACTGGTTTTTCTCTTCCCATTCTTGGACAGTTAACTACCCTGGTACTGAAGTTACAGCCCTCTCTCGTGAAATTTCTGATCATGATCCCTGCAGAATCTCTGTCAAAACAGATGTTCCCAAAGCCAAGGTCTTTAGGTTTGAAAATTACTGGCTACAAAGAGATGAATTCATGCAAATCATGCAGCATGGATGGAATGTTCCTGTCCCCCACCAAGATATGGCAAAGAAAATTGTGGCAAGATTCAAAAACCTGAGAAGAGTTCTTAGAGAATGGAGTAAAACTTTATGTAACCTGGCTGCTACTATATCCAATTCAAAGCAGGTCCTCCTTTTCCTTGATGTGTTGGAAGAAGCTAGAGACCTAACCCTAGAAGAATGGAATTTCAGAAAGATCTTACAAGAACATATTGATTCTCTCCTTAAGCAGCAACTTGCCTATTGGAAACAAAGAGGTACAGTGAAATGGGTTAAGTTTGGGGATGGCAACACGAAATTCTTTCATGCTCATGCAACCATTAATCATAGAAGGAACACTATCACCTCTTTACAATCAGAAGATGGGTCCATTCTGACCAAGCATGAAGAAAAAGCAAATCTAATCTGGGAAGCATACAAAGAAAGACTTGGAAAAACTGAATTCACTCAAATGCAATTTGATCTGAATGACCTTCTCTCAGTGGTAGATGATCTGAGCTGCCTTGAAGGGCCCTTTACAAAAGAGGAAATTGATCTTATAGTATCACACCTACCTTCTGATAAATCTCCTGGCCCAGATGGCTTTAATGGGGATTTCTTGAAAGCTTGCTGGCCTCACATTTCACAGGAATTCTATGACCTATGTAATGCTTTTTACAGTGCCAATATTTGCACCCAGAGCATCAATGGCTCTTACATTACCTTGGTCCCAAAAAATGACAGCCCCATGACCATCAATGACTTCAGACCTATCTCCCTTCTAAACTCTACTATGAAGCTAATCACCAAAATTCTTGCAGAAAGGTTGCAGCAGGTAATAATGAAGCTCATACATCAAAATCAAAATGGCTTTATTAAAACCAGGACCATTCAGGATTGCCTTGCTTGGGGGTTGGAATATCTGCATATTTGTCAACAAACAAAAAAGGAGATAGTCATCCTAAAGTTAGACTTTGAGAAAGCGTTTGATAAGATTGAGCATGAAGCCATCATTCAGATCATGAAGCATAAAGGGTTTGGTGATAAATGGATCTCCTGGATTTCTAACATTCTGGGAAGTGGCACCTCATCAGTACTTCTGAATGGAGTACCTGGAAAAGTTTTTCATTGCAAAAGGGGGTCAGACAAGGTGATCCTCTATCACCTCTTCTTTTTGTCCTAGCAGCTGATCTCCTGCAATCCATTGTAAACAAAGCAAAAGACTGGGGTTTACTCAGATTGCCAGTGTCAAATCTGACTGACACGAACTTCCCAATCCTGCAGTATGCTGATGATACACTTGTTATTATGGAAGCTTGTCCCAGACAACTCTTTGTCCTTAAAGCCCTTCTCAATACTTTTGCGGACTCTACAGGACTAAAGGTCAACTACAACAAGTCTGTCATGGTCCCCATCAATGTTCAAGCTGACAGGTTGCAACACTTGGCAAATACTTTCAATTGCCAAACAGGGTCTCTTCCTTTTACCTACCTGGGACTTCCCTTTGGAACTCGAAAGCCCTCGGTGGAAGACTGTCTCCCTCTAGTGCATAGAATTGAAAGAAGACTCACAAGCACAGCAAATTTTTTGAATCTTGGGGGCAAATTACAACTGATCAACTCAGTTCTAACTTCTCAGCCAGTTTTCTTCATGTGCACCTATAAACTCCCGATTGCCATAATCAGACAAATTGATAGGTACAGGAGGCACTGTCTCTGGAGAGGATCGAACATGAATGCAAAGAAACCGCCACTGGCTGCCTGGAGGATGGTCACTTTACCCAAGAAACAAGGAGGATTAGGGGTGCAGAGACTTAGAACCCAAAACGATGCTCTGCTGATAAAAAACCTGCATAAATTCTACACAAGAGCTGATCTTCCATGGGTTAAACTGCTTTGGTCAAGATACTACTCATCGGGTGAGCTCCCAGGACAAAAAAAGAGAGGCTCCTTTTGGTGGAGATCAGTAATTAAATTGCAAGATATTTACAAAGGCTTAGCCCAAGCTCAGGTCCAAGATGGCAAGTCTGTTCTTTTCTGGTTTGATGTTTGGAATGGCCTCATCCTATCTCAACAATTCCCTGAACTCTTCTCCTTCGCCAAATATCAGAACATCACAGTTCACAAAGCTTTGCAGGATGAGTTACATACTTTGTTCCATCTCCCCCTCTCTGTACAAGCTCATGACCAATTCAATCAGTTGCAAAGCATTTTATAGGGAGTTCAGTTAACAATGGATAATGACCTATGGACCTATATCTGGGGATCCCAATTTTACACCTCTGTCAAGGCCTATAAATCTCTCATTGGCCAAATGTCAGTTCATCCCATTTATAATTGGCTCTGGGCTTCTTCATGTCAACTAAAACATAAAGTCTTCTTTTGGCTTTTAATCAAAGACAGGCTGAACACAAGGGGGCTTCTACACAGGAAAAACATGGATCTAGATTCTTTCTCCTGTGAACTCTGTATAAGGCAACTAGAGGAATCAATGCAACATCTTTTCCTCAACTGCAGCTTTGCTAGAAATTGTTGGGCTTCAATTGGAATTAACATCACTAGAAGAATGCAACCTCTACAAGCTTTTAAATACTTCAAGAGAAAACTGAAAATGCCTTTTTATATGGAGATCATAATTCTCATGGCATGGAGCATTTGGACTACAAGAAATGATTGGATCTTCTCAAACATCGACCCCACTGTGCAGAACTGCAAACAGAGATTTCTCCATGAATTTGGCCTCCTGTTACACAGAGCCAAAAGGAAATACTTCCCAAAAATTGAAGAATGGCTGCAATCTATCTCCTAGTTGTCTAGTTTTTTGGTTCCTTCTTTTTTTCTTTTTGTCTTTGTTTTTGTTTGTTCTTGTTATTTTTCTGTAACAGACTACTTTTTTATTTATATTATAACCAGTAGGGGGCAACCCTCCTGTTCCTTCACAAAAAAAAAAATGTCCCATGCTACATTCAGAACTAATGCATTGCGAATGAGACATCCTCTTCAGTTATTCACTCACCCTTCCTGCCAGTCAGGGCACTTGTTGCCGTTCTGGACGCCCTGCGAGGCAGCAGCATCAGCAGCACGTCGAGGCGAGGCAGCAGCAGCACGTCGAGGCTAGACTGCCGCAGCCCGCCGTCGCGGCGCCGGTGACGCATCTGAAGGTCGCGCCGAGGTGGGCGACGCGGGAGAGCCTGCAGCAGCAGCACGTCGATGCGACACACCACGTAGTGGCGAGTACTGCTTCGAGGCTACGGCCGCAGCACGCCGAGGCGAGGGGCGCAGCACCGGCGACCCACGTCGAGGTGACGCAGGAGGCGACGCATCTAAACCTCGCCTCGATTTGGGCGACAGCCCCATCTGCAGCGAGACTCGAGGCGGCGCGGGCAGTCCGGACAAAGGGGATGGCCGCGGCGAGGTCGACGATGGGCGCGGCCGCGGCGAGCGCCGTCGCATCGCCGCGCCCGTTCCATGGAGGAACGCGCCGCGGGAGGGGGATTGCTCCGGATCGACGCGAGGCGGCGCGGGCGACCGTGGCAGCCGCGGCGAACTGACGCAAGGCGGCGAGGGCGAGCCTGCGTCCGTGCTTGCAGGCACGATGGAGGCGCCGGTGCCCTCCATTCGCCGCGCCTCTTCTCTCTGTTTTTTTTTTCCTTTTCAATCGCGGCAGAGTGCGATACGGAGGAGAAAGAGAGCGGTACGAGGGTAATTTGGTCGTTTCTCATGGCGCCAGCGTGATTTTTAACGGTACAACTGACAGAAGGCCACACAAGGAAGAGAAATTTTCTTTTGGTCCTTAGAAGGAATTTCAGATTGAAGAGGGCTATAGAAGGAAACTTTATTTGTTTTGAGGCCATAGAGGGAATTTTCTCTATGGTATATCCTAGACACTCATTAATATAGAATATTTTGGGCAATACAGTAGTAGCTAGCAATTATTACGTCTCCTTCCAAAGTAGTTAAACTGGAAATGCTGAGGAAATTTCTGACCCTTCCTAGACCTGAGCATGCATACAGATCTAAGAAATGAAAGGGAGCAACCAAAGAGGTACAAAATAAATAAATGAAGTGTCATTTCAAAAATAAACTCTGTCATCTCATAATTGCAGCAAGAAGTGTTTTGCAGTCTAGTTACAAAATGAAGAAGCCGAAATAGTTCACGGGCTAATCTGTGTCCTTCATAATCTAAACCACATCCGTATTTTGTCTTTCCCGCGCATGTGGGTAATCATCCACTTACAGTATGTCGTGCTACTGGTCTGCTCCTTTCAAATGGAAGTGCTCAAAATGTTCATGGCCATTTCTCTAGTAAGTAACTCAGTATTACTTTATCAACCCTGAAAAGGGAAGGGAAGTGGGAATCAAGAATGCAGGGATTTCCTCCTCCCACTCAGGAAGAAAAATATTTCGCAAATGGGGATATCAAATATTGCAGATGTTACAAGTTATGCCTAATTCATCAAAGAGGTACCTAATATTTCATAGAACCAGGACCAAACGAAACCCAAAACCTAAGATTACCTGAATCCATTCCTGCCCAGCAGGATTATCTGCAGCGCATACATTCCACGATGCCAAGTGTTCAGTTGTTGAGATATAGCGGCTTGCAAAGTGTTCAGTTGTTGAGATATAGCGGCACATGCCACGATGCAAGTAATTGTCATGTTGGGAGATGTGACTATTCTGGTATTCGTCAAACTTTGGGGGCGTTTGGTTTGGAGCCGGCAGAAGCCATGCCAATGTATCAATCATCGACCATGCGAAGAGCAGACATTTGGATTGACACCGAATTTTGGTGCGCCAACGCTCCAGCGCCCAAGACAGTTCATTTTCTTACCCATAACAGGGAGAGACCAGGGCGGGCAGTTCTTCGCCCAATAATCCAATATTTGGTGAGTCCTTGTTTTGGTGCGGTGGGCATGAGCTTGAGAAGCAAACGCGCACCCCACAGTTTCTAGGAAATGATTTGAGATGAAATATTGAATGTTGCCTATAAATATTCCACATCCGTGCTTCTGAGCATCATGTTGGGTATCTTAACAGGTAGTCTGAAACAGAAAACATGAGCCAAAATTCACATCAGATTCCAAGTGAAATATGGAACAAAGTCAATAACATACACTAGTAATTCACCTCATACTTTCTTTGTAAGACAGTACCAACTTAAAAGAGAGAAAATGCTCCTGTTCAAAACAGAGGCTCTGCATTAGAAAATGAGTCACCCTTATATTTAATATCAGAATAATAAGTGTGTCTAGGTTTTTGTTCAGTTTAATCTTACCTCAAAGATAGGAACACACTTAGTCCAGCAGCCTACGGTCCTGTGCTACACTGTAAACAGCTTCATGAACAAGTGCATTGTAAAGAATCAAGATATCACTAAACAAGGTACAGTGAGACCTTTGTAGATGAAGTTAATACTAGTCACTTATAACAGCCAATTAAATCGATGATCCGCAAAACCATGTGTGACTGCTTTAAGGTACTGATACTTACCACAATGATGGCCACAAAGAGATGATGCAGGGCAAGGAAGTTACAACACCAGTCACCTCACCAATACTCCCTACATGAGCAAAACCCATCTTTGAAATGATGGAATCTATTTGCATCTCTCAATATGATTTCCCGAGAAGTTATCTTCGCAATCAACTTTATCGCAGAGTGGCAATCACCACAAACTCTGAGGTTTTTCATAACACGAATGGGCATTCCTTCTGGGACTTTCAAAAGTCCATAAGCCACAGCCTGTCTCTCACTGTGATACCGCAAACTATGAGATTTTTGCTCCTCGTCAACATCATGAAGCACAAAGCTTCCATCAGCTGAGTATCCAGATTCCATCAACAATCCATCTAATTTCTCCAACATTTTAATGATGAAAGCATGCTCTGGATGTGCATTAACATCACCTGATGTAAAGAGATGCACCTTCTTGTCATATTCTATCCAACTACAGCCTGGTGACTTGTTTAACTGCCTTGAGCTAATGAACTTTCGCATCTCAGAAGCATCTTCCCACCTCCCGGCACATGTATAAATGTGAGAGAGCAAGACATATGGACCAGCATTTCCAGGCTCTAGCTCTAACAGCTTCTTAGCAGCAACCTCAGCAATGTCAGCATTCTTGTGCATCCTACAGGCCCCCATCAGAGCTCCCCAGATCACAGCATCTGGTTCAACTGGCATGGTCTTTATCAAATCTAGTGCTTCATCCAGAAGTCCTGCACGACCAAGCAAATCAACCATACAAGAATAATGCTCCGCTCCAAGTCTGACGGAAGAATTTGTACCCATAGAATTGAAAATGGCCTTCCCCTCTTCAACTTTTCCTGTGTAGCTACATGCTGTAAGGGCACCTATATATGTAATTCCATCCGGTACCATCCCAGCCAACCTCATATCATCAAATATGCGGAGTGCTTCCTCCCCCAGCCCATGCTGGGCATAACCAGTGATCATCGAGTTCCACATCACAACGTCTTTGGGCTCAAACATGTTGAAGACCCTCTTGGCCTTATCCAAATTCCCACATTTGATGTACATTGTGATTAACGCTGACACGGCATATATATCAATGTCAAAGGAGCACCTTAGCATTGCACCATGCATCTCCCTGCCATAATCAAGAACAGCCAGAGCAGCGCAGACAGTGAGTACACTGATAACAGATGGGTTGTTAGGACGGATACCATTGCGCAACATCTCACGGAAGGTAGACAGTGCCTCCATCAAGAATTCATTCTGCTCATAGGCCTTGATGATTGCACTCCAGGTTCCATCATCTCGCTCACACATCCTATCAAACACTGCCTTGGCGGCATCCACCATCCCACGCTGCCCGAACCCAACTATCATCGCATTGCAGGCCGCCAGCGGGTGTTCTGGCATTGCATTAAACAGCTCCTCAGCATCCTCTACACGGCCGGCTTGTATGTATCCAAATAACATTGCAGTCCACGACACATCATTGCGCTCGGGCATCACTTCAAACAGCTTCCGAGCAAGGTGGACCTGCCCATTTTGAGCGTAGCCGGACACCATCGCGGTCCATGACACAACATTCCGCTTAGGCATTTCATCAAACAGAACGCGCGCCTCAGCTATCCGACCAGCCTGGCAGTACCCAGAGAGCATTGCAGTCCACGCAACAACGTCCTTTGCAGGCATTTCATCAAACAGCTTGCGGGCCTCGTCGACGCGGCCTGCGTCAAGGCAGCCACCGAGCAGCACCGTGTAGGATATGTGGTTGCGCTCAGGCATCTGTTGGAACAGTCGGATGGCGTCCGGCAGTAGGCCGTGGCGCACGTACCCGCGCAGGAGGGAGGTGAAGGAGACGACCGAGGGCGGGTAGGGGATGGAGGCGAGCGCCGCGGCGGCGTCGGGAAGCGTGTGTCGGCGGAGGGAAAGGCCGGAGATGAGCGCGTTGTAGGAGGTGAGGTCGCGCGAGGGCATGCGGTGGAAGACGCGGAGCGCGGCGTCGGGGAGGTGATTGTGGAAGTAGCCGGCGAGGAGGGCGTTGTAGGAGGCGGTGGTGCGGAGCGGCATGGCCTCGAACACCGCGCGGGCGCCCTCCATGCTGCCCGCGCGCGCCAGCCGGCCGATGCGAGCGTTCGCGTCGGCCACCGCCGGCGCCGCGCTCGACGGCAGGAACCGGACGGGCGGGAGGCGCATGGCGGGTGCAGGGACGAAACGAAATTGAAACGTACGCTGTCTTGTAGATGCATAAATAAGGACCGCGTTACTGCGCGTAGGGACGCGCGTTAGGGAATCGCGCGTCCCTCCCCCGCGCGCGCCACGTGTCCGACCCGCAGTCTGAGGTAGTCGTCGACCGCCGCCCGCCGCCCAGCCGCGCCACCACTCACGCGCCTCCGTCGCCGTCCCCGGCGACGTCGCCGCCCGCCGCACCGCCCGAACCTCCGCCCCCCGCCACCACCGGCGGCCGGCGGCGCCGCGCCGCCTCGCCGCACCGCCCGCACCCACCACCGCCGCCCGGCAAGCCGCCGCCGTCACCGCGCCGCCGCCACGCTAACTCGTCGCGATTTCACGCCCCCACCGCCTACCCCGCCCACCGCCAGCCTGCCGCCCGCGGCTCCGGCGGCACCGCCGCCGCCTCGCCGCACCGCCGCCCACCGCCGGGTCACGGCCGCCGCCCCCGAACCCCCCCTCCTCTATGTCCGGCAGTGAAGAGAGCTCCCCCGACCCCCGACAACCCCGAACCCTAACCCCGCCGCCCTCCTCCACCTTCGGCGACGCGGCGGCGCCCTCGCCGCCGCGTCGCGCCGCCCGCCCGCAGCCGCTCGCCCCGCTCGCGTCTGGATAAGATTGTAAATGGGCCGGGCCGCCCGCGCACCGGACGCGCGCTAAGGACGGAGCGCGACCGGCCGCGCCTTAGAGTTTCCGCATAAATAAGGGCGGTCCCGTGAAGCAGAGTTTCAGAGGAAATTGCACGGGATAAATTGAATTTGAGACCCTGTTTGACGCCTATACATTCCAAATGTATTTGTAAAAGATGGCGATTAGTCCCATACTCCAGTAAACTACACAGAACAGGTTCTGAAGCGTCATATTCGCGATGAAGAAAAGTAGATAGGGGCATGGTATTTATCTTTTTGAACCGAAGGGCATGGTATTTATATTTTTTTTTTTTGCGACGAGGTATTTATATTAACAATAAATATCTGTGAAAATAATTACTAAGTAGGAGTACACAGGTTGATCCCAGAAGCTGGAATCCAGTTACTCACATACATACAGAAGCACGGGTATGCAAATTCAAAAGGCAACATTTCTCCTACGCTACATGAAGTGAACTTTCGCTGCTAAACAAAGTTCCAGTGGTGTGGTCGACTGAATACACAGGCTGTTATTCGGCATTTCAAGAAAAAAGGGCAAATTACAAAATAAGAATATAAGATCATTGCCTAAGAACGCTGTTAGAGCTGAAAATGAAATTCTCTTCTCCCGCAATCGTTGAGGTGAGACGTCCTGCTGCCCACCCGTTGTTTACTACTCTGGCAGCGCTCTTTGCTGGATCACCTATAACCCGGCTACCCTCAACGACCTTGTCGAATTCCGGGAGGCCTTTCTCCTTTCGCTCCTTTCTCCTCCTCCTGTCCTCGTCTCGTTCTTTCCTCAACCAGGCCTCCACTGTTCTCTGAAATGAACACACACCAAATCTGATGAATGACCACGCTGTGCTTGTAACATATTGTGTCATGTAGGAGCAGATGTAAACACTACTTACCATGAGAGATAACTGGCTCATTTCTTTCACCTTTTCCAAAGGGAGTGCTAATTGCAGCTTCCCGTGAGCAATGTAAACCTGAAATCCAACAGCAACAATAATCTTTGAGTCCATATGAGTTCTTCATATAGTAACAACTACAAAATATAGCACGAAGGCTTACAATGTGGGTCGGCCAGTCATCAAGGCCATCAAAAATATGTGTCGCGTAGATGATCGTTGCCCCTCTTTCCTCGCATTCCTCCTTTAGATATGTCAACAGATTTGCTCTTGCCAACACATCTAGGTCAACTGTGATCTCATCAAGAAGAAGAACCTGCTTTTCTTTTTTCTCTTAGTGACATCTTATGGTATATTGATCTGGAGGCAGAAATGATAGAGAAAACAAACCTTGAATGGCTTAAGAAGTCCCATACAGATCTGGACTCGCCTCCGCTGACCATCAGATGCCTTGTGCATGCGCCAGGAAAGGTCAATGTCTAAAATCTGTAAAATGACACAAAAGAAGCTGAGCCAAATAAGCTGCTACTTCAAGCTAATGGAACAGTTCACTTAATCTCGAGGTATTGGAGCTAACATCAAATTATCAACTAACACATCCGCCATAGCAGTGTTAGCTCCTTCCATGGTAAGACGTGTTAACTTAGTTAACACAATTTTCTTTAGGGATTGACTATTTAACTTAATGTGTAAGTAAACAGGTAGGCCATAATGTAACTCTAATCAAGGACAAAGGAGCATTAGCTTATTTCACGTTAGGTAGCGTACAGAAAATAGTTGCTTCTATGGTTTAAGCTTTATTATGATGGGCTTTCATGTGTAATAGAACATGATTACATGAATGTTTTCCTGTTGTTTTCCCATGGCAGAATGGTTATGCTCGTAGTTGTGACCTTATGTTTCGACATTCCCAAAGCCATGCTCCTATACCGGAGCATGCGCTAGGCCAATCATGCCAACAGATTGACTGATGATTGTTAGCTACCGTAAACAATAGTCATTATAAGAAAGTAGTAACTCAATGTACAAGCTTATTTCAACAAAGTGATGAGCCTAAAGTGGAAAGCATATGGGTCCTAATAAAAACATAGTATACAAGTTTTCGGTTTCCAGTTGGTGAGACCGGTGAAAACGTATGACCACCTTGACCATGAAAAGTGGTGGATTTCCAATTGCTGGGGGAATACTGCAGAATCACTAGGTTCAGAAACACAACTCAAATCTGCATATACATTACAACTATTTGTTTATATTACACGGTTGTAGACAGAATCTACATATACAAATTTGGAGAGGGGATGGTGATTAAGTAGTCAGTAAAGAGTAAAATGCGAGAAAAAATAAATCAAACTCTTCACAAACTGCAATTCTACCAAAATTGTGCCAGGGAAATGATAAGGGCATGTTTCATGACAAAATGGGTGAGTTCCATGATTTTCTTTTTATATAAGTGAATTCACTGAAGAACTTGCCTTGATAAGCTCCTCTCTCCTCTTTGGATCAACACCAGCTACACCAAAAAGCATCTTCTCTGCCGATATATCCATCTGTATATTCACCTGGTAGCCGGCAAAGGCCACATCGCGCCTCCACTGCACCCATTGACACACCCATTAGATCCATTGGATGACCAAATGGCAAAATTCGTCACGCGCATTACATACAAGGGAGAGAACTAAAATTGCCCTACCTCACCGCCGAGGTAGCAGAGGTCACCGGAGGAGGTGAGCGCCGTGTCGTGGAAGGCAGACCTGCCGAGAACCCGCACCATGCTCGGATCCACCATGTGCTTCCCGCCCAGTATCTTCAGTATCGTCGTCTTGCCTTTCCACAGGAAAAAGCCTCCGCATCCAAATCAACACCAAATCGGCAGCGAGAAACGAAGGTAGGCCGGAAAGGCGAGAAGGGATTACCTGCGCCGTTGGAGCCGAGGAGGAGGCATCGCTGGCCGGCGTCGAGGGAGAAGCAGACGTCCTCGATGAGCGGCGGCGCGCCGGGCGGCGGGCGGCCGTCGATGCCTGGGTAGGTGAAGGTGAGGTGGCTGATCTCAACCGTTGGCGCCATTGGGATGGTCAGGGCCTCTCGCCGCGGTGGCCGGAGGAGAGTTTGGTTTGGTTGGTGGAGGAGGAAACGAGAGTCCCAGCGGGCCGAGCTCGTGGAAGAAGGTGGTGAAGTAGTTGGGCCGCGGTTGGTGACTAGCCCAGTGGGAGACGTGGCCCGTATTCGAACCCGAGGACAGAAGACGGCCACGTCTCGTAGCACGTTTGGAAAAGTCTCGCACAAATTGCATCCATCCGCTGGACATTTCAGCCACCGCTAATCCCTCCGAGGTCTCTGATTTGGTCATCACTTTTTTTCTGGGATGTTTGGATAGAACATGTAAAAAATACAAAATTCAAAAAGAGCAGAAAACTTAAAGGAAAATTTTAGTGAGATTGAGTGAAGGAGACGAAGGAACTCACGGATGGGAGAAGAGTAGAGGGCTTGTTTCGCATTATTGTTAAAATTCGTAGGAGTGTTTATGAAAGTTACGTTTACTGAATGGTCGGAGGGAAGCAAGCCATTGGATGGCCATCCGACGGGCTCAGGTTGTTGTTTGCACCATTGCACCATATTGATCATTTGCACAGAATAGTTCCCTTGCTTATTTGCCTCCAAAACTACTGTGAAGGAAATCATTCTTTTAAAAGATTCTGCGGGAACCAATACTTTTTTTCAAAGATTCTCATAGAAAAACGCGGTGTTCGGCTGGGTTGGAACCGGCTGGCTGGGCTGGAACCCCCTCACGGGTTTACCCGGTGAGGAGGATTTCAGCCAGCGCTGGCTGGAATCAGCCAGCCGAACAGGTAGAAAAATTCTTTTAGAATTTAAATCCTTCAAAATTCCTATACTTCTTGTTTCACAAAAAAAAGTCCTACACTTTTATTCGAAAAAAAATTAAAAAAAATCCTATACTTCTTGTTCGGTCCAAAAGGGCCAAAATCCCAAATCATTCAACGAAATAGCAACGTTGTTCTCTAGTAATCTTTTAGTCCTCGGCCTGAGGCCATGAATTGCGTTTAATTTTGGACCGTAGTAGAGCCTTTAATATCACGGCCTGCTTTTGATAGAGGCCTAAGGAAGAACATAACTGGGCCAGCACAAATTAAACGCTGCTTGAACATAACTGGGCCAGCACAAATCACACGGCCCCATGGGCCCATCCGTCACCTCAACTGGTATTATGAGTCGCGTGCATGTGCAATGTATTATGTGAGTCTAAAAAAAATGTGCACAAGCGAAACACATAAGTGTCACCAACAGGGAATAGAAATGTGTCTTCTGCACGCGAAACACACAAGTGTCATCAACAGTGAATAGAAACACTGGACCAGCCCGTTCTGTAGATGATTCACGTATTCACGGCGCTCGCCGGCGGACTTATACGTGCACTATACGCGCGGTCCCCAAAACGCGTTAGCTATTTTGCGCTCTTTCAAATGAGTTGACGGAGGGAAGGAAGCCAGCCAGGTCGGCGGCGACTGGCCGCGCTCTTCGATTTGGATGGAAGGCGACGCTGAACGACGCTCGGACCGTACGTGTATCACCATTTACCAATTCGTATTCCGCTCCGATCCGCAGGCCGCGCCGACCACACCGGACGTGTAAACCTCATACACGAACCCCACGCCACCAGCACTCCGCCGTGTCTCTGTCCTGGATCGAGGCGATGGCGACCGAATGTATGTGCACCACGTGCACGACGATGTCACGAAAAAGTCAAATTCCCTGCTACAAATGTAATTCGTGTGTGGACTTTCGCGAGTTAACCAAATTTTAATCCAGGGTCCTTGTTGCCTCATTCGGCTAGTCTGCTGAGCCGGTGGAGTATCTGTGGTTTGGTCGGCGCCCGTCACAGCCACACGTCGATGCCAAGGGTGAACGGGCGAACAATCGGAACGTGAAAATGACTCAAGCGGCCACGCAGAAGGATTAGTTAACGCGGCACGCGGCATGCGGGCAAGCTGCACCTCTCCTCTAGTCCTCTATGTCCACGTATAGCTATCCCAGGCAGGCAGGTAATCGATCACGTAAAATAGTCAATAATGCAGCAAATATATCCAGTTATCCACGAGATTACGACCATTCTACCACCCTTGACTCTCAAGGCTGTAACGTGCCTGCTTTCCGGACCCGTGCCACGATTAATTATTCGATCAAGGCATATAGGAGTAAGTCGCATTATACACGTGGTAGCTGATAGTATTACATCCAGTATTCCTTGAGAAACTATAATATGCCCGCCGCCCATGTTCACAGATACCGATCAAACAATGTGCCATCTAACTTCCATGGTGGGAGCTTGATATCTTTACGACCGCGCAAGATGTGTATGTCAGACTGCATGCAAGTCCCATGTTTCCAATCAAAACATCTAATACAGAAAGTGTTGGTCTAGTATTATCGTATGATTTGTGAGCTACTAGGTTCTCCTCAATTGTCCTAGCATAACATTGATCCCACGTTCTGGCCCAACCTCTACAAGCGAGACTCGCGAGTCGTGGCCACTCTGGCCAACCAGCTTAGGATAACGATGGAGTACCCATCCGAGAATCTGCGTAGTAAGTCCTTGTTGTCAATTAACTCTGACATGATAGTTAGTTAATGCTAGAACAATGGCATTGGCATCACGATGAAGCACACCTAGCGTGATGTGTGGCTAGCTACCTCAGGAAACATGTGTGGAACGGAGCTCCAGCAAAATCTTTATTAGATCGTTCATTGATTGGGATTGGCAGCTTCCTCTGTTTCTCTTTTTGTGAGACCAATTTGGATCGGCATCTCAACTGCACTCCGTATCGATCGACATCCTTGTCTTCTCAAGAAAAATCTTCGGGGCAAACAGTAATGTACTACTGTGGTTAGCATGTCAACTTGTCGCAGTTTGCGGGAAGATTATTCTCTGTGATGTTAGATCAAGTGTTCTTCTCTGAGTGATATTAACAATGCGAAACGGGCTACCTAACAACGACTAGTGATGAAAAATATCTTGGCGAGCAAACTAAAACAAAACAAAAATATATTTGCTATATAATGCAATTACAATCAACGGACACTGCTCTTTGGTTGAAAGTCCATGTCACAACACTCGCTGTGGCATTTAAAAGGATGGACACGATAAGATGCGATCCAGCACTTTTTTTTTTTTTGAGAAGAGGACTCTGGCCCTCGAATTTGAGTAGCAAATCTGTTTTTGTACACCCCGGGACTCACTCACGCGCACACACACACCACACGCACACGTGAGCACGCAGGTGTCGACCCGGGGTTTCGAACCTGCGTGGGCTGCCCGACACTGGCCGGTGCTGGCCACCCGCTCCCCCAGCACATGGCAAAGGGCACTTGCGTTACAATATGTTGTGTTACGGTGAACAAGGCAGAAATTTTTATTGCTAACAGATCCAAACGGTTGAACTGAACGATGAAACTTGCGACCCACTACCGTATTGATCGGTGTAAAGAGTAATCCACAGGCCATCGAATGGTTGTTGGATCGCTCATCCTCGAGAGAGAACGATGAGAAATTTGCTTTCAGCAGCGGGAGTAGTAGTAGTAAACAGTTTAACACCGACAAGTACCAAAACAGCAGCATGTGCCACTGTAGGTTAAATGGACAATCCCAAAAAATAGCAGGGACATGCGCCTCACCCGACACGACGAGGACACGAGTGGGTGGGAAAAATATCGATCAGGCGCCGCCGTGTCCGGAAAGATATGGATCAGGCCTCCGCTGCACTCAGTCAGGCGAGGCGGCGGCGCTCCACTTTTCGTTGCCATCCTCCGCGGCCGGTGCGGCGCGTGCATGGTGCGCGCGTGGCCGCAGCACCTGCCGGCCGCGTGCTGGACAGTGCGTCTGACGAGAAGTCACTGACCTGTAGGGCTAGGGGCCACGGGTCAGTGACCGGGACGCTCGTCAGAGGATCCCGATTCGTGCGTGGGCATGGCCGCGTCTTCCAGGCTTTCAGTAATAAGCCCGGGCTGGAACGGATATGCCTCAACGCGCGACACCCAGGTGGACAGCCTCGGCGTCTCACGTCCGCGAGGATGCCCAGGTCACACATCGATCACGTGCCGCCAAGGTGCGAGCGAGAGACCCACCACCCACGCGCGGTCACGCCCCCGGCCGGCCTCACGGGCACTGCCTCCATGCTCGCGCACGCGTCCCTCCGGCTCCATGCAACTACCCAGGTGTCCTCGTGTCCCTTTGGAAGCCAGAGCCGTCACAGCCGTGTCAGACGTCAGTCGCGGTAGTTTGGTTTGGAAGCGCGCATGGTGCTGCGCGGCACATGCTTGCGGACAGTTCGCCCTGTGCAGTGCGTAGTAAAACACTCCAATCGGACAAACATGGAAAGTTTGGCATCACGCAAACGACGGGGACAGACAACTCGGCGGCGCGAGTGAAGCCACTGTGCACCGCACCAACCTGTTGACCTTATCTTGAATTCATGGCAGGTCAAGCTCGCCGGCCGGAACTGGCTGATTTAGAATCTTCACAGGGCTGAGTTTACGTGCTGTGTCGTCCACGAGGCGTGCCACAACGGCAGGGACGTTAACGAACAGCAAGACGACGAGACGATTCCATATTGCATGCGGCAGCTGCAACCTAGTCATCGAAAGCTACACAAATCAAATCAGACCTGTGGTTTTGTTTGGATAAGTCGTACGTCGATCATGTGGATTGGTCGGTTCAAGGCCCCAGAGCATGCCACAAGGACATTTTTTTTGGTCTCGAGGGTTTACATACGCATCAGGGAAACTGGAGAGTGGAGACACGTGCATGCTGCTTAGTGTAGTCTGTTTCTTCCGCAATACGTATGCGAAACCCATGTCAGCACCGCCACGAGCACCACATAACATCACCTACCGCCACGATCGCTTCCATGATTTCACGCACGGAATCGTGATGTACACCAGAACTTTGCAAAAATTGCTAACTGGACCAACCTGGAAGTGGAGGTTTCCAGAGCTCAAAGTCCTGCTGCGCTCACTTGGCTCCCATCCTGTTGTCACATTTGAGAGTCAAAGAAGAACACGAGCGGGCTCTTCTGCTGTTCATCCCGGTCCCCGGACCGCGGGAAACATCTCGAACCACTCGAATTGGCGAATTGCCGTCGCCCGCGCAAACAGACAAACACAGAATGATTCCCCGGCAGAGTCGGGCCGTCGGATCAGGGCAGATACTCTGTTCTGCCTGTAGCGCACTGCCACCACGATTACGTCACACTTCAAATAGTCCAAATTGCGAGAACAACGTGGGAACTATCCGGAAACGTCAGGAATCCGGCGAAGAATCGCCGGGGTACCACGCCCTTTCGTTTAAACTGTGGCTGGTCCCATGTAATCGGAGAAAACGACAGGTTCGATAAGAAAGCAGAGGTACTCCTCCCAAAAAAAAAATGTACTGTACAAAATAAAAGGCAGAGGCACATCGCCACCCGACTGCCAGCGACAAATAAACTGACGGAATTGAAAGATGACCATAATATTTGCATCTTCCTATTAATTAATTTACCATCCAAAATACACATAATCCGTCCTTCGTAGAGGACAGTGGACACAGACTCTAGCTGTGACCCAACGAGGGGTGTATTCACAAATGTAGTACACCTCGTACTATCACAGTGAAACGAACCGATCGAAAATTAGACACCCTAATAACTCCTCCAAAAAACAGAGAAATCCAAAATGCAAATCAAGGCCTTTATAGTGAGATTATTATTCTTATGTTCTGATGACCACCACGTTCAGCACGCACCGCACAGCGGTGCGTCGGTGGCCACCGGTGGGCCGGACGATCACGCGGCTGAGGGCGCCGTGACGTACTTGACCGTGCCGGCCTCCGCCAGTGCTGCGCGGAGCGGCTTCTTGGCCACCGCCTCGACCTCGTCGGCGGGCATGTCGGGCAGGCCCTTGAAGTCCAGGGTCTCGTCGTTGTAGATGTCCCACCACTTCTTCACCAGCATCTTGATGTCCTCCCTGTCCATGTTCGCCTCCTTGCCCGTGAACCTCCATGGCTTCGATCCCTGCAGGCGCCATCGATCGGTCGGTGAGCAGAGCACACACGCAATTAAGGCGAGAGAATTTCAGAAGGATTAACACCGGACGATACTTACCGCTGCGCAGTAGTGCACGACCTTGATCTTCTCAAGCTGCACGTTCTCGGGATGCCTCCAGAGCATGGCCAGGACAAGGTTGTAGACGTTCGGGATCGGCTTGTACTTGTCCCTGAAGAACATGTTCAGGAAATCCTGCAGAAGAATTAACAAAGAACCGTGAGCACGGATGCTCGTCGCCAGCCATGAACCAAGATTGAGAGAGAACACGCAAGGAAAGGACGGCCATCATCTCTCACCTGCTCTGCGAAGGGTGTGGGCGGGGTGACGCGGAGGGTGTCGAGCAGGGCTTTGGCCGTCTCCATGCTGGGCTCGTGCACGAACATGCCGGCGTTGAAGTAGAGCGCCGGCGGCGGGCCGAGCTCGGCGGTGGGCCACGCCACCCTGTCCGGGCACTGCTGGCAGTAGCCGATCTTGTACTGCGGGGTGTGGCTCCACGTCTTCTCGCAGAAGCAGTCCATCACGGCGTAGAAGCTGCCCTTCTCCAGCTCGAACAGCTCGTCGATGTTCTCGAACACCTGGATGTCCGCGTCCAGGTACACCATCCTCTCGTACTCCACAAACTGCAACGAATCGACCGACCGACACGTACATGTGAGCACAGAACAATTACGCGCCGGAATGATACTTGTGCATAAACTGGACAAACAATTGCTTACGTACCTCCCAGATGCGGAGCTTGGAGTAGTTGATGACGTAATACGCCATGGCGAACTGGGTCTGGTTCTCGGGCGGGTACACGGGCTCGATCTCGCGGACGATGCAGCCCTGCGAGACGAGGATGCGGCGGTGGGATTCGGGCACGTCGGGCAGCACGGCCACCACCAGCGGGTAGGCCGAACCCACCTTGCGCAGGCCCTTGGCAAGACCCACCACGCCCTTCCAGTAGTCGCCGTCGCCCGCCAGGAACGTCACATACGCCCTCGTCGCGGGTTTCGCCGCAGCAGCGGCGGCCTTGGCGGTCATCTTGCCGGCGAGCTCAGGAGGGGCCATCTCTTTCTTCGTCTGAGGTGATCGGGCTGTGAGTGTGAGTTTTGTCTGGGACTCGGGAGGAGGCTGTGAGTGTGGTGGTTTAAGCGCTTGTTTTGGCTTGAGCTTTCGCTTGGGCTTTTGGGGGTGGGTTGGCACGGGTTTAAATAGATAATCGGAGGGCGAAATGGTCCCCGGCTTCGTCGGTTACGGGGCAAGGTCTGCGCGATCGGAGGCGTACGTAGCGGGATCGGACGGCCGTGGACGGAAGCTTCTCGACGGGGGCAGTTCGGGCAATTCCGGGAAGAGGAAGGCGCGAGAAGCGGGGAGATTTGTTTACGCCCTTCTTTCCTCCGTCCGCGCCGTGGCGGGGTGGGGCCCGCGAGCTTGTTTATTGCTACGCGATCCCTGGTCGTTGATTGGGAGCTGGTGGATGAGGGCGGTAATTATTTTACGTATCATAATATTGATTCCGCTTTTACGTGCATATATGGCAACCCTTTACTGAGAAATTCATGGGCCAATTGGTGCTTACTGAATCAAGATATCTGTGCGAGCGAAAAAGGGCAGCGATTGATGGCAATGGATGATCCATGTTTGCCGGTTTCCTGATTTGCGGATTTGATTACCAGTATATTCCTTGTCACCGGATCAGGGGGGGCTTTAATTTGCAGGGACGTCCCACCTTAGATCTCAGTTTCTCGCTGACATCTGAACTCGAAAATGAGGAAGAAATACCTCTTGTGGTGATTCATCAGAATAATTAAGCGGTTCCTCTTGCGTAGCTAACTGTGAATCACCATCAGTCTCATTTTATTGGAAATCAATTGACGAACAGCCAAGTAACAGAGATCAATTGACAATCCTGGAACGCACCAGCACTATTCAGCTTGCCGATATTCTGCCTGAAACGCGGCGTGTCCCTATGGCCCGGAGGAACACGGGAACAGCGCAGCGCAACAGCACAGTAGACCTCGAGTGAAGGCAGAAGAAGACTTGGAGCGAGACCACAAACAAATGACGTGTGTTGAGCAGACTTCCCGTCGTCCTCACGAAATGCCACGGTGTCTCTCCACCGCCCGGTTTCCAGCCCTCACGCAGCTCACATGACCCCACGCACGGACGTCGTTACTGCCTCGTGCCAAGCTGGCAGGCCCGGCTAAAAGAACTCGACCCCTCGGGACGGGGACGACGAGAGGCCAGGATGGTTCCGGAACCCTGTACCGTTTTCTTGAATCCCAACGGCCGTCGCTCCAAGTCAAACGCACCAGCCGCCGTCCGATCTCTCGGGCACGCACGGACGCAGGTTCAGGAAGGCGCCATGAAATGGCCGCGCGACGGAGGACGGCTCCGGTGCGACGACGGACGGCTCCGGTGCGACAAGAGCTGCGGCGGTAGGGCCCGGGTGGGCGCGCCATATTTTTCTCGAGGCCGCTACCGTCGCGGCCACGGCTGACGTAGGCCCGGGTGGGACCTGCCATATTTTTCTCGAGGCCACTGCCGCGACACGTCCATTGGCACGGCAGGTTTGGCGATGCTTCTCGCGCGAGAGCTCTCTTTGCCTTGGCACTGGCACAAAGGGCCACTCGGGTCCGTGGTCCTGCCGATGCTGACCAAGTGAACCGTGAAGAGTATTTGAGGCCACACACAGTGTTTGGTTGTCTAGACTTTCGTATTGTCCAGATCTTTCAGGCTCTAAGCCTGGAAATTCAGTAGTATTTGAAAGTAAGTATATATAAAACAAATATTAATCTCCCTCCTATAATAATTGTCGCTTTTGGCTTTTAGTCATAGTCTTATTAAAAAAAGGCACGCCACGTAACCCCGCTAGAGTCTCCCGGCGGCTAGGGTTTACGGGGGCGATTCTCCGTTTCTGATCGGATTTCGACCGTCTCCGTCTGGATTTCGAGTTTACGAAGCCGTAGCAGTCCCGATCTCTCATCTATCACCTCGTTGCTGTGTCGGTTCTGGACTGGGGGTGATTAAGGGGAGGCATTGGGCCCTCTTCCCACCCAAGGTTCTAATCGGCGGCGGCGCGGGCTGTAGATTCGATCGGCTCCTGCCACGGGCTTCTGCTTCGGCGTTTTCGTGATCGCAGCGAGTAACACCGCCGCCATGGACAATCAAGATCCGGATCGTGACAAGGCTGCTGCGGATGATGTGAGTCACACCAAGGCAGGGTTGCACCCTGGTCAAGGACCGGGTGGGCCGGAAGGCGTCGAGAACTCACAGCTCCAAGAAGACCCAGAATCCCCGGGTAAACCTATGCCGGCGGCGTCGCATGTGGAGTCTTCTGCTACTGGAAAGCGTATGGTGGTGTATGATGGTACGGGTGCAGATGCGCATCAGGTTGATGAGGAGGAGATGGCCTCGGATGATTCTGTGGACATGGAGGAGGACGATGAGGACATTATTGATTTTGATCTTGAGGAAGCTGAAGCAAAGGCTGGCAAACGTTGGCTGGCATTGATGAGATACTTTACTGTACGTAGCTTCAACGTGCAGGGCTTGTTCGAGGAGATGAGGAAAGGCTGGGGCTTACGTGACAAGGTTGATCGTAAATCTCTACACGATAACCTGTATCTGCTGGAGTTTCACAGGGAAGGTGACTTCAATTTTGTCACAAGAGGAGGGCCTTGGAGACATAGAGGTGATCCTATCATTGTTGCACCATATGATGGGAAGTCGAGGCCATCAGAAGTTCCCCTGGTGGATGTTCCGATCTGGGCACAGATACATGACCTACCACCAGTTATGATGACAGAGGAGGTTGGCGAACAGCTGGGAGGGAAGCTGGGCAAATTTGTTGAAGTATATATGGAAAATAGCAAAGTGGTGATGGATAAATTTCTACGTGTCCGGGTGAAGCTCAATGTTCACAGTGTGGTGAAACCATGGCTCAAGCTGAGGCTCAATGGGAAGATTGAAACTTTTGATGTCAAGTATGAGCTTATTCCACATTTATGCTACCGCTGTGGCTGCATGGGCCATAATGATAAAGTGTGCCAGAATGGGAGACATAAATTCAAGGACTTCCAATATAACGAAGGAATTCGTGCGTCCCCATACCGCAGGATTGAGCACAAGAGTAGAACAATGGAGGCCATGATCAACCCGACAGTCGCGAGGAACCTGTTCCACAACCCTTTGCAACAGCCGAGACAAGAGCATAGGGGCCGTCAGCCGTTTGGAAGGCGTACTGATGCTGGTGGCTCGAATCAGCATCCTAATGTGGAGGAGCCGACAGGAGAGGAAATACCGGAAGTTAACAGCGGACTGGCACATGACTTGGAGAATATGCAAGTGGAAAATCCTCTTCCGATAGCTATGGCTGCTGGAGATGATCGTGTTTCCCAGGGTACATCATATGAATCCAGTGGCTCGTCACTGTTGCGCTCGCGCACGAGATCCTTCGAAGAGAGGGCGGGCAGTAACAACCATGGCCTGACGAGTGCACCCACCAAAACCACGAAGATCCCGACCACCAGTAGTCGAGGCGATTTTGGGACATCATCTGTGAAATCCGATTCTGATAAGAACTGGAAGCATGCAACAAAGAAATCTGGGTCGATCACTACCCCGGGCTCGACCATCGTCCCGATCGAGTCAGTTTTTAAAGGGCTGCATAACTCTTTGGCACGGGCAGAAGGCTGTGGCGCCAGCACGCAACATGATGTTCCCATGCTGCCGGTGTCACCGCTCGGAAAAAGGAACTGCTCTCAAGATGAGGTTGATCCTTCTCACAATGAACAGGCAAATCTACTTTACTGAAGAAGGAAGTTGGAGATGGAAATATTCAAGCTATGAAGGTTTGCCGCAGAGCATCGGAGGTATCACATCTATTATTCGCAGACGACAGCCTTCTTTTCTTCAAAGCTGATGATGAGCAGGCAAATCAAGTAAAGAACGTCCTCACCACTTACTGCTCTGCAACTGGCCAGCTTCTGTCTAAGCAAAAGTGCTCGCTGATGTTTAATGAGCAATGCCCGGAGGAAATTATGACCAGTGTCAGGAATATCCTGGAGGTTGAGAACGTGGCCTTTGAAGCTAAGTATCTGGGGCTCCCTACTCCTCAGGGGCGTATTGTAGCGTCCCGCCTCCTCGAGGCCGGGCCCGCACGCCTGGCAGCTCTTTAGGAATTAAGACTATCCTCACAAACCAACACATGTCTTTTCTGCGCACTTTGTCCTCACTCGTGCGCACCTGGGAACGACTTCCCGGTCGGTCACCCATCCCGAAATTGCTCCAGGCCAAGCACGCTTAACCTCGGAGTTCTTTCGAGATGAGCTCCCGGAAAAGAAGTTGCAACTTGTTGATATGAGTATTCTATCAATCCTATTAAGCCCTGGGCCAGGATGTTACACGTATGAAGGCCGACAAGTTCAAGTCCATCAAGGAACGTTTGCTGAAACGTGTTGGTGACTGGGATGAAAAAAATCCTATCTTCTGGTGCCAAGGATGTGCTAATAAAATCTGTAGCGCAGACTATCCCATGCTACACGATGAGCGTCTTCCAGTTGACAGCATCCTATTGTGAGGAGCTTACGAGCTGCATACGGAATTATTGGTCGGGAGCAAAAAGAGGCAAGAGGAAAGTCCATTGGCTGGCTTGGGAGAAGTTCACACGTTCAAAGGGCAGAGGTGGACTTGGGTTTAGAGATCTCCAACTCTTTAACCAAGCCCTTCTCGCCAGACAGGCGTGGCGGCTCATTGACTCGCCGGACAGTCTATGTGCGCGTATTCTAAAGGCTAAGTACTACCCAAATGGCGACCTGCTCGACACAGCGTTCCCGACGAACCAGTCACCGATGTGGCGCGCAATTGTCCATGGCCTGCAACTACTGAAACAAGGAGTCATATGGCGCATTGGCAACGGAGAGAAAGTCAGGATATGGAGAAACCCATGGATTCCCCGTGGTAATTCGTTCTCACCTACAGGAAAGAGAAGGCCATGCCGTCTAAAATGGGTTGCGCAACTAATTGATCAAGACAGGCGAAGATGGAAGGAGGATGTCGTGCGGGATTACTTCCGTCCCCATGATGCAGAGCTGATCCTGAAACTCAAGCTGCCGGCTCACTCGAGGGAGGACTGCATTGCATGGCACTATGAAAAGTCTGGCATTTTTACTGTTAGAAGTGCCTACCACCTTGCACTGAACTTGCGCGATGAGGAAAGGCATCGGAGGGCCGACCACCGCGTCCCATCGTGGTCATCCTCTGATGCAGTTTGCCAAAGCAGAGGAGTTGCATCCTGCAGTTCTCGGCCAGATGGATCACGGCCTGGGTGGTCAATTTTGTGGAAAGCTCAAGTGCCACACAAGGTGAGGATTTTTGCTTGGCGTCTAGCCCATGACGGACTGGCGACGAACTCCAACAGAAAGCAGAGGAAGATGGAAGTAGTTGGCACATGTGAGATCTGCGGAAGGAGAGATGAAACTGCTCATCATGCAGTGGTTGAATGCAATCACGCCAGAGATCTGCGGCAGGCTTTGAGGGATACATGGACTCTGCCAGATGAACAACAGCTGCTATATTCAGGGCCGGACTGGCTAATCCACTTGTTATCTTCGTCCAATGATGATGTGGGTGCCAAGCTACTACTGCTCCTATGGCGAGCCTGGTATGTGCGGAATCAACTAGTCCATGAGAAGAAGAGGATCCCGATCGCCGCCTCGGTCGGTTTTCTGAGAAAGTATCATGATGAACTGTTCACTTCCCAGCACAGTCAGTTCTCTGAAGACGTCAAAGGAAAAGGAAAGCTATTTCCGGACCCTATCACGAAAGAAGCACAGACGACGCCCCTGCACAACTTCAAATGGGTACCTCCCGACCCTGGCTGGATCAAGATCAACGTTGATGGCGCCTTTGACTCGGGCTCATCAATGGCTGGCATTGGTGTTATCATCCGGAGCAGTGATGGGCAGGTTATTCTATCATCTTGGAGGGCCATTTTCGATGTTGTTGATGCTGAAGAAGTAGAAGCAATAGCGTGCAAAGAAGGGCTGGCCTTGGCTGCTGACTGGTGTCGAGAACCAGCAATTCTGGAAAGTGATTGCGCCAATGTGGTCAAGTATCTGAAGAAGCCTGAAGAACAAAGATCGGTGAACAGATTCCTGATCGAAGAAGCAATGGACTTCGCCCGACAGTTGCCTAATGTTGTCGTGGCTCACGTGAAGAGAGAGCAGAACGAAATTGCACATGTACTCGCACAGCTCGCAAAACGGACCAAACACTCTGCAGTGTGGAGGTTCCGTGCGCCACTGTGTGCTGTAGAATTAGTTGCCCGTGATTGTAACTCTGTTATGGGTAATTAATAAAGCTCTCTTTTCACTCGCGAAAAAAAAAAATTAGTCATAGTCTTATTCAAAAATTTCTTGTTAATGTTGAAAAACTATGTCATGATGAAACTATTTTGACGGATAGAACATGTTATGAAAAATAGATAACATTTGCAAAAAAAATGAATAAGACGAATGGTCAAACATGATGTCTGAAAGTAAAAAACGACAACTATTTTAGAATGAAAAGAGTACTCCATCGATTCTACTAACAACATACAAAGGAATAGAGGGAGTATGTCTTTTGTGTCGCTAGTCCTAGTGGCAGTATGAGTGGAGAACACCTTTCCTGTACATTTGTTGTGCTTTAAGTAATGAAGCCTCTCTTTCGCAAAAGAAAAAAAAAAGAATGCAGGGAGGGAGTATAAGCCATCAACGATTTGCGAACACAAGGCAAGAAAATTCCGTCATGATAGTTTTTTGTGATGCAAACATTATCTTCAAATATCAGACAATTCTCACGTGATACAATGTGTATACAAGAAGGAAATAAAGAAAAATTTTACTGAATATCTTATTCTCTCCAGTTTTATGTTGGAGGTTGCCTTTTTGTTTCTTTTATTTTATCTTTTCGAGCATTGCGAGGTCAGCTCTGTCACATGATGGTGTCAAGCCTAGTGATGAACAAACACTTTTAGCTGGTGATTTACGAAATTATTGATCGATGTCGGCTAATTTCAAGGCTAACATGCAGTTCTACCCCCTGCTAAGCTCTCACACCTTACTTGTGTCTAGTAAAATCACCAGGGGAGATGTTTGTTGATGGGTGGTGGCCCAAAAGACGGACCATACTTGGACTTGTTCTGTGTTGGGTAGAAGGTCGATTTTACCTCACAATTTAATATGATTGTAAAAAAAAAAAATAGATATTCGATCACTCGATCGAGTAGCCTTATACTTTTCGTTGAGGCCTGCGGGCGCTCGTCCGAGTGGCCAGAGCCGCCAGGCTCCGGAGCGCTGCTCCGTCAGCCCGGGTTCGAGCGCCGCGGCACTGTAGTGAACAGTACCTGAAATATGGTACTGTTCATTGCAGTGTAAAAAAAATTCCCTCGCTTTTTTCGAGTCAAAACATATGGTAAAGATTCGCGCCGGAGCTCACAACGGCCAGCTGAGTCCCTGTGTAGGATCGGAGAGGGGGTTCGGGGGTTTTCTCGGCCTGCGTGAGAGGCTCTTCTCCTTAAGCAAATGGCGTCGAGGGCGGTCTTACCCCCGGCAGGTCGAGTTTTTTTTTACTTTTCGTTGAGAAAAAAAAGGAACCCAAATGACGCCAGTAGAAGCTGACGCTTGACACTGTATAGTTTATTAATTTGGATATTGTTTTGGATAGACACAGGATTTCATTAACGACCACGCGACGTGGATTGTGTCGGTTCTCTACATAAATTGAACTGGCGATCATCCGTGAGCTCGTAAGGATAATGAGACATGCTTGTATACCGTTGGAAGTCGACCGATCGATTCAACACTCCAGGAGCTCAGTTCCCATTGGCGTACGATTCAACGACCTGCAAAGGTCTAACCAGTCACGAGCATTCGTTGCCGTGGTCGGCCGGCCGGCTTCCGGAGATCTCGGACCTCCTCCGAACGGATAACGCTCGTTTGCTGATTCGACCAACCTGACCAATGGGCGCCCGTCACCTCGATCGGTCGCACGTAAGTGCTAGTACCAACTTCTCAACGCCCCCGGTGCACCGACCCCAAGTGTGGCCTTATCTGGACTGGGTAACACGAGTCGTTCTCCCGGTTTACCAGCTCGGGGCGTGGCCGGTGGCGGCCGGGTGACCTGACGGCGACGCGCGCGGCACGCGCTGGCGCGGTCGGCCGCCGGCCGGTTGGGGCTCGGCCAGGCTCTCGGCGCACCGTAGTCGTCACTGCCCTCCTGGCTCTCAGGCCTCAGCGACGTACGTGGCCGCCTCCACGCCCGCGGGGTTTACGTGAGGATCGGGGACTGGACCGTGCAGCAGCGTTCGCAGGTAAACGTGGGTTTTGGAGACCGCTCGGGCTCGGCCTCGGCGAATGGCAGTTCGCCGACAGGTAGGTGCGGCCGCGTATGCTTTGGCCGGTGCGCGGGCGTGGGGCCTCGTCGTCGCTTTCCGTGGCGAATTCCGAGCAGCCGGTTACAGTCGTTGGTCGGCCGGCTTATACGGGCGTGGTTGGTTGACAGTTTCCAAACGGTAGTAAACATGCGGAGTGCGACGCCGACGAGGACCGATCGGAGCTTGCGCGCCGCGCTTTGCAGGGCGAGCGGCGCGCACGGCAGCGATCACCATTCGTTCACGATGGAGAGCTTCCGTGTCGTCATCCGACCTAAAGCCGTGACACTGCGCTTAGACGTGACCGGTTCCGTTTTACTAATGGTGTTTATTACGTTGAGCGATCAAGATGCATGACTGACACTGCGCGTAGACGTGACCGGTTCCGTTTGAATGGTGTTTGTTCCGTGCAGCGATCAGGGCATGACTGCATGAGAAGGCCTCGTATTGGACGTAGAGACAGTTAAGGCCCTAGCCCACCCGTTATCATGTCGGGCCTTACTGTCTCGCAATCTGTACCAACGAATTGGGCTTGAATATCATGCTACCTCTTAGGATTGTTGGTCCGATTTGGTGCGTGATTCCTCGTGGCATATTGTGGGCCAACTTCTTAAGGAGCCGAATACCCATCAAAGGATAACACTTCTCACGGCCATGTTTTTCACGTTCTCCACGAAATAAAACTGAAGTTGTATGAAACATCATGATTCCACATCAGCTTTTTTTTTTTTTTTTGGTGAAACAGAAGTTGAGCTGCTGATTCACTGAATGAACAAAAACATTGTAATAAGTAGAAATTAGTTTTCATCACCTTTTCAAATAAACTATTTATGCAACAAATAAAAATTATGCCAGACTGATTCTACATCCACATCACCCTATCTCTTAGCGAATATCTTTACTCGTTGTCATCGGTTGAGATTTTAACAGCTGCGGCTGCAACAACCTACTTCTTTGCCACTCGACTGCTAGCCTGCATAATAACGAAGTCGGTGGTGAATACTGGCAGTGGTTGTTCGTCCCACCCACCTCCTCCCCTCCGCGCTGACATGCGAACCTCGCTTCCACCAACCCTATCACCTTACTCCATCTCCCACCTCGGCTTCAGCTGGAAAGCTCTTGACCCTAAAAAGACCAAAGCTCGATCTCCTCCCGAACTTGAATTATGCTAGATCCGCATGCGAGCCAGTCCCCATCGCCGACCCTTGGCATGCTCTAGATATTTCGACCATAATCCCATCTGGACTTTGCAGGAAGGCGAATGTGGAGAATATTTACAATAGAACTTCCATCGTCTCCATTGAAGTTGGATCGAGGGTAAATAATTTACCGGGGAAACTCAGGTGGTTCTATTTTGTATTGCCATCAACGAGATCCAACTTTGTTGGGGGGCAGTTCTAGCCTACGATGCTGAGAGGGTTTACCTTTTGCAAGTGGCTGAGAAGACGAAGGATTTGAGAGCGGATCTCTTACCTGGCGGGGCGTGAGTAGGTCATCATAAGTTGAGGGCGCATCCATCACCCTCACTATTTCTGATGATGGTTGCATGAGAATTTCCCTCTCAAAGCCTATGGTTTGATGTTTCGCACCAACCAGTTCAACCTGCCGCTTACTTCATTGTTGGTAATTTTGGAAGCCTTTTTTTTCTCTATCACGTGGAATCACCTTTATCCTTTTAACACTTGTCACCTTGCATAACTGCAACAAAAATATCTACAATTTTGCATGTACTTAATCTTTTAATTAAATATTTGATTGCATAACCTATATTTACAAGAGCATAATGCATCGGTAAGATGATTGTTTTGTGAGTCAAACGGATTTCGAGTAAGGGGTTGCCAAGTTTCATTTCACACACACACACACACACACACACACACACACACACACACACACACACACACACTAAGAGAGAGAGAGAGAGAGAGAGAGAGAGAGAGAGAGAGAGAGAGAGAGAGAGAGAGAGAGAGAGAGAGAGAGAGAGAGAGAGAGTTGCAAATAAGGGGTGAAATCGGTTCAAAATTAAGTTGGTAGTCACTACAAATTAATGGCGCAGTTATTCAAAAGATAATCTCTTTGAGATGTTGGAAAATATGTACGTATGCATTTAGTTATAACTGAGTTGGTAGACAACTACAAACTGATGGCACAATGATTCAGTTATAAAGATTTTTTTTTCAAATGTTGTAAAATATGTATACATTTATAATTAATCTATAGCAACGCACAAACAATTGGCTACTACAAAGAAAAAATGCCACCCGCTAATCTTCTTTTGAAATGACTCGCTCTGCCCATTTTTTTGGCTAAGGCTTTAAAGCTGTCATTATTGTCATCATATTTTGTGCTGGCTGTGAACACATAGGTTTCTTCTTCTTTATGTGCACTGTTAGGTTATTCCCAACGCTCAATTTTATTTTGTTGTTTCCAACATGCTATATCATCTAAAATGAGTTGAAACCATCAAATAAACAAATCTCACTAATGGTAAGTTCCATTTAGTTGTTTCATAAGCAAGTAATGGTATTTAATTCTCTAGTTTCATCTAGATGAAACCACATCTCTCTCTTCATAAATATCATGCCACTTCATCATTTTTGCCTATGTGGCATCTCATTTATTGAAAATGAAACTCCCATTGAGAGTAACCTTAAGTACAAAATCATAAGATGATCAACTAATTTTAAGGTCTTGTTTTGATGGAGAAACCCTATTTGATTCATAGAGATTGGAAATAAATATGAGTAAAATTTATTAATTTTTTATTCCACCCATTTCGTTCTCAACAATTGATTTTATCCAAATAAACTTAAATAGTTTGAGCAGTTTTGCTAGAGATGAAGATGACACTTGCTAGAGAGAAAAATCTATTTAGAAAATAATCTTTTTCAAAACCTAATACAAACTTAAACACTCATATATGAACATAAACACCCACTTTCATTTCATGTGAAGGTATCTACTCACTCTCCGCCCATATGAACCTTGACGAGAGAGAGAGAGAGAGAGAGTAGCGAAAAATATTGAGATTGATGGAGTCATCATAATTACTTTGTAGTTGAAAGACATGTCATTTACTATCATTGCAAGAATTATCCGCTGAAAATGCAAGTACCTATGTCAACACACTTCGCAAGTTCGCACATAACCCACTTATTTGTGGTATGACAAATTCGTTCTTCATAATTTAAGGTGTCTGTGTTTGAATTTTCAAATTAAAACAGTGACAACTTCTAGGGACCGAATTTACCACTTCCGGGCAAAAGTAAATACTGTCTCCATTCCCGGAAAAAGCAGTAGTGGTTTTCGTGCTCGAAATCGGACGAAGTGTGCATGACACAGGCTCTGCGGCAGTTTGTAGTGGAACCCAGGCTTCTGACTTGGCGGCCTGCCATGGCCTGGCCCAAAACCAATCGTCTCCTATCCTAAATCCCACCCGGATAACAACACATCCGCCATCGCGAACAAACGCCCGCCCTCCCGTTTCCCCACTCCAAAGCACGGAAGCAGCAGCAAACGGAGAGGATGGCGTCCCTGGCGCAGCACGTCGCGGGCCTTGCGTGCCCGCCTCTCTCCGGCGCGTCGCTCCACCGCCCCGCGGCGCCTAGGCGGACGCCTTCGGCGCTGGTGTGCGGGACGTTCGCGCTGACCAAGGACGAGCAGGAGCGGGAGCGGATGCGCCAGCTGTTCGACGCGGCCTCCGAACGGTGCCGCACCGCGCCCATGGAGGGCGTCGCCTTCTCCCCTGAGGACCTCGACACCGCCGTCGAGACCACCGACATCGACACCGAGATCGGCTCCCTCGTAATCCCAGCATCCTACCCTGCTCTAGTGTCATATGCCGCTCGTTTTGTTAGCAATTGGTGCGGATGAAAAAGTCTTCATCGAAATTAGATGCTACTAAGTGCGGTGCATAGATTAGATCCTTTGTGTTCCAGTATGCTGCAAGCCCCTAACTAGAGTATTACTTTGCGCTCATAGGGTGACATCATGACACAATGCAAATTAATTTCATTTCCATTTTTTCGAGGTCTGCAGAACACTCGATTTTTATGAAATTACGGCGAAAATAGGTTTCTCTATACGGCAATTGCTTGCTGCTATATTTTGGTTTCCAGAGAGTTTAGTCTCCAATAATGTAATTTGGTAACTAAGAGTGTGTGAATCTTAGGCTACTGGCGGTTCTTAGTGTTGTTTAATACTTTGCTGGACTGTGTTATGGTTCTCATTGTCTCTGTATCTAAGTGCAACTCACCGAGTATCTGGAATGTTGTCTGAGCCAGCCTTGGCAATCTATGCCGCTTTCCTTTTCCCAACTTGTTCCTACAGGAAACTCACGTGGTGCGTACCACATCGACACACTAGTAATCACTTGTCGGTAGTTCTTCGTTGTTAATATGAAAAGGTTAAATAAGATTCTTCCATCAAAGAGCAAGCAGTAAGTGGACTGCTGATCTAAACTGGGATTAACTTGCCGAATTTGCATTGTCTGAACTTGATAAAACACTTGTGAGTGGCAATGGGTGATATGAAAGTTGCCGCAAGTCTCCAAGCCTGACTGATTTCTGGAAGAAGTGATGTGTTTGCTGCACTCGCTGCATGCTTAGCATGGACGCCTCACATATAATGCTGTCACCTCATGATAGATTTTCCATTTTGCTGCCGATTCTCCCTAAGCTTCGGTTCATCCAATTAGATGTGTAGGATCCCGTTTATGCCACACTTACATTCAACAATGGGCTATTCACAAGTTATGTTTCACAAAAGAAGACAAACATACCGAATTCTAGTTTTGGTTATCAGTCTGATTTGCTTTAAGGGCAAGAGACAAAGTTTAAAATTGTTGGCGCCCCTCATCTCAAGAACGAGCACTGGGTGAGGAGAAATTACCTTTGTGTTCCTACATTTTCCTCCGGCTTTGTAGATTCTGCAATGATCTCCTTTATAGATGTGTCACTGCCACTGGTGCTTGGTATTGCTCCTCAATTCTTTGTTGTGCACATGTTTTGGGTAGATTATGATGCAGAACCTCATTTAGGTTCACTATATTCGTATTCTTAACATCTAAAACTTTTATGTCACTTGTGATATCAACAGATCAAAGGAACCGTATTCATGACCACTTCAAATGGTGCATATATTGACATCCAATCGAAGTCTACTGCTTTCTTGCCTTTAGATGAGGCATGCCTTCTTGATATTGACAATGTCGAAGACGCGGGTATTCGCCCTGGTTTAGTTGAACAATTCATGATAATTGATGAGAACCCTGGCGATGAAACTTTGATTCTGAGTTTGCAAGCAATTCAGCAAGAGCTTGCATGGGAAAGGTGCCGGCAGCTTCAGGCAGAAGACGTTGTCATCACGGGTAAAGTGAGTAAAAAAGCTTACCTCGGCAGCCAACCACATCTTGTTCTTACTTTGTCGGCACTGTTTATAAAACTTTCTTTTACTAAGGTTCTGAGCTTAATAATTTGGCCCCGTCATGTGTATTTTATCATTCAGAAATTTGCTTGTGAATGCTTGATGACATCAGGCATTGTTTTAATTATTTAGGAAAAGGATACCGGTGCAATTGTACTTAATGTCGTACGTTCACTAAGAATATTAGCTCTGGTGACAGTTCCTATGTTTGTCCAGATAAGTTGCTATGTCTTACTGGTCAGGTAGTGAAACTAGTTGCAGACACATTAGTACCTAGATATTTAGTTACTATTCTTATCATGTTGTTGCAGTTGCTAGTTTGTTCTCATGCTACAACCCTTGAGTCATGGTGTTAAGATTTTTCACTATCTGATAGCAGGCCATCTTTATCAAGTTTTTATTTCACTTTCTAAAACTTCCTTGTCATGGATTGTCTATTTATATTTACTTTTGACATTACTATATCTGTGGATGATATCCTCTGAAACACCTCAATGCTGTTTTTGGATTCGTTCGGCTGCAGCATTATTAATTTGCTTTTCTTGTTCATCTTCAATGTTGCATTCAGGTGGTTGGAGGAAACAAAGGCGGTGTTGTGGCTCTCGTGGAGGGGCTTAAGGCATTTGTTCCATTTTCACAAGTGTCATCGGTTAGCTCTTAACCTTTGTAAAGAAGATCTTTTTTGCATGGCATGGCATTCATCTACTCCTTTTTTGTTGTGGCTGGACTTCCAGTTGCTCTGACCTTAAGTCCTTAACTGTTCCTTGTCTGATATATTTTGATTTGATCTTGGTCAGAAAACAACTGCTGAAGAGCTGCTTGGCAAAGAACTACCTCTGAAGTTTGTGGAGGTCGATGAGGAACAAGGAAGGCTTGTCCTCAGTAATCGTAAGGCGATGGCAGACAGTCAAGCTCAGCTTGGTATTGGTTCGGTTGTCTTGGGAACTGTTGAGAGCCTAAAACCTTATGGTGCCTTTATTGACATCGGTGGCATCAATGGTCTTCTCCATGTCAGCCAGATTAGTCATGATCGTGTTGCTGATATCTCAACTGTTCTGCAACCTGGAGATACCCTTAAGGTATTGCCATCTTGTTATTTCGAAAACGTGTTACATCTATACTTTATAGAGCTAAAGCCAGTGCATTTTGATGCAAGGTTATGATTCTGAGCCATGACCGTGAAAGAGGCCGTGTAAGTCTTTCAACGAAGAAGCTTGAGCCAACACCTGGCGACATGATCCGCAACCCCAAGCTTGTTTTTGAGAAGGCGAGTATAAAAAAACTGTATTTGCAAATGTGCTGAATATGATTTAGCTAACGATATAACATTTTGTTTCTGTGGATCAAATCAGGCTGATGAGATGGCTCAGATATTCAGACAGAGAATAGCACAAGCGGAGGCGATGGCTCGCGCTGACATGTTGAGGTTCCAGCCAGAGGTATTGCTGGCATCACCTTGTTAATATTTTGCTGTGCCAAACGCATTTCATCAAACTGTATGTGTAAATCACGACTAATGAGTGACATTTGGCTGAGCTAATTGAACTGTCTTCCTGTGTCACCTGTTCACAGAGTGGATTGACCCTCAGTTCAGAGGGAATATTAGGACCATTGTCGTCAGACACACCTTCAGAGGATTCTGAAGAACCGGCGGATGAATAGAAGCAGTAGACTGCTTCTGGTTTGAAGATTTGATGGCAGCTTACCATACTCATTTTTCTTGGAGCGATGGCATGACAAAGGCCTGTTCTGTTCAAATCATTTCGCCCCTTTCAGTTGTGCTTGTTTCAACGTGTAGGAAATCTGGAAATGTAAGCTACTGAAGAAACTGAAAAGTAAATGGAATTTACGTCCCCTGCGAAGCTGTCCCTATTCTTTGCAGAAGGAAAAGATGTGCCTGTACAGCCACTCCCCAAAGTTTATTTTGACTGTGAGCTATATTTGCATCTCTTGCGTACTCAACAGGGAACATAAAGTGTTTTGAATTAGGCACCATGTTTTACTGAAACCGAAGACCAAAGATGCGTCAACAGCGAACTGGCACACGAAAACCAAAGTTACAATCCAAATTTGCCGTTCCACTTTGGTGGAGCTGTGATGGTTATGCAACACTTGGCAGTTAAAACGATCGAAGCTTGTTTGAGTTGCCTGCAACCCCGTCAACACATTGTCATCACGCATGTGTCCTTAAAGAAGGATTATGCTATTTCACCGAAACAGTGCCACTAAGGAAAGATGGAGCCAAAGGAACTTTTGCAACTTCGCAGGTTGAGACTGGATGAACTTCCATTTTATCAATTTGGGTTGTGCCTGGAGCAGCTCCTCGTCCTCACGAGCCACCAGATAGACAAAGGCAAAACGGTTTTTAAAATAGTTTGCTTGTACAATACTACTGTGCTCCCCGGCCTTGTCCTTTTGTTCAAACATCTCAAGCTGCCAAACCTTACTAGTTTCACTGATAGCGCCCTCCACTATTTTTCACGTACCAAACATATATCAAATGGCCCTTTTCTTTCTCCCTCAGTGCATGTCAACCCTGCTGAGTTTTCCTTCAAAAAGGCTTTCACATTGCGCTAATTTGGATTATGTTCATTGAATTACGGGGGTCAAGCAACTTCGCTCACGCTCAATCACGCGTAGTGAAACGAATCAAATCTCCTAGCTAGGCATCTGTTGAAAGACCTGATCGAAGAGAGCAAGTACCGAACTAACAAGGCAGAAGAGTCAGCCGGCAGCTAGCTAGTGAGAGTCCCTTTCCGGTGCTTAATTTTTTCTAAACCCTTGTACCCACTGCAAGCTAAATCCAGTTCAGTACTGGGTACAACGCCAAGTAAGTGCTTCCTCGCCGGCGTGGTGGTATCTTTCAGGTGGAACCGACTGTTCACGCACGTCGGCCGATGGCTCGACCGCCGGTGCGCCGATCAGCCGTGAGTGCGGATTGGAATTTTCCTTCCCGGGGATAAGCCTCCCGTCGCTGCAACTTGCACCGGATCGATCAGGAAGGTGGTGGCGACGACGCTGAAGCAGCGCATGCAGAAAGCAGCTGTCTTTGCCGTCGACGGCAATGTGTGGCGCGCTGTCAGCTCAAGCTGCCACACACCCATCCATCAGACTGAAATCTCATCTCATGTACGTAACCCAAGCACGTAGTAGTACTTGTTGGATGTCCTTGTGGCCTCGATCTCACTTCAGTGGGCACTGTACTCGCTAGGTTACGTAGGTATCCGGTGTTTGACCGTGTACAGGTATCTAGCTAGTATGGGCCTGCCCAGCTACTAGCTCACTGCTCCTAATAATTGGTAGTTGACAAATGAGGAGTACGTACGTTGACCGGCCGGCCGGCCAGCAGCTGATGATGAAGAGGATTAGGGGTGTGTTCGGCGTTTTAGAGTCTAAAATTTAGAGGGGTTTAAACACAAAGAATTTTGTCTTAAATAAAGTTTAATTACAAAACTAACTGCAGAACCCCCCTCTAAATCGCGAGACGAATTTAACGAGGGTAGTTAAGCCGTGATTAGACGATATTTACTGTAGCATCACTGTAGCAAAACATAGATTAATTAGGCTCATTAGATTCGTCTCGTAAAGATGTACCCATCTGTAAAAAAGTTTTGTCATTAGACTTTATTTAATACTCCTAAATAATAAGATTCTCTTTAGAGTTAAATTTTAGAGGGGTCTAAACGGTGAAACGAACTCTCTCTAGGTCTCCTGGCATAACATGACAGTACACGCACCACGCGCAGAGGCATATACACATATACAAGTGTACAACATTTCAATACACAGTCTTTGCAAGTTATTAATCACTCTCATGGTAACAACTTTCAAGTTGCCTTTTTCCCTTTCCCTCCATTTCAGCATGCGTACTTATAGAGTACTAGAGTATAGCAAGTTCAAAAAGCAAACCGCGGGAAGTCAGTCTAGCTGCCGAATTCCAGGGAGTTAACAACGGTGCACGTAGACTAGTTTTAATACGTGTTGATAAACTTGAGGCGTGTCCTCGCGCTCTGCTGCAAAGGAGGATCTCACTTTCTTTTGCGATCGCCTTTTAAACTAAAAAAAAATGTCAAAGAGCACACGCGACGCGGCGCCGATCGTCCCGTCGCCGTCAACGGCTTCTGCCTCCACTAAGCGGTACACAGATACGGGCGGATCGATGGATACAGAAAGCGTACGGCGGCGCGCGCGTGCCGATCGAGCTGCCAGATTTCGGCCGCGGAGACGGGCACAACAACGATCGCGAGGTCGCTCGGTCGCGCGCGCGTTCGTGGCTGTAGAAGTAACGCCACAGAAACTAGCTACGTGCGTACACGAGCAGCCACACGCACGTTTTGCGCACATAATTCCTACCTACTATACAGGCAGTAGATGGATATATGCAGACACGCAAGTTGGCCGAGAGCTCACGCGCGCTTTCGACGACACATGGCACGGGGAGAGCATTGCAGCAGCAAACCGCGCCTGGCAAGTTGCTTCTCCGTTCGTGCCGCCTTTTGTTTTTTGGCATTGTGCGTTGACCTAATGAATGATGATGCGCTACTGGGCGCGGCACGCACCTACCGATCGAGATCTGTGAGAGCCACCATGCATGCAGCAACTAGCTAGCTGATCGATATATATCGTACTAACGTACACGTTCGTGCGAGCCGCGGCGTACGACGTCTGATCGCAACGCGGCCACGCGGCGCAAGATCGCCGCTGCAAGTTGCAGCAGAAAAGGGTTCATCGATCAGTTCGGTCCGGGACAAAATCCGTGGCGAGATTCGCCGAGTAAGCAGCCGGTACACCGCACTGCACTGCACTAGTGCCCTCGCGCGTGCACGCCAGATAGTGCATGGCGCACGAGACGAGAGTGACACGGCCGACGCAGGACGACACACGGTTCGCCCGTGCGCCAGCACTACTACTGCGACTTGAGCCATTACGCGCAAGCCCGTCCAAATTAAACGGCTTATAGGTAGCCCTTAGCCATAGGCAACAGTCGGTGCTAGCAGCTACGGTGCTAGCAGCTACGACGCCAATAACACAAAGCAACAATAGCTTGTGGAAGGCTGGTGTTCCTCGTGATAGCGCCTTCCATGCCATGCCAAGCCAAGCCAAAGCATAGTGACACACTGAGACTACACATAGTGGTGGTGCAGCAAGATACGGGGCTTTTTGTCCCGGAAAGCGCTGGCGAGTGACGCCTACGTGCACTGCGCGGCCGGGGGCAGCGTCGCGTTCGGTCGCCCTGCTGCGTCGCGCTTTCGTGCAGGTAGAGGCAGCGACAGCGCCGAGCACGACGAAGCATACGCACGTCTCATCCGAGTGGACGCGCAAGCTCTCTATCTCGTCTCTAGCTAGCTTGGAGTAGCTGCGAGAGATGCCGGGGCCGGCCGGGCAACGCAGCTCTGCCCAATTGCGATTATGCTCATCTTTCCTGTGATGTTAATATATTGGTGCACTGCTTTTCTGTGTCTCGATGGATCAATCACTAGTGCCCCGGCTTTATAGTAGGTAGATAGGTCCCCTGTTCCATCTGCTTCACGATCGACCGGCCGGCGGCTATGCATCATCTACTAAAGATCTACTATCATTCTCTAGCTATAGCTTGAGCGATACAGAACCCGGCCTAGCTCTGATCATAGTGAGGCTAGCTCGATCCATTGTGTCATGAGTGATGGCAACCGGATTTCGCGTATGCGGATAAGGCAGTGCAGTGCGGCCGCATGCTCTCGAGTGAGGTACTACAAGCTAGCTGCGTGCTAGCTAGTGTTCATTCACCTGCCCATTTTCATCTCCTACATGCCGTGCCACTGATGAAGATATTTGTACAAGTACAGACGCGCTTTGACAGATATTTGTACATGTTGGGCAACAAAAGAGCCGTATCTGCATGGGACAGACTGTTCTCAAAGCGACGGAATATCTAATCAGTGAGCTTAACTGTTCGATAGCTATGCTAAAAACCGCATTTGCATGCATTGTTTGATCAACTAACACCAGCTAGCTGCGCAGCTAGCAGTGGCACCATCGTAGTGATGCAAATGTGATAGCAGGATGATGATTGATGAGAGGTATCCTCTTCTCGGGATGCAATTGCATGCGTGGGCACCGCGGGAGGTTGAGATTATCGCACAAGGTCCGGTGGCACTGATATGAAACATCGATCCCTAGTGCTAGACATAATTGATGCGATTGATGCTACAAGGCGGACTGCTAATGGAATTCGCGGTTTCCCTCTTCATGCGGTTGCTCGATCAACACATTGTCCATGCATTTTGCTTAATGGAGTATGAAAGTCTCCTCTTGCGATTGTGCAACTTTGGGAAAACTTAATCCTGATTCACGATCGATTAGACAAATCATAAATTTGACCATGACTATGTTTCAAGTTTGGGAAAACTTATTCCTGATTCACGATCGATCGATTGGAAAATCCTAATAGGGTAAACCATCTAGCTCGTTGGTAGTTCAGATAAGTTTTCTTTGAAGAAAAAACTCAAGCACCTTTGAAACTTTTAAAACTTTACATCAAACGAGACAATTTGACCTCGGATATATATGTTTGCAACTTCTCCGAATATGTCCAAGGAATTAAACGGGATTATGTCAGTGTTTGCTTCGATACGGTCATAGATATCTAATCATCCCGTTCATTCTCTTCCCCGATAATCTAGTTAACTGCTGCTACCGCCCACCGGCTAGGCGATTCTTAATCACCAGTCAGTTATTATAGCTTGTTGTATGCACTGTCGGGTTTGACCATAATGATGCAAGCAATTGGCCTCCAGTCAAAGTTTGATCACCTCATCACCCCAGATAGGCATTCGCTCCAACCCATAATTAACAAAGCTGCGACTAATAAAGTACAAAATTCCTAGTATTTAGGTACTAATCTTTGTAATTTGACACACTTCTAGAACTTTTACCTTCTTCAACTATAAATTTATACTTTGCTCATGAAGAAGAATTTTCAACCTTATGTCATCAACTAAGTTTTGTCTCAACATAAAAAAACAAAGGGAAGAAATTCGCCATGAGTCAGATCGAGTTCAAGGAGATCCTTATTAGCTATGTACTGCTATTCAACATCCAAACCTTCAATACTACCAAGTCAAAACTGGCTGTCCTTTTAATACCACGTTGGCCTCCGGTTTGACCATAATTTTCTAGTTATGGTCAGGAAAGTTTCTATGACACTGCTGGACAAATCTTTTTAAAAAATGAGTGAACACATTCAATTCGGTGGCAAATGGCAATTATCTTTGAATGTAGATTATAACGATATAATTTATCATGGAAATTTTGGTTCGCTCAGAAAATTTTGTGAAGTCCTCGGGAGACCAATACTCCGCTTGTGTATCCAACAAACTATTGAGTGGCTCTGATCCAGTTACCGCTATAAGACTTGTTTAGAAGGCGCGGTTGTAGTTTATACTCAGGAAGCTAGTATATATGATTCCTTTGAGCTCCGGCAGGTTTTTTAAGGCACCAGGCATCCCCACTACAGAACTGTGAGGTCGCGCTTTACACAGTTTCTGTTTCTATCTCTCCACCGAAAAATGCTAAAGTGGTGACAAATAGTAGGATATTCTTGTGCAGTTTATGGGTAAGCTGATGCTTGGATATATTGAGAAGCGAAAGCTCTTTCTTACAATTTTCTCCTACGAGCTGAATTCTGCACAAGAGTAACTGTGCTAAACGGGCCGGGCGTGAGATTTGCTTGGTTGACTATTGCGGTATTTTGCATCAATCGTAGCACCTGATCTTCTAGAAGCCCATGCATGCTCCCAACATGTCTCCATTTTCTAGCCGCCTTGCATTGACATAAGCACACTCGAAAAGAACTTAAAACCGGCGCATGATTGAGTTTGCGACGATCATCAAATCAAACAAAACTAAAGTGTCAGCCGTGTTTTGTACCTTTGTAACATCATGCATCAGCGGTTCGATCAGCTGGCACCTAACTCCCCTCCCAAAGTCAGCACATCCCGCTGTGCCAGTGCTAACTGATGTGGGACCTACGTACAGTCCTAACATTTTTGTCTCCCCATGAAATAAAAACTTCCAACATGGAACAAATATTTTTTGACTCTCGTCGCTGCTTTGGATAATCGCTTGCATTTGACCAGAGGTGGCTGGGGACTTATAAATTTCTCGAGCCGTCGACGATCGACCAGCGACGTCTGCAGGTCCAAGTTGCGGGCCCCGCGTCAGTCCAAAAGCTGCCGTCAGGTTGGTAAGTTACGTGCAATGCAATCAGTATTAAAACTACGGTTTAAGTCGTGTATGACTATGCATTTGAAGGGTGGTCTAAAGCTTAGTGCCACTGGTAGAAACATACTTAGCAGAAAGCAGTTTTAGTCAAAGACGCTTCGGTTTTGAGCTACTCCAGTTGTGAACAATTAGCAGACCACGCTGCATTAGCCATCGTTGATTCTGCATTACGCGCTTAATCAGTGGAGGGTTCCGGCTGGCATATGCTGAAATTTACACGTCCAAAGACTACGAAAGTTACTCGTTCACTAGCAAGATATGTAGCAGCCACTACGGCAAACTACAGATTTCCCGTAGTGAGCAATGTTCTTCTGAAAGCTTTGTCTGATGTCCCAGAAGATATGTAGCAGCAACATGTCACACTTTCTTAGCCTTGTAATTTCGCCCAAGCGGTTGCGAGAAACTTATTCACTAGCTATCAAATGCCAGTACTGCAGTTTGTATGTTTTATTTGCCTCGAAGCTGAGCGTTGCCAAGTGTATTGGTCAGCCAAACAGGTATCGCTCATACGCCGCCAACAAAACTGGTAGCACCCATGTGGCTGCCAAGTGGGCCCTCTCTAGTTCCCTAGCCGGACCGTTAGTTTGACACGTTCAAAAGTTCCGCAACGAAGCGTCCACACGCACAGCCGCCTGGCCTCCTCCGGCGAGCTGCGAGTGCTCACGCGCTCGACGAGGCTCTTGATCGTCGTTGTCCGTCTGCTGCACGCGCGCGCACCATGAGAACAGTGCGCTTCTAGAATTCAGACTTAGTCTCGGGCCCTTAACAAATTGTACTAATGCTCATTATTAGTTGATCACTTAACCTGAAGCAGTAGTAGGGACCATATAGCCATTTGCATGTATATACTTGACAAAAAATAATATATCAGCAGAAGCAAGCGGAATAGCAGATGATCGAAGTACTGGGGAATGGCGTGGCAAGCATTAGCCTGCACAGCAAAAATTCGAAGTCCTAGATAATTTAAGGAGCATTAGAATGTACAGCATCTGTTAAAGCCCTAAATAAATTATGGAGCTAGATGAGGTGACCATGATAGGGAATCAACTAGATTAGGTTGGTAGTAATAACTACTACGATGTGGATCTTTCTACGGTGACGTCGAATTTTTAAATCTTAAAGAGAATATCAATCATCTAAGATGGGGGTGCAAGTGTCCTTGGTGGTTGGTAACTTTCTTGAGAGGCTGTAATTTTCAGCAGCGCAAACAGAATGATCAGCAAGTTTGACGGCGAGTGGATGATAGTAACTTCTTGTATTGGTGATATCCTTTTCCTATAGCGTGGCTACTACATGGCTCAGATCAATTTTAATTCACCAGGTTAGGGGAAACCCACGCTTGCCTACATAGCACAAGAAGTCAGTTGTGCATTTGGTAACTCTAATAATGATGTTTACGGGAATTACGCTACGGTGCCCGTGTGTAATGATGTAAACGGCGACGTGCATCTGAATGTGTTTTACGAATGATAATTCTCAGTCGTATTCAGCTGCTGCTGCTACTAGAACCTATGGTTAACTTATGAATATAGGAGTACATATTTATGTTGGTTTCTGAATTGTTCATACTATAGAGTTCAGCAAAGATTTCTTTGAGGAAGACCTTTGAAGAACTTTTTTGTCACTATATGCTATGCTAAGAGCAACCCTGGCCCTTAATCCCGATATCGTACATATGTGTTGACTTGTCATCACGTAGTTACACAGATAATAAATGTACGTAGTAGTGATTATTGCTCACACAATATTGTAACGTCCGGTTCTTGATGGGCACTCCTGGCACAAAGATATGTCCCAATTGGGGTTCTTTTATCATACTTGAAGCACCAAGACTCTCTAGTTCTTTCTACGTTTGCCGCATTTGGTAGACCTTTCCATACGAATTTGCTTTAAAATGATATTAGATTGGTGCCGGCAGTAATAGCACTTTTGTGCACACACAAACTTTTGTCCTGTCTAATACTTTATAACACCATTACAGAATCCCCAATCATTATACAGCTCAAGTTGTTAACTCTATGGAAAAAGAGCACAAATGCTTCATCCGAAAATTGTATCCAATCCAACCACATGTTGTAAAGCTTTTCCTTGTTTATCTGAACTTGATCATGATGAAGTAGAGAGCTTTGCTTTACTTAACACTGGAACCAACAGTGGTAGGAGGATGTTGCTGGAAAGTAGAAACGTCAAGTTCCACGCAATGCAAATTATAAGTTTACTTGAGCTTTGTAATTGGTAAAGTTAGCTAGCTTGATCGACGGAGCAATTCAGCACGCAAGAAGCAGAAAAGTCATTGCACCATGTTCTTATTCTTATGTTTCGTAATTCTTTTGGCCGATGATTCTGCCACATTGCAGCACAACGACGAAATGAAGCTATATACAATTGTGCTCGAGTGTACACAAAACAAAGCTCAAGCTCATTTCCACATCACTAAAGCAGTGTTGTAAAGTTTGGAATATGTTCTGGTACTGACTTTGAGATGGAACTTCTAGATTTCAACAAAGTTGTTGCATACACTACACACTAGCCGCGGACGACGCGGCTGGCCAGTTTCACTGCAATGATTTAAAATGCTGAAATCAAGGAGGTACCTAGCAAGCAAATCAAGAAAGGAAAAAGAGGGGCATGATCAACTTTGTTGGTGTTTCACTATATGTCAACTGGAAAAAAAATGGCAGAACAGCTATGTTGATGCCCATGTAGAGACCCTTTTCTAAAAGCTACTGTCCTAGTTGATGTTAAGCATATCAAACAAGTGGTGATTGCTTTAAGGGACATATTCTTGCGCATGTCTTTAAGCCCTGGCGTGTTCCTTTCATCTGCATTTCTTTTTTGTTTCATATCAATATATTTAAGCATCCATAAAAGAGTACCTATATGGCTATATATGATCTCACAAAAAATATATGATCTCACAAAAAAGGAGGCACCTATAGAATATAGGACTCTTTGTAGTTTGCACTACATAATCATGATATAAAGTACACTATTAATGTTGAATACGCAGGACAAATTTGGCACACATATATATGGTATTGTCCGTTCAAAATGCCATACATGTATGCATAGAAGTTGAAATGATGCATGGATCGAGTGACATGCGCTATTTTTATAACATCTCTCAGGTAGTTCTACTACAACTTTGTCTTGCTCAGCCGCCTCCAGGATTGGAACACGTAAAGTACTTGGCCGAAACTACCTGAAACAAGTTATTATACTGATTGCTTTTGTACTCTGAGCCCTTTGAAGCCTACAAATACTGACCCACATCTCTAGTGCTCCCCTGATCGAACGCTAACACGCTTATGCCTTCGCTTTTCCACTCACACATCCCACACTAAACCTATGTGTCTCCCACTCAAGCCATTAGAGTCTCGTTGTACTAATATATTTGCAACGGCGATAGAAAGCCATGCAACCATCCTTATTTTACTCGTGGCCGACGTGATCGTGTCTGATTTATACGAGGCCACGATGGTTAATTGATTTATCTGTGTGGTGCGCCTTTTTGCAAGTACTTGGATTCGAAAACGTGCATTACGAGTGATATGAAAGATTAAAATTCACTTAGGTTATGATATGATGGTAGGAGTACTTTAGCAATGGCATCCCTGTCCTATTCTATCGCCATTGTCCCTTTTTGGAGGGCTTTCTCGGGACAAGAGTTGCCTCCTTGTCGATGGAACAAGAGGTAGCTAGGTTGTGCAAAAGACAAGCCATACATGATACATTCCTTAGTTTTAGGATGCAAAAAGTTCGGAGCTGTGAACATTGTGGCGAATTTATTCCATGTATTTTGTTGTCTTTCACGATTTGGCAATTATTTGCATGGCAGCCCCATACAACGTGTGAAAATATGCCAAAGAAAGTTGTTCTCAGTGTCTAGAAATAAGTGTAGCTTGGTTAGGCTTCTTAAGATGAAACTTGCCCTTTCGAGGTGTTCAACTCAGCACAAATGCTCACATTTACGACTATTTTTTCTTTCAATGCAAGGCGATGTGCCAGCCTCAACATTTGTCTCGCAGAGATGTTAGAAGGGATAGCATGAGAGTGCTTGTGTTGTTCAACTCGTTTTAAGAAAAGAAAAAAAAAAGGAAAGATAAAACACAATTAGGTGTGGATAATCATTACGACTATGAAAACTAATCACTAACGCATTATACAACGATTGACTTATGTCCTTGCCCCGTAGGTTTTGCACGTGATCATACAGATCGAACGAATGTTTCACCATCGTGCACACAGCATGTGAACGGGCGCTGCCGCTTACTAGTCGAGTTGTGAGACCCATCATTTGTCTGTCCCATAAAAATGACAGACCAGAAAGAGCACAAAATTAGCGTAAACGATCGAAATGATCAGTCCACCTTCGGATTCCTCGGAAACACGTGCTTACGGCCGGGGATGATACCCTCCGGTTTCCACACGCACAGCGGCTGCGCGCCAAAAAAAGGAGCCCAAAGCCACGTACGCCGCATCACATTGTTCTCTTCGCAGACGAAAGCGGCGGCGGCCCCGCCGGCCGGCCGGGCAGCTGGCGGATTCCAGCGCGGCACGTAGTACGAGCGTGGAGCGTCGGTGACAGGTCGCCCTGATTCGCGGCTGCCGGAGCGAGCGTTCCTACTCCTACGTGCGTACGACACGTGCCCTTGGGAGTTGGGACATTCTTGGGAAATTTTTTTTTAAAATAATAGTATTTTAATAGAAAATTGCAAAATTAGGGTCCGTTTTGCAAAAATTGCAGAAATGGGTACCTGTTGGTCACTGGATGACCGATAGGCCTACGTGGCAGCCGACAAACGCCGAGCAGAGGACCTATCGGTCACCCGATTACCGACAGGTACATGTCGGTCTTCCACCGACCGACAGGCGGCACAATATGGCCAAACAGCGCTATCGGGCCGATAGCCAGGGCCTGTCGGTCATGGGAGGCACTTATCGGTCATCCCACAACCGACAGGTACCTGTCGGGCATCCCACAACCGACAGGTACCTGTCGGGCATCCCATAAACAAAATTTAGGTACCTGTCGGGCACTTTACCTTCCAATTTTTTGTTTTGTTTTGCCGGTTTATGTTTTTCTAAATTTTGTTTTGAGACATGAGGCATAAATTAATTTGTTTACATATATTTTTAGGATTGAGAGGTAATATTATGTGGTTTTCAAAGTTTTTTTTACGTGAGTAATGCAGTAGAAAAGGTGAACTGAAAAATAACTCGACTTTAACAAAGATACTGAGCAACCAATATCGATAGACCAACATATACAGAGTGAACTGAAACAATGGCGTGTTTCGATGCACATGGCAAAGCTACGTATCCATCGATCTACTCCTAACACGCCTTAGGGAAATAAATTTCACTCACAGTGAACGTAGTACAAACTATGAGGTGGAATGACATATTCGGTGCACACAATTGCTGATAAGCAACATGAAAATTAAATGACTAATCGTCGCCTAGGTGAAACGACGCGTATCCCTCGTCGTCCCCTTTCGACTTAGATGAACCTCCTCCGCTTTTCTCGCGAAGGTCGTCCAACCTCAGATCTATTTATCCTCAGTGTCTACTGAGTGCAACGGGGATATTTCCCCTTTCTGAAGGCATCAGGACCTGCTGCCCTAGCGCGGCGAGCTCTCTCGCGCATCCTCTCCCTTTCGGCCTCACGGGCCTCATGAGCAAGGCGATCTTCCTCTTGTTTGCGCCTTCGTTCCGCCTCCTCTCTTTGCTTGCGTTCCGCTTCGTACTTGCATCGACGCTCTTCCTCCTCCTGCCTCATCTTCCTGCGTTCCTCCTCTCCTTTCCTCAGCTTCCATATCAAGCCAATGCCTTCTTGCACGTTGAGCGACACGGTAGACATGGGCTATATCCTCTGGTGTCTGCTCAGTGTCAACATACTCGATGAACTCACACAGAGGCGGTGGGGACTGCAATGTTATGAACGTATTAGTGAATAAGAATGAATGGTGGAAGCAAAGAATGACGAAGTAGAAGTAGTTACCCTTGGCCTCCTATCGGAAGAGTAAAGACGTTGCGAAGGGTCATATTGGTAGTTCTTGCACATCCAAAGCCTTTTGCCGTAGTCATCACCGAGAACGAGTGACTTCACTAGCCTGCATGGAGTGCCACAGAGACACATAGGCGCGATGAAGCCATCTCCGAGAGGTAACGTCTCTTTGTTGTGGGGTGGATCGTTGGGGAACTCCATAGCTATAGAAGAAATTCCGGTGTTGGTTAGATTGAGAAGTGGCTGAGCTTAATGGACAGACGATGTGGGCATTTTATAGGCATAACTAACGTGGTCTATAGACGAAGACTACAAAGAAAAGAAGAGGAGATGTCATCGGATGCTCTGCAAAGTTGCCCGTGAATGGATGTGTCGCCATGCGAAAATAATAAATGCGTGTTGTCATGTCACTAAAAGTTGTCTAGTCATGTCGCAGTTGTCTAGTCATGTCGCGTTGCAGAAGTTAGTAATAAAAAATAGTTCATGCTTAAGTTCTGAATATTACAAAAACGAAAGAAATCTACTAGTCAACTAGTGAACCCTGACCCCTGCCCTGATCTCCAAGTCATCCTCCACGCCTACGCTTGTTGGGCTCGCCTTCGGCCCTCTTGCCCTGGGCCTTTCTCCCTCGTCGAATCTGATCGGTGGGGTACGTGAGTGGGTCTGGTGCCTGCCTGACCCTGGGAGCCTCTAGTGGTGTCGAAGGAAACTGCTGGGTGGGCTGTGTCGGTGGAGGAGCCTCTGGCATCTGAGAGAAACCCTGGACATCTGGCTGTCCATAAGAAGACCCATGCACTAAGCTCCCAGAAGCAGAGTGCAAGGAGTAGTCAGGCGCGGCGAACTGTACTGGTGGTCCTGTAAAACAACAATGTAAGATTACAATAACAAAATGTTAGAAATACAAAATTAGCATGTTATTATACCTGTGCTCCATCCAGGAGTAGGCATGAAAGGCGGGACTACAGGTAGACCCGACGACGAGTCCCCGGCGTGGAAACGAGAAGAACTTGGTGCACTAGCAGGTGTAGAGAGAGGTGGAGACCTCTGTCGTGCCCTCGGCTGCACATCTGTTGTGCTCGTACAGGAAGCGCACCGGAGAGCATCCCTACAGCGGCGCGCAAGACGGAGTAGGGCTGATCCCAAGTCACGTGGCTCGACTCGTGGAGGGTTGTCGTAGCATCGAGAGCCTAAATCCTCCAGCTCGCCAACGAGATCGCGGCACGTGTCAGTCTACAAAAACGATAATAGAACATTAATAATTAAACAGAAAGGATAAATTTAAAAAAATAATGAAATAGCTTACCATCAGGTGAAAGGCCCGTGTCGGCTGGGTGGCGAAGGTGTCCGTAATTTCAGGCACGTGCTCTACAGGTGCCTCAGCCACAGCGAACAACCGCACACGCGTCGCCCTGTGGTACCACCGAAGGTACTCCCCGTATTGAAACGGGTCGTACGGGCCCTGTGGAACGTGCACATCTGTCTCTGCACCAACCCACTGCTGTATCCACGACTCCATCTTTGTAGCCCACGTAGTCTCGTAAGCAAGACCCTGACCTTTCCTGTTAAACCTGCAATGAAGATATTGTCAATACGTAAACATTTAGGTAACTTGATGAATGGATTAATTAGTTTATGTTGCACTTACGTGTGGGTGTGATCTAGCTGCAGTCTAGGAACAGGGAAGTCCTGAAAGTATCCAAACTGGCGGAAGACTCGAATCACAGCGTATGGCTCGACACAGATGTCAAAGACTAAACGACGCCTCGTAAGCCAGAAAGCTCTGTCACGTGTGCACAAGGCAGAGAGTCCACGCGGTGCACGCCTCGCGACCTCCTCGGTGGTGTACGGCATCCACCTGACCCGGTCTGGCATCAGCTGATCGAAATCAGCAACGAACTGCGGGTACGCCTTACGTACAGTCGCTGTAGCCCAACTCGGCTGCAAGAATCGAAACAATGATCAAGTTAGTAGCAAAAATAAAATAGAAACTTAAATATACAAAAACAAAGTATTACTTACATCGCGCTTGCACCAAATAGAACCCATAGTGGGTCCACCGAGGGGATCGTACTCTCCAAACTCGTCGAGGTCGTACATGTCATCCTCGTACTCGTCGTACGAGCTCAGCTTCGGTCGCCCGATGTCCACACGCTCGAACGACCACAACATCAGGAACAAAGGGCACCCTGTCAACGAACCCGCACTGGTCGTCCGCCTGCACGCCTCGCACAACGCCCTGTACGTCGCGGCTAACACAGCTGAGCCCCAACTGTACTGTGGCATCTCTGCAGGATCTGTATCTGCTATCTGCCGTGCAATCTGGATATAGCGCTTATCTACGGTGTCCTGGTGCGTACTAGTGAACATGACCCACCCGAACAACCAGAGAAGATACGCCTCGAGGTGCCTACGAACCCTCCAGTCCTCTGCGTCAACGGTCAACCTCTCAGCACGAAACTGCTCAAGCCACACCTTCGTCGGTCCGTGCCTGTCGTGGAAACCAAACTGCGGGTGCTCCAGATCCGGAGGGAGGACACCTGCAAACCTGTCCAAAATATCCTCCATCCACCCGGGGTTCTGAACAGGAGGAACCACTGCAGCTCCGGCTATAGGAAGCCCAAGTAGCATGCCCACGTCCTGCAGTGTGGGCGCCATCTCACCAACGGTGAGGTGGAATGTGTGTGTCTCAGGCCTCCACCGATCCACCCAGGCTGTCAAAAGTGCACGGTCCACTGGAAACCGAGGGCTCCTGCGACCCCTCGGGTCCAACAACTGGGCAAGAGGTAGCAACCATGCCGCACGTAACCTGTCATTTCAAATGTGAGAGCATTAGAGTATGAAAAAAAAAATCAAAATATGGAGAAATTGACATATATTGAAATAATATAAAAAACATATGCGTACCTCAGAGTCCAACGTGGATCCACACTCCAAAAGTCGTCAAACGTCCTAAGTCTGAGTGTGTCGTGAAGCTCCCCAGAAGGCAAGCGTGATCGATGCTTAGCATCGATCATTGGATCGATCAACTCCAGGTTAGCCATCTACCTATGAAGTATTAACATAGAAACAAGAAAATAAATAAACACACAGTTTTTATAGTTTTACAATACGATATCTAGTGTTCTAAATAATTATAACACACATTGTTTCATAACGTAGCCATACGGAATTGGAAAACATAGTTCTTGACACATGATGACTACAGGTACAAACAAATAAACATAAATAGATTACACTTCATCAAATTAAGTAGATGGGCCAGCTTCTTGGTTCTGATTCTTTGGCTTCCGTATGGGAACACGCCTGAACTCCACGTTGTCGGGCCCCTTCTCCACTGGGTATTGGCTACAATCCTTCCTTAAATGATCTCCGCCACATACCAAGCACTCATTTGTACGACGTTTGGCATTCGCTTCATCCATATCATTTTTTATACGCCTAACCTTTCTGCGACCTTTAATTTTAACCTTTTTGTCAGGATCTGGAATCCAACTACGTTCTCCCTCTGGTGGCTTTGTGAAATCAGCCACAGCCCGCCACCCCAGTACCTCACCCTGCCATGTAGCCATCACAGCTTCCTTGAGGTAGTATGGTGATACGAAGTGATGAGGATCAATCTTTGCCTTGGCACATCCAGTGAATACATGTGAGCAAGGCAAATGCATTAGCTTTGGCTTATTGCAACTGCACTCGCATTTGTTCAACTGCGGCCACAATCTGCATTCCATCGTCACTTCGGATCGACCAATCCCAAGTCCGCTCTTTCCCCGCAACGAGACTTCGAAGACGAAATCCCTATTACCTGTTCTCCTAACCATGTGCATCTGCCCCTTCGCACTTTTTTCTTTGATGTAATCGGTGATCTTAGCACTGAACATCACTTGTGGGTTCGCAACATGCAAAACTGCTTTTGCATAGCGATCTTGCAGGTATGTTTGTATCCCACGAGTTATACCCTCCAGAATCCCCACTAAAGGCAAGCACCGAGTCCCTTTCAATGCCCAATTATAAACTTCTGCCCCATTAGTGGTCATAATGTCATAGCGGGATCCATCCGTATCTGCTATCAATGCCCATTTCTCCATCGGCTCATCCTTGATCCAATCTGAGAAGCACTTCACCCTTCGTCCACCCCTCCTGCGCCTAATTTTGTCCTGCGGTTCATTAGGCAAAGGATCTAACCCCTTTGGCTCCTCGTCACGTGGCATAGGAGGTTTCTTTTTAACCTCGTCCATGTGGTTGCCAGTGAGCTTGTCCAGCTCGCCCCATAATATGTCAAATTTGCTCCTTCGATTCTGTTTGCACAGCTTCTTGAACATATCCATAAGTCGTTTGCTCTTAAACTGCCTGTAGAAGTTTGCCCCCAGATGCCTCATACACCATCGACTATGCAGATCGGGCCAAAATTCCTGATCATTATAGTCTGTCTGTAATGTATCAATTGCTGACAATAATCCCGCATGGCGATCATGTAAGATGCAGACATTAGGTCTCTGCATAACAACCGCTCGCTTCACCCACCTCAAAAACCACAACCAACTCTCTGTATTCTCACTCTCCACAAATGCAAAAGCAATTGGCACAATCTGATTCTCTCCATCCACTCCAATAGCGGTGAGGATCTGCCCCTTGTACTTACCAGTCAAGAAAGTGCCGTCCACAGCAAGAACAGGTCGACAATGCATAAATGCTTGTATCATACAACCAAATGACCAAAATGCACGGCGTAGGACCCTGTCCCCATTTGTATTTTCAAAATCGTCCACCGCAACCACAGTTCCTATATTCCTAGCTTGCATAAGCTCAAGCAGGCCAGGTAGGTTGTGGTACGAGTCCTCGTATGTCCCGAACCTTCTTTCTAAGGCTTTTTGTTTCGCTCTCCATGCCATATCATAGCTGATCTCATAGCCTAATCGATTCTCTATGGCATGCATTATAGCAAAAGGAGACATACCGGTCTTCTGCACAATCTCAGGATACATGTACTCAGCTACAAACTGTGTAGTCATGTTCTTGTGTTTCAGAAGAGTCCTATCCAATGAACACGAATGGCCTACCACGATAGACGCCACAAATGACGTCTCAGCTTTCGGCAGATATCCGTGAATCCTCCATGCGCAACCCGGAGCCGTGCACTTGACGTCATATGTCCTCGGGTTTGAAATGACCACCGTGAACTCCTTCTTCTCTGAGAACGCCCACCTCTTTACGGCATGCTGAAAAGATATCTTATCAGGAAACATCTGCCCTTGACGGACCTCTATAGCATCATACTCCCAACATGAATTGTGGCCATCATTAACAGCTAAGTTCTCCATATTTATCCAGTCCTGCGGCTCTTCATCTCTCATGCCCCATCCCTGACCAGCTGTTCCATCAACAAAGGTACGAAACTCGTCATCATCCCTGTCCATTTCATCAACAATTGCCTCATTGACCTCTCCCGAATCTGCTTCTAGTGTGCCAACATTTATTGGCAACATATCCTCAGTGGTTGGATGAACCACAGGATTTGCAGTAACTTGACTTGGCTCCGCACCAACATGACTCGGCTCGTCACCAACATATTGCTCCGCATGAACAATTTGTCCCACGACTTCATCTTCCTCTGTATTTACGACATTGTCATCAACCTCCTCCTCCAGACGGGTCGTTGTCGGATTACATTGCACCAGCAACAAGTGAGCAAAATGCCGTTGCAATCCCATCGTCACAAATTGCTTCCAATGTTTAGTGCTTCTCACCTCCACAAGTTCCCATTTCCATGAGCCTTCACGCTTTCGAGGAATCATAGCTCTCAATACAAACCGATACTCTAAATGATTCACATTCAACAGACTATGTAACCAGCCATACACTTCGCCTCGCTGCATCTCTACCGGATCATTCAAAACACTATCCACATACTGAAAATTACTCAAATCTACCCCATAGTCACGATGCTCAATTTGACCTTCTCCGTAAAAAACTCGGAAACTCACTACACTGGACATCCTGCTAAAAACAAATTAATTACTATGGAGATCATATATTTTTCTTAAATAAATTTATCTTTATATATCAATATTATTACACCCACTATTTTTCTTAAATATAATCATGCGTTAATATTTTTTTGACAAACTTAACGAACGGCATGATAAATAAAATGCCCATCAAATATGACGTTCTACTACTACTACATACCATTATTTTTAACTAAATCTATGAACACAATACTAGTCTAATCTTATTTACTAACGCATCTTCTATAAACTAATAGTCCTTAAACAATATAGTCTAATCCCTACACTAATCTGTACACTAATATTCTATTCCCTACACTAACCACTACACTAATATTCTAATCCCTACACACTACACTAATGCTACCATTGATAGACTAAACAAATAAATAAAAAAACTCACCTGCGCGAGTGCCGCCCGAAGCGGCCTCCACCGACGCCGCAGCACAGGCCAAGGGGCCCACCGCCACCAGCCCCGCCGCCACCAGCCCCGCCGCCCTGCTCCCTCCGCTGCTCGGCTCGCCCCGCCGCCCTCGCTCTCTCTCTCGCCGACGCGGGTGGATAAGGCGCGGGCGCGAGAGAGAGAGCAGGGCGCGGGCGCGGGTGGATAAGGCAGGGCCTATCGGTCGCTGGACGACCGATAGGGCCCTGTCGGGTCTCGAATGACCGACAGGTCCTACGTGGACGGCTCCCTGCCTCCGACTGCTTACGTGGACGACATGTTGGTCTTCCAGTTACCGATAGCCTGCCTGTCGGTCCTCCAGTTACCGATAGCCTGCCTGTCGGTCTTCCAGTTACCGACAGGTACCCATTTCTGCAATTTTTGCAAAACGGACCCCAATTTTGCAATTTTCTATTAAAATACTATTATTTTAAAAAAAAATTCCATTCTTGGAGGCTCTGGAGTTCGGAGCAACGTGAGGATTGCGGCCATGAAACAGTGCTATTAGGTTTATGTTGAGAAAATGTTGGAAAATTATATTTTTGGTTTCTATATATTCTTGTACTCCACAATATGATGGAAAAAGGAATGCCGTCAGTTAGATAAAATTGCCTATAGTTGGGTTATCACATTAGTAATCTTAATTGATAATCTTAACATTTTATTATAATATACTTTTATACCATGTTAAAATTACTATAGTGGTCAATATTATTCCAAATTTTGAATAAGAAATGTATATCACATTTGTGACAAAGAATAGTAAGGTGACCCTGTAACAACGTGTAGTCACATGTTTTGGAAAATTCGTAGAATCACTATACATATTGAGAATGCATGGGTTATACGAGAACAAACCATAAAACGAGGAACATTCAGTGTTCTGAATCAAATAGTCACGAGTTGTCGTATGCATATGCACTTGACATAACTTGAGGTCGCATGAAGACAGTGATCGACATGCATCATTCGCATAAAATAGAGAACCTTGCTGCAAGTGGATACCGCAGCCACAGTTGAGAGGGTCAACGAGCACGCCACGCCAACTCAGCTAACACTTTGACCTCTGTTTGCACGACACTAGCCAACAAGCACAGCTCCGCAAGAGTACAAAACCCGGCCAAGCTGGCCACGAATCAAACCATGGACTCTATCTGACCGCATTTCGTTTGTTCAAATCCAATTCCAATCAAGATCGAGCAGGGATAAATAATCCAAATCCAAAACAACAATACAATACTACTGCTACTATGTGCTTCAACAACCCGGACAAATCCAAATCCAGAACAAAAGTACAAATACTACAGCAGCCTGTCAGCAAAGTTGAAGAATCAAATCGATTTCTCAAGCAGGCTGGCTAGTAAACGATATAGACTAGTAGTACAAATTAAGCTGGAGAGATATCATATCAGGGAAGGAAATGAATACTCAATCTAGCATGTGTTGAAAAACCGACACATAAGAATCCAGCCGAAATGGCGAGATTTTCAACTCCGGCGTGGAATCCGACCGCACCGCCCGGCCTCCCCTCTGCAACCAACATTTTTTCCTGCTTATACAAGGGTCAACTTGGCGGTTTTAAATTATTTCACACAGCGCAGCAGTGCACTTGGCAGCGCTGTTTCAACTCACTTCGTGGAGTTGACTCCAACAAAAATCCATCTAATAATTAGGGTCGACTCCGCCCAATTAATAATGCCACAGGATGTTTTTTTCCCTCACTCAAATGAAAAATAATGCCACTGGCACAGTAGGAGACTACGAGAACCTTTGGCATTCTTCTGTTTGAAAATTTGAGCAAATTGTGTTGGTGTTCGGCTCTCGTACATACCGTGACAAATTGGTAGTTCCATCGGTTGTGTCATTTTTGCCGTGCACGGCTTAGGCAATAGAGGTGCACGACGACAGTGCCCTCTCCGGTGATCTGTCGGAGGAAAATTCCGATGAAAACGGTCAATATTTGCTAGGTTTGTCGGCGACAGGGAGCGTTAATGCGGTTTGGGCGGTGTACGTGCTGTTGTTATTTGTAGACTACGCCGTATGTTTGGAGTTGTGTACTACTTCAGTAGACAGCAACAGAAGTACCTATCAGGTATAGCTGCACGGGTAGATTCACACGTTCAGTAGGGAAGAATTCTTGCCGCCAGGTGTGCAGATTGGACAGTGTGCGTGGACATTTGCAATGCAACGATGCGGATAGGAGGGGGCAACGGGCATCAAATCGCTGTCCTGATGGAAGAAACAGGTACCGATCTGGTGTGCGCTATGTTTGTTCAGAAATTGGTTGTGGATCTTTTCATAAGATCTCTTGAGATATTTATTTTGTTAATTTGGATGAGAGGACATCAGCACTCAAACACTGACGGTGGTTTAGAAATGAACAAGTGCCAAACATTTCCAGGAAAAAAATTCAAAGCAGTATCACCATTAATTCTTCGCTCATCCTAACCATTCTCTTTGTGATGCCAGTATAGATATGTCATTTATGGTTAGTTTCAGTTTACCCTATAAATGTGCAAAGTGAAGGGTCTAGTGATAGGTAATTTGTTATAAACATGCACCAAAGGTATTTTGGTTAATTTATTTGTTATGGAAGTTATGGGTGATTGAGAAACATGTATAGTGCTATCATGGACCAATTTTTTCATAATGATAGGCATGCAAAATGGGCATTTAAATCCATTCAAAAAAAAATGGGCATTTACTTATGGGCAATTTTCCCCTATTATATTTTCTCAAAATAATGTGGAAATTTCTACTCTTTGAGAGTGAATGTAGTCTTTTTTCTGATCAAATACTAAGATAATAGATTCATAGTGGCTCATCATGTAGTGTCTTCAAAGAAAATTTATCTTTTCATAATATTAAGTTTCACTTATACATTTTTTACTACTTAGTTGGTTGAAATTATGAGAAAAATTAATGAACATCGAACATTGTACCGAGCTCCCTTTTGAATTTTGGGAGAGGACTTCCAATAAGGGATTTTGTTCGTCTGCAGTTCGCACTGCGAAGTGGAGGGAACCTGAAAATGGGGAGACATGTGCATCCTTAACAGTACAATGCTGCGAATAACAAAAGCAAGTCGATTCTAAAAATCACATACAACATTGATTAAAACTTAATATAGAAATTAAGGCTCCTATAACAAGCTCTAAATGAATGTAATTTAAATCTTTGCTTTCCTTGCTATTTATTTTTTATCAAAATTTTATTCAAGTTCAAGTTATTTGTGATCAAATGCTTTGCGATAAATTTAGAATGATATTGGCGCATGTGCTTCATTTAGGCACAAACGGAAGACTCAACTCTACTGATCCGATCCCCACATCTATTGCTTGCTCCACCTGATATGCATGCCCTTTACATGCACCCACACTAGCTGGATCGCTTATTTCCTCTACGCGCGAAATCGATCAAGGGCCCCGCTTTTGCCAGGCACGGTCCACATCGTGAGCGGCGAGCGCGCCAAGCGAGCTCTGCGGCTCGGTGCGGTTTGCGAGTGAGCTCAGGAGTCAACGAGTCAAACTCCCCAACCCGTGTACGCTGATAAATCAGCAGTTAATCCGATATTTAACCTGCCACGCTCTCAACCGGAACAAATCTTAATCGCTCCTGATTAACCCCTGAACTTTTGGCTTTAAAAGGGAAAGAAATCAAAAGGTATAAACTAATCTCCCCAGTTGCGGCGTGCTCCCCCACATGCCTCTTTCCCCCTTTTGCAAGTCCACCAGCCTTCCTCCGCATCCTTGCCCCGTCTATATAAACCCGCCCCCTCCTCTCCCGCCCTTTTCATCTCACTCTTCTTCCTCCTAGCTCCTGCCTTCTCTTCTCCGACCTCACAAAGCTGGAAGCTGCCACCTCTTCAATCAATCCTACTCCACACACTCTGATACAGCTACCTGCTGCTTACACCATCCTGTTCGATCGGCCGGTCGATCGGATCGAGGAAGGAGTAATTAACCAGGAGAAGAAGCAGGTTTTGATGGACATGGCTCACGAGAGAGACGCCAGCAGCGAGGAGGAGGTCATGGCCGGCGATCTGCGGCGCGGGCCGTGGACGGTGGAGGAGGACCTCCTGCTCGTCAACTACGTCGCCACGCACGGCGAGGGCCGATGGAACTCGCTTGCCCGATCAGCAGGTAGGAGTATAGGACAATCTATAGGATCATTTAGGAAAAATCACATATCGATTTGGCATCATTTAGTCTCTCTCATGGACCATCTGAGACGGTTCTTGAGTGCTTTCACATCATCCCTTGCCACCTGATCATCAAGCAAACGCTTCCTTCGTTTTCTCACCGCGCTTGCGCCGTACAAGCTTTAGCTGTTGCGCGGAACGCGAAGGCTTGAGGAACAAACAAGTCGCTTTGCATCAACATGCTAATATGGAAACAGATAGCTACCTAGCTAGGAGCCTAGTACAAGTCTAGGGGCCATCCAGCCAACCAGAGGCTACAGTGAGTGAGAGAGAATTTTTGGTGGTTAGCATCATTCCCAGCCGTAGGGGGGATGGATAGGGATATTTACTTACTCCTTTCCATTACATCATTCATCCTGTCATCACATATTCTCATCTGCATATAGTAGTAATTACCAGTAGCAACCATCTGCGAGTTGTTGATGTGACGTGCGGATGATATATTAACCTTTGCGGTGTTCCCGTCATGCAGGATTGAAGCGCACCGGCAAGAGCTGCCGCCTCCGGTGGCTGAACTACCTCCGCCCCGACCTCCGGCGCGGCAACATCACACCGCAGGAGCAGCTGCTGATCCTGGAGCTGCACTCGCGGTGGGGCAACCGGTGGTCCAAGATCGCGCAGCACCTCCCGGGGAGGACGGACAACGAGATCAAGAACTACTGGCGCACGCGCGTGCAGAAGCACGCCAAGCAGCTCAAGTGCGACGTCAACAGCCAGCAGTTCAAGGACGTGATGCGCTACCTCTGGATGCCACGCCTCGTCGAGCGCATCCAGGCCGCCGCCGCCGCCGCCAGCTCCGGCGAGGAGGAGGAGGCGCAGCACCTGATGCACCACCACGGCGGCGGCGCCGCAGCCGCCGACACGCCGCTCTCGTCGTCGTGGCAGAACGACGGCCTCTACGCGTCGCCTGAGCTGAACACCGCCGACGCGTGCTGGTCCGCCGAGTACATCTTCCCATCAGCTGCCGCCGGCGGGCAGGTGGTCACCACCCCCGCCGCGCCGGAGCTTTCGTGCACCACGGCCGGGTCGTCGTCTCCGTCCATGGACTCCGGCGTGGTGGCGCAACCATGGCCTACGCCCGTCGGTGGCGCCGACTGGTTCACCACCGCCTGCGATGCCACGAGCGCAGCTGGCATGCCCAGCATGAACTACCTGACCACGCACCAGCAGCAGCAGCAGCCGTGCCTGCTCGGGGAGACGTGGACGACGACGTCCGAGCTCCCCGACCTCGGCGTCGGGGACTTCGAGATCGGCGGCAGCTTCGACGTCGAGAGCATCTGGAGCATGGACGACAGCCTGTGGTACACGCAGGCGCAGGGTGTGTGAAAGCCAGCACCGCCGCAACGGAAACCCACGGCGTCGCCGGTGTGGACAACGAACCGCCGGGGACGCGTAGCAGAGCAGAGCGCGGAGCTGCGAAACGGATTAGAAGAAGGAGAGAGAGATTATTTGGAGGATTAAACGAAGAAGAAGACAACACTCGATCGGCGAGACAGAACGCAGTTTTTGGGACTCCTCCGGGACTATTCCACTCCAGTTCTTTTCCCGTTTCATGGTTTTATTTTCTCGTTGGTTCTCTTTAATTAATCTTCTAGCTAGGGCATATTAAAAAGCTCAAAAAAAAAATCGTAGCCGTTGTAGCGTGCTAGTGTTAAGTGTTGTACACGTGGTCGTCTAATTTTACTCATTCTTTTTGAGTAAATACATACATAAATATATATATGAGCTGAAGTTACTGAAGTTTCTTCTAAAACAAAATTACCGAACTGATGGGATACGCATACATACTTCTAGCCTTCTAGAAGTGGTAAGCTCCGACGTCAACCAAGTCGTCTACTCCTAAAAGACTTCAAGCAGTTCAAGTATTACTAGTCCAGGGTCCATGATACGTACACTCATCCCCGCCGATTTCTCGCCGCTAATTGTGATCCTCATGCTCCTCTCAGTGGCGACTCTTTATTTGCCGCTTCTGTTGCAGTAGTTGGTTATCATGATGATTATGCCGATGGCGACCTCAGTCCTCATCTATCCCTGGATTTTGTTTGTTTATGCCGACATGGACGAGTGTTTAGCGCGCGCGGATCCACGGAGCCGTCGCGTCAGCGCCAACAGTTCCCGGATGCGATACCCTACACTTGTTGGCTCCGCAACTCGTCGTCAGGGTCGAGATTTGAGGTCGCGGTGGGTGGCACAGCACAGTTGCAAGGAGCAACAGCAGAGCGAGAAATCGAAAGGGGATGGATGAAGGAGTTGGAAGTCAAGTGGATGCCGAGCAGATATGCTTAAAAATTGCAGCACTAAGAGCGTGCCCAACGACTCTTAAGGGTCTATGTTATTTTTTTGCTGAGGTGGAAGAGAGAGGAGAGAGGATTAAGCTTTGTCTAGCTCTTGTGCAAGAGATAGTCTCGCTCGGTTCCTAAGCTCCTGACATTAAACAGAGCACTGCTTTCTCATGGTGTGCATGCTCCGGTTGGGTAGTAGGTGGGCCCATTCTTTTTTGAACATTGTGTCAAGAGTCTGATGAAGAAGAGCAATCTTTAGTGGCTCACTCTTACGTGATGTGGCAGAAAATTTGCTACCTCTAGTGCCAAACCTTTGGGCACGCTCTAACGGAACGGCACGGCACGCGGATGACGGGCTGTGTGTGACTGCACTTTGCATGCAACTGGGGAGCGGGCCCGTGCTTGTGCCTGGTATCGGACCTTCGAAAGAAAAAAAGAGCAGAAGTGAAAAGAGGCGGGGCCGGGTCGGGGCGTTGGCTTCGGTAGCCTCTCTTTCAGAGGGCCAGGGGCAGCCACAATTTTCCACCTCCGTGGCATATTTTCACACCGTATTTTTCGGAGGATGGCAAAAGAAAAACGTACAAAAGGCGGCAGGGTCGCCTGGGAAAAGCGCCCCGCGCGCGATTGTCGTGCCTGGGCCGACCTGAGCCGCGCTCGCTCCACTCGCGACTGTCAGCTTCCATCCATGATTTTTGGCTTCCTCCGAGCGCCGGTATTTTCGCTGCTCCCTGATGAGAGCGCACTCCGCTGCTGATTTTGTTGAACCGGTAAAACGTCCCTCATGATGATGCGGTTAAGGAGGCAGCGGCGTTGCCAGCTTCGCGGGATCTCGGGGCGCGTACGTATACGCGGTGGCCGGCCGGGATACGGGTGCAGAAGATCCGGGCGCCGCCGCCGTGGTGACAGAGAGAGGGATCGATAGATAATAGGCTGGCGCGCACGAGACGGGCGACGCGGCGGTGGGCCCGGAGTCCACGTCACCGGTCAAGCGGGCGGCGAACCGGGTCAACGAAGCCTCCTCGGGTGGAAGTGGAGGACTCGCGCAGGGGCCTCGTGCCGATTTGGGACGCGCGCCACGCCGGACTTTTCTTCTCGCGGTCTTCACACCGGCGGGTTCCTGTTCCTACTGGCCGGGCCGCCCTCTCGTCGCGTCCTGTTCCGCTTCTGCCCAGTGGCTGAATGCATGACTGGCTGGCTGGCACCGGTGCTCGTCGGCTGAACTAAAGCGGTGGCGCCGTGGTGGCGCGTGTGCTGTTTCTGAACACTCGTGAGAGAGCCTTGACGGTGCTGCCACTTGCTCATCAAAACGAGAGAATAGTTGGGTCTAGATCTATTGCCAACGTTTTCTTCTGACCGAAATGCATGAGATTGTGCCAATTTTGTTGATAGATTCATTTGTCACCAGGAATGCAGTTTTTTTTGTTTCAGTAAAGAGAAGAATGCAAGGTTAGTTTGGATGTAAGCAATCTAGATGTTCAATTTTTAGAGTTTACAGTACATGCAGAAAGTTGTGAAGTGTAAACACTGCCTCGCCTTTGGTCCTTGGGCGTCAAATAGAATCGTCTTAAAGCCACCTTGTAGTATAGCCAACAAATGAGTCGCCTTGACTCTCATGCTAATGACAGAGAGTTTCATCTCAAGAAAGAAAAAATGACAGAGAGTTTGATTCCCACAGTCCACTGGTTATCAGCTAACTTTCTTTCCCCTGATCGAAAGGCGCGAGATTGCGCCAATTACTTTGATACATTCACATTGGTCGCTACGAATGAAGAATTTTTATTTCAATAAACAAGAGGAATGCAAGGTTTGGATGTAAGAAAGTAAGACGTTCAATTTTTATAGTAAACAGACATGCAGAAAGTTCTGAAGTGTAAACACTGCCTCGTCACCTGCTTGCTTTGGTCCTTAGGCGTCAAATAGAATCGTCTTCTAAGTCAGCACTTGCATAGCTAACAAGTGAGTTGTCTTGACTATCATGCTAATGACAGAGTTTGATCCCCCACTGTCCACTGGTTTAAGTGGCCATGTGCTGTATGGTTAATTTCATATTTGATTCTCATGCGCGCGCGAGCACACAGAAAAACTTGATTTGAACTCGTGATGTGTGACGTTCAATTTTTATAGTTCACAGTACATGCAGAAAGTTGTGAAGTGTAAACACTGCCTCGCCTTTGGTCCTTGGGCGTCAAATAGAATCGTCTTAAAGCCAGCGGTAGTATAGCCAACAAGTGAGTTGCCTTGACCCTCATGCTAATGACAGAGAGTTTGATTCCCGTTATCCACTGATTGGACATGTGCTGTATGGTTAATTTTTGTTAGCATTTGATTCTCCTGCACACACAAAAAAAAAATCCTGATTTGAACCCGTGATCTGTGACGACATGGCCCCGTGAACCACGAGCTAAACGAGACCACGCTTCTCGACTGTCAATTGTTCACGAACTCTGAAAATTGCTGCTATTAAGCCTAGCTTAAGCAGCTGTAATTATTAGTAAAAAAATTGCATGAGGGCATGAGGCACTTCTAGGTTTTAGCTAGGATGACCGACAGATCAGCCAAGCAGATAAAACTGGAAGTCATTTTCCTGGCAAACACACCGAGCTTTGATTGGCTTGAGGTGGCATCAGTGGTAAGTGCACATTAGTCACTACGTAGACAACACCTACCTATGTGAATGCTAATGACATCAGAAAGCAGAAAGCGCATACATATGTACCAGATATTAATTGTTACGGATCTCGGATTGGAAAAAGAACACGGCTATCACCCAAAATTTTCAGCCGTTCCAATCATGCGAAGCACTAAACAAACAACAGGCGTGATCTTATCTGTCTAATCACCATCACTCGCCGCGCCATTCACGAATCTGGCTGCTCATTAAACTGAGACCTAGCTAGCTAGCCGATATGCATGGACTTTCATCTTTATCAAAAAACATGTATGAACTTTCATAATGTCAATACGGTTAGTGTTTTCTGCACCATACATTTCACAATCATCTGGATCAGATCTTCCATTTGAAGTCTCTCTAGCCTGCAGCTTCGTCCATGTAGCATCTAAGCAGAGGCCATCCGCCACTATCTACCACCAGCAGCAGAAAAGTGCGTTGCCTTGTCAATGAAAAGCGGTCTGCCGCCTCTCAAACTGAAAGACTTCAGAAAGCGCAGAAAAAAAAGAAGGTGGAGGAAACGGGGAAAGTCCAAGGGCTGTCCGCAACAAAGCAGTGCCAAGTCGCTGTGCGGTTGTGAAATCGACAATTCATGGGGCAACTTGCATTTCAAATCTCTCCTGATCACGAATTTTTTTCCAGGCCCGGTCGCATGCATGCAAGTGGTGGCGAGTCAAAGCGGCACGTTGTACTCGAGTCTCGCTCATATAATACATCGTTACCTTAAATTTGCCTTACGGATGATGCTATCCACTATCCAGATGTGTTCATGCGCGCCAGAATACATTACATATGGCGAAAGAAAGATACGTGCTAGTAGTTGAGCTAGTGGTATTCCGTTAATCACTACCACGTACTCCACCCATGTGGTCGGTGTGCACTAAAATTTTAGTGGCCACACAGATATCACTGCTTACTGTTTTCCTTTTATCTGAAAGAAATACAGTATAACCACTTCCAAAAATCGAAAGCTAGCATGACTGAGAAATGGTATTGCTATGTGCTGTTACAATTCTCTTATCAAGCCATCCGGTACACCATGTCGTTCAGTTTAATTATCCATTAGCCTAGTGGTAGTGTAGTTAATTGAGATTACCAAGAAAGTCTAGGGACCCTTACAACTAAAATTGAGATGTGTTATTCAGTATAGCAGATTTTTCTGAGAGACAGTATAGAAGATTCAGAACGTCTCTGCAATCTTGTTTTCATCAACCAATCTTCGCATATTGACTGTCGCTCCATAATACGGTACTTTAGACGTAAACATCCATGCATGCCACTAGTTTCTCCGTTATATATCCCTCGCGTATTGTTGTATCGCGGCGCCTCGTCTCTGCTCTACGAGATTACGACGACCACGAGCTCATATGCCGACTTCAGCAGCTACGAGCGTATTTCAAGCTATCGAGCGCATAGCAGGGCAGCTTCGCGGCTGCTTCCTGGGGCCTCGTCGTCCTCGATGGAATCGTGACGATCAGTTTGGCTGGGTTCCATGATCACTGTGCCGCTTGAAGTCACGGGCCTGACATGCTCATCCACTAGCTTAGCTTATCTTAGCTTCTCTCTGCAATCTCCGTCGAGATTCCAAGTCAGGCACCGCGCACAGCACCGGTCGCCGCAAACGAAACGAGATCCTACCTGCCTCCGTCCTTCTCCTGCCTGTCTGATTGCATGGTGCTTGTATGCGTCATACGAGTGCTTTAAGGTTTTGGCGCCGAGAGAAATGTGCTAAAACGGCTTAGGCCATGGGCATTAGCGAAGCACGCATCTGCTCGGAGTTGGCAACGGCAACTTGACGAGTTGACTTACGTACGGGGTCAGACGACGCGCTGATTTGACAGCGTTCAAGCCTTTCCGTTGTTAACAATTTATAAAGACATGAATAATTGAATCCTATTAAGCACAAGAGTTTTCAGCTATAGGATGTACCAATAAATCTATATCTTACAATAGTCAAGCATAATCAAACTAAATAAATTTGACCACCAATATTTCTTTATATAAATGAACACACTAAAATATAAATGATATTTATTCAAGTTTTTTTTATCTATTTCTAACATTTGATACAAATGTTACAATTTATGTGCTTTTACACTTATTATCAACTTTATTAGATATTTTCCTTGAAAATTATGGGAAAATTATTTTATGTACATTTTTTTGTAAATTATGAAAATTATGAAAATTCATTATAATTTTTATTCCTAACTCACTATTTCATATACAATTTTTTGTAATTGATACTGGAAATAATAATCTTAATTCAGTTACTATTTCATTTTATTAAAGTTGATAACGCTTTCATAATAACAAAAGTGGGTAAATTTAGTACATATGTATCATGGGTACATTAGACTATATCCTCATAATGCTTTGTGATTCTTTCCATGATTAGCATGGATAGTAATATAAGTTGTGAGCACTTTTATGATTTTTTTATGATTAACGTGGAGGCTCAAATTATAGTAAATATAAGAATGATCATGATGGATCTCTGTGTGTGCTGGGGCGCGGGCGTGTATGTGTGATTTTTTTTTTTAAAGGATGTGTGAAAATTGATGTAACTGCTGATTTGAGGCTGGAAGTTGTTCCATTCTCAAAAGGAGAGGAAAAAGAGCTCGTGTCTCCTTGTTGACCAATGGGCCAGTCTGTTCAGGGTAGAAGAACATGCATGGCCCATCGTCTTGGCCCATGGAGATTGATTGATTGAGTTTTGCTCAATGGATTGGTTGGATCGTTACCAAAGGAATTGCGGGCCGTGTGTATTTGTTGTGCTCCATTTATAGCCTTTCAAGCTGCTCATTTGTTCAGTTCAAAAAAAACAAAAACAAAAAACTGTTCATTTGTTTGGCGTGCGGCCGTGAAGAGTTAATAAAATCGTTTTTGTCCCCGAAAAAAGAGAGAATAAAGTCGTTTTTGAACTTTCAATTATGTGTGGCATTTATATTTATGTACAAGAATATTTGAATATGATTATTATATCAAACTTCGGAATGAATTCATTTCAACATCGAAATCGAAACAGAGTTAAAAAAAAGGTTGTGATATTTGCTTATTATTTATTTTATTTTATTTTCTGGAAAAATGGTTCCTTCCCTCCTACTCCTTATAGCCCGTAAGCCACACCAAGATCGGAGCAAAAACAACCAAGCGTGATTGATCCTGGTTGAGAAGGAGGGCATGGATAAACGGATAAGGAACAATTGTTGAAATGTGCTTATACAATACAGCTCACACTTATCCAGTAGAGCATGAAAGGAATCCACAAATATTTCGCCCAAAACGAAAGCTTACAAGAACAACAGTCCGCCACTCCTAGCCGTCTATCCGACAGATGGACGCAGCAGTGGTATTCACCTTTGGCTCGCCGATTCCAACGCAAATTCTCTTTCTCCTTCCTCAACGGAGCACGACCACGAAAACCTCTTCACCACGTGAAACGGGAATCACCCGCGCTATGTTTCGGCCTCAGACGGCACGTTTTAACCGCGCACACGCGTAACTGCCGTATACGTGGCAGCTTCTGCGCCGTACGATACCGCCGCGCCTATTTCTTGCACTTTCCCAAACACAACCAGAAACTACCCTGTCTTTGCTTAACGAGGAGTTGATAATCGTGTTATTACCGCGGCGATCGAATCGAGCCAGCCTCATCATCTTCGATTTCCTTCCTGTTCCTTCTATCCTTGGCGTAAATCGCTGTCCCAATAGATTCGCAATTTCGAATTTCCAATCCACTCGCAGCGGTAACCTTTCTTCCTCCGCAATCCAAACCGATCGCCGGCGCGCTCCGATGGCGGCCGCCGCCATCTCCCACCTCCGCCGGGGCGCGCAGCGCCACGCGCTGCTATGCCTCGCGCGTCGCCGCTTCTCCTACTCCGCGGTGACGGCCGCGGCGTCCCCGCTCGCTGAGGCCGCGCTCCGCCGCTTCGCCTCCCCCGCGGCGGCGGCGGAGGCTGCCCCGTTCGTTGCGGCCGCTCGCCGCCTCCTCTCCACGACGGTGGATTCCACCACGTCCTCCTCAGGAGACCATTACAAGCCGCCGCCCTTCGATCCATTCCGCGCCGCCACCGTCTCGTCCTCGGCCCCAGCACCGCCGCTTGAGTCGCCCCCGCTCGAGGAGCCCCCGAGCACCCCGCCGCCGCCGGAGGAGGCGCCCGCGTCCGAGGCGGCGCACCAGCAGGCGACGCTGGCGTGCCAGGAGGTGGAGCTGGAAGGCCTGAAGGCGGGGGTGGAGGCGGTGAAAAGCAGGGAGGAATCGCCGGAGGAGAAGGAGGCATGGTGGCTGCTCGGCCGTTCGATCGTCAACTACTGCGGCAGCCCCGTAGGGACGGTGGCCGCGAACGACCCGTCCAGCAGCCAGATGCTCAATTATGACCAGGTGTTCATCAGGGACTTTGTGCCGTCCGCCATCGCATTCCTCCTCAAGGGGGAGAGCGACATTGTGAAGAACTTCCTGCTCCACACCTTGCAACTCCAGGTGAGTACTGCGAACATCGAACATCAATGACTTGTAGTAGATGCACGCTTCGTTTTATTGGAATGTGCTTTTGATGAAGGTTATCATTTCCTAAAATTTTTGCTCTCTGGTTGTCTTAGATTATTTGCTAGTGTATAACTCCATAAGTTTGAAATTTTGGGTCTGTGCCTCTCTGGAGAACAACTATTCCTATCACCCTGCAATATTTTTGCAGTTTAACACTAGGGTTTCGGTACTAGTTTCAAAATGAATGGTGGAAAGCAATGCACATGTGTGATCAAGTTAGTCGAAATAAGTTTTGACCTCTCTCACCTACAAGTTTCAAAAGCTAAAGTCAATACTAATTGGATTAGATTATAGCAGTGTTCCTGCAATTTGGTCGTAGAGCTTTTATTGCTCCAGAATTCTATTGGTGGGATTGCTAAATGGTTTGCGGCTTGTGCTACTGATTTATGTAATATTTGTCTTTTACTGAACTAAACTAAGAGCTCAAATCAGTACTCGTTAGATTTTTAAGGACAGTGTTGTTGCAATTTCTTCTTGTGGTGCTTTTATGGCTTCAGAATTCTATTGGCGGGATCATTGAGTGCTTTTGCAGGATTTGCCGTTGTTATGTTTACAATTTGTATTTTAATGAAACTAAGAGTACTTTTGAAAGCATAATCCTTATCCATTCATCTCCACTATATGATCACTGTTATCTTGATATCGTTTCTTTTTTTTTCTTTTTTTTTTAAGGAAGTTTGAAAGTTGTCCACGATTCCTTTGGACTGAGCTATTTTGCCCTAGTAATTATTATTTTTTATATCTTTGTTCCTTCTTTATTTTTCCTTTGAATTAATAAGAACATCCTGTATCAGTGTTCTTATGCTCGGGCCTGGGGTTTGTTTATTGAAATAATCTTTTTGGGGGGGCAGTTATAGTGATTTGTCTCCCTCGCAAAAAAAAAGTTATAGTGATGTGTCCATATATCTGATCGCTTTGGGTCTTGAATTCAGAAATTGAAACTTGTATACTTGTATTCATATGTAATGCATAATGTTGCAATGCCAATGGTAAAATAAGACGAAGAAAAAAAAATCCTTAGTTCCAACCATGTCTCACTGTATCCAGAGAAGCATTCTTAAGTCGATGTGCCCTACACTAGTGGATCTTGTTACCAAACATCGCTACTAAAGTGGCATTGCAACCTGGCTCGGTACCAAATTGTCACAAACATAACTAGATGGTCCTGAACCCAAACAGCGCGACCTCACCGACGGGAGTCGTTCACACTGTTAGGCTGGCAGGCATAGAAGTGATACTAGGAACTCTTGATATATTTCTTGCTTAAGGGTACATCCCCATCCATATATAGGTGAGTTGACTTGACGCTTAAGTAACTAATCTTTAGAGATAAGGACTCTAATTTAACTAACCTAATCATAGAGATGTACGCCTGCCTATAGGTACTAATGACTTGCTGCCGCACATTACATATGGTTGTCTATTGATCTAAGGTTAAGATTAATAAGTGATTCATGCTGCCATTTTCCCATTAAGTTCTGTCATAATCAAGGTTTTTGTTTCAGACAATTGAATACCTTAGACAATTAATTAATTTTATCTGCCATATGATGAGATCATTAGGACACCTATGCAAATATCATATGATAATATGTCATACAGATGCTAGGTAAGAATGCGGATTTACTATGTAAAAATATTAGGGAAAGAAGGGAATGTACTCTATGGCTCTATGTAACGTTTAACATTAAGTATGTGTCTGGTATCCTAGAGATTTGGATTGTGCTAACCCAGTTTAGCACTGTTCTTGATTTTGAATGGTTCATGGTAGCGGATACCCGCTAACTGATTCTCTTTAGGAGAGGAATGAAGTATCATCAAAAAAAGAAATCGTTCACCATTTTGATCCCTCATCCTTTTCTTTAGTTTGCATGGACTACATGTACACCCAAAAAAATATCACTGTAAAGAGTACTGAATGTGTATAAAATGTAGAAATACACAACTACCTTTGGCCGACTTTTTCAGCTTTCAATTGTTCATTGCCTTACCTCTGATTGGTTGACCCCTCATGCCAGTTAGCAGGCCACACTTCAGCTCAGCACCTTGTTCTGCCGGACAACTCTTTGATGGAGCAACATGCACAACCCTATGAAGTCTTGAAACCATTCCCCCTTTGACTCGTTGAGTCTTTTGTGTTAGCTACAACCTGCTTAACTTGTCTATTTAAAACTCATGCGAGGAAGAAATGGTGGGGTTCTTTCTTTTCCACCCATGCGGGTGGGTAACAAAGGTCATCTTCAAACTGCCTTGCAATATGTTTTGATGTCTATTAGACTAGTACATCATCTGCTAAACGACTGGTCAGGCGGCGTGACTTTGTAATATTTATGTAATACTTTGTTCTTCATTATTCCTAGGCATAGATTCCCAAAATGCATTCCTAAGAGGAACATCTAGCTATTACACTTTCCTTCATTCTTTCTTTCTTTCCTTCTTTCGTTCTTTCTTTCATTCTTTCTTTCTTATGGTGTTTGATATCGTATTGGGTGGTATTTTGGTCAAATTTATCCAAATATTTATCTTTAGTTATGCACGAAAAGCTTCGCTTATGGAGGAATTATATTGAATTATGTTGGAATATTCCACTTAAGTTTGCACACACGTCACAGGTCACTTAGAGGACTCGCCTATACGAGAGTAGTCGTGAGGCTGCCATGACTATGGGAAGTAGGCTGTTCCCTTGTCACTTGCGATTCAACAAATCCTATGGACATTGATTGGCCAGTTTTCAGTCTTTTTATTGAAATGCTGCATTTAACATGTTTCATCACATCATGCTGCTAGCTAATGAATGCTTTAGTGCGCTCTGAATATTAAAGTTATGTGTTGTATTCAGAAGAAAATTAACAGTTTTTTTTTAATCTATCAGAGTTGGGAGAAGACTGTGGATTGCTATAGTCCTGGTCAAGGGTTGATGCCTGCAAGTTTCAAAGTTAGATCTGTGCCTTTAGATGGAAACAGTGAAGCATTTGAGGAGGTTCTTGACCCAGACTTTGGCGAGTCAGCCATTGGACGTGTAGCACCAGTTGACTCTGGTGAGTATATCTGTGTAATCATGCCGTACCATTGAAGACGTTCTCTTTTCATTTCTTTTAAATATGCCTCAGTTGCTTAGGGGTGGAGGTGTGGGTATGCATCTCCTACCACCCAGGTTTGGGTCCCCTTACTTTCGAATTTGGGTGCCTATTTGGTCGCTATTTGTTCTAGATGAATAACTGCCTATATCCTCCTAGGTTAGATCTCCTTTTTAAATATCAAGCTCATTACTTTTTAGGTCTTTGGTGGATAATCCTGTTGAGGGCGTACGGAAAAATTACTGGAGACTACTCGCTACAAGAAAGGGTTGATGTGCAAACAGGCATCAGGCTAATCCTGAATTTATGCTTGTCTGATGGATTTGACATGTTCCCTACACTGTTAGTAACTGATGGATCATGTATGATTGATCGACGGATGGGAATCCATGGGCATCCTCTTGAAATCCAGGTAAGCTGGTCGAAATATTCTCATTTGATTCTTAATCATGTTGGGTAGCTTCTGGATTGTATGGGTTCGCCTCAACGACAAATCCACGCTTGTCAAATCTGTTTTTGTCAACTCATGTTTGTTTGAATAACCATATGTTTAGATAGAGTTTGTATAATGACATCATTCAGTCCTTGAAATTTCTTGTTAAACTTCCTGTACAGTTTGATTTTGATTTACTGTTATTACATTCCCTTCACTTTGCAACTTTGCATATATGGTGCTGCATAGTAGACATCCTGTGTGAAAAAAGAGAACTGTCGTGAGACATCTTATGGAATCTGTTTAACAGGCATTATTCTATTCTGCTTTGCGCTGCGCCCGTGAAGTGATTGGTGTAAATGATGGATCAAAGAACTTGATACGTGCTATCAATAATAGGCTAAGCGCTTTGTCATTTCACATCAGAGAGTATTATTGGGTTGATATGAGGAAGATAAATGAGATTTATCGCTACAAGACTGAAGAGTACTCCCATGATGCGATCAACAAATTCAACATTTACCCAGAGCAGATTCCTTCTTGGCTTGCCGACTGGGTTCCCGAGAAAGGTGGTTACCTTATAGGCAATCTACAGCCAGCTCACATGGATTTCAGGTTTTTCTCCCTTGGCAATCTCTGGGCTATTGTGTCATCTCTTGCTACTCAAAGGCAAGCAGAGGGTATTCTGAATCTCATTGAAGCTAAATGGGATGACATAGTAGCAAATATGCCGCTGAAGATATGCTACCCTGCGCTAGAGTATGAGGAATGGCGTATCATAACTGGCAGTGACCCCAAAAACACGTGAGCAACTGATTCTAATCATTGCTTTTCTTCTATATATCTAGATGTTTCACGACGACATAAAAAATGAGCATATTCTATATGTTTTTCATGAGAACACAATCAACATCTAAGGCCCTTAAATGTGGCTATTTTTTTTAATCTCCGTACTACTATAGTAGCATACTTAACTTGGTTACATTAGGCATGACCAAAGGCTGATCCAAGTACATTAACCAAGTTGTTCATGATATGCAGGCCCTGGTCGTATCATAATGGTGGCTCTTGGCCGACATTGTTATGGCAGGTATACTCACAATAGTACTGTTTGAAACTTTTTATGCCTTGTCTTTGACACTTATTTAGTGTTGATTTTTAACTATTTTTCTTTGTTGTTCAGTTCACCCTAGCCTGTATCAAGATGGGTAGGCGAGACCTAGCACGGAGGGCGGTTGACGTGGCAGAGAAGAGGCTCTCAAATGACAAGTGGCCAGAATATTACGATACAAGGACTGGAAGGTTTATTGGGAAACAATCACGGCTATATCAAACGTGGACCATTGCTGGATACCTTACCTCTAAAATGTTATTGGATTGTCCGGAGATGGCATCAATACTAATATGTGAGGAAGACTTCGAGCTGCTCGAAGGGTGTGCTTGCAGCGTGAATAAGAGTGCCCGTATCAAATGCTCTCGTCGTGCGGCCAAGTCGCAGGTCCTTGTGTAGTTCATATACCTTCTATTGACCGCCAAGAACCGCACTGTCCCGTCTACTTTGTGGGATTGTTCACCTCAGAAGTTTGCACTAGTAGTAATAGTTCACCAGGATGACCACGACCACCCATGCCGGTTATTTTGGCGGGTTTGTGGTTTGATCCATTCATACAAGAGTATACATTGATGTACCATATTTTACCTAATCAGTTTCAATGTTCATTATGTATTCTGTCAGTCAACTCAAGTTGATTGGCAGTTTTGTAAGCAAACATCATGTAAATATCACCACTTGTTACAGTTTATTCTGAGAAATACATGGACATTTTTTTAACACATCGGGGTCTTGACTCCATTATAACTGGTGGCTCCTGTTTTAGCTCAGCTGACTGATGAAGCTCGGTTCTTCACGAGTGCAAGACATGCTCTGTAGATGATTGCATCAAGCAAAGTCTAGTAGTAGGAGTACAAGAAAGTCGTGACTCCTGAGCCAAACTGTCAGTGTTCAGGTTTTTCTTCATGGCCAACTGATACCTTAACACTGAGTACTGAGTAGTTACCTGTGCAACACAGTTCAGTCAAGATGTAGAATTCACTTTACAATGACGTGCCATCTCCAATAAGAACAGGTAAAGTTTCATATCTGATGTACCAGTACTTGATTCTAATTTCGGCTGTTATACGGAGTACTGTATTTGAACTTAACAGATTCAACCTTTTGCTTCGCTGCGTTTTACAGAGCACTTAACTTCTGGACCAGTATGGTGTTGGTGACCACTGAGTCTGCCTGTCAACATTTTAATGCGTTTCAGTTGAACAGTTTTACTTAGGTGTTTTGTTACTACTTTGCTGATCAGAAGCTCCAACGCAATCATGGGCTTTGCCTACTAGCGGTAGGGTTTCACTACCTCGTGCTTCAACATGCGCTGGGCGACACAGATGCTGCCCCGCTTATCTAGCCTGCCGCTTTGTGTCTTGTAAACATCACTGATAGGAGGCAGGCCGTCCATGGAACTGCGAGGTCTCCCCCGCAGGGCGAATAAAATCCAGGGAAGATCTTTGGCCTGGCAATTGGTCATTTTGATGGAATGGCAGCAGGCCAAGGAACTGCAATATTTATTGTGCAATAATCTACCTATTTATGGTCATTTGATGATGTATCACTGTCCGGCCCTGCGGAGTTCAGGTAAATACAGGGGTTCAGACTCCATAACAGACCAGTGTTCAAGGAAATCTTATGAACATCAGAGTTGTGTCTTTCTTATGAACAAATAAGTTATGGCTTCCAAAACAAATTTACCATTAAAATTTCCTAGGACAATGCACTGTGGTCTGGAAAAAGAAGAATCTTGCTGGGGTGAAGCTGCGAGTTGCTAGAGAAATGCAGAGCGGCACAAGGTTGGCTTGTGTATTGTACTGAAACTTTTGCTTCCAGGTGCATCCAAATTGCCTGCTTGACAATGACAGACATATCAATCAGGTCCATGATCGGTCTTGAATTGACATACAGTACATTTCAAATCTTCCAGTAAAAGCCTTTCATGCTGTACAGGACCTACCTTATTGATTTCTACTGACAAGATAAAGATTACTGCTCCTAGTACCCTTTCTCCTGAGAGATCAGGTGTGGCAAGAAAAGTTCTCTTTTCAAGGAAGTTCAACAGATATGGAGCCGCTTGCATGCATGCGCGCATTAGATTTTGACTAGTCGGGCCGCTGCACCAGTAATACGCAGCAGAGGCTTGCATGCTTTCAATGCCTGTTCTGTTCTGAGGCACCCTGTTGGGCAAAGGTAATATATTTATGTCTTTGCTTGCTGCACCAGTAGTTGCTTGTTGATGCTTCTATTTTCGTTACTGTTTGTAGACATGGCGATTCCTGCCCATCTAGTAGTATTGCTTGTGCACAGTGGCGATTTGCTTCACTATTGGAATTGAATCCATGTTGTACACTTAGCACTAACTTGAGAGCTGAAACAAAGTCTCAGTCTAGCAAGGATACATGCATGACAGCCTTGGAGCTATTGAGGCACAAATGCTGCACCATTCTGTAGATAGAGGCATAGAAAAAGAGTGAGCATTTAAGGACAAAACTATACTACCCTCCTATGTGAAGCAGCCAATGGTGACAGGGTATATAGGGGGAATATGTTTCATTTTTTGTATATACCTTTGGAGGAGACAAATGCAGGTGGTGGGCGCCTCATAAATGTCGTATCTCAAACGCATTGTGAACGCATGAATGGTGGAAACCTGGAGCTGGAAAAGGGGCAAGCAATAAACAAAGAACATAGATTTGCATACGATATAGATTCTCTTAATTCTGTTTTAAAGATTCTACTAAGTACAGAAGACCACTTGCATAATCCAAATTTATATTCAAATCATAAAAGTTCCTCTAACAGCATTTATCCATATGGCTAAAAAACCCAACTTTATCTAAAAACTCGTTAGTCTAGAATGTCAGTGTGCCACCATTTCCTGTCATGTTGTGTGCATGTGGAAAATGCCTTTCCCTCCTTTGTTCTCCTCTTCATTTTTCTATTACTAATTATCGATTGAATTCTGGACAGCGCTTGGTGGCTTTCACGAAGAAAAGAGAGGTCTAACGTCTAAGGAAATGGTATTTTCGTATAGCCTTTTGAGCTGCAATGCCCTTTTTTTTTAACAATGCTCCACTGTCCTCTTGCAGTGCAAACTCACCCATGTGACGAACACCAACTACTGAACTAACATCACTGCAGGCCATAAATCTTTGTTAGTGTTAAGAGGCTTCGAGCATTCTGCCTTCTGCAAATTTCTTTTCCTACTCATTCTTGAGTGAAGGTTAGGTTGCTTCATTTGATGCCTTTCAATGTACTATGGCTCATTTTGTGTGCAAGTTCCTGCCAAATAGACGTACCTACATATCTGCTACCTTGATACGATGCTTGAATTGATTCGTCCTACGTACGGCTGTTGCAAGTAGAACAAGAATTGGTACTCCCAAATTTTAGTTGCATGATCTGGTGACAGGATTATCATCAGCAGTGCAAGAATATGCATGTAGAAGAGACACTTTTTGGCATTTTGTTCTACGTTCCCATTTCCTATGGAGGTCAGTGGTGTCAATGATTTGTGAATTGACTCGATGGCTTGTGGAGCAACCTAGTCACAACCTTTTTGCCCTCCTTTTCCTAAAGATGTTCCCTCTAGGGGTGTGGTTGTCCCCTCTAATTGCTGCTCTATAATGTACTGGTCACAACCTTTGCTCTTGCTTAAGTTATCCGCAATCCATCTTGTTTCATGACAAGGGCCGACCTACTGGTCCAAATTTTCTTGTTCATTTGTAAGATATATGTCCAAACGTCATTACTTTGATGTAGCAACTAAACTACCGATTTCTCAGTTGCTTTAAAATGATTTCTCTGGAAAACTTAATTTCAATTAGTAGAATATAACATCGATGAGACATTATCTTTATTTTCTCTGAGTTTAATTGTATGCTTGTCGAAATGACTACATTTGTGTGGCTTGCCCTCCTAGTTTCTCCCAACGGCAGTCGAAGACTTAAAGATATATGGTCATGTTTCAGTTAACTCTAATCATGTTCCAATAATCGTGACAACTCGAGTACTACTGACTGACACTTGAACTGATTTCCTTCCTGGAATCTAACTGAACTAGCATTCTCGTTCTTAGACTAAATGGAACTATTCCGGTGAGGATTGCACAATCAGCCTTGCGGTACCTGTCTCGGCCCAGTTCTCTCTTGTCATGCAGTTTTTTTTGTTTTTTGTTTTTTTTTTGCTACCCGCTCCAGCAAATTATAAGCAAGTATTGGCTAAACAAACTGCAAAATACGGCTGTTGAACAACCCGATTTGAGTTGTTGCCAGCAAATAACATGCTTAGATGAAAGAGAAGAAAACAATCTCGAACATAGCGTGATCTTGCAGGAGCCATGAGACAAAACAGGACTGCTTCTGTAGCAGCATAACAAAACGAAATGACAGCACATTCCTCTTGTATTGCATCTGCAGTGTAACAAAGAGCAGTTCTCAACAGTAAAGCGCATGGATCCAAAATAGTTTAAGCAGCACACAGGGAACTTATTCCATTGATAGGGTACATATGAAGCTAGCTTACAAGTAGTCTCCTGCTCCACATGCCTGAGCATTATGACTCAACAGCAACAAGCTTTAGTGTCTCATCTACTGCACTCTACGATCAAAGCAAAATAAATTGTGGACATGTTTGTTTTACACAATGAATGGACAACAGTATGTGTCACACTTCTCAGAAAAACATATACATTCGAAACTCGAAATCTAATTACTAATAACACCATTCAAGGCAGCTCAGAAGGGATAGACGGGAGAAGAGGGCAAGAGGGAGGAGGAAAGCGCGAGAATGATGGAGGAAGATCGTGAGACTTGAAGATAAAATGGAAGAAAGGATGCATTGCAAAGTTGGGTCTTACAAGGTCAAGAAAAGGTCTTGCAAGGTCAAGAAGACCTAATCTTACAAAGACCCAAACAATGCAATACAAAGAGTACGAAGAAGGATGAAGATGGTGGTTTGAAGGATGAAAAGCTCCATCGGGATAGCACCGTGATCTAGCTAGACGAGAGCCATCTTCGCCGGTGGTTGCAGCGGCCGGAGCAAAGAGATGAACCTTCCTTGCCCGCAGGGCTTCGCTGCTGCAGACTTCCTCCGCCTCTCCATCTGATCAGAGAGAAAGAACAAGATAGGGCTATGGTAAGCGCACGATCAAGGCAGAGAAGCTGAGAACACAACGACACAAACGCATGATGGAACCTGCTTGTGCTTATACCTCAAAGGTGCAGAGTTCCATCATTCCTTCCATATGGCTTCACTTGAGAACGAGAACTGCAGAAAGGTGGCATCGATCTTAGCAACATGTATAGTACATAAACTTGTTGAAAGTAGCTTCTGATGGATTAAGAAGAAGAGAGATTGCAAGAGTGCGCACAAACCTGTAGCAAGGTTATCAGATGCGCTAGAGGAAACGCCTCGCTGCTCCACAGCTCAAAGTGCTGGTGGCCTTTGAGCGTTTGTGTGACGGTTCTGTGTTTGGGTGTGATGGCTGAGGTACTGCGCTGGTGAATAAAAAGGCCGCGACCCGCGAGAGAGGGAGAGGGGGGAGAGAAGGAGAGAGGGGTGCTGCAGTGCTGCTTCAGGGGCCGCGCATGAAGACTTGGCAGTGCAGAAGCTGCAGCAGATGGAGATTTGCGGTCAGGAAATCTTTTGGCGAGATAAAGGGGATTTGATCTCAGGCTTTCCAAGAGATCGATGCACCATAGCTGTCTGTGGTCTAGTGATCTAGTCTATGCGTGTGAGCAGAGGCAGAGAGGAGATGCAAGAGAAGGCAATGCTGCTGCTGGGTGCATACCAGGAGGAGGGTTGCAGGATTTATTGCTCACATGGTTGAGATTGGGTCGTTTTGCCTTTGGACGTTCTGCGTGGAGTATGGATTTTATACTAGAGTTTCCATTTCATTGAAATTAGTCCCGTGCGTCAATCCTTACAGTATATACTCACGGAAATATTATGTTGCGCACCTGTACTAGCTATGGCTTGCCCTGCGACAACAAGAGAAACCACAGAAAGAGAGTACTGTAATTCAGTTCTGTGAACAATTGCATTTTTGATCGTCAAAGAAAAAGGTTCCAAACAAAATTCAGATCATTTCTCCAATCCCTGGCTCAGCCGCCACTCACACGACGACGCTCATCAGTCGCCCAAGTCCACTCACCTCACGTCCAAACCGGCGCGGTCACATCGATCCGCTTAACAACGAGGCGTCCCTGAGCTTAACAAACTTTAAACCCGCGCGGTCACATCCGGCCATGCTGTCCGGGCCTGAAGATCCAACGCTTTCAGCCGAAAATATTCTCTCGGATGGATTTGACGGCCGTGGGGTTCAAGTTATTACCGCCGTAAAAACAGCACCGAGCCACCACCAGTCACCACCACTGCGGACGGAAATTAAAAGAGGGGGCCTCGCGCGCCGTAAATGAGCAGATCCGAGCGCCGTTCCCGCGAAATATTTTTGCCGGAATCCCCAGGCGCCAGCCCAGCCCCCTGGTGCGGGCTTTCACGTGCGCACGGGGCCGCCGCGATCGCATCGCACGCCGAAAGCGAGCGGCGGGCGGTGCGCGCCGAGACGCGGATCACCCGCGTCGCGTCGGATTGCACTGCACGGGCGCGTAATCTTTGGAGACAGTGGCGAGCAGCAGCAGGAGCAGCGCCTCGGCGGCGCGTCGTCTCGTCTCGGCCTTCGAGGAGGAGGGCCAACGCTGGTCAAGGACGGGGCGAGGGAGTCCCGAGGCGGCCACTGGTTGACCTGACTTGCAGGCTCCGCGCCCCAGCGGCCCGAGTCCAAACAGCTTTCTGCCGTTTAAGTACTGTACTGCTATTGTATTCGGGCGATCGAAGCACAAGAATTAGTACACGATGATCAGTCCATCAATTGATGCTCGTGTTTCACCGTCTACGGATGGATTAAGAAAGGAGCGGGACCATATGCGCGTCTGTGCCGAGGGATGCTCTCTGTAATCTAACGATGTCGTAGCATATGGCACGTGGTGAGCACGGGACGTAGTACTGAGGATGAACGGCCGTGGAGTAGTATATTGTGTACCGTAGTTGCACGACGGCGCGGCCTTCCAAAATCCAAGTCTGTGTGACCGTGTGTAGCACACACGGAACCGGTGAAATTGGGAGACGAGTTATAGTAGTCTGGACAATTCAGCTTCAAAGAAAATCGAAGTCAGTGTGTGTGGTGGGTCGGAACAATTCGTCGACCAGAAGCGACCCGAGATCGGGCTTTCTGGAGGCCAGCTGCCCAAGGGCCCGGCCTCGAACTTCTTCTAGTAATGGTCCAACTCTGCTAAGAGAGTAAATAGGCTCAAAAAAAAAAAAATGCTAAGAGAGTAAACGAAGTTTACCAGCCTTCACCAGGCAGGAAATACCTGGGCCTCTTTCTGGCCTAGTAAGCTTGCACTGCTGCTATTTCTGTTGCAAGCAAAAACTCCATACCCCACTACCCCAGGCTTGTGCAAACAGCATCAAAATTGATATGGATGAAAAATAGAAATGGACATGAAGAGACGCAAAATACACTTGAATTACAGGGATACATGCGCAAGCAAAAAAATTAGAATGTATCTTCGTGTTCTCGACAGCTGAGAGATCGCACCAAAGCAAATCAAATGCAACATTCGATACAAGTCCATGAGAATTTATCGTCTACAAGTATCACTCTTCGATGTATGTAACGATTTCATCTTTCTCGTTTGCTGCCGATTGCGTGATTCATATTTGACAAAGTAGTGCTCTACTGGATAAACACAACATTCGTGATGTCCGGGAATTTCTCCTTGATGGCCGCCTTGATGCCGCTCCCGATGGACTCCGGCCCGTCGTACCTCACCAGGCAGTCCTCACCGTCGACGACAAACACCTCCACGCTCCCGCCGTAGTTGGCGATCGCCGGCCGCAGTATGTCCAGGTGCCGGTTCACCGCCTGCAGCCACCAAAGATACACAGCAGATGAGTTTGTAACTTTGTATTACTCTACATACACGAGAAGATTGCCATGGCTGTGGTGGTGAAGGGAATTCCCCGACCTCAGGCGTCGTTTCCGCCGGTTGCTGCTCCTCGTCGAGCACCTGACGGATGTCCTCTACGGCGTCACCGAACTTTTCCTTGAGCACGCGCTCGATGCCCATCTTCATCGTCGTCGTCGAACTCGGGCAGCTGCCGCACGCTCCTGAATGATTCAACAAAAACCACACGAATTACTGCACGATTCGGGTAGAGATTTGGCCAAGGACATACGGCCTCGACCATAAGACACAACACGAGGCGAGAATTTTAGTTGACCTTCAAGCTTGAGGGAGATGATGCCGTCCTCGACGGACACGACGGTGACGTCGCCGCCGTCGGCGATGAGGTAGGGCCGTACATCATCCAGGACGCGGTCGACGTTCTCCGCCGTCAGCTCGTAGGTTGCGGCCGAGTAAAGTCCCCCTCCCGGCGCCGGCGGCGTGGATGCGGATGCCGCGGCCAGGAAGGGCCGGGAACCGACGGTCCGGATCTTCGCGGGTCCGAATTGGAACCGCCGAGAGGACAGGATTAGGCTCGGTTTGGTGATTCGGAAGCGGAACTGGGGCGGAGGCGACGAGGCGGCGGCGGCGGCGGTCAGCGACGCCTCCATGGGTTCTGTGGTCTCGCGCGTGGGGCGTGTGGGTAGGTGTTCTGCTCTTCGCTGACGTCCAAGAAGTTGGGGGCCAGAAAGGTTACCACTGGAGAAATATATGTTTTTGCTCTCTGGCTTATTTAGCTAAAATTTTAGCCATTTAAAAATATTAAATAAAGTCTAATTACAAAACTATTTGCAGAACTGTGGATTAATTCGCAAGACGAATCTAATAAATGTAATTAAATTATGATTAGAAAATGGTTACTGTAGCATCATTGTAGCAAAATATAGATTAATTAGGCTCATTAGATTCGTCTCGTAAATTAACACCTATCTGTAAAAAGTTTTTGTAATTAGACTTTATTTAATACTTCTAAATAGGAAAATTCTCTTTGATGTGACACGGTTAAAATTTTAGCCCCTAAACGCATCAATTAAAACAAATTGGCTAAAATACAGCACTATTATAGTTTAGGTCCACAAGCTGCCAATAGGGCAAGGCTTGGTTCAATTTTCGTAACTTGACACAATGACATGTTTTAGCAAAGTTTACGGTTGAATATTGATCTATTTAGACATTTCGAGGACATCGATGATATATCGATACAAGTTTACAAACCATCAGTGTTCGTTTTATTGCTTAGCAGGTGAGCGATTATCCAAAACAATACGTTGGTTTCGTTTTTTCAAAAAAAAATCCCCTATTTAAACTTCTGACTATAAAGATGTGTTAAGCTATCAACCTCAAAAAAAAAAGATGTGTTAAGCTAAACTGGAGAGATCTACCAATGTATTGTTTCGCGCTCACGCCTAGTGAAAAAAAAAACCGGTTGCGATCCACCATAGCCTAAATTGGCTTGCACTAAGGGCACGTACAGTACAAGGTGCTAAACAAAGAAATTATTAAACAATTGTTAAAAAGACTCACTTCTACAATATAAGGAAATTTTAGCAATAGTGCTCGTGTAAGCACTTGTGCTAATAAAAAGAGAAATTTGTCTATGGGACACTCTTCAATATTGGTTTTGTTTCCTGGACACCGCATTGTTTTTTTTTTTTGGTCCTGTGGACACTGAGAAAATGCGACTTTTGTCCGCAGGACACTATAGCGGAAAAAGTGACAACTTTAAAAAAATTTATCTTAATGTATTAAATACATCGCAACTTGAAATTTGGCACAAGAATACATTACTAAATTCCCTATACATACAATTTTTTTCATAATTATTGTTGATTGTTTATATAACTTTTTCACTAATAAAATATTTATTTTTAAAATTAAACTATGCAAACAATTGGCAAAAGATCAAGAAAAAATCACATGAACGTAAAATGCAACAATGTAACCTTGTGCCAAATTTCAAGATGCAATATATTTTGTGCATTGAGATAAAAAAAATTGAAAATAGTCACTTTTCCCGCTATAGTGTCTTACAGACAAAAGCCATGTTTTCTCAGTGTCTACGAGACCAAAAGAAAAGATACGGTGTCCGGGAGACAAAACCAACATTTAACAGTGTCCTACAGACAAATTTCCTTAATAAAAAACCGATTTGTTGACTTAAAGCGCCATTATAAGCACCTCCACTATAAAAGCTCCACCCCAACTCTAATGTCCTTATTGCTAAAAGGTACTAGTAGGGACAATTTGAACATGAAAAATTCAAAGTAAAATCAGCTAATAGAGTGTCGATGTGAAATAGATCATTATTCTCTCCATTTTATTCCGATGAAACCCAATAACCACCAATGCGATGAAAAAGGAAATTTACATGCTCTCGGGCATTTCATAAAAGCAAAAGGTTGTAGAATTGGTACGAGATCCCAATAATATGAATCAACAGTGCCTCTTAGGAATGCAAATCTGGCCAGTCATGTGCCAACTTTCACTTCCATCAGGATGAGCATACGAGCATGAGGGGGTATAATCGTCCTCCACGACCAGGACATTCCACTGAGCGTGCGGATCATGGGTCGAGAACACGGTCCAAGATGGTGTGGAGTTCTCGTATCTGCTGTGCGTGATGCGGACGAAACTCTCTAAATCCTCGTTCTTCTTCATGTCATCCGGGTCGATGTAGACCGTGAAGATGTCGCCGTAGGGCCTCACAGAATGCAGGAAGGTTGGCAGCGACATCGGGTCAGCAGACACCGCGGCAAGGTCCACCGTGACGACGATACTCCGCCCATCCGGACTAAACACTGGGTGGTTCACGTGACCGGAGATGTCGTACCCGCTCCTGATCACTCTCACCACCGACCGGTCGCTGACGTCCATCAGGTAGACGGCGAAGTATCCCGGGTCCAGGCCGTGGTCGCGCTCCGGCGCGTCCGCAGGCCTGTCGCGGTTCGACGCGAACACAATCCAGTCTCCATTCGGAGACCACTGGCACTGCGTATCGATCCACTCACCTTCAGTTAGACGCGTCACCTCGCCACCCCCGACCTCCCCGAATTCTGCATCCTGCATTATGTACAGATTCTTGTGAAACTTGTCTTCTCCATCCCTTGTTGATCGGAAAACAAATTTCGTCCCTACATATGTCATGAACCATCGTCAGAACGTTACAACTACAGCGTACATGTTTCCAGGAGCTGGTAGTTTAGGATAATGAGCAGGACGGGAAAAGCGGTAAAATACTTACCATCTGGATTGGTGGAAGGGAAGGCACTGTTGAATTCTCCCTTGGTGAGCAGCCGCGGCTCCCGTGCACCGCTGGACACATCGGCGATAGCATGGATTTCCAACGTTGCGCTAGCTTTGAAAGACGGTCCCATGCACACATACAGTATGTCCTTGTTTTGGTTCCACACTGGTGAGAAGATGTTGTCTGGGCCATCTGTCTGTACAAACAGAACAAAACTCTCGTCTTTGAGAAAAATTGGATATACTCAAAAGTCAAATCATTGCAAAGGTCGCAAAAGTTCGTCTATGTTTCGATTAGTGAAACTACAAGAACCAGTTTCTTACCTCGAAAACAACACGCAACCCCTTGCTATCCGCCAGCCATACGGCCTTAAACTCATTATCAACGAATGCGAGCTTAGAGCCATCTTTGGAAAATGTTGGGAACACACCAGAGACCCTTAACAATCCAACGTCATCATGTGGCGAGTGCAGCTTATGGAAATGTCTCGGGATATTATCTCCATGCGGCACAAAACCAGTGTTATATATAGCTCCAGTAATGCATTGTGACGAGAAAAAACAGAGAACCGGTGGAAAATAAATAACTATAGATGTACCTCAAGAGTATCGCTTTTGCAACGATGGTAACCAATGTACTTGCCACCATCCATCACGAAGGGATTGAAATGGTCGGCTTTCGCCCTGGTGTTCTGAGTGATTTTCATCGGTTGTTCTGGTGCACTCATGTCAAATACCTCAATATGCCGGTACTGGGTTTCCACACGGACATCGATGAACTCGGACTTCTGGCGAATGGTTGCGAGTTGCGACTGCCACTCTGGTCTCGTCGATGGCTGCCGGAGTCACTGCATCAAATGCCTCTGGGGTCACCCGGATGGTTTCTCCAGTGCTCAGGTTATATCGGAACACTCCCCAAATGTCCCCAACCTTCCTATGAAAAAATATGATGTTGTCACTGCCCCATGATGGCCAACCACCATTTTCAATCACCCTCTGGCGCTCCAGAGACGGATTCTCTAAGCTCATCACGTAAATGTTGGTCTGCAGGTCCTTAATCTCGCCATCCCATCTCTTCCCTTGGAAAGAAGCTACTGCTACCTTGTCCCCAGACGGACACACAGAAGGACACATAGATCAAATATTCCTGTTGAAGTAGAATTACAAGACCAGAGATCATTAAGCAGAAAGAAAATAATATCCAGTTATGCATCTGACCACACATAGGAAGGCTTTGAGAGAATTCAGTAATAACCTAACCTGGTGGAGTGAGGCGCTCAGTTTCGCCGGTTCTAAGGTTGGTTTTGTAGACAACATTCCAGGGGCTGCGACGTTCTTCCACTGGCTCCTTGGTGGATACATAGACGAGGTAATGGTCCATTGTAGAACCATCCACCTCGTAGCCACCAGCAAAGCAGGCGCTGTCCTCCATGCGGGTACCACTGAAAAAGTCGGTGCCATAGATTTCTGCCAAGCTGAAGACCTTGACTTCATCATCAGCCACAAAACGAAGGGCTACATGAAGTGTTTCCAGGTTGTGCTCTCTTTCAGAAACAAAGACCAAGCCAGTGATACTGCCTGAATTAACATCATCTTCTATGACAGTTTCAGGAGCCAAGCTCAGGCGCCTGATGATAGTCTTGAGAGCAGCTGGTGGAATGGTTTGGCAATTGTAGTTGTAGAACAAGCCATCATCCGTCAGACAGAGCTCACCCTGCTCTGGTGACGGTGGAACTGGACAGCAGAATATGTCCAGGGGAACGGGAGGCCTGTAGCTGGTAAAGAAAGCAATGCTGCCTCTATTCTCGTCCATTGTAGCGAATTAGCTACAATTGGTGATGATCAAATGTAAGGAAGAAGAACAAAAGAAAGAAGGGGTAAGAAATTAAGGCAGAACTGAAGGCTACTTATAGAGAACAGAGCAAGTTGCGAAAGATTAATTGGCACTGAACTAATTTTGCACAGTTTGATGTCAACACGCTTTTTGTATAAGCCAATCAATTTTGAATATGTGCTTGTAGTGTACATATAAATTTCAGAGATCGTTGACCATAACTTTATTCAAAACACTTGCATGTGGGAACAGATCTGGCCTTCACTGGCTCCAACAATGATGATCTGCAGTGCACACAAACTTTTGCTGAATTAGTCATGAGCCTCGGATTCTTATTGCCTTCAGCATATGTTGACTTTAACAAATTGGCAGCCTGACACTAGATGCAAGTAAGGAAAGAGGTATACTTAGTCATTATGGTTGTTTCACAACTACTCTTCTCTGCATCTAAGAGGCAAAAACGCATACGATTGTCTCTAATGAATTGTCAAGTCATACAAGTGAATTACTGGCTTGTGTAATTTACATGGAATATTGTGAAGTTAACCGTGCCAGCAAACTACTGACTTCAGCGTCCTAAAACAACTGCTACTTTAGTCCAAATATGATCTTTCGTTTTATACAAGGGGCTGTGGAAGAGTTACCCACAGAATCTTTTTAACTTTTATAATTCAAAACGGCAAAAAAAGGAAGCTAATTAAGAAGAGAATTTTACCTAGTAACTAAAGAAAGGCAGAGGGAGGAGAACAAAGGAGGAGGAATAGCCAGAGGGATTAAAGGGACATGGACCCTATGCAAGCTGAAACAGCAACTCTTAGTGTGAGATTTAGCCTATACATGAGGAACATCATGCTTCACAAAGAGGAGCCAAGTGCCGAAGGTAATGATCTGTGCACTCCTAGTTTTTCAAAGGTTCCAAGCAGTGAAGATGAAAACTTCAGTGAAGGAGGTTCCCGGGAAAGTGATTTAGCTGTGACCATCGTACGAAAGAAATCATGACTAATACTCCATGTGATTGTTACATGTTCCAACATCTCTTGCTTAAAGCACAGTCGAAAGAGGCGCATTCTGACTCCTAGATCCACTCGAGAGGCTGGGAAGGTCACATTTTAGAAGGTCATTTTACAGAATTTCAATTTCTGAGTCGAATAGCTAGTATTCGACCACCTTAAAGCCCAAGTATCCATCTTACTCCAAAACGTTGCAGACAGTCAAAATTTAAATTAGTTAGCCACCATCTAAGTGCCAACTGGAATTACCATACCATACCTAAGTACTTAATAAACCAATCGTAATGAGTCATCCAGACCTGAATTGACCTGAAACTGGTTGGGAAGTTTCCTGTACCTTGTGGATATGAAAAATTCTGACATATGTTTCTGTGTACATATAAGCTGCAGAGAAGATTGGTATAAACTGCAGAGAGTGATTGTAATTTTAATAAAGGCCTTACATGTGGGACAAACATGCTACAACAGTGCTATTTTGCCGGCGCCAACGATGATCATATGCACACAGGTTTTCTTAATCAGTCATGAGACTTGGATTCTTATTCTCTTTAGCATATCCTGATCTTGATTAGTTGGCACGTTGAATTGACTCCTGGTCAGATTTTTAATATTATCATTTTATGTGCGAATATGATGCACAGATGTTCCTAGTAATCTTATTCAGACCTTCCATGTGGTATATCTGTCAGAACTTTGCGGCACCAACGATCATGTACACAAATATTTTCTTGATCAGTCATTAGACTCTGATTCTTATCCCCTTAGGCATACGTTGACCTTAATTAGTTATGGTTGGTTGGCAGGCACTTGATTAAAGTAAGGAAAGGGATAAGCTTAGCTAGTTATGGTTGTTTTGCGATTTGTTGGAAATCCAGGCAATCTCTCAACTCACAACTCACAAGAACACACACGAACACAAGTGGTTTGGTGCTGCGATGAAGCTGCAGCGTTTTCTGTTTTCTGCTCTCTTATTTATAAGCCTGAATACATGCTACCACTAAGCCCGGAGTGGGCGCTAAGACAGGCCATAGTGGCCGCTAAACCTGCACACGTACAGCACACCGTGCGCTTGACTCATATATACCAGGAACAAGGAAAGACTCGATCAAAACTAGCCAACTGACTCTAACAGAATTGACTGAAACTCTGAAACTGAACTTGACACTTGACATTAACTGAAACTGATGCGCACAGAGGCTTATATTCAACATGATTCTCTTTTTTGTGCATCTAGGGGGTGCAAAAACACATACAAGCATCTAAAGGATTGCCAAGTCAATACAAGTGAATTACTTTCTTGCGTAATGTCAAATCATTTGAAGATAATTTGCTCCAGCAAACTACTCCCTTCAGCGTCCTAAAAAGACTACTACTTTCAGTCCAAAATACTTATTACTATGCTAAACATGCAGTCAAATTTGTTGATGCAACTAGTAAGTAGCTTTATACTTCAACTTTCAATCAGTTTCTTTTTTAATGATAAATTTAAATTATGTAAAGGGCATCTTCAGCAAATGTTGGGACTTGGGACGCAAAACACTCCAAAGCATTCCAACGTCCTCATGTCACGTGGTGAGTGCAGCTCATGAAAATATCTCAGTATATCACCTCCGCGCTACACTATACAGTATTTAGTTCCAAAGATATCTTCATGGTTATTCATTGTAAGTGGACCAGATGTTAAGAGTGTAACAAACAAGTAAACAAAGGAACAAAATGAATCGGTTGTACATGACCACATATGTACCTGGAGAGAAGTGACGATCAAGTAACCACTTGTGTGCAATGGCTCAAACACAAGTTTGGAAGATAAGCAAGGATCAGATGACTAGGTGACAGTTAAACTACACACTGTTCATTCTGGTTGAATTTTCAGATGCTAAAACCTGCAAGCAAAACTCATGAAGCATGTGATAATTCAACCACACTATACCCTGCAACCTTTGAGGTGTGGTGTTGCTTCATGGAACCCCTTACGTCCTTAACACATTGCCACATCCCTTCTGAAGCATATATGTTAGATAACATAGTTTGGAATCCATCATGATGAGGATCCAGCTTGACAAGCTTCCTTCCAACCCTTTCCCCAACTTCGCTATCACCATGCTTCCAACAGGCACCAAGCAATGCACCCCATGCTGGAACATCAGGTGACATCGGCATGCTTTCAATTAGATCCTCAGCCTCTCGGACGTATCCAGCACGTCCAAGGAGATCAACCATACATCCATAGTGTCTGATGTTTGGTACAATATGGTACTTGTTCTGCATCAACTTGAAGAAGTGACGGCCCTCCTCAACAAGGCCAGCGTGTCTGCAAGCACTCAGCACTCCAGTGAAAGTAATCTCATTCGGTATAGCAGTGCCAGATGCCTCCATCTCTGAAAACATGTCAAGGGATTTCGTAACAAGACCATTCATGGCCAATCCCACAATGACAGCATTCCAGCAAGGTGCCCCTTTCTCTTCCACCATGTCGAATACTTTCAGTGCAGCGTCCAAGCATCCACACTTCATGTACATGTCAATAAGGCTAGTCCCAAGAACGACAGTGATGCTGTATTGGTGTTGCCTTATGTACTCATGCACTGACTTTCCTTTCTCCAGAGCAGACAGATTAGTACACGCAGAGATAACACTCACAAGTGTAACCTCATCAGGTTTTATTCCGTGGGCTCTCATGCTGTCAAAAACAGTGAGCGCCTCCAATGACTGGTTATTTTGCACACAACCAGATATCATAGTACTCCAAGAAACGGTGTCCTTGTCGGGCATCGCACTGAATAACACCTTTGCATCTTCAACACGGCCATTCTTCAGATATCCAGCGATCATCGAGTTCCAGGAGAAATGGTCCAAACAGCCACCACTATCAAACAATCTCCGTGCCGCAGCAACATCCAGACAACATGAATACATGTGGATCAGCGCATTCTGGACGTTCACCCGCGAAACTAAGCCAGCTCTGATAATCAGCCCATGGCAAACCTCCCCATTCTGAATCACCAATGAACCCGCGCATGCCGCAACCACACTGACCATCAACGCCTCGTCCACAGGCCAACCTTCCCCACGCATATCTGAGAACACTCCCAACGCTTCCACAAACATGTCATTCCGCTCCAAGCAGGTAATCATCGCGGTCCACGTGAAAGCATCACGAAACTCTGCCCTGGCAAACACCCTCCTCGCCTCGTCCACCATCCCCTTCCTCCCAAACATGGCCACCATCGAGCTCACTGCCGCGGCGCTCTTCTCAGGCATCCGCGCGAACACCTCGACAGCCTGATCAACATCCCCGTCCCGCACGTAAGCTGCCAGGATAGTGTTCCAGGAAACGGCGTCCCACACAGGTCCCGCGTCGAACACCCTGCGCGCGTCCTCCACGCACCTGCAGGCGGAGTACATGTGCATCAGCGAGTTCACGACGTACAGGTTGTCGCCGAACCCGTGCCTGACGGCGCGGGCGTGGACCTGCCGTCCTTCCCCCGCGTCCCCTCTGGCGGCGCATGCGGCGGCGAGGAGCAGGTGCGTGTACGCGTCGGGCGCGGCCGGCATGGACGCGTAGAGCGGGAGGCAGAGGTGGGGCTGGCCCTGGCGTAGGGCCGCCCGGATGAGGGTGTTGCAGGCGAATGCGTTGGGCTCCCGCACGAGGCGGAGCAGGCGGAGCGAGTGGTGCAGCGGGCGCGGGAGGAGGCGCGCGGCGGCCGGCGAGGTGGTGAAGAGGAGGAGGCGGCTGGCGGCGAAAGCGTCCGCGAGGAGGCCCGAGGCCAGGAACTGCGCGTGGATTTGGAGGAGGTGCCGCGCGGAGCAGCAGCGGGAGAGCTGCGCGTCCAGGAGCGACACCGTGAGCATGATGATGACCCGGCGGCCGGTCGGGCGAGCGGCGCGCGCGACGAGTTCGACTGTTTCGAAGCGCCGATTTCGTGGGGAAATTCTGCCGACTTGCTGGGCCGGACATGAGGCTTGGTACCGAGCCGAACAATTGGCCCGCGCTGGCCTGATGAGATGATGGGCCGGATAAAACAAGAAAGTGCGGGCTTTGAACTGGCACGAACACATTTCCCAACTTTGACGATGTTCAGGGCCCAGCTATTGTGCTCCCAAAAAACCAAAAAAAAAACTACTGTTCTTTTCAAGTTCAAGGCATGAAGTAGCAGAACTTCGGCTTGCATTTATTTTATTTTTTGCAAAAAAGAAATTTCATTAATATTGAAGCAAATTACATCCCCTGATTACAAGAGCATCCCAATCAATACCAACTCCATTGATGGGAGACAAAAAACTTTGAAAGAGCCGAAAATTCCACCATCTAAGATTACCATCCCAGACAGATATGCCACGGAAGAGAACTTCGATTTGCATTTATGAGCAGTAAGATCCAAATGGTAAGCCAATTAGTAGCAAAATAAAAGAAGCTTTGACAGCACTCAATATTCCAGAGTACTGGGAAAGCTCGGTTGGAACTAACAGTGTCGATGAAATCATTAGTGTGAGAGGCAATGGAGTCGTTGCAAACTGACGGCAATTGAGTCCGGTCAGGTGTATGCCATCAACAGAACACCTGGACTCCTGGACTAGGTTGGTAAAGCTTTCAATTCCTTTTTTTTTTTTGCGATGGAAGTAAAGCTTCTGGCGGCTACGTTTCTGGAGGCGATGGAAGTGTCCTCATCGTGTTTCTGGGTTAGGACGCAGACCATCAAACGATAGCAAACTTTCCACGGCGAACATCAAAGAAGGTGGCTGTTGCCATCCACCCATCCCTTCGAACCCATCACGAACGCATGGCGGCTACGTTCGCGCACGTTCTTCTTCACAGATCACAGTGCAGCCTGCTCAAGTGATCAAGTCCAGCTTCCACACCGCGTGAATTCGGGGACCGGATATCTAACCAAAGTCACAAAACCCGTGCCGACTGATTTGACTTTCGAATCACCGTAGAACACCATGGATCAGTTAGAACGCTGGTATTACCGAGTTACTACCTGAAAAAATAATGCAGTTTTTTACTCGACCTGTTACCGCCACAGGAAAGATGGAATAAGATACTGACACAGGAAGGATCTACAACGTGTTTATTGAATCTGATGCTCTGACGGACCGATTCAACTCTGAGAGACGAAAACTTAAATGGCATCGAAATCTACGAAGTACTGGTCATCGAGAACGCAAACACACAAGTAAACGCGATATAGAAATATAAAAAACTCCTGAAGCAGGACTGCAGCGCGACGCATCCAGATCCAGGCATCCAGGCGACCGACAGGGGCAGGCGTGTAAATTTCTGAAATCACTACAATTTCATTTTCGCACGACTAGAAAAGGAAAATAATTCTCACCTAAATCGACCTAACTCCGTTCTCCCTTTTTAGTTACGCCGTCACTTGCAAACCCCACCGACTGTGGGTCCCGCGCTTCGGCACTCAGCGCCCCACCGTCAGTGACAACTGAAAGCGGGAGCGCTCGTACTCGGACCCACATGGCAGCCTCTTCTACTTCCCTCGTACCACGCGCACTCAAGTCCTCCACCCTGCCGGCCCCACCTCACCCGCCGCTTTAAACCGGCGAAGGCCTTTGCTTTCGCGTAAATTACACTCGCGCTTAAATTGTTTTCTCTCGCCAACTAATTCCCGTCCTCCTCTTCTCTTCGCTCGCTTGGGTTCGGATCCGAGCGGAGGCTCTCGCGCGGCGGATGCTGTAGAGAAATGGCGGAGGCCGTCGCGTCCAACGGCAGTCTCGCCATGGCGACCTCGACCTCCGCCACGCCCGGCCAGGTGAGCCCTAGACCGCGCCTGGATCCGTTGCTGCGGCCGCTGGCGGGGGCATTGCCGCTCCCTGCCGTGCGGCTGGGTTTGGGGATCCGTGGAGTTTCGAGGCGATTGGTGCCCGGGTATGGTGAGGTGGTTCGTTGGATTTTTGGGACGGCAGTAGGGGGGGTTGATACGAGCTGATGTGGGTTCATGCGCAACCGCGCCGCTGAATCCCGGGCTGGGTTTTGGGCGCTCATGATCGCCGAGGAGCGCTGGAGAATGGAGATGCAGTACGTGTGAGGAGTCTGGTAGGGGAGTCGTATGATGTTGTTCTGACGCAGTTTGTTATCTAATTTGAGGAATGAGTGATCAGTGAAATATTGTTGGTGCTCCATTGGTTCGCAGTATTGTTAATGCAAGTGATAGGTTTAGGATATGGTTGTATTATGATATGAGCGCTTTAAGAGAATGCAGTATTTGTCGTGGATCATGGGGGGTGGTGGTCAATTATTGTCGTCTTCGAATCAGTAAAGCCAAACATAGGGTGGTGTTTTGGTGATTAATCTCCGCATAGCTGCTGGAAATTTGGTAAATTCAGGGTTTAGGGTTTATGGGTAGAAAATATGCAAGTTGCTTCCATTTGAAGTGAGTGGATCTGGAGATCATGGACCGTTAGGCAGCCGATAAGTTTTTCCATTCTGCATTTTGTGGATCTGAAGTAATTTATTTGGTACTTCTATCTCTTGCAGTAAGTGAACTTGCTTTGCACTCCATATTGCAGGTTTCAGCTATTATTGGCTTTCTTTGGGTGTTCGCAGCCTGGGCGTATGCTGAGGTTCTATTTTATAAGAAGAATGCTGCTTCCCGTAAAGCGTAAGTTGACGTTACTTTGGTCTTGAGAATCTGATTGTGTCTTGAAAGATGCTAAGTGCTATGTGGTATCTATTTTTTTCTCTAGTTTTGTCAGTGAAACAAATAAGGAAAATAAACTTTGCTTTTGGTACAAGAATCATAGCTCAACATTTCCAACTCTTGTGGTGCTTGATGTATTCTTTTCTGTCTCGAACTGTCTTGAACTGCCTGCTCCTTTACGTGTTGCTTTAGATGAGACTGTAGTGTAGTAGCATTACCATAATCTTCTAGAAGGTTTCTTAATTTCTTATTGGAATTTATATCTTTCGTCTTTGTCAGTAGACACTCGGATATCAATTTAGTAATGATGGATAACAGCTCAACCAAAGGAGAAGATCAAACGATGTTATTGGAGGAGGGTGGGCAAACAGCAGCTGTGAAGCCAGTTTATGCTTCCTTCACCTCACAAATGTTCAGGTTGTTTAAGATTTACAGCTTCTATAAATAAATGTGCTGAGATATCAGGATGGGAAGGAATGAGTTACAGCCACTGACAAATAAATTCTGTTGGATTCGGCAGACTTTTCTCTATGGACCATACACTTCTTCTGGAGAATCGTTTGACGCTGAGAGCTATGTAAGCTACAGTTGCATCCTTTAAGCATCGTTGCTTCTGCAGCTGTATTTTTCTGTAACTGTGTTGCTATGATTTTTTCAGATCTGAGTTTGGAGGGTATCTAGTTTACTTTTACATTTGCGACCGTACAAACTTACTTGGAGAGACTGCTAAGGTACTATTATGCTTGTATTTTGTGAGAAGCCTGTGCCTGCATTTTAATTTACTTGTTGCCATATTATGTTATTTCTATGGCACTGATGTCTAGTTTTATATTCTTCTATATTTTTAGCCTCTGTAGATTAGTTTATTTTATTATTGATTTAGTATAATTACCCTTTATTATAACGTTCCAACTTGCTTACTATTTCAGATTAATGCAAAATAGTTTACGCTGCATTGAATATGCTAAAATGCATGCATTGTGTGTCATATTTTTGTTATTTATTTTTTAACATTTGGTTTGGATATCCTATATTTGTGCAGAATTACAGCCGTGATCTGTTCCTTTTCCTCTACTTTCTTCTTATTATCGTATCAGCTATGACTTCCTTCAAGGTCCATCAAGACAAGTCCTCATTCACTGGAAAGTCCATATTGTATTTGAATAGGCATCAGACCGAAGAATGGAAGGGTTGGATGCAGGTATTTTTCATGCACTGTCTTCCTTCTGGTCTCATTCTTCTTTCCACAGAAACATGGTAGGGTGGATAAGATCACTGCCAGTTATACTAGCTATAAGCTCATGCATGAGCAGGTTATGAGAAGACAATGCTACATGTATCATATTCCCAGCCATCATCTTACACCGCTAACATGTATACTGTCATCTCGTTCATGGTGGTCTTTTTGTTGTTTCTGACCTTTCTGAGATGTAAATTAGTTAATTAATTAATTTAGTTTATCCTTTCATGGTCAGTGGTATATGGGGTTTTAATCTCTGTCCTAGCACCAGCACTACTTGCCATCTGGCATTGCTGACTAACACTGCACCACGTATGAGTTGTAGATAAGTTAGTTTGGTCAAGGGGATCCTTCTTTGGGCAGTTTAGGAACAGGCTTTCAACAGTTTTGAGCGTTACTTGTCTATTTCAGGTGTTGTTCTTGATGTACCACTACTTCAACGCTAAAGAGATATACAATGCGATCCGTGTATTCATAGCTGCATATGTCTGGATGACTGGGTTTGGTAACTTCTCTTATTATTATGTGCGGAAGGATTTCAGTCTTGCACGATTTGCTCAGGTATGTTTTTAGGTTCAACTGTTCTTGCTTTTCTTATCTTCAATTTTCCTGACATGGTTGGACCTTCGACAGATGATGTGGCGCCTCAATTTCTTTGTGATATTCTGCTGCATTGTCCTGAATAATGACTACACACTCTATTACATTTGTCCAATGCACACCCTTTTCACCCTCATGGTTTATGGTGCCCTTGGAATTCTTAACAAATATAATGAGGTTAGATCAGTGATGGCTATGAAATTTGTTGCTTGCGTCCTGGTGGTTATCCTGGTATGGGAAGTCCCAGGTGTCTTTGACATAGTCTGGGGCCCATTAACATTTCTGTTAGGTACGAGGAGTTCAAAAATATTTTCGTTTATGGATATGCACTTTTTTGGTCCAAAAGATGAAAAGTGTTTTTTTGCACTGTATGCAGGCTATACGGATCCTTCGAAACCAGATCTACCTCGTTTGCACGAGTGGCAATTCCGATCTGGGCTGGATCGCTACATATGGATTGTGGGGATGATATATGCTTATTACCATCCAACTGTATGTCTCTTACCACCTGCTTTTGTTGTAATATAGCTGGTCTAGTTCTTTTTAGATTTAGAGATAACCGAATCATTCTCAGAGTTGACAAAAAAGAGAGAAAGAAAGTTATATCAATGAAATTCTCTCTATCTCAGGTTGAGAAGTGGATGGAGAAGCTTGAAGAAACTGAAACACGAACTAAACTATATATTAAGGCGTCAATAGTTACAGTTTCTGTCACGGTAATCCTCAGACACCTGCACCTAATCGTTAACAAAACACCTTTAATATCTAATAAGTCATACGTTGTGTTGATCACAGGCTGGTTATTTGTGGTATGAATATATTTATAAGCTGGATAAGATTACCTACAACAAGTACCATCCCTATACATCCTGGATTCCTATTACGTATGTACCTCTCCTTTTCAAATATATTTTGTTTGAGTATGTCAGTGTGCTAAATCTGATTTGCCCTTCTTTTATTCAAAAGTGTCTACATCTGCCTACGCAACTTCACTCAAGAGTTCAGGAGCTGCTCTCTCACGCTGTTCGCGTAAGTTTTTGTTTGTTGTAATGCATGGTACGTCTATTGTTAGACACCTTGCTAGTTAATGGTAATGTGACAGTGTTATTTTGTCCATTTACTGTTATAGCTGGCTTGGAAAGGTTACACTAGAGACCTACATATCTCAGTTCCATATCTGGCTCAGGTAAGCATCTTCTGTTTATCTTATTTGTACTTTCACCTGCCATCTGTGTCCTTCAATTTTTTTGTGAGTAGAATTTCCTCATTTTAATTGACAACCCCTGCAGATCAAGGGTGCCTAATGGCCAACCCAAATGGCTATTGTCAATAATCCCAAATTACCCAATGCTTAACTTCATGCTCACTACTGCTATATATGTTGCGGTATGTTGTTCTTCCCTACGCAATACATTGAAAATGTTAACCCACAGCAACTTTCTTATGTTATCATGTATTCCCGCAGGTCTCCTATAGGCTCTTTGAGTTGACTAATACGTTGAAGATTGCATTTGTACCTAGTCGTGACAACAAGCGCCTTGCATACAATTTTGTGGCAGGAATCGCCATTTCGGTCGCACTATACTTTGTGTCGTTTGTTCTAGTTGGCATTGCAGGATATTAGGAAATCTAGCTTTGTTTTTTTCCCCCCTAGTTGGCATTCTAGTGTAGTGACAAAGCCAGTTCAATTGTGAGCAATTTAACAGGCGATACATCATGCAATGCCCAGAGCTGCAATCTCTTTCAAGAGTAAGGAGTTTATCTGGGTTCCATGGTCAATAGTAATCTGGCTGCACAAGAACAGACTTTGAAGAGTGTAACATATGGTGAACCGACCCCCAAGAGGGGAATTACGAAAGAAAAATAGATATTCCTGTATAGCCGTTAAATGCATACCGGGTAAGCAGGTCGGATGTGGAAATCAGATTTTGTTTCCTATTTTTGTTAAAGCCTGAAAGATGGGATGATGATAAGAAATGAGTAAAATGCACCCCGGGTCTTTAAACTATTGGAGGATGGTCATCTAGGTACATAAACTTTTAAAGTGTTTAATTGGGTCCTTAAACTATTGGAGGATGGTTATTTATGTCCATAAACTTTTAAAGTGTCTATTTGGGTCTTTCAACTATTTTCGGATGGTCATTTAGGTAAAAAAAACTCTTAAATGACCATCTGGGTTCACAAATTATTTATGTTGTGTTAACCAGGTCCATTTTCGAGAGAGGAAAACATTTTCGAGAGAGGAAAACATCCAACCTAGACATGACGACGTGAAGACATATGACATATAGGTCCTTCATTTTTTTTCTCACCATCACATGCCGTTGCAGTAAGTACATATGCACCGCTCGCACTGCCACATGTGACCCTACTTCTATGAGCCATGTGACCCTACTTCTATGAGCCATGGAAGGAAAAGAGTGACCCTACTTGTATGAGTGACCTCGCGCTAGGGAAGATAGGTTGGAGGTGACTGTGTCACCCTTTCGGAGTAATGTTGCAGTGAGAATCCCAATACATGTTCCCTTGCATCGTCAATCGCGATGGATACTTCGACGATGTGTAACGACAATATACAGCTACTTGAAGCAAGGGTGAGATGCTAGTAAAGAAAAAGAAGTTAAAAGTCTATATGTTAATATATAGCTTATATGCTTAGTATGTCTCCTAATGTTAAGAATTTGACATAACATAAATAGTTTATGGACCCTTGTGATCACTAAAGAGTTCGTGGATCTAAATGACCATCCAAAAATAATTTAAAGACTTAGATGGATACTTTAAGAGTTCATGGACCTGAATGACCATCGACCAATAGTTTAAGGATATGGGGTGCATTTTACTCATAAGAAATTATATACTAATAGCTGATTCCATTTATAATAGCTCAGATTTCTTCTCAGGTGCATATGCTTGGGTTTCTTTTTTCTGAGATCTATAAACTCGTATGTTGTAGATTCTTCGCGCTTTTTAATATGAACAATTGGAGTTGTCGAAACTAAAGCTGATAAAAAGGCGTCAAAGAGAAACAAGTGACGTTTCGCCGAATGCAACAGTTCTATACTTATTCTGAAGAGATTTTTATTTGGTTGTATTCATTCAGGCCTCCAGACATACCGTGGAGTATATAGTAGATCATTTTCTAACCATATCGGCAAACCCTCTACCTTAAGCAGGCAACCTTAACACGCGGACACACAAACTAATATACAGTACGCATCAAGCCTCCTCTCGCTGTAGCACTCAGTGGATTGGGAGGGGGTGCAATCTTCAAATAGTCGTCACTCGTCAGTAGGCTCCATTCTAAGCGTGACAAGAAACTGGCTCAGCGTGCGAGATATTAGATATTTTCACATTTCCTCGCCTAAGCGTGCATACGGTGAAGCCATTTTGTATAGGATTTTTTTTTTTTTTGAGTTGCATTTCGTATAGGATTTAATGCAGGCTGTAGCGATGTGTCCAGACTCGGCATGGTAGTAACGTAGGTAGTTATTATCAATCGCCATGCATATCACCAAAACAAAGACGGTGATGACATGCAAAGCCAAACATAGCAACGCATACACAGGAGCTAAGCTTCTTAAACATGATATGAGCTGGACTTCACTGGAACCAGTGAGAATAATTAAGCAAACAAAACTGTCTGATCCTTCAGAATATGAGACCGATACACAATTAATCTGGATCACAACCTGCATCTTCTAAAAGGGCAAAAATAAGCCAAAGGCTGTTACACAATAGCATCAGCAAACATTTCAGAAAAATTTTATATGATGATCGCCATGCTGATGAAATATGATAGGCTGCGGAGGTCATCACGTTGTTCCCTATCAAGGCAAACCGTGATGCCTCAATCAGGTAGAGGCTACATCCACGGAGCTATTATGAAGTGGCTGGCAGAAAAAGCATAAACTTCAGCCTCTGTTTGCAGCTCTTTCCCTCTCCCGCTTGTTATACAGCCTCTCTAGAACACGCTTCGCCTCACATGATGGGAAATTGCTCAGGTCATAGTAGTGTGGAGCTATATCAATCAGCCTGCAAATCAGGCATACAAAAAAAAAATCAATATACCCTTCAAATACAATCGTAAACAATAGATCAAATTTGTTCAGGTAACTACTTACCATTCCCCACGGATATCGGTCACTGTGCGGATGAAATTCCTGGTGGTCAAGACATATTCATTGTAGATGACCCACTCTGGCTTATGGTCCATACAGTTCGATGGGTGAAGATGGACAACCTGGAGAGGAAAGAAGTGTCAAAAGACTGCGATACAACACCTTGGGCAAGAAGTGTCGAAGTTACAATGGAACATCATAACTACAGACCTGGTTATCTTTTACAGTCAGGTAATGTCCAGTTCGCTCCAGGTGAGCAACCTGCATGAAATAACCTGCAAGCAATGCTTTCCTGATATTGACATAGTACTCACGACTATTGAAGTCCGTGCTGCACATCTTGAGGTTGAATCTAGTCATGATGCGAACAAGCTGCTGTCTAACATTGTCTGCGGACTTGAGAGCTCTGGCATTGATGAAGTTCTCGTAACACCACTGAGGGTCTTCACCTGCAACATCAGTAAAACAATTGTTAGGCAGTGCGAAACTAAACATATTTAAATTGAAGGTATGATCTAATGCAATTGGGCTGACCCAAGATCCCATCCACTCAATATGGTTAAATTCACAATTAATCGACAAAAGAAATAGGATGGATCTACGAGTCAGCCCGACTCCCGCATGTTTTCCTAGTTGAATTGAGTTATGGACTTACTGTTTTGCTTGTAGGCGTGGTACACATTCAAAAGTGTCAGATGGTCCCCATCAATGTGGCCGAATCGAGCCTTCGCCTCATCAGCAGCCTTTTGAGCCTCCCTAGGCCGGAGGAAGCAATTGGGTACTAGAGAAAGAATATGATAATAACAGACGAAGCCCACAGTGGTCAGCAGATGCATAGAGGCGAGGCGATACCATTTGCTTGACAATAACTCAACAAACAGCAACTATCTGCATCAGCCTAAACTGTATGATCATTTCGACCAATAGCTCAAGAAGCCAGGTGAATGACAGTTGCTGATGACAGCCCATAAAAGAGATGCATAAAAAAGTTGTCAAGCACACATGCAGCAGTCTGCATGCAAGCTTGCGCAGAAATCTACCACTTTGCTTAAACACACAAATGATGCAAGCTAAGTAGTGCAGTTACCATTTATAAACAAAATAATTCTTCTGTACAGAAGTAAATTATTGCTCAGAAGTAAAGTGGCGTACCTGAAAGCATTGCTGATATTGATAGAATCTCATTTGAACAGTTGTACTTCGGACTAATGACAAGCATCTTTGACATCTGTGGATCCAAGGGGAACTCGCTCATCATCTCACCTAAATTTGTCAGGTTACCTTCATCATCCAGTGCCCCAAGGTAATTCAAAACTTCCAAGGCCCTCATTAGAGTTTCTGGTGCTGGAGGATCCATAAAGTCAAAATGCACCAAATCATCAATTCCAAGCTTCTTCAATGTAAGAACCGTATTTGCCAGGTTTGACCGAAGAATTTCTGGGTAGGTCTGTGGTTGTAAATCCTCGTTAAAACTTTTCTCTGTGTATAGCCTGAAGCACTTCCCAGGTTGCGTTCTTCCAGCACGACCAGCTCTCTGATGGGCACTTGCCTTGGAAATTGGTGATACCAGGAGGGATTCCACCCTTATCCTTGGATTGTAAACTTTCTGTTTGGAAAACCCCGGATCTATCACATAAACTATACCATCTATGGTCAAGGATGTCTCCGCGATGTTTGTGGACACAACAATTTTCCTTCCAGGAGGACCACCTTCTTTCAATGGGGCTGGAGCAGGTTCAAAAATCTTCTGCTGCATTGCCGGAGGCAGCGTAGAATATAAAGGTACAACTTTAACTGGGCCAACTTGATCTCCCATGTTATTAACTTCCTTATTAATTTTCCGACATGCATCCTCAATCTCCTCTTCTCCGGTAAGGAATACAAGGATATCACCAGCAGGTTCACACATGTGGATTTGCACAACTGTCCTGATAGCAGCCTCTAGATAGTCCCTTTCTGGTTCTTGAGTATAGAAGATCTCAACTGGATGAAGCCTACCAGGTACCTTCATCAATGGTGCGCCACTGAAGTAACCCTGAAATTTCTCTGCTTCAAGGGTAGCACTCATAACAACAAGTTTCAGGTCAGGTCTATTTTTTAGAACCTCCTTCAGAAGCCCAAATAAGACATCTGTTGCCAATGTTCTCTCATGAGCCTCATCAAGAACAATCACCTTGTACTTCTCTAAAAGTGGGTCTGCCATTGCTTCTCTCAGAAGCATACCATCTGTCAAATATCTGATAGGAAGCAATAGTGTTCAACACAACATGATTAGATCAGAATACCTAAAAAAGAAAGAAACATACACTCCATATCAATCTGCCAAAAGGATAATGCATCTAGCCATATTCTTCAATGAAACATAATGAGACCCAAAAGGCTTACTTGAGAACAGTTTTGTGGCTGCTGCAGTCCTCAAAACGGATACTGTAACCCACTTCCTCCCCGATAGTAACATCCATCTCCTCTGCAACACGCCTGGAGACTGACATTGCTGCGACCCTCCGTGGCTGTGTGCAGGCCACCATGGAACGGTTACTCAAGCCTTCAGCCTCGAGAACAAACTGGGGGATCTGTTCCAAATAAGATGGATTAATCCTCCAACATCGGAGTGAGAATGACAGCCAGACATGACAATAACACAATCAATGCCAAGCGGTTAACAGGTACGCAAAGAAATCTGACCAATTTAGCATAGTAAAAGGTGGCTAGAAAATAGCACATCTATATCATACCCTTGAAACAAACATCAATTGGTAATCTAACATCCTATTAACCTAATCAATTAGTAATATCTAATATCCAAGTAACCTAATCAGCTCGTATGAGAAGGCGTATGAGTCAGGAGCCTGCCATACCTGAGTGGTCTTTCCGCTTCCTGTTTCACCGACGAGGATGAGGGTCTGGTTGTCACGGAGGACGCGGAGGAAATCGTCCTTCTGCTGCCACACGGGAAGCGTGCGGCGCTTCTCAAGGATCTCGTAGTACCGGGCCGAATAAGGCCGCCCGTTCCACCGGTTGATGGACGGGGTGGCGGCCCCCGCGGCGGCGCCGTTGGCGGCGGCGCGGCCGAGCTTGGCGGAGACGGAGGTCTCGTCGACCACATCGAAGAGGCTCACCTTTCGCTTCCGCTCCGTCCCCATGGCGACAGCGGCGGCGAGAGCGGTACTGCGGTCGCGCGGTGCCGGGGAGGAGGCGGGAAGGCGGGAGGACGGCGAGGAGGCGAAACCCTAGCTTTGTTCTGGAAGGGGCGTTCGATTTATATTTGGAAATTCGCAGGACAAGGTCGGCAAGAGAGACGGTGCTCGTGCGAAAGCGGATTTTTGACTCACCAAAGCGGGTTCCTTTGAAGCTCTGGCTCGTAGCACTTTCCTCGGAGAAGAACAAAAATTACTTCTCCATCCTCCAACACTATGATTATATAAAAAAAACTGAAAAATTTTCGTTTTATGCGATATAAATTTCAAATATTAATTACATAATTATTTGTATTCTTTTTATTTAAGTGATATTTTGCTTGAGGTCGGAAAAAAATAAAGTTAACTACTCTCACAATATATTGCAAATGTTGATTTGATGTGGTATTTTCTCAAGACACCATTGATCACAATTGGAAAGCGAGCAAATTTCAAAATGATCGAAGTGGTTTTGAATTCAATAGCAGTCAAGTTACAGGTGGTGTATTGTAAAACTTTCTTGCTTCTGAAAAAGTGACTGGTCAAGCAAGAGAAAAAGATAGGGGTCCAAGTCGAAACGACTGTATTACTATAGTTTTAGCGAACGTCACACTCGCGCATCATATCGGTGCAAATAATAATGAGAGTAGTGAAAGGAGAACGTGGCGCGAGGCTAGGAAGGCGGAGGCACTCGACAACATTGCAAACATCTTGGAAGCGTGCCCAAGTGTTCAAGGCAGGCAACGGCGGCCCTTCGCGCAAAAAGCACGGACAACCTATCCCCAATCGTGAGGGTGGAGGTCAACAAATCAAAGCATGTCGTGAGTGGGGACGACGGCATGAGTAAGTCATGTTTATTCAGAACCGATTATCAGTCGCAATATTGAAACCTTGCATTGTCATATCCCTCTAAACAAAAAAGAAATCGAGTCATCATGTTTGGCCATAATAGAATGTCATAGTCGTTTAGTGAATCAAGACACTTGAATTTCTTTAAGCGTTCACACTATCATTTGGGTTTCATTTCTATCTATTACCCTCTAGTGTTTAGAAGATTCATATATTAATAACAATTAACTCAAATATGCATAAACTTCGTATGATTTTACGACAATTGTTCACAAGGACTCAAGGAGTTAAGCATACTAAAAGTGCATGACATTAATATAGACGAAAGTTGGTTGTTACATCTAATTTATTTCGTTAGGTGAGCACATTTTGCTTTAATAGATTTTCTAGGCATGCCATAGGCCAAGTGCCTTGTATTTCGCCCCTTTATTTTTTTAGTACAAGTGCTAAAATAACAATATTGTTGAATCGCAGCTTGACGGTCTTTCACGCAAGAATACTGTTCGACATTGGACCACTGCGAGGGGGCAGGCCTGAAGAAGGCCCAGGGCACAAACGGATACTGGGCCTTGAAACAGAACATGGCTTTCGGAATCCCGAGGCAGAACAGAAGCGCTAGCACGCCACGAGCCGCGCCACCGCCACGCACGAGATGAGGCCAGAAGTAGAAGTAGAACACGTTACACCACCCATCGCATCGCATCGCCCCGTCGTCGTCCAGACCAAACTGTCAAACCAACCAAACAAACGCACCACGTCGTCGTCTCGAGCCACTAAACACGCCGCTCCCCACAGCCACCGCGACCGACGCCGACGCGCGCCGCGACCGAGGAAGAGAAGAGGGCCGGCCGACCGGCCCATGGGCGGCAGCCTGGTGTCCATGCTCCGGTGGCCGCCGGACCTCGGCCTGCCCAGCCTGGCGGCGCTGCTCCCCTCGTCGCCCGCGCTCCTCCGGCTCCAGGGGTGGTGGCAGCAGCAGCAGCTGCCGCGACCGGAGCAGCTGAGCGCGGCGGCGCGGCGATGGCCCGAGCTCGTGCGCGACGTGCCCCTCCTCCTGGACGCCGCGCTCTGGGGCGTCGTCACCGCCGTCGAGTCCGTCGCGCTCGTCTCCATGATGTGCTGCTTCTTCCTCTTCTGCGGCTGCACGCTCTGACTGAAGACGCGACGCTACCGAGCTGCTGCTGCTGCTGCTGCTGCTTCCCAGTACGCGTGATTTCCTTGTGCAATCTGTTCGTCCTGCTGCGTGATTGATTGTAGTAGTGGATTAATTAGCGGTTCTCCTAGCTAGGATGATGCTGGTGGTAGTAATAATTAGGGTGCTTTGTGATTGGATTCGCGTGTCGGCTGTGCGTCATTTGGCTACTGTAGTATGTGAGTGCGAGAGAGATTAACAAATTAGCTAGGCTTGGGTGCGTGGTGGGAACGGATGCCTCCTTATTCGCGGAAATATCTGAGTTTCCTTTCCTAATCTGCTGAGTCAATGGCAGCAATCGCGTCGCGTGCCAGTGTAAAATTGTTTATTCTTTGCCCCTCATCATCTACAACAAGCGGTACTGGTTTGAATTGTATTTAGTGCAAATCACGTGCTACCGTCATGACCGTGTCCAAGACTCTCCCTAGTACAGGGCCCTTGGATTGTGCAAAGATCCTTCGCCCGGCCTATACTTCTTTTCTGTTCGTCTCCGCTCTGAGGTATTCTATGATGTTCAGAGGAGACCCGCAAACTCGACCAGATCATGTCGCTCCGGCTATCGATTTTGGTTGGTGGAGGACCTGGAGGTTGATGAACCAGGTAGTGTCCGATTCACAGTCATTGAATTCAGTCCCTGTTTCTACTGTACGTAGCAGGAGTGAAAGCTCAGGCATAACAGCTGAGGGCCAACGCAGCGCGCCGCACATGTGACATGCCGCGCAACGAGCCAAAACGGTTCCTCCGCGCTCGATTCGTGTCGCGTTCCCCTTCCTGCCAAAATCACACGCCGATGCACTAGTAGCATCACAACAGCGAACGAATCACACAGAAATCCATGGACCATGGTCTCCTCAGTCCTCACCCACGCAGCTGCTCTCATATCACGCGTCGCCTCATCAGCAGGAAAGCCGGGGTTATCTCACCGTAGCAAGTCAACATGGCTGTGTGTTCGTCGCCGGCAAGCAAAATGCACGACGTGTTGGCTCCGCCGTGTTCCGTGCCGTGCAGCAAAAACCTTTGTGGGAAGGCTGTGTACTGGGTGTATCGGACTTGTCCGGATAAGGATCAACACTCTTTTGGGCTAACACTAACGTTGTTCTAGTCCAAATGGATGGTTGATAAATTCCTAAACCTCCCTTTCCGTCGCTATCGAACATTACTGCTTTGCAGTCTGTAAGCGAATCACGCACTGGGAAACGCACGTGGAACCTCAGACTATTGTTAATACTCCCTCATTTTCATGTTTTTCTTTTCCCGTTAGTGCTTCAGAAAATTGTTAATATACTCCCTCTTTCATATTTAGCAGCTTCAAAGTGAAGACTCTTTCCACAGCAGAAGACCTCAAAAGAGCATATCATAATTTTTTTTTTCATTGGCAGGAGATTTCCTTCCTTCTTTTGACATGTTTCCTGAAGAAACTTCAGAAGCCATGCACTCTCAACTCAGAATTTCGTTATTGAAAAAAAAAAGGCAACATAAGAACCATTTGAGATTGTTAACCCATAACACCATCCTTTTTTTCTCTCCAAATAACCCATAATACCATCTTGTCAGGTCAGTGAATCAGAGCACGCAATAAGAACTCCCTATTGATGCAAAGGATCGAGCAATATTTTTGCCTGCAGTTTCCACTCAAATACAGATGGCATGATCCACATTTTGCATGTGTGGAAAGTCTTTTAATGAGTACCAGGTACATTAGGGTGGAACTGGCAGGCAATCCTTTTAAGGCACAATACAATTCACAGCTCTCCAAAGGCTGTCTATTATTTTTGCGCCGCCATCATCAAAAAATGTGGAGAAGATTATTGGTTACAAAGTGCGAGATCACTTTGTCTTAAATCCAGATTCCAGATCAATCCACTTGTCAATATTTCGGGCCAAATCCTCTGCTAGTCCCGTATAAGAATGTGGTGTTAGCTTCGAAAGTTTTGACCGCACCTCCTCAGGTACATCGAGACCATCAATGAATTTCTGCATGCTGTCCTTGGTGACGGCTTGGCCTCTAGTCAGCTCCTTCAGCTTCTCATATGGCTCAGGTATTCCGTATCTTCGCATCACCTAAAAGAAAAAGAAAAAAAACAATGATGTGAATATGCACCTGATGTGGACACTGACTCTTACATAGCTGGCGAAATAATGCACTATCAAGACATAATCACAAAATATGAACTACTGAGAAACAAAGCATCCCAAGAGCCAGCAAAAGTTCACGGACTATGGAGTACCAGTATATAAACTCCGGCTAAGCATATGACTGGAAGCAATGAGATCTGAATTCAGAGAGGAATGAGCAGAATAAGCAGGAAGCCTTACAGTCTGTATTGGCTCCGCAAGAATCTCCCAAGTTTTCTCCAGGTCCTCAGCTAAACGCGATTCATCAACCTGTATAGAGAGCAAATGCAGCATATGATCAGTGGCTGGATCATGATTGTCTAAAGGAGCCTGTATATTTAACATAGCTATCTCAGTTTACAATGGTTAACAAATGCAACTATGTGTGTGCACTGAACAAAGCAATATTCTTGTCCTACTAAGTCAATTATCGTGAACTAAGTGGTTGTGAAAAAGAACTAAGCAAACCACTAGCAACCTCCACCAATTTACGGTATGTGCTTTTCTACCGGTCCAGAACATATTAAAATGAGCAGATTTTGAGGCGGGTCTGTCTGCTTGATCATCAAGCATTCAGTATCACAACATATTAGAGACACTCAGTCTTTCACAAATTCAACTACCTGGCAAAAATTGCAAGCAGTTGATAATCATAAGCTTGAGGATACCCATACAAGAACAATATTCAAGGATCAACCAAATCAACCATGAGATAAAAGGCAAGTTGTTGGCAACCTACCTGAAGCTTGCTGATCCCTCGGATTGTAGCTTTGTAAGCCAATAGCGAATGCCCTAATCCAACACCCAGGTTTCTCAGAACAGTTGAGTCTGTGAGATCACGCTGTTAATGAAATAACATGGTGGTTCATTAGTACATGTGTTAATGAGATGATGCTTGCATGTCAGCAACACAAGTGCCAGACTTATTCTATCACCACAGATCGGAAAAATAGAATAGAATTTGCGACATTACCTGCAACCGGGAAATTGGTAGCTTCATGCTTAAAGCAGACAAAATAGGATTTGCCAAAGATAAATTGCCCTCACTGTTTTCAAAATCAATAGGATTGATTTTATGAGGCATGGTGGAAGAACCGACTTCACCAGCCTTTGCTATCTGAAACAGAATTAGGGAGGATGTAGCGAGTTAAATTGTAGATAGAAATTGATAACAATATAAATTTTCTTTCCCATGCAGTGTTGAGTTTAAACCTCTCGAAACAGCCAACTATTTATAGTTACCTGCTTGAAGTAGCCTACTGATATATAGGACCACATGTCCCTGTCAAAGTCAGTCAGCACATTGTTGAACTGGGTAAATACATTGAAGAGCTTGGATATGTAATCATGAGGCTCGATCTGTAAAAGTGACAACACTGCATCAGATCAAGCAATGTTGATGATTACAATAACCCAAAATCAGAGCAGAGAGGTGGAAAAAAAAAAACAAATGAACGACAAAAACAAACAGATTGATTACCTGAGTAATATAGGGATTAAACTGCAAACCCAAGGATATGACAAACTCTTCAGCCACCTTAGGCCAGTCAACTTCTGGATATGCAACCACATGAGCATTGTAATTTCCAACAGCGCCAGCAAATTTCCCTAGTATCTTCACCTCCAAAAAACTCTTTCCTATATTGGATAACCTGGCCGCAAAGTTTGCCATCTCTTTTCCCATAGTTGTTGGTGATGCTGGCTACATCCAGGAATTAAGAAAACTTTAGATAGCATTCCAGAGCAAGTCTTCTTGACGAGTGCATGCCATTTACAAAGAAGCAATCGAGCAAGCCAAAAGTGGTGGTTGTTACTTAGAATCATCGCAGAGGGATTAGTGAGCTAAGCTCTAAGATTCTACTACAATGCCATAGAAGGCACTTTAACATGGGACCATACTTGTGCTCCAACCCCCATACAAATAAAAAGAAAAGATTATCTACTTTAATTGTATAATCATTTCAATTTCCCAGTCTATGTTGCCAAAGAAAATAAGTTTTATTGTATTACTCTGTCCATGTTGCTTTGGGAATAGCTTTGAAAAATCATATATTTCCGCTCTTTCCAATATACATCTGTCAATTTATCATTACTCACAGTTACTTACAGCAGCAATGCCAGGCAAAACTTATCAAACAGTAAACTCCAGTAATTACTTCTTTATAACATACTACGCTGAAGTCCACTCAGAGCTCCCTATCATGATGTTCTAATTCAAAATCAGGGTGGTATAAACTTGATGCAGGTTTATAATAAGAAATATAACGAATTTTGGTACAATTACATTATAGGTGTATTATAACATGGCATAGCAAGAGATAAAGCACAGAACGTTTTTGGTGAATATGTACAAGCATATATTAATTAAGATATAGTGAAAGGTGGATTTTATACCTGCCCATGAGTCCGAGACAACATAGCGTGGTGTGCATTTTGAGTTGCTAAGGAACATATTGCTTTGCATATGTCAACCATGGCAGGGAACATAACTGTGTTTACCCCCTCTTTAAGAGCCAATGCATGTGACAGATTGTTGATATCTTCAGACGTACATGCAAAATGGAAGAACTCCGACACCTGTGAAAAATTCAGAATGGCACCCAACTTACAGGCCAGCCACAAAAAAAAAAGCGCAGGTTAAACAACTTTTTTGAAACATGAAGGTTACCTTTGCAATTTCTGGATTTGAGCTGCATTTCTGCTTCAGGAAGTACTCAACAGCTTTCACATCATGGTTGGTTACTTTCTCAATTTTCTTTACTTCTTTTGCATCATCAATGCTAAAATTCTGGATAATCCCATCCAAGAAGAGCTCAGCCTCCTCACTGAATGGTGGTACTTCAGTGATCTCAGGAATTTGTGAGAGTTTCAGCAGCCACTTGACCTGCAGAACAGGAGTCAGTTCAGACAATCAACACTGACGACGGCTGTAACAGCGCTAACCCATTGACAAATTCTCGAATCAAGATTATGCGCGGTTATATCACATAGATTGCACATCATGAGAGCGGAGATGCCCAGACTGTTAGTCAGGTACCTCGATGAGAACACGGTATCTGATGAGGCCGAACTCGCTGAAGAAGGGCATCAGGTCCCTCATAAAGTGATCATACCGGCCGTCCAGCGGCGAGAGCGCCATCAGGCAGAACGTGTCGTTGTCCGGCAAGCTGCCCAACTCCTTCAGCGCCCTCTCCGCCCAGTTCAGGGGAACAGACATCTAATAAACAGGCCAGCGTGACGTGCTTAGAAGTGATAAGCGATCGTTACCATTGAAATGAAATTGGGGGATTACGGGAGGGTGTCACTCGCACCTCGGTGGAAGCTCCGACGGCGGCGGCGGTGGAGCACCGTAGGCGTTGTGTTGGGCGGACGCAGGTCCCTCGGAGGCCGGCGGTTCTCAGGACGGCCGCCGCGCGGTGAGAGGCCGCGGTGGCAGCGGCGGTGGCGGGGGGCTTGAGCGACGGCGGCGCCGACATGTTTTCGAGGGAGGCGGCGGGTGTCGCGAGCTGTTAAACCCTAGAGAGGGGAAAGGATTGTGGTGGCCTGGTGGGGTGGCTGCGGCGGCGGCGTGCGGCGGAAATGGGAGGGGATAGAGAGAGGTTTAAGCGAAGGATTTGTTAGTGGGGGGTTAATTGAACGGAGAATGAGAACGGTACGGGTCAGGACTCTGAAATTAAGGACCACGGGGCGTGACGGCGTCAAGACTCAAGAGTGCGTACAATCTTTTTTAAAAAAAAAAAAAAAAGACTCAAGAGTGCGTACCTTGACAGCCGTTCCTTTCGAATCACGGCCATTTGTTGATTCCCTTATCTACGCCGTCACCTTTTTCTTTTTTGCTCTGGAGGTGTAATCCTTTTTGCTCTGCAAATAGTGGTAGTAGCACATAGAGCATTGTAACTAAAATTTGTTGCTTCGCATGGCAGGTCCATTTAGGGTTCACAAAGCTAAAAAATTACAACTTTAAGTATGTTTATGTGAACCCTGAACAGAAAGGCCAAAACATGTGTTCTCAAGACTTATGTTAAGATGATTCTAAAATAAAAAAAAAAGAGTTATGTTAAGATTTATCTTTATGACTTGAGCTAGTGAGATGCAAAATATTTGTAACTGTTTATTTGGTTAATTTCGAATGAATTGGTCTTGCATGGTCAATAGTAGTTCTCATGCTTCATTGCTGCAGAACTTGAGTGCACTATATTTTTTTTTTGCTATAAACAGTGAATGAGGTTTTTTTTCAAGAGGCTACTAAAATGTATTTACAATTACATATTTAGTTAATTCTGTTCTGATAAAGAATATACAAATACTTCATTGTGGCAATAGCAAGTTGGTGTTTACAGCTTAAGCACATATAAAAAATATATAGTTAATCAAAGATTTTGTGTCCCCACCTGAATTACGGTGTCAAACTATTTGATAAAACCCCCTATCCGGGTAAATATCCAATATGCGGAAAGAAAATCTCAAAATAGCCCCAATAAACTACTAAATGCAAATATACTATTAGCAACGAATTTGATATACATTTATTACAAAAATCATATCTACGTATGGATGTGAATTACCCTAGGCGCCTATACTCTCTTTATGTGCATATACACGTATATGATGTACGTGCATTTGTCCTATCAAGTGATACTATTTTTAGACACATGCATTTGTACTAGTCCTTATTACGCAATAAGCTATCAAATCTGTCGCTTGACATTTTTCTATTGAAAAGCAAAAAATAAATTCAATTTTTTTAGAAATGTGCTTAAACAATGTGACATTTTTAGGAATCAAGCAAACAAAAGTTTTGTAAACTTCAATAATCACCTTTGTTAGCGTATCAGTTGTTAACATTTGAAATGGTATGAGTAGATTTATCTGGAAAATAGTTTCATGGCATCCAATTGGTACATAGTTTTTACAAGGAAAAAGTCTATTTTACTCCTCTAAACAATCCACTTTATCTATTTTACCCCCTAAACAAAATGATGGCTCATTTTACCCCCCAAACAATTCTATTTGGTGCAATGTACACCTTTTTGAAGTTGTCTTTTTTGTATCTTACCCTACAAGTGGAATTTGAAGCTCAAATTTTGCATGATGGTAATTCACATAAAAACCTATATTAAATAAATTATGACACATTATTTTGATATTATTTACACAATTCAATAGAAATTAATGTATTATGCATAAATATGATATCAAAAATATAATTTAAAAATATTTTAACATAGATTATTGTGGCAGCTAACATCATGCGAAATTTGAGCTTAAAATTCTACTTTTAGAGTGAGAAACAAAATAAAAAAAATTCAATAGGTTGTACATTGCACCGAATGAAATTGTTTGAGGGAGTAAAGTGAGCCATTATTTTGTTTAGGGGTTGAAACAGACAAAGTGAATTGTTCAGGGTACTAAAATGGACTTTTTCCTTTTTACAAATATGTTGTTGCAGAAATCAATGGCCAAGCTGCTACTAAAAAAAAAATATTTCTACTTTTCAATGTGACAAATGTGGCCCTAGAGAAACCAACTGCAAACATGTGCTTGAAGTTATATAAGTGTACCTCAAAGTTGCATATTTAAATATAAATGAATTCCAAGTTGCATAACTAATTATAAATGTATTCTAAAGTTGCATATCTAGCTATAAATATATCATAAAGTCGCATATCCAACTTAGAGTAATAAATTAAGCAACACATTAAGGCTGCTATTGTTATATGCATATCATTCCAGAAATTTATATTCCATCACATAGCTAGCCTTAGCCCGATCATGATGAAAAACACCACGATATCATGTACAGTTGAGTTGATAACCCATTCAATGCAACATAGTTATTGCTACGGGTTTGGTCAAAACCAAACATCTTTATCTTTGACCAGCATTTCAAAAATATTTGTATTATTTAACAACCTAAGATTTATGTTTTTATATTAATCACAAATATCACATGTTGTTAAACAATATCAAATTGATGGTTAGAGATATATGTGTTTGACTTTGGTCGAACCTAGAGATATACTTAAAAATAAACATAGTATGTCATTAGGTGTCTTTTTACTTGTCTATAGCTGATAGAAAACAAAACACAAAAGAATTACTAACATGATCATATTTTTAATGAACAAGGCAATATTTCTCAAAAAAGAAAATTTAATTACCCAAGCTATTAGAAGCAAGAGGTTGTTGATCAACGTATTACTTTGTTGATAAAAAATATAATTTAAAAATATTTTAACATAGATTATTGTGGCAGCTAACATCATGCAAAATTTGAGCTTAAAATTCTACTTTTAGAGTGAGAAACAAAATAAAAAAAATTCAATAGGTTGTACATTGCACCGAATGAAATTGTTTGAGGGAGTAAAGTGAGCCATTATTTTGTTTAGGGGTTGAAACAGACAAAGTGAATTGTTCAGGGTACTAAAATGGACTTTTTCCTTTTTACAAATATGTTGTTGCAGAAATCAATGGCCAAGCTGCTACTAAAAAAAAAATATTTCTACTTTTCAATGTGACAAACGTGGCCCTAGAGAAACCAACTGCAAACATGTGCTTGAAGTTATATAAGTGTACCTCAAAGTTGCATATTTAAATATAAATGAATTCCAAGTTGCATAACTAATTATAAATGTATTCTAAAGTTGCATATCTAGCTATAAATATATCATAAAGTCGCATATCCAACTTAGAGTAATAAATTAAGCAACACATTAAGGCTGCTATTGTTATATGCATATCATTCCAGAAATTTATATTCCATCACATAGCTAGCCTTAGCCCGATCATGATGAAAAACACCACGATATCATGTACAGTTGAGTTGATAACCCATTCAATGCAACATAGTTATTGCTACGGGTTTGGTCAAAACCAAACATCTTTATCTTTGACCAGCATTTCAAAAATATTTGTATTATTTAACAACCTAAGATTTATGTTTTTATATTAATCACAAATATCACATGTTGTTAAACAATATCAAATTGATGGTTAGAGATATATGTGTTTGACTTTGGTCGAACCTAGAGATATACTTAAAAATAAACATAGTATGTCATTAGGTGTCTTTTTACTTGTCTATAGCTGATAGAAAACAAAACACAAAAGAATTACTAACATGATCATATTTTTAATGAACAAGGCAATATTTCTCAAAAAAGAAAATTTAATTACCCAAGCTATTAGAAGCAAGAGGTTGTTGATCAACGTATTACTTTGTTGAGCGGAATGAATAGTTTCTCTGTAGCAACTCACGCGTGCCGATCCGTGCAATCTAGAGTAGATTTTTATTTATTTTTAACAAAGGTAGTACAACATCACATTATTTATTCATTATCTTCATATCATCTCTTTTGACAAGAGTTAGCATCTTTGGTATCGATTTGTTGCATCATCTCGTAGCTAGAATTACTCCCGCACAGCTTTTAATCGAAGTAGTGTTGTAACGCCGTCAATTAAGAACCGACACGACTAGTGTTGTTGTAACGCCATCAATTAAGAACCGACACGAGTATAATTCAATAATTACGTTTATTAGTGTATCGATAGTTAATGTTTAAATGATATGAGTAGAATTATCTAGAAATTAGTTTTATAACAACGAATTGGTATGTTGTTTTTAAAAATATGTTGTTGTAGAAATCAATGGCCAAGCTGCAATTAAAAATATATTTTTTTCTACCTTTCAATGTGACAAAAGTGTCCCTAGAGAAACCAATTGTAAACATGTGCTTGAAGTTATATAAATGCATCCCAAAGTTGCATATCTAGCTATAAATGTATCCCAAAGTTGCATATCTAATTATAAATGTATCAGCTATAAATGTATCCTAAAGTTGCATATCTAACTATAATTGTATCCCAAGGTTGGATATCTAACTTAGACCAATAAAATAAGCAACACATTAAGACTGCCATTGCTATATGCATGTCATTATAGAAACTTTTGATCGATGGTCAAAGATAGACATGTTTGCTTTGACCAAACCTAGAGATATACTTAAAAACAGGGATAATATGACATACGGTGTTTTTCTAATTACCTTATTATAGATGATAGAAAACAAAACATAAAAGAATTATTAACATGATCACATTTTTAAAGAAGAAGGGTGATATTTCTCAAAAAGAAAATTTGATTACCCTAGCTATTAGAGGCAAGAGGTAGCTGATCAAGGTGTTAATTTGTTGAGCACAATGCATAACTTCTCCGTAGATATTCTCACGTGACGTGGCAGTCTAGCGAGTAAACTTTTGTTTCCTTTTTTTTTTTTTTTTTACAAAGGTAGTACAACAACACATGATGTCAACTCAAGAACTTTGGTATCTTCATTTCATCTCTCTCGTCAAGAGTCAACAATTTTGGTAACGATTTGTTGCGTCATCTCGTTGCTAGAATTAGTCCCGCCGACTTTTAATTGAAGTGTTGTTGTAACGCCATCAATTAAGAACCGACGCGAGTAGTGTTGCCGTAACGCCTTCAGTTAAGAACCAACACGGGTATAATTCATCGTTTGGCCCGGTTAATCAATGATTTGTTTCGTGGAGGTATAAATCAAGGAGATACTTTATACGAGAAGACGACAAAATAATCAAATCATTTGAGTGATTGGAAATTCAACTATCACATCCTCTACAGAAAAAAAACTAACGATTATAAAAGATTCTAAACACCAAAGCAAAAGGGAAAATTAGAAAGACAACTCAACAAAAGAAACAGGAATGATACAATCATTAGAAAACCGGGGGACCATTTCCAGGTCAGCAAAGCGATCTTCCATCCATGCTTGGCCGCCAACCAGCCACGGAGCCACCGCGCGCGGCACGCCTTCCAATACCAGTTCTCCTGCTCTTCGGCGTCTTCGCCGCGGCGCCGCGGCAGTTTTTTTGTTTTGTTTTTTTGTTGACCGTCGCCGCGTCAGCTGCTGCAGCCCCTCGCTTCACACCCTCCGTCGCCGTCGCCTCATCATCAGGCTCAGGCGCCGCCCCGACACGGCCGCGCCTGTATATAAACCAACTCATCTCCTGTCGCTGTCCCCATCTCGCCTCGCCTCACCTTCTTCCGTTCCGTCCGGTCCCCGTCCATCCCCCTCAAAACCCCCAAACCTGTCTGCCTAAACAATTTCAAAACGTGAAGCTCTCGTTCGTGTCGTCTCCGCGTCGGCCACCTAACCAGGAGGCTGCCACCGCCGGAGCGCCGTGCCTCGCCGCCGGCTGGCCGGCGGCCGTCGCCTCCTCGCCCCCGCCGGCGGCAGCAATGCCGCTCGACCTCTCCATCAGGGGCTCGGCGGCCCGCAAGGCCGAGCTCCAAACCCTAGCGCCCGTACCGTTCCTCGGGCCGCCGCCTCCCCCGCCGATCCCGCCGACGTCGGGGATGTACCTCCCCGGTCCACCGCCGCCCGGGGTGCTCCTGCCGCGCCCGATCGTGTACCAGCTCAACCCCGTGGCGTTCCGGCACATGGACGAGTGCCGGAGCCGCTCCCTCATCAAGGTGAGCGCCGGAGCGTCAAAGCGCGCTCGTGGTGTCTTATTATCGTGTGATTTCGTGTGGATTCATGCCTAATTTTGGGAACTGATGTTTTATTACGAGGCTAGTTCATGGAGGACTCGGGGGTTGTGCCTGCGCCAGAGGACGAGCGGAGGAGGGAACGGGTGGTACGCGAGCTCAGCAAGGTAATGGGGGTTAGGGTTTCGGGCTTATAAAGGCTTATGCTTGCAATGTCGGCTGGGTGGGATGTTTTGATCTGCCTGTGTTTGTTGCAGATTGTGATGGATTGGGCGAAGAGGGTGGCGTATGAGCAGGGGGAACAGTACTGGTTCACAACAGCCACGTTGCTGACCTATGGCTCCTATGCTTTAGGGGTAAGGAAAGAATGTCAATTTTGTGCACGATTTGTTGGAATCCTTTGCGGTGATGAATGCCCTGTTGATATAATTGTTCATGATAACAGTCTTGTGTTGCAATTGTTAGTTTATGCATGGTGTGTTGAGCTTTAAACCTACAATTGTTATCTGGATTGACCTGAACAAATTTTATTGTTTGGACTTTTTTTTTTGGCAAAATTTTATGTTGATCATAATTTCCGAGTTATTGTTAGTTTGTTACATTTTTTGATCCCACGAGTTCTCTTGTGTGCAATTCTCTGTGTGCATTATGTGCCATGTTTTAGTAAAGTCGATGTTTTCTGTCTAGCCTTGATCAATCGACCAATTATCATAGTTCATGGCGTCTGAAGAAAGCAAAATGGGAAGCATAGCTCCTCCCTTCCCCCTCCCTGTTCTTTTCCCCATCTTGTGGTGTTAATGATGTGGTAGAATGATCTGTTTGACTGTATGGGTCTTGTACAATCTATATAATGCCAATGATTGGCAGGGCAGTCAGGATGTGCAGCAGTGAATGTAAGCAGAGAAAGTTGATGGTCTGATGAGTGGCATTAGGTACTCCCTTTGGTCATGATGAAGTGTCATTTTGTGCATTGACACTGTCTCCAAAACACTTGACAGCTAATTTCTGTTGTAATTTTGCAGAGGTCGACTAAAGACATTCCTTTAACTAAAAAATTTATGCTGTTTATAACACCGTAAAATTATAATGTTACAATACCAATTTTTTGAGACAGTCTACTTATCGTTTCGAATAATGCTTTTCTTTAAAAAAATTATACATATAGCTGGACAATGCTTAATTGGTTGCAAATAATAACTTAAACTGACTTGTTTTTACGACGGGAAGGGGTATTATGCATGGATTGAGAGATGATGGGTTCTTAGTCGTATACACCCAAGTTATTATGGTTTTTTGTTGATGTCACAGACATAACTGAAACATGAGGTTTCTTGAAATGTGCTTTGATGGTTGAACTGTGTGATTGGAAAGCCTTAAAAAAGTTTAATCTGGGCAAGTAAGGGAGATCAAAAGAGTTGCTAAATATGGATTTGCATTGTTAACTATATGCACGGTTTCACGAATGATATCATAGTTATGCATACAATGGTTTTATTATATGTTTCAAAATCATTGCCGGCATGCCAAATCATGTTTTCGTTGTTGTAGGTTTCAAAATCTTGCCTCGATCTGTCTCTTACTTCATGTAAATCAGTTGTGCTGGATTAATTGAACAGTTATAACTCCAGTTTGCCTGGTTATACTTTATAGGAATGCAGTATTGCTTTTCCCTTTGATTTTTTATTTATCTTTTTGTGACAAACCTTGACTAGAATTTTTCTATTTTGAAGGCATATGGACCTGAATCTGATATAGATGCACTCTGCGTTGGTCCCTGTATTGCATCACTGCAAGTGAGTATCATTTTTGTAAAAAAAAATTTCCACCAGTTTTGTGAAATCTACTCAGGATTGTTCATGTATTGTTTTGCAGCATCATTTTTTCGTCGTCCTGCGACAAATGCTTGAAGGGAGGCCAGAAGTATCAGAATTGCATTCGATTGAAGGTGCTAAGGTTCCATTGATGCGTTTTAAATTCAATGGAGTTTTAGTTGATCTTCCTTATGTCCAACTGCCAGTGATCAATGCTGCAGAGGTAAGTGCCACGGTCTTTTAATTAGTGTTTGTTTACTGTGTTATCGGTATATGTGTTGTATTTTCTTATTTCATGGATATGTATGTAGTTCAAGTACTGCTGAAGTTTCTATCTATCTAGCTATCCTATTACATTATGCTTTCATATTGTTCGTGCTGTTCCTTGATAAGCTGTTGCTTGCTGCAAAGTTTTAGTAGCATTTGATGAGGCATTTGTAATGTCTTGAAAGTGACACCTTATTGTGAACTAGATTTGCCTCCAAGAAGTTTCAGCTCAGCATCTTTTTGAGTTGTACATTTATTTCACTGAGGTTTATGGTCTTGCACATCAAGGAGTTCATCAACGGTAGCCTTTGTGGAGACTGATATTGATGTTGTTATGCATAAACTACACGATAACTGCATTCTCCCTTGTTTGGATGTCATTTTTACTATTAATTTTAATCCATTCAACTGCTGACTGCAATGCTGCGCATGAAATTATGTGCTTGATTTAAGTTCTCATAGGCCGTGCACTGCTGCAGGCTATGCACGCATTTGATCCCCGTGTTCTAGAAAACGTTGATGGGGCAAGCTGGAGATGTTTATCTGGAGTGCGTGTTAATAGACAAATCACTCAATTGGTTCCTAATATGAAGGTCCAACAACTACCTCAGTAAATTTATTCATGTTTGGTTATCTTTCTTCATCTTTTGATTTTACTCTGCAGTTATTGTACTTCAGACCTAATGTTGTGCCAGTTATTTTACTTTGTTCCTTATATGAATTCCTTTATGTCCTCAGTTTTTTCGGTTCTAATATGTGCTGTCTATGCTGAATTGAGTACCCTCTTTTTTCCTAGTACTATTGTCCTTTGTTGCACCTTGTATCCAAAATATTTAAACCTTTGTTGATCTCACTCTTCTTTTCTAACTTCCCCTTTGTGGTGTATTCCAGAAATTTCAATATCTGTTGCGGTGCCTCAAACTATGGGCAAGAAAAAGAGGACTTCATTGCCATGTATGTTGTTTGCCCTTAGTTCGTCAACAACTGCTTATCGATGTTGCCTTTATTTTTCCCACAACTACACTGTTATTGATTGCCTAATGTCATTTTCAGCTACTGGGCTTCTTTGCTGGAATTCATTTGGCGATTCTTGCTGCATATGTTTGTCGTAGACACCCAAATGCCAGTATCAATACTTTGTTTGCTTTGTTCTTCGATATTTTTTTTCACTGGCCTTGGCCTCGTCCAGTGAGTTTGCTTGATCAGCCAACTCTTTGTCGGAGTCCGGAGGGCTGCTCTCTCATGCCCATAATGTTGCCCTGTACTCCACCTGAGTTTTGCTCCTCAAGTATAACAGAAAGTACATTCAACAAAATCAAAGACGAACTTTGGCGTGGTCATGCTTTGACCAAGGTATATTTTTTTTATAGTATTCTGCTTTATTAATGTCCATTTTTCCTCTGTAGAAAGGTTACTTCTCTTTATATGTTTACTACCCCTGCCAGAATTTGATATATGAATTGCTAGAGTGCATATGTTGCAAAATGGCATAGACATGGGATGTATCATATTAGATGATGCATTTCAATACCTTCCAGTTCTTATTTTCTAGTACCCACTTTCTGAATTGCCATATTAATTACTTATTTTGGAAACAATCGAGATCCCAAGTTCTTATCTTTGTATGAATTCTTGAACTCTCAAATAATTAAAGCTGGAAAAGAATGTGTATCACATTGTTCCTTACTATGAGATCGGCTCTTCTTAAGCGCTAAATATTCCAAATTGAGCTTCTAGTTAATTTCTTATTTCTTTTTTCCCCCTTTTTGCTTGGTCTTTTTTTTTCAATCTCTGTTTTAGTAGGAAAAAAAAGGACTGGTTCAATTCAAAAATAGAAATACTTACTCCCTCTGTTTTCTTTTTGTTGACGTTAGGACAGCAAGATTAGTGCAAATTTGCACTAGTTCAGCTGTCCTAACGCCAACAAAATAAAAATGGAGGGAGTATATTTGATCCACCAGAAAACTGAAAGTTCTTAAATATACCATCCCCTCCAACAAATTTCTCATCTCTCAAAAAATAATAATTTGCACCCTTTGATTATTAACGAAACCACCCACAGATATGTTCCTCACTTCTCTTACTTTTACACCCCTCCCTCTTTCCCTGCCTTTCTCAATGTTTTCCTATGAATCCTGCCACTGACTTGCAGATATTTGAATGTTTCAGTTACGTTATTGTTCCCCGAATCCGTTTCATGTCTGCCTTTTATTTTTAGATCTGTACTCAGTGATATGTTTTGCCAGATATTTTATGCTGTAAAAAAGGTCTTTGATAGTGCTAAATGTTGTAATAGTCTTCAGTTTACTTGCCTTTTTTATTGTTGAAATTAAGTCTTGCATGCATCCCTGAATGGCAGCTTCATAATATCACATTCTTTTACTTGCATAGGATACGAGAAGTACAGATATTGACTGGAGTCTGCTCTTTGCACCTTTTCGATATGATGCAAAATATAAATGCTTTCTTCGGATAGTTCTCTCTGCTCCGGCGGCTGAAGAATTACGCGACTGGGTTGGATGGGTGAAATCACGATTCCGCAATCTTCTCCTCAAGGTTATTTATTGCCACCTGTGTATTTTTCCTTCACATTTATTGCTGGCAGTGTTAACGCTGATAGCGAACTCTCATCACTGTTGTTCTACAGCTGGAAAGTCTTGGTATTTACTGTGACCCAGATCCCGCAGAACAAGTTGATAATACCATCGTTGAGCCAAATGTTGTATTCTTCTGGGGCCTCATGTACAAAGAGAATACTCAAATATGTACAAGTTCTCTCAAAGAAGACTTCATGAAAAGTATCACTAATAACATCTATGGAAAGGAAAAATGTGCCCATTCGGACATCGCAATGTCCATTTATTGGCCTCCTCAGCCGCCTAAATTTGTCTTTGGTCACTCAGTTTACTCAGAGAATTTGCCACCATATATGATGGTCAACCAACTAATGAAGCAGGACAATAATGCGGTCGGTTAGGGCTCCTGTGTGATATTGCACTTGAGCTTCATCTGTGAATATCCATATGACAACAATGAGAGCTGCTGATGACTGAGAAGCTGCTGATGAGGCCATTTTCGACAATTTTTGGCTATCTTTTTAGATGTAGGGGCTTGTTCATGCCTCTAGCGCAGGGAATAGGGGAAAGTTCTTCTGTGGAGCTGGCTGTCAAGAGCTGGATCTTTCTTCAAGCTTCCAGCTCAAAATTGGTTACTTATTCCTGTTGTGAGGCTTGTGCAGGTACATGTACATTCATGTACACAGCATAGCAATTGGTATACAAGTGACAGAGGGATACCATATAGGAATTGTATGTTAAATGTAGGTGTAACGTTTGTGCCCAGCAGCAGAAAGTGTTGTAAATTGCTTCTTGTTGTTAGAACTGCTGCTGGGCACAGGTGCTGAGGTTGATATGAAAGGTTTTTGAATGGGATCCAACCATTCTAGGTCAATATGAAAGTGTTTTGGATCGATATGATCCGCTTTTTTTGTTGTAGGGTGCAAAATCTTTTGCCTGCCCTACTCTTCCCTAAAGAATTTGTATGTATTGATCTGACTTTGAGGAAGAAAAAAAAATGGTATACCGATGAATTTTGTCTTGCCGGAAACTTATGTGATTTCGGCTGGTGTTGTTTCCCTTCTGTCTACTCCTGTAGTCTTGCAGCTATTGCTGACTTGTAAGGTGCAAGACACTCGCAATGGCTTCGTTTTGGTTTGTGTGCCTAGACCGTGCCAAAGTAAGGCACCCACTTTTTTTGATAGATGCATTTCTTGCCTATCTCCGGTCAATTTGTGGGACGCGTACTGTTTGCATTTCTGAATGTTTGCCCCTACCTTTGCTTTAATTTGGTTTAATTTGAATACTCATGTCCTAGACTCCTACTACCAGAAAAGGAATATGAAGATTTCCTTCTTTCTGTGAGGCGCTCGTGCATAAATCAACATCTGACCAACATTTTGCATTTGAAAAGTGCTAGAGGACGCTAGTGCACGAATCCAAACAGAATTTCTGTTATTTGTTTTCCGGAATTCTTAACTCCATCAGCTCATTGGGACGTCACGATTCCCGTCCAACAAAAAATAAAAGATGAACACCAGGAGGGGCATCATGTATAATTTGCCATCGATGTACGGTATTTTTTTTAAAAACGTGTGGAGCACGTATTTCAATAAAAAGGAAAAGCAGCAATATCCGATACAAGGCCCTAAGGCAATTTGCAAGCAAAAGCAAAAAAAAAAAAAAAAGGGAAAGATTAGACGACCACAAATAAGTCTGGGCGCAGCCCGGCAAGAGGCTAACACAAGGAAGGACACAACCTAAAGCCTAGGTATAAGGAGCTTCCGAAGCTTTGGAAAACTTCGCAGACGCCGTCGTCTATGATTTCTTGGGCCAACGCGACCAACTGTAGAGATTGAAACTCGTGTACCCTTTTGTTACGCTCTCTCCATAGCCTCTATGCGACCAAAACTTAGAGGGTGTCGTACTTTGGATGTAGTTTTTTGGGCAGCCTATTACGCGACTGGAGCTACCACTCTACGAACGGGGGTTCATCAGCGGTCAAGGCTAGGTGATGCTGCCCCAGACGATGGAGGACCCTGAATCAAGTTTCCCTGTTGTGGACACAATGCAACAGCAGGTGGTCCAAAGTTTTGAGCTCCTGTGCACAAAGTGCGCATGTGTCATCGTTTTGAGGTTGTGTCTGAGCTGGCGATTGGAAGTCTAACACCGCTCATGGAGCACCAACCAAAAAAAAGTTGCACGGCATTTTGTTCTGTTTTTCATACTCGCTAGAAAAATATGAGCTACACTTGCTTACAGAGCCAACAAAAAAAAAAGCCGTTTAGTTGGCGTGGTGATTTTATCCTTGGTTCAAGAGGAGCCGACCCATAAGGCGAGCCCCGAGCATGCTCATGTTTCCCGGGGTCCGGGGATAGCAATAAGAGCGTTTTCAAAGGTAAAGGTAGCATTGATTTTCCACGTCATCTAAGAAGCAACATAAGAGTTCATATCAATTCAAAAGTAATGACTAGCCTCGCATGTCAATGCTTCAATAAATATTAGAGGCTGCCTCCTGAATAAGAGCTAGCAACCTTTTCTTTCTTCTTTTTCTCCAATAAATATTTCTAAAAATTAGCTAAAGAAGTAACCATTGAAGACCCTCTGAGTCCGTTAAGCTTGCCCACACGATCCGGTAGCGGTACTGAAACACGTACTAGCCTCTCGTGCGTGGCAGCTTTGCACAGAGCGAAACGCCCGACCAACTTTCTCCTGCGTTCAACTTCAGTGGATCGTCCACGGAGACAGAGATGGATGGAAGGAAGAGACCACACGAATTACAGTGGCCAGGGACAGGGACCGTGGCCAGAACCGGAGCGACGAGGAGGAGGGAGGACCCCCTCGCCGGTCGGCGACCAAAAGCCCATACACAAAGAGTGTGATTGGTAGCCCGCATTCGCCTGGGCCTGGCTAGGGAGGGAGCCAGCATCCATAGATGCAGGCTCAGGTGAGCCAGCATCTATAGATGCAAGCCCGCGTGATTGGTAGTTGCATGTGTGCTGGCCTGGACAAGCTGTGCCTGTGATTGGTATCCTGCACCGCGGCCGTCCCTGCATGTGTGCGTGTGTGTAACGCACCCACGTGAGCCCCAAGCTGCATCAACGTGTCCAGGATGAGCAGGGAAGCTCGCCTCCCACTTCGCTCCCGAGCACGGTCGGGCCAGGCTCAAGGCCAGTTCAGGCTACCAATCATGTTCATTCTGCATCCGTTCGACCGCCCAGGCGGATGCGGGCTACCAATCACCACCCAGGGCACGTTTAGTAGCCTGGACTACCTCCATCCTGCATCATGGGCCTGCACCAACCCAGCCCAACCAGTACCCGCGCGTGCAACCCCCTCATGTTTGGTAGCCTGGACTGATTGATGATGGGCCAGCAGAGATTTAGTTTGGGAGGTGGGAGAAGTGGTGGGCCAGGGTTAACCGCCGGCTCGGGACAGTGTTTGGCAGGCCGGATGAACCCGAGTTGTGGTCACCACTGGCCCGAGCTGGTGAAGGTTACCGCCCTGCCTCATGGGTGGCATGCTTCTTCTCCAGGAAGCACATATAAACACTTATCAAAGCACCACCAACACAACATTTCAATAATTAATAGTTAATTAAAGGAATAATTACAGGCAGTCCTTAAGCAGAGGTACACATACACTTAGCAGCTAACACCACGATTACAACAGCAAAAATGGCAATTACAATATTTTTAGCACTAGAAGCATCAGGTTGTGCAACACCTTGCGTGACAGCAACTAGAAATGCATCCATAGCCTCTTGATGATTGTCATATTTTTTGTAACAAGATCCAGAGTAGCGATTCACCTGCTGATAGCAATGTGGCCAGTCATCATACACACCAGGCTTCCTCCCCGAGAAGACCACGTAGTAATGCTTCATCTGCAGGAAGAAAGCACAAACAAAGAGATGAAAACAAATATTTTGCCTCAGGTTAAAGTGTTTATGGAACCTTTCAAGGTCAGATGTTTGTCTCCCAGGTCCTCAATGAGTTGCAAACATTGATCGAGGATCTAGAGAAACAAACAATTGACAGAGTAGGTGTACCTCGGTGTTGGGTTCAGAGTTCAAGATCCAGTGTGACAAGAAGAGTTAAGATTAATCATGACAACTAGACCCTAAACCCTAAACCCCACAACATCATAGGTAGCTCATCATTGGCAAATGGTTAAGATAAAATTGCATCAGGGTAAAGGCATTCCAGCTACACGCTCTATAGGGAATGTTACAAGTTCTGAAATTGCAGAACGAGTTACAATCCCTATAGAGCTCTGTAGCTGGTAGACATATATGGTCATGTCAACTATGCCACTCATCATTTGCAAAAGGAAAAGGAGGCCTCAGACATTGGCTATTATCATTCACAAGCATACCATATTCATGTGGACTCAGCATGGGGTAATAATGAAAGCAACAACTAGTGAACAACCAAATATCAACTTGAAGAACATGGACAAATTCAGAACAAGCAAACAAACAGAACATCAAATGGACCCCATGATCGTCCACACATGCCAAGTCATCATCGGCCACATGAAAACCAGAAAACATTGCAAGAAAAATATAATGGAAACATGAGCATAAATAGCAAGCCATAGTACATACATATATATCAACCATCATAATAGATGTTCATAATCGAAATAAGCAAGTCATGCATTACTACATATATACCGTCTCAACTCAACTCCTACCAAAAGTTAGCTCTATGTTGAGTCAAGAGAACCTCACACATAGTAGTGCTTGGCAAGCCAAGTCCTCAGCCAAAGCACATGGTGGGCATCATTCATGTTAAGGAAGCCCCTTCCCTGAGACTTGCTGTCAAAGAAGAAGCTCAACACAGCCATCAGAGCCTCCTCAGTGAAGCCTGGTGTCATCATGACAACATCATAAAGTGCAGGATCAACATGAGAAGGAGCACTCTCCCTAAGAGCAGCAGCAACATTGTTGACTGCATCAGTCATGTTGGTCATGATCAGAACCTCATCATCAGATAGGGTAACCCTCTTCCTCTTAGTACCACAGTTTCCACCTTCAGCCTTGGAACCTTCAGCCTTCTTAGTCTTGTCAGTCTGGACACCAATCTCAGCCCCCTGCACAAAGTCACCAGGCTCCACCTTGGTTGCCTCACTGTCTCCAAACCCAGAGAAGACTCCCAAAGGCTCACTAGACCCCATGGCAAACCTCCCAGTTGCAATAGTTGACCCAAATGCAACCTGCATCTGATGATAGAACTCAATGGGCCTGTTGAGAAGGTTAGCATCCTTGGGGTGGTCCTGCAGATAAGAGAAAACATGAGTCAATATACATGTATGCAGTTAGATGTAAATATATTGCATTTTAAATAAGTTTCAAAAAGTTTAGCTTTACCTTGATATGTCCAAGGTAGTGCTCATGGTGCAGTGAGATCATGCTGTTCTCCTCATCCCAGTTAGCACCACTAAGCTCCTTCAGCTTGCACACCCTGCCCCACTTCTGCCTCCACTTGCGCAAGTGATTGTACACTTGAGTGGAGGTGACTTCTTCCCCACTGAACTCCTTCAGCAACTTTGCCACCTGGTTCACATGCACCTCCTTGAACCCCTTCTCAGTCCTTGCCCCCTTGCTCACAAGATCCCAGATACAGCGCAGCACAAAGCCTGAGTTAACTGGTGTCCACCTCATTGGAGGCCTAGGACCAGCAGGCAGGGGTGGGGCAACATCAGCTGCTGCAGCCACATCAGCAGGAACAACAAGAGCCACAGCAGCCAACCCAGCCACATCAGCAGTAGGTGCCTGAACAAGTCCAGCAGAAGCACCATCCAACCCAGCAACAGAATGCATAACCATTTTCCTAATTGTGACAGCAAGGTAGCATGTATAGACACATGACATAAATTCACCACATTCAACAATAAGGCAGTCAAGAAAAGCCAAATTAAAATCAAGAGAGAGCAAGACAAAAGCCACATAGATGATAATACAATATTGGTCTCAGTTGAAAGCACCAAATTACATCAAATGTTCAACATGGTTCCAGACAGACCACATAACATGCCAAGTGCCAAGTTCAGTTACATAACATGCATAATGCAAACATACAGATAATCAAGTGCGATGTGTGCCCCTGTTCTCCCACATAGCTTGAGCATTTGCCTCTCTTCTAGCAGCCCAAGCATTATTCTCTTGAGTCTGAGATGCATGCACAGGCTGTGAACCATTGCCATCTTCCCCGGCCCCAGTGAAATTCCCCTCAGGTGGAATGACTGAATCATGCCCAAACCCCAGAATCCAGTTATGTAGAATGCAGCAAGCTATGACTAGCTTAACCTGAGTTTTATATGGATGATATGGCTTATTATCAAGTATGCGAAATCTTCCCTTGAGAGCACCAAAAGCTCTCTCTACATGAGTTCTCAGGGAGGAATGCCTCAAGTTGAAGAGCTCCCTTGCATTGGATGGCTGGTTCCTAGGCCCATACTCAGACATGTGGTATCTGACACATCGAAAAGGAGGAAGAAACTCAGGCCGACATGCATAGGGATGGCAACGGGTGGAAACCCGTCGGGTTTTGCCTCCTCAGACCCGGACCCGCCAAGCAAAAAATTCCCCGCTGGATGACCCAATAACACTCACGGGTAGAGTTCTAAACCCAGACCCAAACCCGCCGGGTGAAATCAACCCGTCGGGTACCCAAACCCGCCAGCCGTGTCAAATTTTCAGTACAATAACAGTGGTAAAAATGTATATCCAATGTGAAGAAAATGGCAAAGCTGAACAAAATACAGGAGAAATTTATTTGCCGGTTGATGTACAGCTGAACTGAGGTAAAAAATCACATATCAAAACTGAGACCAAGCTTTTATTTTTGCAGATACTCCAACACATGCTAATATGTATTTGCTTGCTAGCTGATTTATCCCAATGAAAGATCAATCATGTTCACATTCCACCCCGACGCTACTTGTATATACTTGCTTGCTTGCTAGCATTCAGGGTGTCGTGCTTGACGTCAAGCAGGCAGTGTAGTGGTTGTAGCAGGAGGTGGTCGCGATGTAGTAGGAGCAGCAGCAGCTTCAGCTAGCAGCAGTGGTGAAGTAGAAGTAGCCGCAGGTGGAAGTGAATCTAGAAGCTGGACCACGGCGGCAGAAACTTGTTTATCCTTGAGATTAGCCGGACAGACAGGAGAGGAGAAGAGAACGAGAGGTAAGCAAGAGATGGGAGGGAGGCGGCTGGGAGTGGGTGGAGGCACACGGGATGGGAGTGGAGCTAGGGTTGCTTGGGTGTTATATATCTGCAATGTTGGGCTGGGCTGCGCAATGAAAAAATTGGGCTGGACACTCACTGTCAATGGGCTGCAAGTGTATTTGGCCCGGGTCCCCACGGGTGGCGGATTCGGGTTTCGCCAAACTGCCTCCGAACCCGGCCCACCCGATGGGTCAGGCTTTCTACCCATTAGTAGACCCACGGGTATAAAATTTCATCCAAATCCGCCTCCTAATAGGAGAAAAATCCATCGGGTCGCGGGTAACAGGCACCCATTGCCATCCCTAGACATGCATAACCAGCATCAACTAGATAGCACATGCCTACAGGATCACAAAAATGAACTTATCTAAGGAAACATGAACTGCAAATTGACCCAATAAAATTATGCAAACAATGAAAGTTCTAACAATTTACCTGCAGGAACCCTCAAACCATCATCCCTTTCTAATGCATCTACTAAGATCAATGCATCATGTGCAGAACCCTCCCAGCCAGCAAGCACATATGTGAACATGAGATCAAAATCAACTACAGCCATCACATTCTGTGTTGGTTGATGCTTCCTTCCCCTAAATGCAGCTTGCATGTTCTCTGGCACTCTTGCAAGTATGTGAGTGCCATCAATAGCTCCAATGCAATCCTAAGATGCAACCCAATTAGCAAACAAATGAATGCAGACATGCAAATGTAATGAAAATGACATGCAATTCAATTACCTTAAAATATGGGTACCACCTGTGGCTTCCTAAGACATTTGGGTGGGTCTCAGTGGAGGGAGGCCTAATCATTTCTGACCTCAGCTCACCTATTGCATACAGCACTTGCTTGAACTGCGTGCTAATAGTTTCCTTGGACCTCCTATAGCTTTGCCTAATTACTCTAAACCTCTGGTTGTGACCTACCACATGCAAGAACATGGAGACTTGCTCCTCTACAGTGCTGTTTATGGTGTCCCTAAGCAAGTCCCTATCTCTAAACAACTTGCACAGGTTGAAGAAAGGTGCCCTGCTCATGCGCAACATGTTAATGCATTCCTCATCATTGGAGTTGTAAATCAAGTTCAGGTTTTTCATCCTCTGTTCATCGGCCTCAGACCTAGGAAGTAGGACATATGGATGGGGCTCACACTCTCTACTGCGCAGCAACTTAGATGAAATGAATGTAACCATGACAACAACCATCCCAACAGCCTGAGTAGCCAGCAACTCCCTTTCACCAGTTGAATCCATCTACATGCATTAAAATGGCACTTGGTAAGTGGCATGATCTGTCGGCATCCAATGTGAGAACATGTCACACACGGGTGCAGCCGGCGCCACAATCCTCGGCTGCTACCACCCGAAGGCAGTAGCCACCCAGAGGAGGCACCAACACATCATCGACCAATGAATATTGCATAAAAAGCATACAAAATCGGACACCAACATTTCTTGAAATAAAACACAAGCCAGAGATCCAAAAAGATGCAACAAATCGACATAAATCAACATAATCCGATGGATTCCACCACCAAATGGACACAAGCGTAACCTAATCCGAAGCAATAATCACTGAATCGACTACAAGTACCAGAAATCTCATCCACAATCCACTGAATCGAACGGATCTACCGGCAAAGGCAAGGGGACTGAAGGAGAAAGGGCAAACCTTGGTGCGGCGGGGACGGAGAGCGAGATGTACCCGACGAAGAAGGCGACGGCTACGGTGTAGGCCAAGACGGAGACGACGACGAGGATGTAGAGGAAGACGGCGACGACGGGGTGTAGACGAACACGGCGGCGATGGCGGGATGTAGTCGAACGGGGCGGGGACGGCGACGACGGGATGTAGCCGTGGAAGACGGCGACGGCGCGGACTCCTTGCTCCCTCGTGCGACGCTCCTCCTGCTCGGGGAAGCGACGCGGCGGCCCGGTCTCCTTTGCGTCGTCGGGAGAGGCGGAGAGGATTCGAGAGACGAGAGAGGAGAGGAGTGTGAAGCCGCAGAGAGACGAGGGGACGCGGCCTTTTATCCGCGGTGACCCTAGGCCTTTCACGGCCGGTTTCATTTCCCGCGTGCGCCCGCCCGCTGCAGCCCAAAACTCGCGCGCGCACACCCACGGGTGTGGGAACTTTGCCGCGCGAGCCAGGTCCCAAAAAAACGGTCAATTTTTTCGTTCCCGCTCATGCAGCGAAACGGGCCTCTTTTGCACCCGCCGATGCTGACCCAGGGGGCGTCCAGGCTACCAAACATGACGGGCTGCACCCGCGGGTGCTGGCTGGCGGGCCGTCCAGGCTACCAAACGCACCCCCGGAACGGCACTTGTGCCCAGGCGAATCCATTCGCCTTTTGACCGGGAGGACCCCTCCGCCCCTTCTCGGGTACTTGTGCGGCGGCGCGTCCAGCGAGCAAGCCGAAGTGCTACAGTGCAGGCTAGTGCTAGTAGTTGCACGTACACGATCTGGCACTTCAATCAGTCAGGTCCGTGCCGCAGCGCAGCCCAGAGCAAGGATTATGGGGGGTGTTCGTTGCTTTAGCATTTAGCATTTAGACCTGTCAAATCAAAGAGAATCTTATTATTTAAGAGTACTAAATAAAATTTAATGACAAAACCTTTTTACAGATAGGTACATCTTTACGAGACGAATCTAACGAGCATAATTAATCTATATTTTGTTACAGCGATGCTACAGTAATGCTACAGTAACCAGCGTCTAATCACGGCTTACCTACCCTTGTTAGATTCGTCTCGCGATTTAGACCAGGGGTTCTGCAGTTAGTTTTGTAATTAAACTTTATTTAATACTCTTAAATAAAAAGATTCTTCCCTCTAAATTTTAGACCCTATGCAACAAACACCCCCATGGTTTAGCCCGGCTGCCGGCGAAAGAAACGCCACGTCATAAAGTTTCAATGGTGAGACCCACCATTATTTAACGATTTTTTTGCTCCACCAGCAGTCCCTGGCGAATAGAAGGTGAGGAATGGATGGTGCTGACCCCACAAGCGTGTTTACGCCGGCCTTTTGCTGGCGATTAGCAACTCGCCTGCTTCCCTCTCTCTCTTCATTTCTCTCTCTTCTTGCTCTGAGATGCGAACTTCCCCGTCAGGCTGTCGCGATTCTCCTATCCTCCCTGGCTCCGCCCGCCTGCGCTGCGAAATCGACGGGCCCCGAGGTGACGAGTCGTGCGCGCGGCATCATTACGCCTACCGTGTAGCTGAGCGGGGCTACGTCCCCCGTCCGAACGGCCGAACCCCACATGCGCGCTTCCGGCGCTTTCGTACGCGAGCGTACGTTTGATCCAGTATTTTGCATCAAACGACACATGTACCCGGCTAAGATTGTGCCACTGATGAGCCTGAAATCTCTCACCGGTTTTTCTTATACGAGAGGTGAGATCACTGGATTGTCGTGTTCAGCTGGAAAACTGGTCAGAGCTTGATGCATGCCGTGGAATGTAACGTGAAGTCCACGGGGGTGATGCCAGCCATATTGTTTCAGCTCGAACATGTATGACAAATGTGAAATGCACAATGCGTTAGCCACATGTTACGGTAATTATGTGGTGGTACTGTTTACTTTACCCATCGTTTGTTTCTATATAAATTTTACAAATGACTTTAAGTGTTAGCGACATTTATATTTACTACTCCATCCAGTTGGAAATTCATGTCGTTTCGACAAAACAAAACGACTTGCAACCAGCTCAGGTTCTTGTCGGGAACGACATAGATTTCAAACCAAGGGAGTACATAGCAAGAGTCTTGGATTTTAGGGATCAAAACATGATCGCTTTAGGAACAACACATCAAAGAGTGGTATTGTGTACTATGAGTTGTTTTGGAACGACAACTTGACGTGGAAAATAGATATTCACCGGTCATCATCCTTTTACGAAATTAGCGTTGCAATTGAGATGTCTGAAAACGGGTTTGCCAAAGAGCATGGTTACAAACCTTTTTCTTGTGTTTGGTGCTGCTTTTTGCACCGGCTTATGCTGCAGCTTATTGCCTTTTTCTTACGTAGCTACAGTGTTTTCACTGTTCACTGACAGAATAAGCCACAATAAGCAGCATTTGGGGTGCTTTTTTCAGCTTTTTTCACTGTAGCAACAGTGATTTTACTGTAGCACGTGAATAAGCAGGTGAAGAAGCTGGTGGAGAAGCCGGTGCCAAACAAGCCCTTAATCAGTACGGCAACATCAATTTTGAACCGTGGCACACATATGCCCTTCACTCCTGATTTTTCTCCCCTGCCTGCACAATTGCCACAAAGCCCAGCCATGACCGTATAAATATTTTTAAAATGGAACCGCCGCACAAGAGGCGGTGTTTGAACTCGGAAACAAAAAGAGGGTCACCGGACTGCGCAATGGCGCGCAGGCGCAGCCAAAAGAGCCAGCGGAAGACCCGGCCCCACCGCTGGCCACCTACCCCACCACCCCCGTTCCCGTTTCCATTCTCCTGGCTCCACCTCCAGGCTCCAAGGATCCCAGTCTCCCTCGCCTGAAGAAGACCAGAGAGAGAACTGCGAGACCATCGTTATCACCCCGATCGCCTATAAATACCCGTCCCTGCCAGCCCGCCTCCTTTCCTCCGCCTCCTCGCCACTTCTTCCGTGTGCGCGCCCCCGGGCTCCGGCCCCGTGTTTGTTTCTCTTCAACGGAGAGAGAGAGAGAGAGAGAGAGAGAGAACCCACCAAAACCAAAACCCTGAGATCGATGTCGCCGCCGACGAACGGCGCCGTCTCGCTCGCCGCCTACCCGCGGGCGGGCGGCCTGCCGCCGGACGCGCTGCTCTTCCCCTTCGTCGACAGCTTCCCGGCCGAGGACTTCTTTGTCGCCGACCCGGGTCCCCATCCCCATGGCGCCGACCAGCAGCGCTTCCTCCTCCAGCTGCCGTCGTCCTCCGCCGGAACGAGCGGCTGCATCGGCTGCTGCCACCACGCCAAGCAGGGCCTCCTCCCCATGGCGACGCCGGCCTCGCCCGAGTTGGCGACGACGACCGCCATCACCGTCGCGGGGCCGGACGCCGCCTCCTCGGCGCGCGCGCCCGCGCCGCCGGCGCCGGCGCTGCCGCTCGTGCACGCCGCCGGCACCAGGACCTCCTCCTACCGCGGGGTGACCAGGTATGCGCGCGTGCCCCGATCGCGCAAGCAACAGTAGCAGTAGCCGCGCTTTGCTAGCGAGCTGATTAAGCGTGGTTTAGCGAGTGTTTTAACTCCGTCACGTCACTAACCTTGCGCACGTGCGTCTGTTGGCCCCAGGCACAGGTGGACGGGGCGGTACGAGGCGCACCTGTGGGACAACACGTGCCGGAAGGAGGGCCAGAAGCGCAAGGGACGCCAAGGTGATCAACTCCAAATCCAATCCCAATCCCTGTCTCGTCCTGCCTCTAAGCTCTAACTACCGGCAATCTCCGGGGGTTTGTGTTGTGATTACCGCGGGGGTGGGCGGGCCCGGCGCGCAGTGACTGGTGCTGCGTCCGAGGGGACGGGGCTTTGATTCCGGGGATCTCTTGTGTACCGGGTCCGGGGGTGGTGGACATGATGGGCTGCCGCCGTTTCTGGAAAGGAAGAAGTGACGGGCGTCTCTGCAGAGCTGCCATGATGACCAGGGAGACCAGGCTACTCATCCCAGTCCCCGATTCTCTGCAGAGCCGGGCCCCCTCTTTGACCGTGCAGATCACACTAGGCCTAGGTTGGTAGACGCCCGTTCCGTTTGTTTTTTCTGCCTTGCGGCTAATTCCGCTGCAATGTTGATTAATCACTTGACGTTGTGATTAGCTCTTAACCTCGCAAAGTGCTGACCCAGAGCACTAGCCCTGAAATGTTGATTAATCACTTGACGTTGTGATTAGCTCGCCGTGGGTTGGTAGAATGCCAGTTTATCAGGGTCAGAGATGCGGTGTTTGCAGCTTTTGCTTTTTTCACTTTCTGTTTTTAGCTCACACACGGTTGGATCGGCTAAAAGTTTCTTTCTTCCACGGGAAGCTTTCCAAATGGTTTCAGCTCTCGTACGCGGAGAAGGTTTTGATTTTTGAATTTCGAAAAAAAAAAGCTTAGTTAACATTTTGTAACGCCAGCTTGGTAGCCAACAGCTCAGGAACGTCCACAGTGACGTCTCTTCAGTTAGCGTTGCCCATGCATGATCGTGTTGATCTTCATCAGGAGGGTTTGTATTTGACTGCTCCTACTTGCTGAATAGTCGTGCAGAAAAGGGGTCCGGTACCCAGATAGATAGAACTTGAATGTTCTACAGCTGCGAAGTATCATATTTTTGTGAATTCGAATAGCGTATACTCCATTAATTGTATAGTAGTTTTGCCTTAATTGGATCTGAATGTGTTTGAGAAACTATGTACTGCAGCTGCTGCTTTAATTGGAGTACTAGAAGTTTAGTTTCGATAGGTGGGTACAGGACCTATGATTGTTGAATGGCCATGTACTTGAATCATGGAACTAAACTTGTATTCAATTCGTGTATGGAACTAAACTTGTGTTCAATTTGTCCTGCTATTACCATACTATGATAAGAGTTGTTTTTGTTTTTGCATTCGGCATAGATATCACCCCTAGCTTGCGCACAGAAAATAATGACTATCTGACCAGAGTTTTTTTTTTGGTGCGTTTGAAATTTTCATGCATGGGAGGCATGTCTTGTGAATATTTGCTCAATTGTACATCTTCTGTTTTCTTTTGGTTCTAACTGGGCTTCTCATGTCTACTCTGTTTATGGCTATTATCATGCGGCTGTATGGGGATGTTCTACAGTTTATTTGGGTACGAACAGTTGCTTCCTGGCTTCATTTTTTTTTAGTGTACATTTTCACCATAACAGCAAGGAGGATAACAAATTACGTGTGGTGCAGGTGGCTATGACAAAGAAGATAAGGCTGCTAGGGCATATGATCTTGCTGCTCTGAAGTACTGGGGTGCTAATGCTACTACCAACTTTCCTGTATGTGATTTACTTCTCTTTTAAGCTCAAAAATAAAAAATGTACTTCTCTTTATTCATGAACGTGTTATTTCGTTTAACTATGATGAGAAAATATATTAAAACAATTTATTTATCAATATATTAATCTGTAGGGGCTCGCCCCTCCAGTTCTTTAAAAAAAAAACTATGATGAGAAAATATCGAGATTAAGATATTGACACATTGCACATGATAAGGCATCCTGGTAGTAATTTTCATGAATAAATATCGTTATTCTTCAGGCATGCATTAAAAACCATCATATTGTCTATCATGTAAGCCCATGTAGTTTCAGTGAGGGTCATAAATTTCCCGTTTGCGCTCGGAAATCTATCATGTGCTTAGCCACCCTATAATTAGATTTAACATCTCTCTAATATGTCAAGATTGCATTCATTTGCCAGACTCACTCCGTGAAACTCAATTATGCTGGCAACAGACTGAACAATGTGTGCTATCCTTTTTGCTGAACCATATGAACGTTCCTCTCCCTTTTACTAGAACGATTACAGAATATTGTTTTCATATACTCACCTTTGCTCATGATATGGCTGAAAATGGAGCACGTTTTATTTTCAGAAAGAAAACTATGCCAGCGAGATTAAGGAGATGCAGTTCATGGGGAGGCATGAGGTTGTAGCTTCATTGAGGAGGTATTTTTATACTTCATACTACGGGAACCGCATGATTCCATTCTTCTTAAATGTGTGAGCTTATGACTAAATTGTGTAAATATTTGTCAGGAAGAGCAGTGGCTTTGCTAGAGGAGCGTCGATCTACAGAGGCGTCACAAGGTAATTTTCTGCAGGAAAGAAATAACTGACCGATCATCTGTGTCAATGACGAAGCTTAAGTTACTCCATTTGTTTTATCAGGCACCACCAAAATGGACGTTGGCAGGCAAGAATTGGCCGTGTTGCAGGTAACAAGGACCTGTATCTCGGGACTTTTGGTAAGATCCTGTAACAGTATACAAGAGTTTGCTAACCTATGGGCTTGAAATCGAAATGTGAGATTCTGAACAAGCTGTCGTGACAATGAAGTTTTGAAACAATTCATGCCACCGTTTTCTGACGCATTTTACTGAAGTTTGATCTTCTGCAACCACATATATAGTTCCTGAATGCTGTACTGAAACCTGCTTTTTACTGAAGTGGGTGGCGAAAGCCCCATTTCTAGAAAAAAAAACAATAAACTATTCTACTTTCGCATTTTACAATGAACACGTTAGTGATGAAGATTTTTTCTGGCCATGACATATCTGGATTAATATAAATATATACTCCTTTCAGCAACAGAAGCAGAGGCTGCCGAGGCATACGACATTGCAGCACTGAAGTTCAGGGGCGCCAATGCTGTCACCAACTTCGAGCCCAGCCGGTACAACCTGGAGGCCATCGCGCTGCGCGACCTCCCCGTCAACGGACCTGGAAGACGGCTGATTCAGAACCCAGCTTCAGAAACACAAGGCCAAGTCACTCTCAACGCTCCCTCTTCGTTCTCCCAGCAGTCCAGCAACAGCCTGCAGCCTTACCTCCTCCCCAACCTCCAGCAGCAGCTGCAGACCCAGCCATCCCATCCCCTGCAGGTTCTACCTCCACCAGATTACAACTACGTCTACGAACCCAACTTCTACTGGCCGTATGGTGCTGTGGAGCAGAAGGTGCAGCTTGACAGCAAGCTGGAAATGGTGAACGGTCTCCTGCAGCTGGCCAACTCTACCGCCAACTGAAGCCTCGATCCAGGAGTTGTTTTTGGTTCGGTAACCGGGGGTATATTTTGTGGAACTGAATCACCTGAACATAGGGTATAACCTTAGTAAGGCGTTGGGTTCTGTCCTTTTTGGTGTATAAAGATTCAGACTGCAGTGAAGGTAGCTTAGCTAGATGCAGTTACCGGTGATAACAGTAGCTGTAAGCGCGAAGCGCAGCGTAACCAGCCGTGTGTGGGCTCTCCCGGGATGACTTTGTGGTGTATTTATCTCGGAATCGCTAAGTTATTAACTAAAGGTTTCTTTTGGACAAACCATAAATATACCAGAGGGCTCTATGGTTTCAGGCTTTCAGCTCTATGATTGATCTTCGAGACGTGGGAGTAGAAGGCTAAAGCACGGCGTGGCCGCACCCGCAGGAGCTTTTGCCCAGCGAGGCTGCACGGTCGATCTGGTTACTGCACACATCCCTTTGTTCCTCCGCCCGCGGACTGCTGATCGCGCGCGAATTGCCGCCAAGTTCTTGACCTCGCAATGTGCCGTGTGCCAAGCTTGCCCAAATCCTGCCGGCGTCGCGCAGACCCGATCTGCGCTTCCTTCGTCGCGTCCACATGTGACCAGTCCAGTATGCCACTGCCGATGTGACGATTGCCGGCGCCCGCCCTGCCCCGGCCGCACGACGGGTGGTGATCCATTTCAGACGCCCACCACGCATCTGATTCCACGGATATCAACAGTACCAGAGCAGCCTCGCGCTCAAGCTTCCAGGCAAAAAGACGACGGTATAAAGTTGGAATGCTCGAGATCTCCAATGGAACATCAAGCAATCACAAAAACGTCAACCTAAATCAGAGTCCAACTAGCATTCAATCTTTCGTCGATATAGATCTATATCAATAAACAGCGCTCAAAGCATGAAGCATTCATAGACACAATTTTTACTGTGCCAGATCACTGAGTTAAAGCATACTCTTTGGGCCAGATGTTTATTCTGCTTGGAACAAGCACATTGCCTGCAAATGACAAATGAAGAAACTAGCCTCCTACTCTGTTAATATCCCGCCTCCTGTTCGAATGCCTTATAACGAAAGGTGTACGTTGTACGTAGCATGTCGTGAAGAGTTCAGATCCTTATGCCTTCACTTGAGGAGGAGCTTCTCCTCGCAAAGCAGGATCGGATCTGACAGCATCCAGCGTCTTGAAGAACTCTTCAGGAAGCGCAACAGGCCGGTGCTGTGGAACATGCTTAGGAATCGTGGTGTCATCTTCGATCACCTCGCATTCATAGTCATCAGGAACACCCCATGGATCCCATTCTGCAATTAATTGCAAGAATCATGTCAAAACAAACAGAGCACAAAGGCTTTGTATCGGCAAAAGGTACATTCAGGCACATAAGCTGGAATCCTGGAACCGAGCATAGAACATCATCATATAGATAAGCGATGCACAAAAATACTTCAATACACAATAAACAATATTAATCTGAAGGAATAAGATCACAAATGGATGTTTCCGAAACTTTGCACACTATAACAGCAACACAAGATGTTCACATTATTGTATTCAATAAAAAGCTTTTAGCCAGCAGTTGCATCGATACAAATAATAAGTAGTGTTGCAGTTCCATGGCGAAAGCATAGGTGATGACACTGTTCAGGTGCACGTTTTTGCTAGTAAGGTACTGTGAATCCAAAATGAGAAATGGAAGGCATATTTATTTTTCGAGATTCATTTCAATTATTTGTTACGATTTAAACACACAAGGGGCTAACCAAACAAAATATATTTTCTTCCTGAATTTTTCTCAAAATTAGGAACACAGCAAGCTGATACATTTCAACATGGCTAGGATAAAAGAAAAGATTAAATGCTGGATGGATCAACTATGTGACATACTGCCAAAAGCTAAACGGTGATCAACCCAATGCACTGCTCCTAACCGGAGGGAAGAGACAGAACAAGTGGCGATTTCCTGATGCTGAATCCAGTTTAGTGCCATACTTTCAAGTACCAATCAGACAATCAGTCCGTCAAAGAGCTCATGTTGTTGAAGTTATCGCCTATTACCTATCATACCACAAACTAAACAACTTACTCCGTATCACCAATCAAAAGGTGATCATTTCTCCTAGATGAGTTAATCACGCATCAACCCCGACTTAGAACTGTTCCAAGGATCAGTAAAGCCATTTATCATACAAAATGGACCAACTGACTCAAACAACTTATCACCAATCAAAAAGTGATCATTTCTCCTAGATGAGTTAATCACGCATCAACCGCGACTTAGAACTGTTGCCTATGTATCAGTAAAGCCTAAAAATGGAACCAAGTGAATCGAGGATAGCAACGAACCACGCACCAATCATGTTGCCGATGAGCTTGAGCTCGTCCTGAGCCTCCTCGATGAGCTCCTCCACCTGCCCGCACCCGATTCTGTTCTCGATGCGCCTCCAGTCGTCCTCCTCCTGGCAGATCTGGAGGCGGTGCCTGGTGAAGGACTCGACGGCCTTGCGGTAGCCCTCGTCCTTGGGGACGGCCTCGATCTCCTTGAGCGTGCGCGTGTAGAGCCCGATGAGCACCTCCCGCGCGTTCGGCACCACCTCGAGGCCGACGATCCCCGTCGTCTCTTTCGCTGAGCGCGCCGCCCGCAGCACCGCCGATCCGCCCCCGCCGGTCAGGATCCGCCGGAGGAACATCGCGCCGTCGTCGCTTGCGTCTCTCTGAAGAGGAGGAGGTCGGGAACCCGAGGGATTGGGGAGAGTGGGTGTGACGGCAAAGATCTCGGGCGGTCGCCTGCCACGCGCATTTTCGGAAAAGATCCCAGTCACTCCATCCAACGGAGGAAGAAGGCCTGGACCACGTCAGCATCAAAAGGCCCCAGATTTGTAAGGTGAGCTAGAAGGTGGGCCCGGGTGTTATCCGCCCATGTGGTGGGCTTCGCCACAGTTTCCGTTTCGGTCTCGTTCTGTAAAAGCGAATAGAAAAGCCAGTTGAATAAAAAAAAGGAATAGCAAAGCCAGGCCCACCGCGCAGCGACAGGGGAAAATTGTGGACGAAAGCAAGCAAAGCGGCGCCATGACACCCGATGAAAAAAGGGGATGAACGCACAACAGAGCTCCGGGCCGGGACCATGTTCGCCGGACAGGCAGCCCACATGGCTAGTGGCGTCGCAGACTCTCGGTTGGGGGCCCGGGAGTGACGAGCTCCGGGAAAATAAAGTGGTCGCGCCGGTTACTTCGTTGGACGTCTCGGAGCGGCGGCAAATCTAATGCGAGTATCAATCGTGGTCGGCCTAATTCAGGCTCCATTATCATTCCCTCCTGCTTTGGAGCTACATAGCGCTGGTCTTTGCTCGAGTTTGACGAAAGTTCGGTCCGTGTTTTAAGCTGTGGAAGTTTAATTTCAGGAGTTCTCAGCGGATAGTACAATTCATTTGCAATTTGAGCGGAATTTGGGCATTCTCTATGTTCTCAGCAAGCATAAGCAGGTAAGGTACATATACATTACATTGGAGTCAAGCCCTCCAAACATGCAACTGACTGAATCCACGAGCAGAGTCCCAAGTTGATGATGGCGGGTTCTGTCACGGAGAAAGAGAGAACGGAAGCATATCACAAATGAAACCAAGCTGAAGGCAGGCTTTGAGGACGCTGGCGCACCAGGCTACCACTAATGAACAACAAATCTAGCTGCTACTCGACAACAAGTCCTCAGCTATAAGGCTGCGCGAGCGCGGCACCACCAACCCTATCCCTTTGCCCAACACGACGAACGGCGGGAATAGACTGACAACAACCGGATCATCATCGGCGGCAACTGATGACTTCTTGCTTTCTCAACAAATGCGTGCTTTTAGCTATGTCGAGCAAGCATCCACGTCCCTGTCCCAGCGAAAGGGAAGAAAAAAGGATCCACGTCACTGAAAGCTGGCGTGTGATTGCGAGAGGGCGTGGGATGTTCTTGGGCGATATTCCAATGTTCTTGGGCATCGGTTTCGAATTTTGCTGTTGTCTTCGGAATTTTGGATCGGGCGAGACAGGTAGTGCTACTAAACTTGCAGCACTAGGCCAGGAGTAGCTGCAGAGCGCGGGCGAATGGCATGGATGGCACAACGACACACTGTGAGAGGACTGGATGACCATGCATCGTCACAGCGCATATACACAGCGGATTGGAGTAGGGAGCCGGGGGGAGCACAGTGCAAGGCGGCGTTGATCCGTAAAGCACGAATCATGTACTGGAACTACTACACGGCTCCTCACGTAGCCCCACCCCCCGCGTGGCGCGCACAGCCAGCCTAGCTCGCCGCGACCACCAACCACTAGCGGCGGCAGCTGGAACGAGCGACGGCGACGGGCCAATCAGATGCCCGCCACGTCGCTGCCGCCCTTGCCCCGCCACCCGTACGGACCACGTGAGACTGACTCCAACCCAAGGACTATACGAAGGCCTATACTCAAAATAGGGTGTAAACTGTCTAAAACACATCTCCAACCCAAAACCCCAAAGCAACATCCAGTTTTGGATTGATAGAGGCAGCTCCCCACAAATGAAGCACAACACGGCCTCGACCCATACGCTCCGCGTCGCCCTCCGGCTCCTCTGTCCTCATCCTCCTCCCGCGCCGCCGCGCCCTGCTCAGCACGCGGCACGCGCGCCTCCCGCACGGCTGCACGCGCTCCCGCAGCACGCAGCCGTGCCCGCGCCTCCCGCCTTGCTGCACGCCCAGCGCGTCCGCGCACGCCCTGCGCCGCACAGCACGCAGCTCGCCCAGCGCATCCACGCCCCGCGCGCGCCGCACGCCCACGCCGCCCTCGCCCAGCACATCCGCGCCCCGCGCGCCTGCCCTGCTCGACACCCCACCCTGGTCCACTAAAGCTCTTCCTCACCTCCATTCCTCCCTCACTGTGACAAGCCGCGAGATCGACGCCGTCTCTCCTCCATGGCCGACGGTGAAGCACCACGACGCCGGCCCCAAATTCCTAGCTCTTGGTACACCATCCTTAAATTTCTCTCAGGGGAAGCTTCCATATCATCTCGTGCACATCTCTTACCCACAAATGAAGCAGCGGATGTGCAGGAGATGAGTTCCGTGAAGGACACCCAGCACAAAAACTAAATCCGTTGCTCAATCATCAATGATGCACCTGACGAATGCGATTGATGCTAGGCAAAACAATCCATGGATTGAAAGTGAGTTTCATGGGAGCAGTAGAGAGACTCAGGTACGTACGTATTGATTCTTCCGCCTCGATGCTGCCTGATACCGCTGCCGCATACCAATTCCTCTTGACGGCAGCGCCGGCGCACAAACTGCAGAGAATGGGGGAGGTCCGCAGCGACGAAGCAGGAGCCCGCAGGCGCAGGGCGGGCGGGGAACTCGCTCCTGGATGTGCCGCGAAACGAAGTGCGCGGCGAGTGGCAGAAGAACTCGCCGGAGAAGAAGAACCGGCGGCGGCAGAGAGTGATTTAGGAGTGAGGATAGGACTTCGGTTGGAGATGGAAGTTTTTGGATGATGTATGTTGACCACTGTTTACATCCAATATAGGAATTATAGGTTTTAGGTGAGCAGCATGCGTTGGAGTCAGTCTGAAGGCCGCGCCCGCCCGTCCGACGCACATCGCAGCCGCGCTCGCCGACGCCTGGGCCCACTCCATTATGTTCCAGCTCGGCGTCGCCTCGGCGGTAGCCTCCGTCCAGCACCTCATCCGCGGCCGCCGCGACGGTGCACCAGCGCACCCCGGCTGTCGCGTAGGGCGGGGGTGACGGGGGGGCCGGCGAATGCGACGTGAGTGAAGAAAGAAAGGAAAGAGACCATAGGATCAGACGACGACCTGCTGTGACGCGGGGGCCGCCGCCTCTGTACTCTCTGCCCCATGAGATGTTTTTAACTGATGCGATGCGATGGCGATGCCGCTGCGATGGACTGCACGTGGGCCCTGCGGTTTTCAACCCGGCGTGCCCGCTCAGCTCGGCCACGTGCCATTTTAAATGCGTGCTTTGACAGGCTGGTTCGGCCTCGCGGGCGAGCAAAATCTTGACGAAGGCGGAGAGCAAAATTGGCTCTCCGTCGTCAGCAAGGCGAGCGCGTGAGGGGAAAAAATGGCGCGAGCGCTGGAGTCACCGCCCCCTATTTACTCGGTGCAGGTAACTTTTCCCCAGAGCTCTCTCATTTTCTCCGCCTGTTCTTTCTCTTTCTTCCTCTCTCTAGTTCTCTCTCCCAATACAGATCCGGTGTCCTTCCGATTTGTGCCTGGTGACTGATCTGGTCCCCATTCCCTTTTCATCCAAGGTCTTGAGAAGCTGTGCTGCAGGCTTGTGCTTGAGCTGCCCCTACGGGAGGTAATTCTGATTCAATCCCCCTTGTATTTTCTTCTACAATTGAAGGAAAGATTTGGTTTTTACATCTGATTTGTGATGGGGACAATTTATATTTATTTGCTTGCAAGTAACTTCGATTTGGTAGTTGAGAATCGTGTTAACTAGAGGTAGATAGTGCACTGTCATTCCCTCATGTACTTTACTCTTGACTGTTTATTGTTCATCTAGATGGACAGCACAACTGAATTCAATCGAAAATTGGCTTTTATGGCTGCATGCATGGTGGCATATTGGGCAGTTATCACCTATCTGCGTAATAGAAGTAGTCCTATGAGCTATTCTATTTTGGAGAAGAATAGGGACAGAATGAAATATCTTCAGAAATTGTACTGTGGTCAGGATTCAGATTGTCTTCACCTTCTTAGAATGAGTAAATACTATCTTGCCGATGCTGGGTATGCAGCATTGCCGGGGTTTATGCCGCCGTACCGTCAAGTTCGTTACCACCTACGTGAATGGGTTGGCAATAGACCCCAGACTCCACAAGAACTTTTCAACTTGCGACACTCTTCTTTGCGCACCACCGTTGAGAGAGGAATTGGTACTCTAAAGAACCGATTCAAGATTTTTATGAGTAGACCCTATTACTCTTTCGAGACACAAGTTAAGGTCGTCATAGCATGCTGCATACTTCATAATTGGATTTTGCTTAATGGGGGACCTGATCAGTTTGTATACTCTGAGGAAATATGGAGGCAGTTATATCCCCGCTCAAACCGTTTCCGTCAAGACACCCGAACGGAGCAAAGGCAAATGATTCAGCTTAGGGATAGCATTGCAAATAGCATGTTTGAGAATAGGAATTTGGTTGTTAGAGATGATGCTTAAGACCAATGTATCTCTATTATATCAGCACTTCGTTATTATTATGGTGGTACCATGAGACCAATGTATCCCTTTTATGAAACTTGTGTTGTATCAGCTTTCAGACTAATATATGCTTTTTATTAACTGAAATTCAGCTTGTATGTGCTTAGAGAAATAATATTTAACTATATTTTCTTGAACTGTGCATGCAAATATTGAATGGTCAGGTGCAGCAGATGGCTGGAAACAATGTCATATGGCAGCCTCAGGAGGTAGCGGTTCTCCTTCTCTACTACAAAGAGAAAATCCAAGTCTCAGGGAAGAGCCTAGTTCTAAGGGAGGTGCACCATGAGGAGTGTTCTAGAAGAATTAATGAAAAGTATGGTACAAACTTCACAGGGAAACAAGTCTACTACAAGTACCACAAGCTGAAGGCAGAATGGAAGCATATTTTGGAGGCAAAGTCTGCTAGCGGTGCTAGTTTTGATGATGAACAAAAGAAAATAATCTATGATGAAACAGAGGCGGTCAAGATGAAAGCTGTAAGTATGCATGCCTAATTTTTTGTTACACCAAACTATAGTTTTCAGTATACTAACAAACATTATTTTCTTTTTGCTGAATGCAGAAAGGTGACAAGAGAGCTAAATTCTACAATGTTCCAATTCCCAACTATGATGAGATGGAGTTTGTCTTTACAGGCAAACATGCCACTGGAGAGTTCTGTGTGCTTCAAGCACCTTTTGATCGCCCAGGAAGACATGATGATGATTTCATTGGCAATGGAAAGCCAAATCAAGAACAGGGGAATGGGGATGTTGAGCCTTCTCAGCATTATGATTCTGATACCCTCCCAGGCTCTGATAGTCCTATCTCAGGTGGTTCTAAGCGCAAGTCAGAAGATAAACAGAAAAAGGGGAAACAAGCCAAGTTTGATTATGCTGCTGTTCAAGAAGTCACTGATGTTATGAAGAACATGTCTGAAACTATGCGCTTTACTCAAGTCACTGACCCAATGAGGCTATCTATAAGGCCATTGATGACATGCTGGAGTATCCTTTGTTAGTGCGACTTGATTTGCAGACTTACCTTGCTCAAAATGGTAACATTGCTAGCATGCTGAAGGGGCGGCCAGAGGAAGCCATCAAGCAGTGGGTGGCACAGTGGGTTATGGATCGCTATCCTACTGGCTATTAACTAGTTTAAGATCCTAATATAACATATAAAGTAGATAATATAGTGACTAACTAGTTTACATGCAGCATGGATATTTTGGTTGTATGAGACTATGCAGTATGGGCATTTTGGCTGTATGAGACTATATACAGCGTGGGTATTTTGGATGTACGAGGTTATGCAACATGGGTATTTTGGCTGTATGAAACTATATACAGCGTGGGTATTTTGGTTGTACAAGATTATGCAGCATGAGTAGTTTGGCTGCACGAAGCTTTATATGGCAAGCTATGTCTTTGGCCGTATGAAACTTTGTTTATGGCTGGATGAAATGGCACGTTGGCTAGTTACTAGAAAATTGTCCGTGCGTTGCTACGGAAACAATGAGCATTTGCAAATTTGAAGTATATTTAGTTCATAGGTCTCACAACCATTAATTACCTCTAAATGATTTTTTTAACAATAAATGTCACAAATTTATGCCATCCCTAATGGCTTATGTTGCCCACCTGTGAAAGCATGATTTCGAATGCAAGATAGAAAAATCAAAGTTTCTACGCACCAAGTTTTGAGCAAATAAATGCTAAGAGATATAAAAGCATGAATGCTATATTAAACTACTGAATAATATTAGGTAGTATACTTTTTGTTACAAAACTTTGGAGGGGACCGTCTATACCTCACCCGAGTGAAAAACGGTTTCCCAACACACGATTTTTATGCCGTCGGATCAGGGCATCGTGCGGCTCACGATCGTCTTCCTCCTCCAGACGCCCACCTCCCCACCCCCACGCGCCGCTGCCCTGCCTCGGCGCGCGGGGCTCCAGCGAGGCAACCTCCTTCCTACCCCCTCCTACGACGCCTCCCTCCACCGCTGTTGTCATGCTTGCCCCCACCCCGACCCTGGCCCAACCGCTCACTCTCGCCGCCCGCTCCGGCGGCGCCCCCTCCGCCTCCACCGTCTCGCCCACCACCACCGCCGGGCCGGCCTGCCTCCCCTCGGCCCCCCTTCTAAGTCCAGAAACACCGGTGAGCCCCTCAACCCCGAACCTTAACCCCAACCCGGAACACTGACCTCGACCCTCTCGCTCTCTAATCTTGCCGGCGTGCCGCCGAAGTCGAGGAAGTAGATGAATCTCGCCGGATTTGCTCACCAGAGAGGAAGATGGAGAGGAAGAAAAATTCAAGTGTTGGCTGGCTCCAAAACACTCGATTGAGGTAAGAAGGAGCGGAGTATGCCCTTCAATGCATTTTTGTTTCTGAGCAAGGAGAGAACTATAAATAATTGGGTTTCATAACAGTGGAACACCTTTGATCTGAACAATTTGGTCACAAAATTATCAATAATGTTAAGAAGTAAAAAGGACTCCGTCATTTAGATGAGATCACGTGTCCTGACCTTCTCTTGCAATGCCGCATCCCTGCTCTCTTCTCTGTCCTGCCCGGCCTGCGTGACGACAAGCCAGGGCTCCGGACCGCCTGCGCTGCTGCTCGACGTGCAGTGAAGCTCCAAGACGTATTTTACCATCTTCGTCGCAGTCAGGTAATCATGTTGTTTCTAACTCCAGCGCATTGCCGTCCGCATCTTCGATTAGCGAGAGGAGCTCCTCGTCAGCTTTCTTGATGCCCACCTGATACACAAGACGACACAATTATACGTGTGCAGGAGCTGGTAATTGAGGACCTCACGAAACGATCATCGTGATTAATTTATTTGCCGTTTATGTGGATGTGGGAGCCGCGGACCTCGGGAGTTCATCACGCTGAACTCGCGATTTGCGGCGTCGTTGCTTCTCTTGCCTAGCGTTGTGTCCGCGGGTGACTTTCGGCCCTCCAGCACGTACGGCGGATGCGGTCCTCCTCCTGGACGGGCAGCGTCCATGGCGAGGAGGCTGTGGGACGGGATGCCTCTCCGTTGCTCCGGGTTAGAACTCCACCTGCATGACGTAACTGTTGAACTCCATGAATTTCTGCGGCGGCGCTCGTCTCGTTCAGCGACGTTGTACCGTCCGCTGCACTATCTGAGACGGCGATGCAAAGCTGAGACTTGTCGGCGTTGTGGAGTCCATGAGGATGAGGTGTCGTTCCGTGACGGCGGCGGCGTCCTATACGACGTAACAAAGTCGGCGGAAACCTGAGCGATCGGAGGAAGAGACAGGCGAACAGGAGACTTCGATCATCTTACGTAAACATACTCAAGTATTTCACGTAACAAGATCGGTCTTGGTTTATCGTACAAATCGGACTCGACGGGCAGAGGGCTGAATAATTTTGGCTGACGAGCAGACCCAACGATTAGGCAGACATGACACGGTTAACAAACTTTTTAGATAGTAGAGATATTATTAATCTTCATTATGTTTTTCCTCTCTCATTTTCTTAGATATATTGTTTTCCGTCATCTGATTGATGAAAGGTAACCTCACCTTGTAAAGCAAAGCGTACCTGTATGGGCAAAGGATCCAAACCACCAGCCTAGAAACCTTGCCAGCAAAATCAAGTTTTCATCAAAGAAACCAAACATCACTTTGCCTGCCTTAGCAAAACTACCAAACAACCACCTTGCTACAGCTAGTCTGGCCTGCCCATGGGATGAACCATTCACGTACTACACGTACAGATGATGTATCACACCTCTCTAGTCTCTACTGTTACTTGAACATGGGGCTATGCAAGTTCGTTCTGGGTAGCCTGAGAGATTGTACAGTACTAACTGGCTATGTATCCATGTTAGCTGCAACCTGAGAGATTTGGATCCTGCAAACCTGGATTTTACTCGAGCATTGTACTAATGAATTGGGTTCACGGGCACATCACGAGGACTCGCCATTCTCGGCTACCAAGATGAAGACAGAGCATCACCACTGTTACTGTATTCGAAGTACACGGTAATTCATTCACATGAAAAAGTATACGGTAATTACGATCAAGAGGTGCCATTAACCGTGAACAGTAGAATCTGCTGCTACTAGTAGCAGAAGATTGTACTACTAGGCTACAAGAGGTTGAGCAAGAAGCACATGGCAGAATACAAATACACCGTACCCGATGTGATCTGAACATTTCAAGATGCATTCATCAGAAAATTGTCGACTCAGAAAATCAACGAAAGAATACTTGGATCAAAGGGACTAGACAACAAGAATACCGTGGCATACGGCCCCTACTACTAGTAAATTACAGCATTGGTTAATCACTTGATGCCATCATCATTCATCATCACACTAACCGCTCACTCAGCTGAGGAAGATCAGGACGAACTACGGAGGAGAGAGAGAGAGAGCTAGAGAGGTCAACAAATCCCGAGGAAAAATTCAAGAGGGAAAAATGAGGAGAAATTTACAACGAATGCACGAATCGTGAAGCCTGGCTTGGGTCACGACGGCGGGGAGGAGTTACCGCCGCCGGACGATGAGACGGCGGAGAGCGCCTCCGCCAGGGCCGCCATGGCGCGGACCTGCATCTCCAGCGCCGCGATGTAATCGGAGGCCTCGGCCAGGAGCGCCGGGAACGGCAGCTTCCGGCAGCCGGGCACTAGTCGCCCCAGCACCTTCGCCTTCCTCGCCAGGGGCGGGGTCCTTGCGCCGTCACCCTGCGCCGATGCGGAGGTGGATGCGGCAGGAACGGGCGCGTGGCGCGAAGGCGGGGAAGCAGGGTTGCGGAGGCGCGCGCGGCGCGCGGCCTGGAGGCGGCGGCGGCGGTTGGCGAGGATTGCGCGGCTCCAGCACGTACGCCCGCGCGCCGCGACCGCCAGTGCGCGGTCGGCCGCCTCGCGCACGGCCCTGCTTCGCGGCGGGGCCGCCGCGGCGGCGGCGGTAGCCGAGGAGGACGACATCGACGACCCGGCGCGGACGAGGCGGAGCGCCTCGAGCAGCTTGGACGAGTAGATCTCGTGCTCGCGCCGCGTCCGCCACTTGGACACCGCCGCCGCGGACTCTCCGACCGCGGCGGCGCGCTTCCGCTTCCGCTCAATCTCCCGCTCCTCCACGGCCGTCGAGCCCGACGTGGACGCCATTGCCGCGCGCGCCAAGAATTCTGGCAACAAAACAGAGCTTTCGATGGATTGGGCGCGACGGAAAACGAGCAGGATTGGTAGAGAGCTGCGATCCGAGGATTTCTCCTTCTTGAGCTGGTTGGTGCTTCGGCCGGACGGTGGAATGGGATGGGATGGGGAGGAGAGAGACCGGGGAGGTTGGGCGGAATATAAAGGGGACGACACTGGCAAATGGCAAACAAAGGCGCTGTACGTTTCTTTTATTGCTAAAGTTTAGTTCAAAAAATTTTGTTATTTAAAAGTATTAAATAAAATTTAATTATAATTTTTTTTACAGATAGGTGCTAATTTACGAGACGAATCTAACGAGCTTAATTAAGCTATGTTTTATTACAATAATGCTACAGTAACCATTGTCTAATCACAGTTTAATTATCCTCATTAGATTCGTCTCGTAAAGTAGCCTAGGTTTCTAATTTTTTTTTTGTAATTACACTTTATTTAATATTTTTAAATAACAAAAATTTTAAATTAAATTTTAGTCCTAAACAAAACGAACAGTCCTAAGATGGTGCTCCACTGCTCTGCTCCCTCTCCCTCCTGTGATCCTCCTGGATTTCCTTGCGCGGAATGCTGACGTGTTAATAAGAAGTATATGCGCATTTTTTCTCTCTCTCTTGATCTAATCCATTTTGCATGTGTGACACTGGGAGTAAGCAGCTGGGTAATTATGAGGTCCACCACCGGGTTTGGACTTTCTGCCGCGTGTCCACCAATGGCCTCAGCACCTGTGCACCCTCAGCTCACGGAGCTGTAGGGATCGCGTGGGCATGATGGCATTGTGCTTGAGATCATGTGCAGTGCAGTGATCGCTTCGACTCCGTTCTGTCCTACTCCTTGTGTGAAACTTTGAAATACCGCCCGTTCACCGTACCGTGCGGTATTCCTCGTGTAATCGGACCACGGCAGACCGTCTGTATGCCTGTTGCATGTTTGTTCCAGAGCCAAGAACAATGTGCCGAGCGCTGACAGATAGCGGGGCTCTTGCTAGACAGATAGAGGTCTCTCCACTTGTGTAGAGCGAGCCCGGAGCTTCAACGCCGGCAAAACCGGTTTCATTTTTATGTCCCCATTAAGAACTCGCCCACGCTAGCTACGACCCCGAAAATGACACGTTTAACATAAGATGCGTCAGCCACTGATCCAGATCAAGCGGCCACTGGTACTTTAGCTACGCACAAGTGACGCCCGGTGGTGTGGATCCGTCCGGACACTGATCCTCATCGAGCGGCTGGCGCGGCGAGGCCCGGCACAAACCTAGCTAGGCGTCGCATTGTTTGGGCGTGTAGCTAGGCGTGGTATACTAACGTGTGGCGCAGTGGGTTCCTGAGTTTTGTTTAGGCGTCCAGCGAGTGATCCGATGCTAGTGCTACGCTTAGTAGCCATCATTAGGTTGGCAGCATACGCCGGCGGAAAGGGTTGCTTTGCTGCTTGCTCCAGGGGCTAGCAGTAGTAGTGTAGTAGCATGTGTTTGCATGTTGCTCATGCCTCATGGGCGCGCGGCGCCGGCGGGCCGGTCGCACGGCGAGGTAACATGGGAGCCGCCGCGGGGGCGGGTCACATGCGCGGACGTTGCTCGGCACAAGCAACCCCGCGCGGCCGCGCCACGGCACGGCTCGGCTCATCAACTGGCCCTGTATTGTCTCCTCAACTTTTATTTGTGGAAATAAGACCGGGCATCATTATCCGCTAATTTGTTGGTTTGCTCAAGTGGAGGAGGAACGAGTTTTAATTCGGGGTTGTCCGTTTAGCTGGAAACCAGCGAGGTTCAGAGTGCCTTTGCGCCCAATCTGGCAAACACAAGATCTCTGTGTTCCCTAGCTTTTTTACCGCGTCGTGGGTGTGGCTCGCAAAGTGGCAATCATCTTACCGAAAACCAGGGAGTGGTAATTCTTTTCCATGTGGATGGAGAGAAGCACGATACTATTGCAAAGCAAAGGTGAGTGAGTATCAAGGCCATGTGCGATCCATCCATGTCGCATCAACCTTGCTTGGCCGTGTAAAAGACAGGGGGCGTGGATGCTCGTCCCCGTTTTATGAGGCGGCTGCCCAGCCCTTTAATCGCCGGGCAAAGTCAAACGGCCGCCTCGGCAGCCGTAAACTAGCTGAAAAGCAAGCTGCTCGTCTTCGTACGCTCGCCGTAGCCGTCGTGATTCGAGCGTTTTGTTTTGAACAAGTTGTTTAAAAGGAAGCCAAAAGCCGATTCGGCAAACTGAGCGCTGCATGCACGCTCTACGCTGCGGCCGGGGCGAGTTTTAAATCCCAAAGCCTAACTCTAGGCTGCACCTGCACGCATGCCTGCTCCCTCCTTTCCTTACCTTACCGCTGCTAATCTCAATTGTTTGCATCATCTGCCGTGCACATGCATGCATGTCTCAGCAGTCCCCGCCAAAAAAAAAAAAAAAATGCATGTCTCAGCAGATCTATCGATGGATGATCCAAGGGGAATCTGGGAAAGTGGGGGAAGCATACATGCAACAACAAAAAAGGAGACGCAATGAGTTCAACTGTTTCTATTGCATCAGGAGAAAGTGACAATGCTTAATGTTTCCACTAAGTATGTGAGAACTGAAACAAATGAATGTTCATGTGGATTGAGTGGCCAGAAATCAAACATCACGCTGATGTTGCCTTTGGATAGTTCCGGACCAATCGGATAACTAAAAACACCATTGCTTCTTAATGGTGAGCCACATGGGCGTCACTGGCTGCCGCTAAGGTGCTACGTACACTTTTCTACATCACGGTCGAATTAAACGGGGAGATATGCTGTCCGAATCCGCAGTTCGTTGTTGTATTCCGACAGGAATCGGCGAGGCACTGAAATCATCTGGGCAGTCTGATCGGTGTAGCAAATGGCGCTGATCAAATTAATCAAGAAGACAGACAATAATTGTACAAGCATGCACACCCTGCATGTGGCTGCAGTGGTTACTCGACTGCATACGCACATGAGCGCCAAGTAGGCAATTAAGCGTACACACGCCGCTCATGCACCAGCACAGTTGACAATATTCATCCAATGCCTCTATCATGGGATCATTTACACGTACTTATTGGCACATGTCTAAATGGCGATGCATTATAGAGATAAGAAACGGAAGGAGCATCCAAGGAGAAACAGTAATCTTTCAAGGCACTCGGTCAGTTGGAACAGGTACGGACGAGAAGAGCCCTCGAGACCTCAGCATCGCCATGATCACTCCAGGACGTACAGTAGTGACAGTAGTAAAAGTGTTCGCTAATGAATGATTCATTGCCAATGTAGCATATGCATATTCTGAACCACATGAACGCATCAAGTAAAGGCAAGACGCGCACATCTCGCGGTCGCACAAGGCAACAGGGCTCCAACACCACGCACTGTGCGTCCGAGAGCATCAAGTAAAGGCAAGACGCGCACATCTCGCGGTCGCACAAGGCAACAGGGCTCCAACACCACGCACCGCGCGAGGGACAAGAGGCGACCGAGAGCATGCCGACCCGCCTGCCTCTGTTTCAGATGCTTGCCAACTGAAGTGGGGCAAGGTATCATCAATTCTGCTAAATGGTGTTCCAGACAAGGTTTTTCATTATAGGAGGGGAGTCAGGGAAGGGGACCCTCTTTCCCCTTTACTTTTTGTGCTGGCAACCGACCTCTTGCAGTCAATAATGAATAAAGGGAAAGATAATGGATTTTTTCAACTACCTATTCCACAAGGGGCTGGTTCAGATTTTCCAATTGTGCAGTATGCTGATGATAGCTTGTTAGTGATGCAAGCATGTCCCAGACAACTGATGCCTTTGAAAGCAATTCTACACACCTTTGCTGAATCGACAGGATTGAAAGTTAACTACTCCAAATCATTTATGATTCCAATTAATGTAAGCCGAGAAAAGCTTGAAATACTAGCAAACACTCTCAACTGGGAGCAATGCCTTTTACTTATTTGGGGCTGCCATTAGGGACTACAAGGCCATCAGTAACTGATTTTCTGCCACTAGTTCAAAGAATAGAAAGAAGGCTCATAGGGTGTGCACAATTTCTCACTCAGGCTGGAAAATTGGAGATGGTGAACTCGGTATTATCCTCCCTCCCAACATTCACAATGTGCACTCTACTGCTACCTGCATCAGTGATTAAGCAAATTGACAAATATAGAAAACATCTTCTATGGAGAGGTTCAGATATAAATGCTAAGAAACCACCACTGGCAGCTTGGAAGCTAGTCACTATGCCAAAGTCAGAAGGGGGACTTGGAGTGAAAAACTTGAGAATTCAAAACAATGCATTATTGATGAAGAATCTTCATAAGTTCTTCAACGAGGACTTGCCATGGGTACATCTTCTTTGGGACAATTACTACAGCAATGGTAAGATGCCTGGGCAACAGAAAAAGGGCATCTCGGCGTTGAGAAATCTGGCCGAGGAGTAAATTTAGACTACACGCTGCGGTTGATTGGAAAGGGTGAGAAAGACACAAGGGATTAGACTGGTTCGGGCGATCGAAGCCCTACGTCCAGTGAGTTGGTTCGGTTCGTGTTGCTCGTAGTAGGGGTTACAAGCTCTTCGAGAGAGGGAGAAGCTCCCAAGTCTCTAAGTGTTCGTGGAGTTCGTCCTTGCGTGCGTCGCAAGGCCGAAGTGAGTGTGTGTGCGAATGAGAAAGTGAGAATGCGGTCCCCCAGCCGCGAATCAAGCTCTCCCTTTTATCTGTTAAGGGAGAGTTGACTGCTACAAGGATGGAGGAAAGAAGAAAAAGAAAGTAAAAGAATTGGTAAATAGCTCGATGTAGGTAGGCGGCTCAGTAGGGAGGAGCGTGTCCGTCCTCGACGCCTTCTCCTCCGGGCGTGGGCGGCGACGGCTGCTACAGTTCAACTGCGGCGGGGATGTCCGTGTCCTGTTTGAGTACTGTGCGACCCTGTTCAGATACGCCTCGCACTGTTACCGCGTGGCGAGACGGCTTGACCACTGTCAAACATCCCTGCAGGACGTGCGGGGCTTGCGGTTCACGTCTTCGGATAGTGTCGAAAGACGCCCACTTGTTGCCCATTTAATGCGCTCCACCGGCCAAGCTCCGACTCCGGTGGTCCGACCCCTTCGGTCAGAGGCTGGGGTCGGGCGCCCGGGGTCGGCCGAGGCGGAGTTTTTCCCCGACCCCCGGGGGTCGGGAGGTCGGTCGAGGAATCGGGCCGTTCTTTGCCCGTGCGGCCTCCCCGGCCGTGGGCCGCGTCACGCGTTGTGGGCTGGGCTTTGACCTTGGTTCCTGCGGAGACGACCACGGCTTCTGGCCCAGTCTTTGGTCATTTACGTATGATTGCGATGTTATGTGGGTAATCGCGGGTACCTGGTTTTGGGTACCCGACAGTAGCCCCCGAGTCCGGCGCGGAACGCTTTGGCGTTGTGCGCGGGACTCCCCCTTGCCTCTGGTGATTTCCGCCCTCGGCCCGGCTTTTGAGCAGGTATCCAGTGGGTGCGCGCGAGCGCACCCACCGGGTGTAGCCCCCGAGCCTGGATGGGAGTGGTTTACTCGCATTCAGGCTTTGAGTCGGACGTTTTTACTCGCGTCCGTCCGGGCAAGTGCGTCAATGTCTCGACGAGGGATTGGTCACGAGGGTTCTGTTTGCTGCGTGAGGCTTCGCGCCTTTGTCTTCTTTTAGGACGGCCTGCAAGGGCCCGGAAATCTTGACAGGCTTTCGCAGCCCGTGATCCACGTTCCAAACTTTCGCGCCTTTTCACGCTCTCTCCGTCCCCAGCCATCCTCGCGGCTTTCCTATAAATGGAGCGGTTTCCCCCGCTTGCTCTCACCGTGTCTCGCCATGGCTGATGGCCGAGTGGTGAGTTTACAATGCTTGCTTCGGGCGGGCCGCTTCGCAGAACGCGTTTTCTCATCCATGGCTCGCCCCACGACCTCTATTTCAGATGGAGGCGCGGTTCGCCCCCATTTGGTTCTTCGCGAGGCGCTTGCCTTGTTCGACGCTATCCCTCCTGCGATGCTGCTCCTCGGGGTCAAGCCCCCGATCCGAACCTCTCTCGGGGCGTGGGCGATGCCTCGGGTGATGCGGACGGCGGTGGAATTGCTTACCGATGAGGCAAGCCTCCCCCGGCCTGTCGTCCTATCCTCATGAGAGGCAAGGTAAGCCGGACCCGGAGTCGCACCCGAAGCTGCTAGGAGCGAGGGCGCCCGCTCCGGTCACCCTCGAGGTCAAATCCTGTGCAACCCGAGCCCTTGTTCCTCCATATTGTGGAAGAATGAGGGCCGGATCAGGAATCGCACCCGAGGCGACTGTCGCGGGGTCGGCTCCGTCCTTGGGACGGCGGGCCGTTTGTGAGCCGCGGAAGGGACCAGCTCTTCGACTTCCGCGAGCTGGTGGTGGTCTTCGTGGCGCGTGCTCCCGAGGGCAAGTTCGTTTGTAAAGGGGATCCTTCCCCCCTCGATCACTACTAGGTGTTTGGGGGTCGTTTGCATTTTTGCGCGTTTTACGAAATAAAAAGGTTCCCTCTTTACTATCCGAGGCCACGCTGTTGGCCCGACTTGCGAATGCAAGTCCCCGAGTCCCCGTTCGTTACAGGGTCTGGCAGAGGGTCGTTTCATCTTTTGTTCGTCTTCCCCCGCGTATCACTGCGTTGTGATAGGGGTGCTGAGCCGTCCCGTCCGTTCCTCGATGGTCCGACGGCGGGTGCCCGGTCAAGTTGCTAGCGTGTGAGTCCGAGTGAAGCCCTGGCTTGCTCTTAGCGGGGATCCAATTGAGACCAGCTGGGGTCGACTTCGTATGATCCGTGGGGTCAGTCCAACTAGTTCCCGAGTCCTTTCGATCGGTCTCGGGGGCTTCATAGCCTCCCCTCGATGGAAAACCTTGGTCCGACTCTCCATCAAGACTCGGACGCAACCAACAAAGGCCCGTGACACTCCGCGCGTCTGGGTACTGGCCGCTGGGACCCATCTTTGGTCACCCCTTACTCTCGTGTTGCCCAGAGCGACTGTCAAACCCTCTTGGAGGGCCAGTCTTCGCACTCTTGGGCTGGAAATGGGCCGTCGGGGCGTTTTCAGCCCGAAGCCAACTTTACCTGTGGGCCGTATCTGGCTTTCCTTACCAGTTAGGCCCGCTACGCTCCGTGGAGCCGAAGGGACGCCTCCGTGGCCGTTTGATGGGCGCGAATCTTGGGTCGCCGATTCGGTGATGCGTGGGTTGCCCTGGCTTCTGCGAGGAGGTAGAGAAGAAAGAGGACAACAGACACGGCGCACGAGGCGGAAATTTGAAGGGACGCGACGGGTCGTGGGACGACGCGGCGGTTCAGGGGCTATAAATGAGAGCGGCCATACCTGGCTTTGCGCCTTCCCGCACTCACCATTTTCTCCCATTCTTCGCGCTACAGTTGCGCCTTCCGTTCCAATCCGCCACGATTCTCTCCCAAATCGCTTTCCCCTCCGCCGCGATTCGCCACGCTCCTTCTGCGCCGCACTCTGCCATCGCCTTTCCACCGAATTCGTCGCCAGGGGATTTCTTCCTCTGCTTCGTTCTTGATGCGGTGCTCTCGTCGCCGTCTCCCTTTCTCTGTTGGCCCGAATCCATGGCGACCGCGAGGGCGCCCTGGCCGGCTCAGGCGATTGGGGCAGGAGCCATGAATGGCCTCGTGGCCAGAGGGCTTCTGAAGCCCAATGGTGCTTTCCTGGAGTGGATCATCCCGGAGGGGGATCGTGTACCGGAGCCGCCTCACGGGTATGTTTTATCCATCTCCAATTTCCACAGTCGCGGATTCGGGATGCCGGCGCACCCCTTTTTCCGCGGCCTCCTCCATTATTACCAAATTGAACTCCAGCACCTCGATCTTGAGTCGATTGTCCATGTCGCCGGCTTCGTCGCCATGTGCGAAGCTTATTTGGGGATTGATCCTCATTACGACCTCTGGAAGTATTTCTTCCGGGTGCGACATTGCCGCCTCATTGAGAGGGGGAAGCCGCCAATGGACGTGCCTCTTGGGTGCGCGAGCATTCGTCTTCAGCAGAACAGGGCACAAGATTATATCCGGTTGGCTCCGGCGTCCAGCAATGTCAGGTGGCGCCCGAATTGGTTTTATCTCCGGAACAACCCCGAAGGGTTGCTTCCGCCTTTTACCGGTTGGTATGTCGAAACGGCGGCGCCCTCGTGGCAGAGGGACCTTGGGAGCATTGACACGGCGTACAGCCGACCCCTGATCAATGCTGTCCGAGGGCTGCGTGCTTCCGGGGTGTCGTGGACCGGGGTCACCGGCCATTTTCATGTTGCCCGTGTTCTTCCTCTGATGAGGCGTTCCCTCCGACTGTGGGAGATGACCCCGGAGGCTGTTGACGGTCCTTACGACCCATTTTTACCGTCAACTTTATGCACCTTTTTGAACCTAACACCATCACCAAGTGTAGACATAGGGTTTATTTCTAACAAATTCCACTAGTCTTGGTGAATTATGAAGTACAGGTGCAATCCATACAAAAACAGGGGAAAACATGCACTAAACGTGGACTTTGCAATCGACGGATTTTCCCCGGACTGAAGAACTTAGTCCAAAAGCCCAAAACCACAGAATCAGGCTTCAAGATCAAGCAATGCATGTGGTTTAGGCAAGTACACAGGCCAAGGAAGCAGCCAGAGGAGGACCAGGCCCAGAGGGGCCCAGGCCAGGTCGGCCGACCCCCTCTGGCCAGGTCGGCCGACCTGCCAGGGAGGCCCCACTGGCCCATCTTTTTATGGCGGTTCATCACCGACTTCTGGAGGTCGGTTCCCCCTGCATTAAATGTCACCGACCTCGGGAACCGCCTCAAAGTTGCCGACCTTCCAAGGCTATAAATAAAGGGGCACCTCTCCCTCTCAACACACACCACAAGACGCAAGACTCTCCAATAGAGCTCCACTCCAATCCTTAGGCTGAGAGCCTTTTGTACACTAGTAGAATAGGAGAGAGGGCAAGGGAGAGAAAGGAATACTCCTTCCATTTTGGTGGAGGTTTAGTTCTATTTCTTTACCTTGGCGTGTAAACACTCTTTGTGATTTATACGTGGTGATTATTTATCTAGCGAGCAATATTACTTTTCTAGGCGTAATTCCTGTTATACTTGTTTACGGGATCATCGCTCCGCAAGGGGTGCTCTAGCCTTCTAAATTCAGCTTTGGGCCGAGGTTAGAGTAGTAATCAACGGCATAGACGTTATATCTGGCCAACTGGGCCGTGCTAAAAGGGCCGGTCCGTGGCCCACTAATTTTGGCCCGGTCCGAGCACGGCACGGCCCGGTGCATGAGTGGGCCGTGCCGGCCCGTAGCCCGCCTAGGGCCGTGCTTGGGCCTAGGCGCAAGCCCGCCGTGCCGGCACGGCACGGCCCGTTTAGCAGCTGGCCCGTTCAGCCCACAACACGGCCCGTGTAGCACGGCACGGCACGGCACGGCCCGGCCCGTTTAGTCATATTTTGCATTAAAAAAATTGAAATAATAAGAAAAAAGTACATTTTCAGTCTAGGGCCGGCCCGGCACGGCACGGCCCGTTCGGCCCGTGGCACGGCCCGGCCCGTGTAACTCGGCTAGGGCCGTGCTTGGGCTTGAACTGAAGGCCCGTGTGCCGGCCCGGCCCGGTCCGTTTATTATAAGGGCCGTGCCGGCCCGTCAACGAAATGGCCCGGCCCGTGACGGGCTCGGGCCGTGCCGGCCCGGCCCGGTCCGTTGGCCAGCTATAATAGACGTGGTGTCTAGGCTAGAGGTTACCTTTGTTTGCTGTGTGCTCCACGGTTTGTAGAGGTAGGCGGCAGGAAGTGACAGCCCTGTCCGTCCAAAGGAATCCTCCACGTTCGGGTACATAGTAGAGCTACAGGTCGGAGTGGCTTGGCAGACCAGGCCTAAGCCGGCGCCCGAAGTAGACAAGTAGAGCTTGAGTTCGTCTATCCTCTAGGATAACTAGATATAATCACCCTCTCGATCCTAATTTGCTAGTTGTCTTGGTTGTCCTTGGGTAGAACTAACCTTGTTGCAGGATAACTCCGTTCCTTGTGGAAAACAAATACGATACCTTGGAATACTCCTGGGTGAAGTGCTACAACGGTATTCCGTGCGCTTGCGGATTTTATTCGTGTCGTAAGAAATACCAACAAGCATTTCTGGCGCCGTTGCCGGGGAACGGTTGATATCTCTGCTGCAAATTAGGTTTGCTCTCGTAATCTATCTTACTTACCGTTCTGTTTTTACTTTCTTTAAATTTTAAATTTCAAAAAAAAATAAATATTTCATGGAACCACAACCCACCATCCAATCTTTTTCCACTCCACGGGGCGAGCTCTTAGAGCCACCATCATCATCACAACCCATTTCTTCATTTGGCTATGAGTTTTCCCCCAATTTTATTTCGATGATAAGAGGTTTATCCTTTTCGGGTTTTAAACATGAAAATCCTTATGAACACTTGCGAGAGTTTGAGCATTTGTGTTCATGCCGATCGATCCATGGCATGACACAAGAAACGTTGAAGTGGAAATTGTTTCCCTTCTCTCTCAATGAGAGGGCGAAGCAATGGTACACTTACACCGCTAAGAGAGTGAACGGTGATCGGAAAGAATTGCGAGACAAATTTTGTCTAGCGTTCTTCCCCGTATCCCGTATCACTTCTCTACGAGCGGAAATAATTAACTTTCGGCAAGAAAAAGAGGAAACCTTGAGTGCATCATGGATTCGGTTCTGTTCATTAACAGACTCCGGACCTGAATTGTTGCTCCCCGAACCCGTTTTATTACTACATTTTTATTCAGGATTGAGCTGCGATACCGCACTTTATCTTGACACGGCCGCTGGTGGATCTTTTACTCATAAGACCATAGCAGAAGCACACGAACTTTTGGATCGCATTGTGGAAAACACACATTTTTTCGCTGATTTACTAGTTGAGCCGGAGTCAAAAGATGAGGAACTCGTTGTGCAAGAAACATAACAATTGGTGCTTACAATGGTAGACCCAACAATCGAGTCCCCATCTAACACAAAAACAATGATAGAGGATGATGAACCTCTTGAGTTCCCGTTTGAGTTCGAGGAAGAAATTTTTGAAAATTTTGGAGACTCCTCGAACTACTCTTGTCAAAAGAGGCCAAAACTCCCTGCACCAACCCCCGAACCTTTAGAAAAAGATTTTCTTTTGAAAACCATTCGGGAGTTGACATCGATCATAAGCGATGAATGGTTGAGAGAAAATGAGCTTTCTTCCGATACTATTCGTTTTGAACATCCCACCTCAACCATCCAAAGCTCAATTCGGGGATCAAAGGTAGATGTTCTCTATAATCCTTTAGTGGGTGCCAACATCATGTCGGAATCTTTTGCTTTAACCATGTTTGGGAACGAAGTTTGGGCGCCCACCAGCAAACTCCTTAGAACCTCTCCGGGGCACTTCTTTGAGGGTTTGGGGATCGTTAGAGACATCTGCATTAAGCACGATGATGCCGAAGTATCGCTGGATTTTCACGTCTTCGGGGTTTTGGATTTTGATGTTCTTGTAGGCCATCCCATAGAAAAGCTTTTCTTAAAAACATCGCCTTCTGGAACCCTTGACTTCACCCTCGGCAAGGAACCTTTTTCTATCCCTATCGTTCATACGCTAAATACTTTTGCCGAGGAGTCCCCCGAAGTAGACGATTGCATAGAGGAAGTTATGGCAGTTTTTCTTCATGAAACCCCCGAATCGTCCTTGGAAGAAGATGCTCTCAATTTTGTTTTAGAAGAAGACGATTCGGAAGAAACCTTTGAGCTGCCCGAAACCTTAGCCTCGCCGCCACCGCCCATAGAGCTCAGAGCACTCCCACCGGGCTTACGCTACGCTTTTCTTCACGGAAACCCCGAAACGCCTGTCATCATAAGTGACAAGCTTTCGGAGGAAGAAACCGCTAAACTCTTAGCCGTGTTAGAGAAACGTCGCTCCGTTCTTGGCTACTCGCTAGGAGACCTCAAGGGAATCAGCCCTGCTCTTTGCACCCATCGCATTCCCATAGATCCCGATAGCACACCTTCTAGGGAACCTCAACGGAGGTTGAACAATGCAATGAGGGAAGTCGTTAAGAAAGGTCTTGAAACTTTTGCATGCTGGTATTATCTATCCTGTTCCACACAGCGAGTGGGTGAGCCCAGTGCAGGTTGTGCCCAAGAAAGGAGGAATGACGGTCGTTCATAACGACAAGGATGAATTGATCCCTCAACGAACCGTCACGGGGTGGAGAATTGTTGACGGTCGTTACGGACCAATTTCGACCGTCAACTAGCTCAATAAACAAGAAGGATTGGACATTCTTTACATGCACTTTATTTAAGAATAACCTATTTCCACATGTACCTCTAGATTTTAGTGTGCAGGTGGAATAAGAGAGAAATCCAGGTGAAATCATGCCCCAAGGCGACGAATCAACACTTCTACAAAACAACGTTCGCCGCGGGAATACAACTCCAAGACAAAAGGCCAAATCTCGTCAAAGTCCAACACAACTAAGGCCAAATGCACCTGGACCAGAGAAGTAAACCCAGAGGGGGAGCCACCTGCCAAAGCCCAGCCGAGGAGGGGCCAGGCACAGGTCGGCCGACCTGGCAGGGTGGCCCCCTGGGCCCATCTTTCTATGGCGGTTTGTAGCCGACCTCTGGAGGTCGGTTCCCCCTGCATTAATTGCCACCGACCTCGGGAACCGCCTCAAAGTTGCCGACCTTCGAGGACTATATAAGGAGGGGTACCCCCCCTCCTTCCAAGACACACAATACACAAGGATCATTCCCTCCTCCTCACACTAGAGCTAGAGGCAATTCTAGGTAGTGCTAGGCTGAGTAGTGGGCTGCCCTATTGCTCCCAAAGTCTTGTGGAGAATTGGGTAGCGCTCTTGTATCCTTTCTCTCTCTTTGTAAGACTTGTTATTTAATCTATGGAATACAAGTATTCATATAGTTGTTATGAGCTTGCTAGTTCTATCATGGTCTTGTATGATCATTCGTTGTTCGTTCATGCTCGTTCATCGTTCGTTCTTCGTTCGTTCATACTCGATCATCGATTATTCTTGAACTTGCTTAATCGTTCATCGTTCGTCGCTCGTTCTTGAGCGACGAACGCTTATGCATGACTTAGTGCTAGCTTTGATCCCTTTTATCTAGTTTATGCTAGTTAGGCTAGTTGTTCTCATGATTAGGCATCGGGCTCATTGTCCTGCAAATGTGCTCTAGATTTATCACCCCGTCGATCCGAAGGGTTGGGGGTGCCTCGAGGGATCTAGAGTCGTGGTTAGTAACGCCGGCATGGTGCCGGGGTAGTCTATCCACCCTTGGGTATGTGCGTGTCCCACGGTTTGTAGAGGTAGGTGGCAGGAAGTGACAGCCCTGTCCATCCAAAGGAACCCTCCACGTTCGGGCACGGCATAGGAGTACGTAAATAGGCCGGAGTCGCGAGGCAGACCTTGCGTATGCCGGATCTGCCGATGTTGCCTAGGCATTAGACGCTTGCTTGTGCTTGCATGACGCTAGATGATAGGTAGAGGTTGTGCACGCTATATGAATGTTGTACCTTTGGAGTAGTAGCTCGCTAGTCTAACTTAGCATTGCTTAGGATTGTCTCTCGCCTTTTATTAGAGAGAGTGGAATGCCTTCGTGTGTGTCACACTATCCTTATTATTATTAAACCTTACCCCTGCATTGGAATGTGGTTATATCACCTATCGTTTGTAACACCATGAACATAAGTACTCTTGTCAACCATGTCTTCCTTTGGGAAAATATAAATACGATACCCTGGAATACTCTCGGGTGAAATGCTACAACGGGTTATCCGTCCGCTTGCGGATATTCTATTTAACATGACAAACCTTATAATTCATATCTAGTACTTGTTACTAGTTGTGGATTATTTGGTTAAATAGTGCAAGTGAACAAATCCATAACCCCCGGCGTCTCCCGCGGTCGCGTGTTTCCCGCGTGACCGTAAGAGACGCCAACAAGAATGTGCATCGATTACCGAAAACTTAACAAGGCTACAAAGAAAGATCATTTTCCACTGCCCTTCATCGATGAGATGTTGGAACGGCTGGCAAATCATTCTTTCTTTTGTTTCCTTGATGGGTATTCGGGATATCATCAAATTCCCATCCATCCCGACGATCAGAGTAAGACGACTTTCACATGCCCTTACGGAACTTATGCTTATCGTCGAATGTCTTTTGGGCTATGTAATGCGCCTGCTTCTTTTCAACGATGCATGATGTCTATCTTTTCTGACATGATCGAAGAGATTATGGAGGTTTTTATGGATGATTTCTCTGTCTATGGGAAAACCTTCGATCATTGTTTAGAAAATTTAGACAAAGTCTTGCAACGTTGTCAAGAAAAGGACTTAGTGCTCGATTGGGAGAAATGCCACTTTATGGTTAGAGAAGGCATAGTCCTTGGGCACTTGATTTCTGAAAGAGGGATAGAGGTGGACAAGGCGAAATTAGAAGTTATAGAAAAGCTTCCACCTCCCGTTAATATTAAGGGTGTTCGCAGTTTTCTTGGACATGCGGGGTTCTATCGCCGTTTTATCAAAGATTTCTCTCAAATTGCTAGACCCCTTACAAATTTGCTTGCAAAAGATGCACCCTTTAATTTCACTGATGAATGCATGAATGCTTTCAATACTCTCAAAAATGCACTCATCTCCGCTCCAATCATCCAACCCCCTGATTGGACGCTTCCGTTTGAAATTATGTGTGATGCTAGCGACTTTGCTGTGGGGGCTGTTCTTGGTCAAACTAGAGATAAGAAGCATCATGCAATTTCTTATGCTAGCAAAACTCTGTCTGGAGCTCAGTTGAATTATACTACCACTGAAAAAGAGCTCCTTGCTGTTGTTTTTGCTTTTGATAAGTTTAGATCTTACTTAGCTGGAGCAAAAGTTATCGTTTACACCGATCATGCTGCTTTGAAATTTTTGCTCTCTAAGAAAGATGCTAAACCCCGTTTGATAAGATGGATTCTTCTGCTCCAAGAGTTTGATTTAGAAATTCGTGATAAGAAAGGAGTAGAAAATTCTGTAGCGGATCATTTGTCGCGCATGCAATTCACTAACCCGCAGGAATTACCCATCAATGACTTCTTGCGCGACGACATGCTACTCCACGTCAAGGACTCACATCCGTGGTACGCCGACATTGTGAACTTCATAGTGACGGGGTACGTACCACCGGGAGAAAACAAGAAACGACTCATCTATGAGAGTCGTCGTCACCTTTGGAGTGAGCCCTTCCTTTACCGTGTCTGCGCCGATGGACTGCTCAGAAGATGTGTGCCGACACCCGAGAGCACACAAATCATCGAGAAATGTCATGCAGCTCCATACGGGGGACACCATGGAGTGTTTCGTACTCAGGCCAAGATATGGCAAAGTGGTTTCTTTTGGCCAACAATGTACGAAGACACAAAAGAATTCGTCAGACGATGCCCATAATGTCAAAGATTTGGAGGCATCACCCCTCAACTTCAATTTACAACTCGAACTCTTCGACGTATGGGGCATCGACTTCATGGGGCCATTCCCCAAGTCACAAGACTGTGAATACATCTTGGTGGCAGTCGACTACGTGTCCAAATGGGTAGAGGCAATGCCGTGCCGAGCTGCCGACTCCAAGCACGCTCGCCGGATGTTCCACGAGATTATCTTCCCAAGATTTGGAACACCGAGACTAGTGATAAGCGACGGAGGGTCTCATTTCATTGATAAGACCTTCCGAAGCTTCCTTAGAGAACTTGGAGCACGACACAACATAGCCACTCCATACCATCCTCAAACAAGTGGGCAGGCCGAGACTTCAAACAAGCAAATCAAACGGATCCTGCAAAAGACCGTGTTAGAAATGGGGAAGTCATGGAAAAGCAAGCTACCCGATGCACTATGGGCATACCGGACAGCATACAAGACACCCATAGGCATGTCACCATACCAACTCGTATATGGAAAAACATGCCATTTACCCATCGAGTTGGAACATCGAGCATATTGGGCCATTAGAAAATGGAATATGGACCTTCGAGGTGCCGGATGGAAGAGAAAAATGGAGATAGCTGAGTTGGAAGAATGGAGAGACAAAGCTTACCACAACTCAGCCATTTATAAGGAGAGGACTAAACGGTGGCACGATAAAAGAATAAGAGTAAAAGAATTCAAAGTTGGAGACAAAGTCTTGCTATTCAACTCACGGGTGAAACTATTCGGGCACGGAAAATTGAGAAGCAAATGGGACGGGCCATACACGGTTATTGAAACTTCGCCACACGGAGCAATCACACTCCAAGACGACGAAGGTAAAGTATTCAAGGTAAATGGCCAGCGTCTAAAAATTTATTTTGAGCCCGATACGAATAAAGAGTTTGATGTCATGCACTTGATTAATTTAGAATCTTTATCATGATATCCTATGATTTATGTTATCACCCGTAGCACCTTCTTCCTTTGAATAAATATAGCAAGAAATTAGCCAGAAAAAGAAGGTGGCCAGAGGGGCCCACAGTAGGTCGGCCGACCCCCCTTTTTTAGGTCGGGCGACCCCTGTGGGAGCCCCAACGGTCCCATTTTTCTCTCACACTCTGCTCCAACGTTCACATACTCAAATCCCACTGATTTAGCTCTTGCTCCGCTGCGGAAAAATCAGAATTAATTCTTTCCATAGTTTTCTATATAAATAAAGGTGATTTCCACCCTTTTTCACTTGCACCTCTCTTCCACCATTGTCTTTTCGCCCAAAGAAACCTTTGCCACCACCATGGACAGCAGCATCCCGAGCTTTGACGTCCCCGCTACCACTAGTGAGCTTTGCCGCTTCTTTGACCTTGAAAACATCCTTGATCCCGTCACTCCAACCCGTGAGCAAGCCATGAGCGTCAAAGAAGCACCTCTCACCATCACACCACCACCACCAGCAGCAAAAGACCCCTCTAAAAACCTTCCCGCTAGTGCACCACCACGCTACGGCAAGGGGAAAACCATCCCCAGGAAGCCAAGTCACGATGAGGCCGAAGGCTCTCTCCGTCCAGGGGAGAAGTATGTCGGCACCCTCGTCGCAAGGAATGGAGACGTGGTGCATCACCAATATGAGGGGCGCAACCTGCCTAGCCCCTCCAAGAAGGCGGGCATTCGGTTCAAGATCAAGGGAATTCGTGGTGGTGGAAAGCAGCTCCACCCACCACTCACTTCGGCGGAGAAGCGAGGCGCCCTCGAATCCATAAGCACCACTCCACCCAAGAAGGTGAAAAGGCATATCCCTCCTCCTCCCATCAAGAGGGCAGGGGGGATGTATGAGAGTGAGGAGGAAAAGACCCTGAAAAAGAGTCCCTATCAACGTCTCCTCGCTAAACATAATGATCTCCGCGACGCTCATGAACGCCTAAACGATAAAGTGGCGGAGATAAAAGACGCTCTTGCTGAAATACGAGATGCCCATGATGACCATCGCCGCAGCACCAACTCAAAGATGAAGCGTCTTTTCAAGAGCGCGGGAAAGGAAGAAAAGTTCTACGACTAAAACCTCCCGCGATCATCATTTTCCCATGGCGCATTTACTTAGTTTAATTGCATTTGCTTTCATCATTTTAATTCCCTCATCAAGTTTGTAATGCGCCTTCATATTTGTTTCTAAATTCAATCAAATTAGTGCTCCCCGGGCTGCATACCGGTAGAGCAATTGGTGTTTCCAAATATTTTTGTCTATTTTGAAGGAAACAGGCAAAAAGGCAAGTGTGGGGGGAGAACATCGCGAAAATAGAAACAAACACGAGCAAATCACTCAGAACCATCACGGGAAGGACAACACCAACAATTGTGCAAAATTTGGGCACCAGCGGGGGCCACACCAGGTCGGCCGACCCCCCCTGACCTGGTCGGCCGACCCCTGGTGGGTCCCACTGGCCCTCTGCTTCCTCGTGGTACTCAAGTTTGTTTCCCACACTCCCTTTTTGCCTACATTATCTGTCAAGAGACGCGAAAAAAATTAAAACTTGACCAATTAAAACTTGGGAAAATTTTGTTTTACTTACATCCTTATGAATCCCAATGCTCTCCCTTTTTGTTCTCAACATGAACTTGCACACTTGTTATTACTCGCTTCATCACCACTTGCTTGTGAACAACCTATCCATAGGAACCCATGTTTTTCTAGATAATTGGCGAGTGTGATATGGTTCGATGAAATGATCTTTTGCTCAATCTACAAAGTCCTTGGGAATTTTATTTCAAAAAGTTAAAATAGCATGGCTCGCTGCTCCTCTTTTGGTATATGATTTCCTACCAATGCCATATGTTGATCACAATTTTCAAACTTACACACATATGCTGCTTGTGTTGCAATGAGCTTTTCCAAAATTTTGTGACCCTAGTGAGATACTTGTCATGCTCTCTTGATCAAGATCACGTACACACATCCACATCTACCAAATATCTCATCATGCCCCATGCTAAACTCCTACACTGGGATTTAGCACACCCATCCACCAAAATAAAGACACTCCTCACATTCATGTTACTTTACCTCTCTCTCAAACAAGCAAAAACGAGACATGGCTATGCAAAAGAAAAGAAGCCTCACAAAAGATGAGGAAAATAAAGAAAAGAAAATGCTCACACATGGAGTATAAAAAGAAGAGAAAAGAAAAGAAAAAAAAATGATAGCCATGTCTCGAAAATTCAAGATAGAGAGAGGTAAAAATCCACAAAAAGGAGTCGCCACATACAAACTTTCCACATCTATACACACATGCACTTCTTGATCAAGGTTGTATGATTTGAATTCTCCGTGGATCCACTCTTTTGGTTCAGCAATATTTGTGATACAAGTATGCTTCTTTTTATCCTTACCTTGAGCCCCACATACAAGCCTTAGAAGTAGGATAAAAGAGGCAAATCAATGCCTTGGTGAGGAAAATACACTTTTGAGCGATTCGGGAGAATCAATAGAGGAGCAAGAGCTATGTTGCTTTATTTTCAAAACTCTTCCAAAAACCCCAAGGTACTTAGTGGATGAAAGCGAGGTGATTTGAGTCATGGACCGTTCCACTTTTCAATCATCCAAGAATACATGTTAGCCACCATCATGTTCGCAGGTAAAAAGGTGTGGCTTGTAATAGCTTGTGTGCAGGTTTCATTCATCAAAAGGGATGAGTCCTCCCCAAATTCCACTCATAGCTTTACTCGAGGACGAGCAAAGAGCTAAGTGTGGGGGATCTTGTTGACGGTCCTTACGACCCATTTTTACCGTCAACTTTATGCACCTTTTTGAACCTAACACCATCACCAAGTGTAGACATAGGGTTTATTTCTAACAAATTCCACTAGTCTGGGTGAATTATGAAGTACAGGTGCAATCCATACAAAAACAGGGGAAAACATGCACTAAACGTGGACTTTGCAATCGACGGATTTTCCCCGGACTGAAGAACTTAGTCCAAAAGCCCAAAACCACAGAATCAGGCTTCAAGATCAAGCAATGCATGTGGTTTAGGCAAGTACACAGGCCAAGGAAGCAGCCAGAGGAGGACCAGGCCCAGAGGGGCCCAGGCCAGGTCGGCCGACCCCCTCTGGCCAGGTCGGCCGACCTGCCAGGGAGGCCCCACTGGCCCATCTTTTTATGGCGGTGCATCACCGACTTCTGGAGGTCGGTTCCCCCTGCATTAAATGTCACCGACCTCGGGAACCGCCTCAAAGTTGCCGACCTTTCAAGGCTATAAATAAAGGGGCACCTCTCCCTCTCAACATACACCACAAGATGCAAGACTCTCCAATAGAGCTCCACTCCAATCCTTAGGCTGAGAGCCTTTTGTACACTAGTAGAATAGGAGAGAGGGCAAGGGAGAGAAAGGAATACTCCTTCCATTTTGGTGGAGGTTTAGTTCTATTTCTTTACCTTGGCGTGTAAACACTCTTTGTGATTTATACGTGGTGATTATTTATCTAGCGAGCAATATTACTTTTCTAGGCGTAATTCCTGTTATACTTGTTTACGGGATCATCGCTCCGCAAGGGGTGCTCTAGCCTTCTAAATTCAGCTTTGGGCCGAGGTTAGAGTAGTAATCAACGGCATAGACGTGGTGTCTAGGCTAGAGGTTACCTTTGTTTGCTGTGTGCTCCACGGTTTGTAGAGGTAGGCGGCAGGAAGTGACAGCCCTGTCCGTCCAAAGGAACCCTCCACGTTCGGGTACATAGTAGAGCTACAGGTCGGAGTGGCTTGGCAGACCAGGCCTAAGCCGGCGCCCGAAGTAGACAAGTAGAGCTTGAGTTCGTCTATCCTCTAGGATAACTAGATATAATCACCCTCTCGAACCTAATTTGCTAGTTGTCTTGGTTGTCCTTGGGTAGAACTAACCTTGTTGCAGGATAACTCCGTTCCTTGGGGAAAACAAATACGATACATTGGAATACTCCCGGGTGAAGTGCTACAACGGTATTCCGTGCGCTTGCGGATTTTATTCGTGTCGTAAGAAATACCAACAGAGGCCTACAGGGAGGGAACTGCCATGGTCTCCGGCTTTCCGTTGAGCTTTTCGGAGGTCGGAGCCCGCCTCGCAGAGGCATGCGGGCAATCATCTCTCCTCCGCATTGCCCACCCTACTTCTTGGTGTTTTCCGGACTCGGACACGGTGCTGACACCCTCTTTTTCCTTTCTGACAGGCAGGTTTGGTGCGTGCGCCTTCCCAGCCGCCTCTGCCCGAGGATCCCGACCAAAGAAGGGTGGTCCGTGTTCGTTTCGAACGAGGGGGAGCAGGGGCGGTCCGCCGGGGGGGGGGGGGGGGCTGTTGCTCCGAAGGGCGCTGATGGTGCGTTTGGTCCCGGCGGCCTTTCGGAAGAGACGTGGGACGCGCTCCTGCTCGAGGACGATCCCGCCGATGATCCCGCTCCCGAGCTTGGAGAGGATGGGGCGACTCCGTCCCCTTCGTTCGGCCTGGGGGAAGGGACGGTCGACCCCCGTGCTCCGTCATAAGCGGCCGGCGGTCTGGAGGATGTTGACCCGAATGACACCATCGCTGCGGAGTCGGCGGCGGCGTCTGACGGCCTTGAGTCGGCCGCGCCGGCGTTGAAGGTGCCGGCGGCCCATCCTTCTTCGGAGCGGGAGCGGGCTGGCCCCGCGATAGATCCCGGAGGTCCGGCCGAGTGCGCTGTGGTTGAGACGGCTGTCGAAACGCGCATGGTGACCAGGTCGCGGCTTGCGGCGACCGGTAGTGGAGGCGAGAGCTTTGGGCGCTTCTGGGAGGGCGAGCCGCCGGGGCCGTCGTCGGCCCGACCAGACTGGGGGCCCGACTTCAGGATTGGTACAGGAGGTGGTTCCTTTCTTGTCCAGAACTCGGTCGAGAAAGAGGCGTGGGACTGGTTTGGTAGCCGGCTCGAGCTTGTGCGTCAGGGGTCAGATTTCGCTCGTGATGCCCTGGAAGCGGCCCTTGGCACCTTGGAAGCAGTGAGGTCTCCCTTCGAGGTATGAACACGACCACCCAGCCCTTCTTCTGGCATCTCGTTTTTTCGCGTGCCCGTTCTTCGACTGTTAACCAGTTCATTCTTCTCGTGTTTGAGTGCAGGCTGTACTGACGGATAGTAAGTCGAAGTCCGAACGCCTGCGATCCCAGGAGGAGCAGCTACGTCGGCAGTCCTCCGAGATTGCCGCCGCCACCCAACGAGTTGCCGCTGCCGAGGCAGACCACGCCGAGCTTCTCAGGCAAATAGCCGTAGTACAGAAGCGTGTTGAAGATGCCGGGTGGCTGGCGCGGGATTCGCGAAAGAAGGCGAGGAAGGCCGAGAAGCTGGCTAGGTCTTTCGCGGGTAAGGCCAGAGTGGAGTAGGAACTGAAGGGGGTCGCCGAGATCGCCTCCAACAATCTCTCTCGCAAGTTGACCACGCTCTGTGATCGGAATGAGAGTAAGTGGCTTCTGTTTACTTCTGTCTTCTTTTGAGTTCGGATGTTGTTCCTCATTTGTGACCTTTGCTGTTCCAGGCCTTGAAAAGGAACTGATGGGGTCACAGGCAATGGTGGGCCGGCTTGACAACCTGAGGCTTGCTTTCGTTCACTCATGCACTCAATTGGGGATGGAGGTGACCGACGAGCCTGTCGAATCTGCGCGAGAGGTGCTTGACCTGCCGGTCCACGTGAGAGCTTTGGAAGAGAAGGCAATGGGGACCGGAATCCGCCTGACCTTCACTGTCATCCGCTCTCATTATGACGTCGAGGTCGGGGTGGACCGCATGAGTCGAGGCTTTGTTGAGGGAACCTCCCCCGAGACGCGGACAGCGCTCGAGGAGGAGGTTCGTCCCCATGCTCAGCGCCTCTTAGAGATGTACAAAGAGGAGTTCCTTCCGCGTCCCACCGCGTCGGCTGAGGAGGAAGAAGGTGGAGATTAGTTAGATCGGTCGAGCCCCCGAGGGCCTTGTTGTCTTTTGCCTTTTTTATTTCAGAATGGACAATAACTGTAAACGTTAAGAACGTGTGATGGATGTTTTTTTTAAGTTGTTTTTCGTTTTATCTCTTATTCGCACCACGGTTACCACTTTTTTGACATCAAGTGTTAGGATTTTGGTTCGGAGTCCATGCTACTGGTTTAGGCCGTCCATAGCCGCTGGGGCGTCAGGTGCCTTTGAACCGGGCAGCCGGACCCGAGGCCGCAATCCGTTACTCGTCATCTCAAAGTAATAACGTGTCCTGTACTTGGGATTCACGTGGTGTTGCCACCACACCCGCCGGGTGGAGCCCCCGAGTGGGGGGTCGAACCTAGCGGCTGCTCCCAGCGTGAGAAGAAAGGAAATACGCATTCTTGTTTCACGTACAGAAAAGGAAAAGAGCAGGGAAAGCGTTAAGGGTAGAAGCAACGTAGCTGTTCAATGTTCCACGCGTTCTTGATCTGCTGGCCTTCCGAGTCCATCAGCTTGTAGGTGCCGGGTCGAAGCACTTCGGAGACGATGAAGGGCCCCTCCCAAGGTGGTGACAACTTGTGGCGATCCTTGTTGGTCTGCACGAGTCAGAGGATGAGGTCGCCCATACTGAAAGCTCGCCCGCGGACTCGTCGTCCGTGGTATCGCCGTAGTGCTTGTTGGTACTTCGTCGCATGCAGGAGCGCGACCTCCCGATCCTCGTCGATTTGGTCTAGCGCGTCTTCGAGGAACCGCTTGTTGTTCTCCTCCCTGAAAGCTTGGACTCTGGGAGCCCCATATTCGAGGTCGGTCGGTAACATCGCCTCGGCCCCATAGATCATGAAGAAAGGAGTGTGACCGGTTGCGCGGCTTGGGGTCGTTTGCAAACTCCAAAGCACAGAGTGGAGCTCCTGCACCCATCGGCCAGCACAGTCTTTCAATTTGTTGAAGATTCTGGGCTTGACTCCTTGCACAACCATGCCGTTGGCGCGTTCGACCTGCCCGTTCGTTCGGGGGTGTGCCACAGCTGGCCAATCGACCCTGATGTTGTGGTCGTCGCAGAACTCCAAGAATTCTTGGCCGGTGAACTGCGAACCATTGTCCGTGATGATGGAGTTGGGAACCCCGAATCGATGGACAATGTCTCGGAAGAAGGTCACCGCTTGGGCCGATCTTATCGTGGCGAGGAGTTGAGCCTCAATCCACTTTGAGAACTTATCAACTGCCACAAGCAGGTGGGTGTAGCCCCCGGGCGCTTTTTTCAGGGGGCCAACTAGATCGAGCCCCCAAACGGCAAAAGGCCAGGTCAGGGGGATCGTCTGCAGGGCCTGTACCGGCAAGTGAGTCTGTCGAGCATAGTACTGACACCCTTCGCAGGCGCGCACTATTTTCTCCGCGTCACTGACTGCCGTTGGCCAGTAAAAACCATGACGGAATGCGTTGCCGACTAGGCTGCGAGGGGCGGCGTGATGTCCGCAAGCGCCCTCATGAATGTCACGTAGCAGCTGCCTCCCGTGGTCGAGTGGTATGCAGCGCTGCAGGACGCCGGAGTGGCTCTTCTTGAAGAGTTCGCCGCCCACGACGACGAACGACTTGGCTCGACGGGCAATTCACTTGGCTTCGGTCGAGTCTGCGGGGAGTTGTTCCCTTAGCAAGCAGTCTAGGTATAGCCGCGCCCAGTCGTTTGGCGGAGGGTCAGGCTCGAATCCCTGGACCCCCTCTTCCTCGTCGATCGAGGCGATGACGAACGCCGCGCGATCGTCTGACTCGACGCGAGGTGGGTCGGAGGTCGGACCCTGACTCAGGTCGGCCGACTCTGCTCTGACCTCCTCTCGTCGGTCGGCCGACTCCTTGATGGAGGGTTTGTTGAGATCGCTGGCGAAGATTCCGGACAGAACCGGCTCCCGATTTGAGGCCAGCTTGGCCAGGATGTCGGCTGCCTCGTTTTGCAACCGTGGTAAGTGAGAAATCTCGAAGCCGTCGAACTTCTCCTCGAGACGCCAGACCTCGGCGCAGTACGCGGGCATCTTCGGGTTAACGCAGTTCGATTCGTTACGGACCTGGTCCACCACAAGTTGTGAATCCCCGAAGACCTCCAACCTCTTGATGCCGAGCTCGATCGCGGCTTTGACGCCGTTGACCAGAGCCTCGTATTCAGCGGCGTTATGCGAGGCCGGGAGATTGAGTCGAACGGCGTATTTCATCCGCACTTTGAGTGGCGAGACGAGTACCCATCCTCCTCCGGCTCCCTCTTTCGTAAGGGAACCGTTGAAAAGTACATCTTCCAACACTCCTGGTCGACAGGAGCGGCTGGGAGTTGGACCTCGGTCCATTCGGCGATGAACTCCGTGAGTGCGTGGGACTTGACCGCTGTCTGAGGGACAAACTCGAGGTCTTGCCCCATGAGCTCAATCGCCCATTTCGCAATCTTGTTAGATGACTCCTTGTTTCTGAGGACTTCGCCCAGAGGAAAGGAGGTCACGACGGCCACATGGTGGGCGTCGAAGTAATGTCGTAGCTTGCGCCTAGTGATGCCGACCGCGTAGATCATTTTCTGGATCTGGATCCAGCGCGTTTTAGTGTCGGAAAGAACCTCGCTCATGAAGTACACGGGCCGTTGAACCTTGAGCGCGTGCCCGGTTCACTTCGTTCTACGACCAACGCTGTGCTCACCACCTGCGTCGTGGCAGATATGTAGAGCAAGAGCGTCTCCCCGGGGTTGGGGCGGTCAGGATTGGTGGGTTGGTGAATGCAGACTTGAGATCATCCAGCGCTATTTGAGCCTCCGTTGTCCATTCAAAGTGGTCGGACCTTTTCAGGAGACGATATAGAGGTAAACCTCGCTCGCCGAGTCGTGAGATGAACCGGCTCAGCGCTGCAAGGCAGCCTATGACTCGCTGGACTCCCTTGACGTTTTGGATCGGGCCCATCCTAAGGATGGCGTCGATCTTTTCAGGATTCGCCTCGATACCCCGCTCGGACACGCAGAATCCGAGCAACATGCCTTTGGGAACGACGAAGATGCATTTCTCCGGGTTCACCTTGACTCCGTTCGCTCTTAGCCTGTCGAAGACTTTGGCGAGGTCGGAGACCAGCTGGTCAGTGTGTTTGGACTTGACTATGATGTCGTCCAAGTACGCCTCTACGACCCCGCCGATGAGGTCTCCGAAGCACTTGATCATGCATCGCTGGTACGTCGCCCCGGCGTTTTTGAGTCCGAAGGGCATGGTGACGTAGCAGTATGCACCGAAGGGAGTTATGAAGGACGTTGCGAGTTGATCCGACTCCTTCATCGGGATTTGGTGATAGCCCGAATAAGCGTCGAGAAAACAGAGGGTTTCGCACCCCGCTGTCGAGTCTACAATCTGGTCGATGCGCGGCAAAGGAAAAGGATCCTTTGGGCGTGCCTTATTGAGATTCGTATAGTCAACACACATTCTCCATTTACCGTTCTTCTTACGAACAAGTACATGATTAGCTAGCCAATCAGGGTGATACACTTCCTTAATAAAGCCTGCCGTTAAGAGTTTAGCTATTTCCTCACCGATGGCCTTGTGCTTTTCCTTGTCGAAGCGGTGGAGATGTTGCTTGACGGGTCGAGAGCCCGGCTTGATGCAGAGGGAGTGCTCGGCGACCTCCCGAGGGATGCCCGGCATGTCGGAAGGCTTCCACGCGAATATGTCCTGGTTGGTGCGGAGGAAGTCGGCGAGCACGCTTTCCTATTTGTCGGAGAGCTTGGCCCCAATCAGCACCACCTTGCTGTTGGGGTCGGAAGGGTTGAGCGGGATCAACTTGGTGTCCTGGTCGGGGTCGAAGGAGCCCGTCATCTTCTTCGTGTCCGGTGCGTCGCCCTCCTCCACCTGGTTGACGGTTGGCAGCTCCTCCTTGTGGGCCAGCGCGGTGGCGAGGTTGCAGTTCTCGAGGTCGACCTCGTATGCCCTCCGTATGGAGGTGCTGACGGTGATGACTCCCTTGGGCCCCGGCATCTTGAGCTTGAGGTAAGTGTAGTTTGGGACGGCCATGAACTTCGCGTAGCACGGCCGACCCAGAACGGCATGATACGCGCCCGGGAAATCCGCCACCTCGAATGTGAGGGTCTCAGTGCGGAAGTTCTCGGGCGTGCCGAAGGTGACGGACAGGTCGATCTGTCCGAGTGGCACCACTTGCTTTCCCGGGACAATCCCGTCGAATGGAGCCCCCGTGGGTCGGATTCTCTTGCGATCAATTCCCATGGCGTCGAGAGTCTCGGCGTACAGGATGTTGAGGCCGCTACCCCCGTCCATGAGCACCTTGGTGAGTCTTGTCGACGCAACGATAGGGTCGACGACGAGCGGGTAGCGTCCCGGCCGATGGACTCGGTCGGGGTGGTCGGAGAGGTCGAAGGTGACCGCAGTGCTTGACCACTTGAGGAACTCGGCGTACACCTTCCGGCGCTCCACCTTCTGCCGGCGCTTGGGCAGGCAAGCATCCAGTCCACCGAAGATCATAAGGACCGCGTTGGTCTCGGGGAATGGGCCATCGGGCTCCTTGTCGCCCTCTCCTCCCTTGGGGTCGGACGACTTCGCGTCGTGCCTCTTGGGTGTCCCGGCGAGGAACTTGCGCATGAGGCCGCAGTCCTTGTACAAATGCTTGATGGGGAACGGATGGTTTGGGCATGGTCCCTCAAGTAGCTTCTCGAAGTGATCGGGCGTCGCCTCATTGACGGCCTTCTGCTTGGGCTTGCGCTCGACAGCCGCCACGAGGGATGCCTCCTGCCGAAGGAGGTTTCCCTTCTTCTTCTTCTTCTTTTCCGATTGGACAGACGGGCTAGCGGCGCCAGCCGCGTCCGTCCTCTTGGCCTTTCCAGCCGGACGCTCGAAGAGAGATCCGACCGCATCCTCCCCGGAGGCGTGACTCGTGGCAATGTCCAGCAGTTCCTTGTTGGTCGAGGGGCACTTGCGCCCCAACTTGTGGACCAGCGACTTGTTCCTGGTTCCCGTCAGGAACGCGCTAATGGCGTCGGCGTCAACGACGTTGGGGAGGGAGTTGCGCATCCTGGAGAAGCGCCGGATGTACTCTCGCAGCGACTCGTCAGGCTTCTGTTTGCAGCTGCGGAGGTCCCAGGAGTTCCCGGGTCGCTCGTACGTTCCTTGGAAGTTCCCTTCGAAGATCTCCTTGAGATCCGCCCAGCTTTGGATGCATCCTCTCGGGAGGTGCTGCAACCATGCGCAGGTGGAGTCGGCAAGGTAGAGTGGCAGGTTGCGGATGATGAACAGGTCGTCATCCGCACCACCGGCTTGGCAGGCTAGCCGGTAGTCTTCCAGCCACGTGGCCGGATTCGAGTCACCGGAGTACTTGGTGATGTTGCTCGGCGCGCGGTACCGCTGGGGCACCGGCGCGCGCAAGATGTCTTCCCCAAATGCTCGGGGACCCGCCGGCGGAGGGCTCGGGCTCCGGTCCTCCTGTGGGTCGTACCGGCCTCCGCGACGCGCGGAGTAGCCATGGTTGACCGGCTGGTGTTGCCGGTCATTTCCTTGTGCGCGTCGTCGCGCCTCGAGCACCACACGAGCATCCTTGATGTTGCCGATGCGCTGGTGGATGGACGGCAGGTTCCGCCCTCCCGCAGGCGGGGTCTGCTGAACCGAGGCCTCGTCGTCGCGGTCACTCGTGGCGGGTGCACCGGAGCTACGCCCCCGTCGCCGAGGTAGGGAGCTCTCGGCTTGCTGGTCCGCCGCGAGTCGGAGAAGGCTCTCGAGTTCTTTCCGGTCGTGCCGCTCCTCCGGGGTCGTCGGCGGCTGCATCCTTCACAGGAGAGCTGTCGCCGCCGCAATGTTCTGACTTGCCCGCAGAAAGGGCGGAAGATCCCCTCCAGCGTCCTCGATGATCTGCTGGTGAACTTGCCGGGCCCTGGCTTGCGCTTGGTTCCGGCGTTGCGTCAACTCCTGCTTGATGACTTCGCGCTCCAGTCTCAGGAGTCGTTCGTGGTCCTGCAGCTCCCGCTCCCATGCGAGGAGCTGGCGGACGTCGTGGTCGTGTGTAGCTGCGGCGTTAGCCTCGGCCATGGCGACGTCACGGTTCGCCCCCGCGGCGCCTACCGGGACCAGCAGGGCTTGGTGAGGGACGTGTTGAATCCCAGTCGGGTTGACGAGCACCGGTGGAGGTTGGGCTCCCACCGGGTCGACGTCGTTCTCGTCGTCGTTCTCCTCGTCTCCACCATCCTCCAAGTCCTCGACATGGCCCTCGGCGCTGCCGACCATGCAGCACTCTCGTGCCGGATCGTAGCCCCCGAGATTGAAGCATTCGTCGAGGAGGTCAGAATCGGAGTCGGAGTCGGCGCTGGTGACGGAGCGAAGGGCGCGAGCCCCGGGCCAACCCTCGGCTGCGGCGGGAAGAGGGGGTGAAACGGCCGGGTCGCGTCGCATCGCTTCAGCCATGGGCGGGCCCGGCCACACCGCCGACGGGAGGCGGCGGGCAAGCTCGAGCTTGAACTGGTTCGCGGCGTTGCGGAGCCCATGAGGCAGAGGGACGCCCTGCCGCCAGAAGTCGGATTCTGGCGGGAGGTGTCCCCATCCTTCGACCTACACCAGGATGTTCGCCAACGCGTAGAAAACGCGCCGACACTCGGATACACGTGGCTCCAAGCCAAGATATGCCTCGCTGCGGCATGGGAGGCCGTTGCGGCCCTGTTCGCGGGGGACGACAGCGTTCGCAATCACCATCCCAAGCGCAGAGGACGGTGACCGTGTCCGCGCCACCTGCAAAGACGGTGGGTCGCGGGGACGGTTGGTGTCGGACCGTGGCGCACCCCGAGGACACCCATCAGCTTGGGGCGTGGGCATGAGATGGGTGGTGATCAGCTGGTCGAGCCACTCCATCATGCACCACAGTGCTGGGGAAGAGCGTGAAGGCGCCCCTAGAACTCCGCCTCTGGTGGGTACGGCGGCTGGCCATGGAGTTGACGGGCCGCGGCAGCGAGCGTGTACTGCACGTGGCGGTACTCGTCGGGCCACGGATCCGGACCGAAGTGCGCCTCCATGCGCACCTCGTAGTCGATGCCGTCCATGTCCCAGGCTAGCCGGGGATGGACGGTCAGGGGTCCCCTTCCGAAGAGGGGTGGGTAGTCCTGCGTCAGCTGCAGGCGGCCGTCGGCCTCGAACTCCAGGCTTCCAAATCGGATGACCTGGTGCGGAGGGAAGAGCGGAGTGGGCAAGAGCCCGCGAGCACCGTTCATCGACGATGCAGCCACCATCGAAGGCGGCGAGAATCGCAACCGTAGCGCGCAGAGGTCCCCTACCTGGCGCGCCAACTGTCGGCGTTGAGATATTTGACCGACGAGTAAATTTAGACTACGCGCTGCGGTTGATTGGAAAGGGTGAGAAAGACACAAGGGATTAGACTGGTTCGGGCGATCGAAGCCCTACGTCCAGTGAGTTGGTTCGGTTCGTGTTGCTCGTAGTAGGGGTTACAAGCTCTTCGAGAGAGGGAGAAGCTCCCAAGTCTCTAAGTGTTCGTGGAGTTCGTCCTTGCGTGCATCGCAAGGCCGAAGTGAGTGTGTGTGCGAATGAGAAAGTGAGAATGCGGTCCCCCAGCCGCGAGTCAAGCTCTCCTTTTTATCTGTCAAGGGAGAGTTAACTACTACAAGGATGGAGGAAAGAAGAAAAAGAAAGTAAGAGAATTGGTAAATAGCTCGATGTAGGTAGGCGGCTCAGTAGGGAGGGGCGTGTTCATCCTCGAAGCCTTCTCCTCCGAGCGTGGGCGGCGACGGCTGCTACAGTTCAACTGCGGCGGGGATGTCCGTGTCCTGTTTGAGTACTGTGCGACCCTGTTCAGATACGCCTCGCACTGTTACCGCGTGGCGAGGCGGCTTGACCACTATCAAACGTCCCTGCAGGACGTGCGGGGCTTGCGGTTCACGTCTTCGGACAGTGTCGAAGGATGCCCACTTGCTGCCCATTTAATGCGCTCCACCGGCCAAGCTCCGACTCCGGTGGTCCGACCCCTTCGGTCAGAGGCTGGGGTCGGGCGCCCGGGGTCGGCCGAGGCGGAGTTTTTCCCCGACCCCCGGGGATCGGGAGGTCGGTCGAGGAATCGGGCCGTTCTTTGCCCGTGCGGCCTCCCCGGCCGTGGGTCGCGTCACGCGTTGTGGGCTGGGCTTTGACCTTGGTTCCTGCGGAGACGACCACGGCTTCTGGCCCAGTCTTTGGTCATTTACGTATGATTGCGAGGTTATGTGGGTAATCGCGGGTACCTAGTTTTGGGTACCCGACATGGCTTCTTTTGGTGGAGAGATGTCCTCAAACTACTTGACCCTTACAAAGGTTTAACTGCAGTAACAGTAGGCAATGGCAGTACAGTCCTCTTCTGGGAAGATGCATGGATCACAATTCCCTTACTATTCAAATACCCTCATCTGCACTCATTTGTCAGACAGCCAAAACTGGTATTGGCCAATTTCTTGATTGAGCCTTTAATTACACAGTTCCATCTACCATTATCTGTGGAAGCTTATCAGCAGTTACAAGAAATGGAAGGGCTTCTAGCTGATTTACATATTCAGGATACAAAGGACTGTTGAAAACATATGGGCCAGAATTGTCAATACTCATGCTCTAAAGTTTACAAGCATCTAGCTGGTCACAGGCCGACACACCCAGCTTTTAAATGGCTTTGGAGATCCTCATGTCAACCCAAACACAAGGTTTTCTTCTGGCTTCTCATGCATGATAGAGTCAATACTAGAGGCCTGCTACGCACAAAGAACATGGCATTAGATTCATACACATGTGAGCTATGCATCTTGCAGAAAGTGGAGTCACTCAGGCATCTATTTGTTCGATGTAGCTTTGCAAGGCAATGCTGGCAATCAATTGGATTAATTTTGCCTAATCACCTACAAGTTCTACAGCTAGTAAGCAGAATGAGGAGATCATTAGCAATTCCCTTCTATATGGACATTATAATTTTGATGGCTTGGAGTATTTGGGTCACAAGGAATAAATGGATTTTTGAAAATGTTGATCCCACAGTGCAGAATTGCAGGGCTTATTTCTTCAAAGAGCTGGAGATGGTTGTCCATCATCAAGCCAAAAACAGACATGTACAGCAACTCAAGCAATGGATAGAGAACTGGTTTTAGACTTTGTAGTTTCTGCTTTTGTCTTTCTTTCTTTTCCTTATGTACAGACCTTTTTATATCATTTAAATAAATGTCTGTAGGGGCACGCGCCCCTCCAGTTCGTTCCAAAAAAAAAAAAAAAACTGAAGTGGGGCTGGGAGCTAGAAATTACACGGAGCTTTTCGTGATTTGCACGCGCTCGCGGCTCCGGGTTGCATGCGCTCGGCGCTCGGCAGCGGCGTAACTGGATCATGTCATGTGACGTGCGGCCAGGACGGGTGTCGGGTGGGCCGGCCGACGCCCGACGACTCTGAATTCTGATGGAGCGAACGAGCGCTGTAGTCGCTGTACGTCCAGGGCACAGAACACGCCGTGTGCGAAAGCTGGTGCATGCTGCCCGGATTGCTGGATGTGTTTGAGCGGAGCTACGATCCATGCAACGAGCAGCCCGGCCTAGCCGTTGCAAACACAACCTGTTTCGCATCGTTTCAAGTGTTACCAAGCACCATGTACAGTTGCCTGTACTCGAACAGTTGGCGCATGCATGATGCATCTATTATGCATGCATGGCCGTTCCGTGGGAATCCATAGCACGCAGAGGTGCACGCACAATGTCTACATGCCGATGCGAAGCGAGCGGGAACGAACAGATGGAGCAAAAGAACATGAAAGGCACTTGATTAGTTGGATCCGTCAGCAGCTACGGACGACAACAAACCCTCCTCGAGAGTCCTCAACGTTGCCATGATAGTAACCTCAGCATAATAGTATGGATCTAGACAGTAAGTAGTACTAGCAATGATTCATTGCCAATGCGCACTGCTGCTAACATGCAGAACAGAACCACATGAACCAAGTAAAGGCAAGCCACGCTCGCCGATCGGTTCAGGCGCTGGCTCGAGCAATGGCGCGGCATGCATGGGCATTTACCCGAGCGGTTCAGGCGCTGGCTCGATCGGCAGCGGCGTGATGAGATCATGTGATCGGTGTGCGGGCGCGCGGCTGCCTTGGCTGTGTGGGGGGACGAGAGTTGTACTGTCCGTCCGGAGTACCCGGCGCGGCAGGGTCGGGGTTTCGCGTCGCGGGCGCAGAGTGCAGAGCGGCATGCATGCACGGCGCCGGGTGGTCGTCAGGTTGGCGTTGCTCCGATCCTATCGCTACGCTGATTCTGGTTGGTGCCACTCCGCCACCTGCGCTACGAGCTGGCAAGTGGCAACACACAGCCCGGGGAGCCATGGAATGAAACTCACGTGTTCAGGACCGGAACAGAACATTTGGCGTAGGACCGCTCGTTCTACCGCATCGAATCGGAAGTACAGATTCAGGCATACGTACACTACTACTACCAGCTTTGGTGCGGCTTGCAGTACTGGTGAGTCACCACCACCCAGACGACCTATCTCTGGCGGACCGGCCGGCCGAGGTCGTCACGTTCGTATCGGATGGGAGACCACAAACCCGCCGCGCATTCCTGAGCGAAAACCATGCCAAATCCGGTGGGATTCCACCGGATTCGACGACGCTAGCATGATTCACAACACGGGCGGGCGGTCGGTCGGTCGTGGCGTGGTGACTGGGGAGGGGGAAAACTTGCGTTCCGGCCGCCTAGCGCTGTACGTAGCGCATGCTCGCTCGCTCAGTTGCGGGTGCCGGGTGTCGCGTCCGTGGAAAAGGCGGGTGTCCCCCGCCGAGGAGCAAGGCGCGGGTGGAGTCCCTGAGCCGGCATGATTGGCAGGCAACGGCAAGGCCTTCCCTTCCCTTTCCGCGCGGAGGCACCACGTAAAAAGGCGTGCCGGCTGGCGTGCGCTGCCGGCGTCCGGGACAGCCCATGTTGCTGCAGATTCCGCTGCCCGTCAGTACAGTACAGGATATCCTTGTTCTGGTGCGACGTTTGGTGGCGGCACTCTCGTGTGTGGCAGTGGCGGTGCCTGTTTCTGTGCTGGTTACGGTGCCTGCCGCCTGCACGGACGGACGCTGGCTGTCCCGGCCCGTTAATCATCGATGCCGGCAACCAGGATGCTTTAGCGATGTCGTGAGGCTTCAGTCAATTGTGCTCACGTACACATCTCCAAGCCTCTCTTCCAAAAAAAAATTTTAGCACTTGTTGATCCAATTGGTGCTTCATCCATGCTGCACAGCGGCCTCTCACTCACGGTCAATGGGCTCAGACCTGATTCGCTGACGGATGACAGATGACACTGCATGGTCGCTGACGGTAAGTTTTCATACTTCCCCGTCGTGCTAGGGTTACGCAACGGCATGCGGCATGCTGCGCCAAGCATCTTTCCCTACCACTTACCAGACTCGTGCCATTGCCATCCCATGGATCGAACCACGGTCCTATGGTTCACTGGTTTGTAACTGCAGCGTGCGTCTCGGATCGGACGGGCAACGTGTTGATTGCCACGCCAAGCGCCAAAGCCGTATGCTGCGTTTTCGTCCTCTTTTAGCTTGCCCCAACGAAATGCTATTTCCCCAGAAAAGCGAAGTAGTTGCCGGCAACCCCAGCTCCCTGATTCCTGGCCGTTGGATGTGGTGGTGATCTCATCTGGTGTCCCAACACCTTTGTATTCCTTTGTATTTCAATTTTTTTCGGCCCGTATGATGTCAGGAGGGCCAGAACTTTATCAGTTTGGCAGTGCCTCACTCGTACCACTTCCAGGCTTTTGGTCAGGTGATTAAATGCACAACAAGAGGAACCGGCCCTAGATGAAGTAAATGCGTGTGACATTTGAGCTTATAACATGTGTTTATTTTTTGAATTTTGAATTTGTTCCTGTTCTAAAAATAATTACTTTAGCATTTACTTGATCTGAGGCCTCACACAGATTTGAACACATGATTGTAGTACGCCCACTCCTTGTTCTGGAACCAACTTTTTGCAATCTGGGACTTCATCACCTTGATCTGGAACAAATTTCATGCAACTGTTCTAAGAGTTTGAACTAAGTCCATAACCAAAGGATTATTACCATTATTCTAAACATTATTCTACGTTTGTGTGCTTATATGCAAACAAAATTCAAAGAAGCTACAAGTACACTTCATGCGCTCTTAAGTAACGCCAAAAAACACAAAAAGGTTTTTCAACACGATAGAACATCACAAGAACACTTGATGTACTGCATGTGAACTTGAACATTTTAAAAATGATTATGAGCCCCAAGCCAATTTGAACAAAAAAAATTGAATATATTTTCACTTGAAGAACATCATAGGAATAATATGTGCTAAATAATCAAAGCCAAAGAAATTATGCTCATTCATTTTTGCCAAAAAAAAAATAATCTTCAAACAATATGTACCATATGAAAAAGAACACCTATTGAACCGCCGTATTGCCAAAAAGAGAAATGATCTTCAAACAACCTGTACCATATGAAAAGAACACCTATTGAACCGTCATATTGGCAAAAAGAAAAATGATCTTCAAACAACTTGTACCATATTAAACCAAAAATACCAAAACATCAAAATATTAGTGAATCTGTACTCCTACTCATGAAAAAGATTGAAATAACAGTCCTTCTCAATATACTATGTAAACAAAAGATGTGTTTAATCAGATCCTTTCATTCCAAATGTACTCACTAATCTTGCATTTCCAAATCCAGTCAAGCCATCCCCATATACTAGCCACTTCCAAAAGCAAACATTTTAAGCATGTGTATCAATTAATTTGACATGACATGTGTATCAATTAATTTGACATCAGATGAACAAGAATTACAGAAAACCTTGAACAATAGCAATTCCTTTTACAGGGTAAAAATACCACTATCATATTCTGAAAATCTCTTAAATTAGCTCTGCAGAAGAACATGTACATGATTCATGGTTCCACATGACCCAAGAGCATGACAGCTAGGAAAAGAATCAAGACCTCTGCTAGTACAGCTAAACTTTCTGTCAAACTACATGAACTTACAAGCAGTTTCTGCTCTCGTAACAGATAAAAAAACCATCCAAATTTAAAGGAAAAAATATCGATCAACCACAGCCGATCCTGATATTGATCTGTTCTTGCAAACATATATCCATAGTGAACCAGAAAAACACATCGGAGATGTAGCAGACATCTGAGATCTAAAAGAACTTTAAGAAAATACCTATTCCTCCTCAACCACTAAATATCTGGTCAAATCAATGTAAAGTACATCACAGGAACGATCAGCACAAAAAATCAAAATGCTAATCATCTAGTACATCGCATGAACAGCAGAGAAAAATCACTCGCTGACACGCATCATGAGGTCAAGCTTTTGAAAAATCAGAGGAGAGTGGTAGTAGGAACAAGCACTGACGAGAGAAGCAGTACTGAATAAAATGAACATGTACCCGATTTGATAAACCAGGCTTCACCCACGGAATGTGTCTCAAAGCAGATAATGAGGATCCATCATCTCAGATTTCAGAGAAGAGCAAAACAGAAAAAATATTTTCTCATCCAACATAAAAATCAAAAGGTGAGCTACAAGCAAGGCACGCTTGTTCTCTGCAGAAACGAAGGCAATCAAATCTTTTTTAAACAACTTATCCCATAGCAAAATCACACAGAAATTGAATTGATTAAGTTAACGAATAATCAAAGCAAAGTGCCTTGTCTTTTTGCAGCCGCACAAATAGAAAGGTGCACGGCACGAGCTAGCAGGAGTAGAAACGACCAAACTCTGTTGAGGGATGAGCCAGCACAAGCACCAAGCAGTGCTCCATGCCTCTGCGCGAGGGACACGGCGAGGATACAGTTGCGCAGCATGTCGGCTCCACAGCTTGTGATGCCGCCGCGACCTCGACTCGACAGCATCATCTCGAGCAGGGCACCGTTGCGGCCATCGAGCCCCATGGGGGGAGCTCGCTGCAAGGTCGTGGCCGCCGGGCTCTCAACACCCGGCATCCCCTCGGTGCCCTGGACCCGACAGCGGCGTCCCTCCTCGTCACGCGGCGCGCCGAGCTGGACGTCGAGCACGCTCGGTCACTGCAACTCGTCAGGTTGCAGAGGCGGTGGCCACGGCGACGAGGCGAAGCACCAGCGGGCGCAGCTCGCGGAGGAGATGCGGGCGTGGAAGATTGGGCACCGGGAGAAGGCGGTGAGACTGGTGGCCTTGGATCTCGACGCCGAGCGGCGGTCGCCGCAGCGCGTGCCGGCGAGACGCTGGTTGTAGCGGAGACGTCGCTGCGGGAGGCGGGTTGGGAGCTGGACCGGGAGCGGAAGTTCAGGAAGAGGTTGGAGAAGGTGAGCGACGAGCCCGCCGCCGAGGTACAGCTTGTCCGAATCAGCTTCGCCTCCTCCGTGACCTCCCGATTGCAACCGCCGCGGCCTCGAGCGGGCAAATCCATCGGGGAAGGCCAGCGCCTCGAGGTCGACGCCGTCGACTCGAGCACCGCCGCCGCCGCCTCGAGGTCATGTAAGATGCCACCCGGGCTACATCTGAACCCGCGCGGATCTGGTCGCCGTGGCTCTCTGTTCTTCGGTATTGCTATATTTTGCCCGGGCATTATGGAGGCCACCCAATGCCCGAATTTTTTTGCTAGCCCTCGATTCCTCCTCTGCTCCTCTTGAGCTCCGGCGAGGTCCTTCCCAACTCCGGCGAGGTTTCCGGCGGGTTAGTGCTCGGGATTGGGGTTAGGGTTCGGGGTTGGGGGCTCACCGGAGTCCGCCGGACTTAGAAGGGGGGGGGGGGGGGGCGGGGCGGGGGAGGTAGGCCGGCCTGGCGGAGGCGGCGGGAGAGACGGCGGAGGTGGAGGCAGCGGGGGATGGCGGTTGGGCCAGGGTCAGGGCGGGGGCGAGGAAGGCGACGGCGGGGTGGGAGGCGGCGGAGGGTGGCTGCCTCGGCGGGCTAGGGCCTCGCCGGAGCTCCGGGCGCGCGGCGGCGCGCGCGGAGCTCGGCGAAGCCCTAGCCCGCCGAGGCAGGGGCGGCGGCGCGTGGGGCGGCGGGTGGAGGACGGAGCGTCGGGAGGAGGAAGACGAGCAGCTGCCGTTGGATCTGGATCTGGATTTTTTCTTTTTTTTGGAAACGGAATCTGGAATTTGAAACGAAGAACAAGAACATCGGTACAGCTCCGGGAACGGCATCTGAATCTGGCCGGGGAGGAGAGAGCGATTGTGAGGGGAGGAGAGAGAGTCTGGTGTGTTTTTTTACCATGTATTGGAAGCGGGACTCACCGTATGAACTGTGCGTATCTGTGCACACGCCTGTACCACAGCAGACAAGGACCACATAACGTGTCAAGCCTAGAATTGGGCAACCCGGGTTGCCGGGAACTAGACTTCCACTTTAGTTAATCTGGGGGACCTGCGTAGCATCATCCGGGCTCTGGCAGTCTGGTACCACACGAACACAAGGAACTGCAGGCTTGCAGGGCACACACTACTGCCTGCTTTCAAGCCCTCTGGACTCCCGCGAGATGCCATAAAGAAGCCATGTGGATGAACTTTCAAGCCATGTGATCTAGGTTTTATTGGGCAGTACTGTTCTTGACAAATACTGGCAGGGATCAACAGGCCCTGGCCACCAGTCAGTTACCCATGCTGCTTGGTGCACGAACGGCAGGTTATCAGGGCCTTTCGATGACAAATTGACAATTCAACCTAGATCATACATGACAAGGCTGATCGATCTGAAACCCCTCCAAGTACATAGAACTAGAAAAATACTCAGGACTCACGTTACCAATGATGATTATCCTGATCCTAATAGCCAAAATACCGCGCTTGCAGAAACCCGTTGGCCTAACGCAGAAACGGCTCAGCTGATTGCACAAGGGAGCCATGAGGCCCGTGACACTGTTCGAACACATGGCAGCGATACTAATTCATGTGTCCTGGGCAGACGTAGCATTAACAATCTGAAAATTGGTCAGGTCACGAGTCCCACAAGAATTGACAAACTGACCCAACGGAAAATTCTAGTCCCAACCAAATATGTTACCCCAATCATTTGGTAGATGGTCGGAGGATAAGAGAGAACACAGGTGTCAATGTTAGAATAAAATTTAAGAGGTCAACAGACGTGTCAGCTACTGCTTCGGGGTAGTTTTCTGAAAAGAGTTGAGAAGCCGGAGATAACCTTTTGGTTATAACAGCATCACCACTCAATGTGGGCCACTGAAAAATTCATGAGATCCCATGTTTTCCAGCAGTTCCATAGGCAACATATTCCAGTGCACATTTATATAGGAGAACAGTCGCCACGGAACTGCTAATATACACGACCAGTCATGAATCAGCAATAGAACCCGTCACCAACTCACGGAGCTCTGCATAACATCTGAATTTGCATAAACCGGCAAACTGTATCATAATATTGTCGAGATCAACACATTTGCTCTCCATGTATCTGCATCCATAATTCCTACCATGAACAATGTTGAATTCTTTATGACACATGTCAGCCCTTACCATTAGAGAACCTCAATGATTTCTTCCATTTTGCCTATGTGGTTCAAGCATATGTGCTAGACCAAGAGTAGTCAGCTGGATGATGTGCAAAATCTCAATTGTTATGTGGCTTTGTGCTAAAAAAATGTAAGCAGCACATATTACTATCAATCACATGCAGGCCACTAGATATCCCCGTGCTTGGAATCAGATTGTTCAATTACCTTCCTCAATGATATGGGTTAACATGATTTCAACAAATGGACTCCATATGGGGCTCCAATCAATCAAGGAACTGATCATAGATTTACATTGTTTTGTTGTCTGGCGAGGGTAAAGACACAATAATTACAAGCCAATGGAGCTAGGTTATAAGCAGCATGTCAGCTTATATGGCATACAATGTAAGTAATTTGAAGCTTTGGCCGAAAAAGGGGCAAAAAAAAAAAAAAAAATCGTTGTAGACCTGGAGTCAAAGTGTATTCAGAAGTCACTGTAAACAACTATACTTTGGCATTCCTCGTAGCAGCTATTAACTGTGCACCACCAGAATTTTCTCTTGGTGCCACAGAATAGGATAGAGTAATTTGCGTTGGACTTGGCTCTGCCGCTTCACGGAATTTGACATCAAAAGCAACAGATTGATAAAGACAAACCTCATCTTCCTTACAGTAGTAAACCTACAAAATTGAATAGAACATACTCAAATACATAATCCAGAGGAGAATAACTCCCTTTATCTAAAAACAATAATCCAGAGAAGTACCTTCCTTTAGTTTGCTTATCTACTTGTACCGAAGTTACATACTATGGTACAAATGTCAGCACCACAATGTTTCAGTTATGGCACCCCATGAGGGGATACCAATGACACATGATTTAGCTTCTGTATATCCATCTTCGGGACGGTAAGCATATTAATTCATAATGATTATATGAACATGATGGTCGGAACTGGACTATTTTCCTAGGAGGGGAAATTAAATTTTGTTAACTTATAAGTCACCCTACCAGACGAAATTTTTATCATGTTTCCCAATCAATGACCACAATATCACAGGCTTCTCTCAATATACCTTCCCATACACGTCTAATAGCTAGAATGACTAACAGTTTGAGATGAAGCTAAAATGTATTATCAAACAATTAAAAACTGTCATTGCTGATTTCATCATGTATACCTTGCAGTTTATCCTTCCGGTTGACGATGATGATGTCGTCCTTTTGAACTTGAGTGATGCCGTACCTTCAGAGTTTAGATATCCATTTGCTGGCTCAATCTCAAATGCATTAGCTGGCTCTATTTCCACATCAAATTTACTGCGAGCTTCCTACATCCCAGGAAACACAAATATTTCAATATTAACATAAACAATCAAACAAAGCAAGAGACTGTTTGAATGCTGCACCATAGTAACTAATGCATATCTCAATGATGGAAAGAAAGATAAAAACAACATCCACTGAACTCATTTACCTTCGAGAAATGGTAACCATCAGGGACTGTAATCGCAAGAGACAAAGTCCCTTCCGTTGATGAACCACCATCCACATTAATAACATCTGTGTCTACTGATAACCGCTTTCTAAGGCGCTTCAGTGCCTTCGGCTTTGGTGACGGTGGTTGCACTCCAATCAAATCTAGCGTCTTCACCTCAGCCCCTTTCTCACTTAGAGTAATATATCTGATTGTGTTGTTGTTTGTATCTGCTACAAGAAGCCTTCCTATAACATTTCAGCAGCCTAGTCAGCTGTAGCATTCAATGTTATATAAGTTTCAACTTACACTATGGGACATGATCGTGATGATGAGAAATCAAAATTCAATATAGCTATCATAACTGTGGTCTGTGCAGAACAATTGGAGTGAAATTAGCAAAAGCTGTTGGGTTTTGCTAGAAATTTGGCAGGATCTCATCATATTGTGGACAATTAGGTCAAGGAAAGAATAATTCTCAAGGACCTTTCTTTTTTCCATAATTGGAAGCAGTCCTTAATGCTTACTGGAATTTATGGTTCAGAGGAACAGCCTCCCCCTCTGACAAGGAGTGCTCTTTTTTTTTTTTTTTTGGGGGGGGGGGGGGGGGGGGGGGGGATTTACAGTAGGGGAAGCCCCTACTGTGCTATTTTATTATTATATATAAAAAGAACAAAGAGAGCCGAAAAACGGGCTACATGGCCAGCAGGCCAAAGGACCCCCAAACCTGTACAATGATGGCTACATGGCTCTGAATTCTCTGGTTTGGTCTAAAAGGAGTACTTGTTAAGGACTGAGAATCCAAAAAAGTTCCTCATCTAGAGAGATATCTAATAATCAAAGCCGAAACAATATTGCCTTGATTGTAAATTTAGAGAAAATCGCACGGAAGTTTTCTAGTCATGTGAGCCTTGTTTGGTGTTATTCGGACAGGAAGAATGCAATGCGCCAGTAATAGACTGGTCTTAGCTCATGGCATTTCATAGAGTGCAAATGATTCATCGTAAAAGTTAGGTTTATAGCAGGCCGACTTTCCATTTTCTGCTATTGTTTGACCTGCCAAATTCAGGAAAGCAGTTCTAGGCAAAAGTTGTGCAATGATATTGAAGTTTGTGACAGTTTAAAATATCTGACAGCTCATGCTCAGTTAATTTGAAAAACCATATGAGTGGAAGCCAAAACACACACACACAAAGTTACCTTCTCCAACTTCAACAAGCCCTGCTGGTTCGGAGAGCTGCATTCAGAAAATTCAAAACTATTGTCACAAGCTGTCCTAGTAAAAAATGTTTCTGTCACAAATAGTAAACAAAGCCACACATGCTATAAACCTATAGTAGAGCTAGACAGCTAGTACAGCAGACTGATTTAGCATTTCATTTAAACTGACACTCACGGTAGAACAATCACAAATTATCAGCTGAAGGACAAAGAACAAAATAAGTTTTCTAAGTTATAGCTTACTTGAGCTGACAAGCCGGGACCATCCTTGTATCCGGCATGTCCAGTGCCAACAATAGTTGTAACTTTTCTTGTAACAGGATCTAACCTTTTAATCTGCCACCAGAATGAAAAATGAAAAATCAGGATAGTTTAGCAACTAAGGATGTAATACATATATACAATTTATAATACCATAAGTTGAAGATACAGAACTGCTTCATCATCAAATAACTGGAATTACAACAGTCCAACTGAACTAAAGTATCATGAAAGAGCTTAGGGCAGTTCACAAAGCGCACATACTATTAAGAAAGCCATAAAATGGGAAAGAACAGAGCAGGGACCCTACTCGAAAGTCAACATATAAAGTACAATTCGCAAGGCTCTACATCTTCAGTTTGGCAAAGGTTTAAAAAGCAAAGATGGAGCCTAAATGCAAGTTCCATATCTAGTTACTCCTCCAACACAGTAGAGAAGGCGACTGTTGACCGGCTGTGCAATTTATGCATGGTGCATGATGATTCAGGTTTACACCTCCTATTCAATTGCTCATTTCTATATGGATGTATGGAGTAGGATCGCGATCTGGTAACGGATCCAAGCACTCAACATCAATACTTTGGTTATAGTGATGAGAAAATGGTGACCTGAAGAGGACCGGTGGCAGAGAGGCAAAGAAAACACTGCAATAGGTGATTACACCTGTTGAAGCCTGCGCAAAGAATGCAACAAAGGATTCAAACGTGGCAATCAGTGTGGGGCAAGTGGTGCAACATCTTCGGTTGTTGATGTAAGAGAGAATTAACTATCATCTATAGGTGTCAGAGTGTCGGAGACAGCGGAGGGCGTAGCGGTGAGATATCGGAGGACGAGGCTTGAATCCCCGGCGGCGCGTCTTATTCTCTATGCTTAATCTAAACTGATTACAATCCTTGGCTATTTATAGCCCAATCTAATCGACAAAAGAGTATCTTAACAATCCAACCGAAATACTAACAAACCACCTAATCGAATCCTTATCTAACTAATCGACTGAAGTCTCTGGGATTTCCTTGCGACGTCGGTTGCGCCACGCCAATCCGAGCCTCGACGGCCGCGCCTCTAGCCATGCTGGCGCTTGTGCCTCCTCTCGTAGTGGATGCCGACCATAACATCTCTCCCTCCCTCGGCAAACAGCTTGTCCTCGAGCTGAAAGTCAGGGTAGGAGTCCTTGAACGTGTCCACCGGCTCCCATGTTGCCGGAGCTAGAGGTGGAATTCAAGATGTAATAATAGTTGGAAATGGAGCTGAAGATAAGATGGAACTTGGTGAAGCGGAGATGAGTCGGAGGAACGAGCTACTAAAGAGAAAAGAACAAATGTCGAGGAACCAAGCCCTGTACCATGTCAGAAGAAAAGGGGACGTAGTTATCACCACACTTTATTCCATCAGCTTGTATCAATATGTATGTAACACAAGGGGAGTTATTAGAGCACATGAAGAGCCTTGATTATACTGGCCAAAAGGCCAAGTTAGCTACACACATAACAGGTATATATATGACTACAGCATCATAACATAATACCTTGTGATTGTAAGAATCGGCGACATATATCTGATTGTCACTGGCATAAACGACACCCAAGGGATGTTGGAGTAGCGCATCTGAGCCAGTCCCATCATAATCTCCAAACTGAACAGAACAAAAGAATCTGATTTAAAATGCATAGCCAGATTAGTGTCACAGAAATTTGCAGAGTACACTTATGGACAAATACCCTAAATAAATTTTCTGGAAATACTGGGTCTCCCCCAGCTAGCAGTCTTGAACCTCCTGTCTTGAGATTAACCGCTCGGACAGAACTACTTTCACTATCAGCAACAAATAACTCCTGCAACTCTGTACGAATAATTCCCATAAGTCTCATGCTCAGTAGTGTCGGATCACAAACAGTAAGGAGAAAGGACTCGAATAATACCAGGAGCTAAAGAGATCCCAGAAGGCTGTGCAAATGATGTTCTGGTGGCACTGCAACAGAAATTTGAATTTACAGGAAATGCAATCAGAAAATCAAACGAAATGAAGCAAAGTATATTCAAGAACCAAAAGGCTACTTTTGCGCACACAAAAAAATGTATAAGCTTAGACCCTGTTTGGCACAGCTTCTGCTTGTTGGAAAAGCAGCTTCTGCTTATTCCTGCTTTCTAACATTTTTGTTCTCAAAAAACGCAGGAGAGCTGTGTATCTTTATATTTAAGAGAGATGGAAGGGTCCCCGGACAACAAATTCCGCCTCACAGCTGAGAGGAATTGGTGTGCTAAATTACATGAGCACCAACAAAAAACAAGGAAAAAGAAAACGACCTACAAAGGATACAGCCTAAGCTATTTCTAATTCATTTTGAGAATCCGCTTAACTAATAAGCTGCCCAAGAATCCTGGTGTTTGGCACAGCTTCTGTTTATTTCTGTGAAGAAGCTGTGAAATAAGTTGTGCTAAACAGGCCTTAATCGGATTATATAACAAGCAAACATCAACATTTAAATCCAGAAAAGGTTATTCACTTATTTTATTTCAAATTAGAACATGTCTGCAAGACACATGTTATGCGGCAGCATATGATTATAGAACAGCATATTTAAAATTTTCCTGGCAACTAATGCCAAACATGATTACCTTGAGCCATTCAAATTTCTTTCGTAACCATCACCACTAAGAACTTCTGTTACGCCATCACGGACATTGTGTCTCCAGATCTGGTGTTGCCCGGCCATCGCAATATACACTGTCTCCTCCGAGGGATCATAGCAGACATCCCATGGTGAATTCAGGACCTATATAAACACTTTTCAAGTTAAGCTTACTTTGTTCAATAAATGGAAAGTATGACCTGATAAAAGTTTCTGCATATTGTAACACCCAGGTTTTCAAACAAAGTAAATTAATTCAAATATAATACAGTTTCATTTTTCTTTAACAAGAAATAGGCTAAGTTCAACGTGCATCATGTTGTTTGTTTGCATTTGTGTGAAAAATGAATTTCAAAATTGATAGAAGTTCGTGTGCAGCGCAAATAACAGGCAGGCCACTTGTCCAATTAAAATATCCATCGCCTCCATCATTCTCTTGCATGCAATCCAAGCCACAATACATGGAAAACTGCAATAATCTTCATTGCCGCTAATCAATTCTATCAATTTCCTCATTAGAACCTCTCCTTCCATGGAAACGTCTCCCTCTCCTTCCATACTTGAACCAATCCTTTAGCCTGCCATCGTGTTTCGTCTCCCTGTTCCCCGTTTTCCCCGGGAGAAACTGAAGCCCCCGCCATCTCCGGGTAAGTCGACGCCGCACGCTTCATCGCTGTGAGCCGCCATTAACCCCTGACAAACCATGCCTCACATTGCAGGGCAACCAGAGGATTAAGGAGCACATCACCGTCGCCTCGCTGCCCGGGAAATCACATCTCCGACGAGCTCCGGTGAGCAACACCATCATTCGTCGTTGCCGTCACACTTTTGGGCGTTTTCCAGTCGCGCATCGCGGGACGATAACAACATCTCGACGGCATGATGCATCTTGACTCCAACCCTGCAGCCTGATCCTAAACTCGAACGCCAGGAACCACGGCACCGTAGGTGAGAGCCCCAGGCCAGTTTTGTTCTTTCGTACTGGATTGTCCGTCTCCTACGAGCTTGCCTCCGCAGCAATGAAGTTTCTGCAGTAGCTGGTCTCCGGTAATTGCTTTTGTATACCTGTTTGATCTCATATGCTAGATATGGGTGCATACTGTTTCGTTTTCTACCTTATCATGCAGTGTACTCTGTTTCTTATATATAAAAAAAGGTAGCTTCAATGCCTGATGCCAACCTGATGCAATATACTTGTTTTCAGTACAAACTCAATTCTGGAACTGCCGTATATGATAGCAGAATTTTCAGAAAAACCTTGTAACTTCAATTGCTCATATCTTTTTTCATACAAACTCCGTTTAGGATGATTCTTGCGCCGTTACGACGTAGGCTTTCTTGCAGTATGCTTGTTTCACTATGATGCTACTGTGTGGTTATGTTTTCTTAGTGTGTTTGTTGATTGCTTGTCACTATGATTGGCGGACAGATTCTATACAAGACCCGGCACCGCTGAACCTCAAAGATCAGGATTTCGAAGGATTTGAGCAGCAAGGCAAGTGCCATTGACCATACTGTTCCTATCCTAGGATTGTGTCTTACAATTTTGCATGCATGTCATAGGGTGGGTTTAGTGCGGTTCTAGATTCTTCGAGAATCAGAAACGTTTCAGTTTCAACCCAGAAACGTTTCTCAACTTGAAACAGAATCACTTCAGAAACCGTTTGGCTAGTTTTTTGGTTTCAGTTTCAGGAAAGAGAGATGAGGATCAAAACGACTCATTTACCCTTAGTTGGACTTTGTTGTTTCTGCCATATTATAATGACTAATAAAATCTTATAGTATACAATATTTATAATTGTCATTGCAAAATACAAATCTCATCCTAGTTAATTCAAAAGAAAAAAGAAAATGAAGTATATTTGATGGGCTCATTGTACGTGTGTATGCTAGGCCCAGCCAGCCCACAATCTGTGCGTCTTCTTCCTCAGGACGCACGAGTAACACACGATACAGCCATACATGGAAGAGAGAAAGGTAGAGATAGGGATCGATTGCCAGCGCTCCAGCGACTAATCGGAGGAGGAGAATTGGGGAAAATTGTCTACAGATCAAGAGCAATCCATTTTTGAGGTCAGATTTGAAGCTGAAGTGCAGACCGGGCTTCGGGCGACGGCGTAGCGTAACCTTAGTGGGTGTCTACAGGATGAGAGGAGCCTTGGAAAAGCATTGTAGTGTGACCCTGGCTGTGAAGATTAGTGTGACCCTGGTTAGCACTAATCCTGACTTGTACAAGTGATAGATTAGTTTAGTTGATTGGCGCGTGTGCGCGTGCGTTCAGTTGTGATGCGTGTGCGTCGCGCCCAGGTTGAGTGCAGTTGAGCTGCACGGTGATTGTGTCAGGCCAGGTAGTTGGTTGGCATCGACGGATTGCGGGCGGGAGCACGGCTCGCGAATCAGCAACGAAGACTGTTTCACGCAGAAGAGCGAGAGGCTCACGAAGGAAGTGAGCTGCCATGTGTGCGTGTGCATGAAGTTCGCAGAGGAGGGTGCGTGGGCATTGCGTCGCCGTGGTGTATATAACAGCCATGTAATCGATGTGTTCGAACTTGAGCTGAGTGGAATAGAAGAGAAAGAACGGTGTTCGTCGCTGGCGTGGTGTTCGGCGCCAACCAAATCATGTGTCTCGTGTTCTTATGATTGTTCGGCAACCCTTGGTTCCAACAGGGAGAACAGACTCATGGGGAACGTGCACACACTTTGCATAGATATAAACTGTCATGACAGCCATGCTCATGATTAGTGGTGGTGGGAACCTGGTGAGTCGATAGTCGGATTGGGATCCGATGAGTTTATCCTTGTTGGTTCAGTCCTCTTGGAGAGATGACACCTAGTAATTAGGATGCATTGATATATTGAGTCTAGGTTATTAGCTTGGCATAGCGCGGTAAACCCGAGTCAAGCCTTTCTAGCCAACATGTCATATTTTTCCCACACTTGTTGAGTACTCTATGTACTCACACGTGCTATATTTCGCCATACACTGCTTCTCAGACGATGGGAGAAGCGGAGTTCAATGACAAAGTCACAACGCCTGTGACACGCTTCGCTTTATTGCTGCAGATTTGTACTTTTCTTTTAGACCTACGGGTCTGTATGTATCGAATATTTAACGTTTACTTGGCTTGTAATAATGATATTTCACTATTTGTCGGCTACATGTATGGTTAACTGGTCCTGGCATACATGTGGAGTACATTTGGTTGTTTTCCTTGAACCAGGTGTGACATATATGAAGATCAACTAAGTGATAGAATTGAACAGTACATTGTGTATAGGCCAGGACTATCATTCTTGTTTCTCTGAAAGACACAGAATGACACTTCAGGGTAAACCAAGCAGACTGTTGCAGCAACGAAATATGTGTCTCATGCAAGTTGGATGCAAATGAGGTTTAAAGCTTAATGGTTATTCCAAAATAGTAGATGAAATATCAGGGTAAAGTTAAAAGGCATGCCTGATTAGTTCCTTGACCTCCTCCTTTGTAATCAGATCCTTTGGTCCCATTTCCAGCTAGCGTTGTCACAGTCTCATCCACAAAATTGATCTCTCTGAAAGGAGAGAGAGGAATTTAGATCAAGACAAGGTACAGGATGTTGAACAATCTCATGCAGCTTCCTCTATATATCCACAATCATAAGATTCGACTGTTGAGATTGCAACAAGTCATGTAAGTTAACAGGAACTGAATGATCCAACTGAATTCTTTGAAGGTACTTACCGAAGCGCGTGGTTCTCGGTGTCTGCAACATATAAGATATTTCTTTTGGAATTGTAAGCCAGACCCTGAAATTGGCACCAAAGCATATAAATTTTAGGGCATAATACAAAAGGAAATCCTGAGCAAGGCGGTCTAATCAATTGTATAAAATAATTTAGGGTTAAGAAAAATGCTTCTAATTCAGAAAAAGGAAACTACCCTCCATTAATTTTCACCAGCAATGATGTCTGGACATGGTACCACAAATTTAAGCACTTGTATCATGTTTCTAGAAGTGTCACTTTTATTGTGCATGCAACAGATGGTTATACTTCCTCACCTGAGGGCGGTTAAATAGGGCAGCGTCAAATGAGCCATCAAGTAGTCCTTCCTCAGAACTCCCAACTTGACATATGAACTTTCCTTCCAAGTTTGTCACCACCTTGATTACAGAAAAGAGGAGCTAACAGCTAAGATTAAGTAAAAAAGAAATAAATTGCAGTTTAAAGTAAATAAGTGTAATGATGTTATGCAATATTGATAGAGACCAGAAAGAAACAAAAACAAAATAATACTCACAATTCGATTATGATTACTATCTGATATAAATAATCGATTGTTCTGTACATCAATTGCCAGTTTCCCAGGAAATTTTAAGGGTGATGTAAGTAAACGACTATCCTTGTCCTTTTCCAATGCCAAGGGGAGGGGGTCATTCTGTAATAATTTCTTCTCTTCATAAAATTCAAGTGCTGCGCCAACTACTTCATCGAGATCCTGAAAAGAGCAGGAACAAATAGGGGGAAAAAAACTGAGACATTGCAGAGACAGATATTTTGTGTAGACAACATGTTAACATACCACAATCGTCTTTCAAGAGAATTGTATCGATACCTTTCTATGGCCTTCACCTGATATTTGTGCTAGAACCTTTCCATTGGGTGCAATAAGAACAAATGTCGGCCAAGAGTTCACCCCTAGTTCCCTCCACAGGTACATGTCACCATCATTTACAACCTATAAATTGATAACAGCTCGAGTAAGTCAATAGGAGAAAAGTACATCAAATCCGTCAATCATAACAGAACAGGCACCGACTAAGAGAAATCTGGAAACGGACCATATGCAAAATGTTCATCCAAAAAGTACTTGACAGTTATGTCCGGGCATAGAAAATGGCAATTGGTAGTTATTAGATAGTGCAAAATATGTTAACAGCAAGTAAAAACCAATAAAGCAAGTACCTCCACAATGGAGATTGTGTAAACTGAGTAGGGGCATGGGAATGATCGAACGGTAATTGGGAGTTACTAGATATTGTTGTCTTACCGGATGAGTAATATTGTAGCGCAGAACAGCATTACGTATAGCTTCAAGATCCTTTTCGTTGTCAAATTTGGCAGAGTGAACACCAACAACAGTAAACTGCAAAAAACCAAGCAACATGCATGTGAATGCACTACAGCAGACAATATATTACATAATTAAAGACTGTATTGCATTAAAGTATCCTCCCTCCGTTTTTGAAATGAAGACGTTAGGAGGACGAAGATTCAGTTCAATTTTGCACTAAAACAACTGTCCTAACGTCATCATTTAGAAAAAAGAGGGAGTACTTAGCAACCACCATAAGTATTATAACTTTCTCCTATTTTCAGATAAAACACATGCTCAAGCTATCAATTTTGGAGGAAGTTGAGATAAAGCGAGCTGTGTTTGAAATGAGATCTATAATCTATTAGCATTTAGAAGTTTGATTTTTTGTGAATTTTTTGTATCATAATACAGAGTTCTAATGAAATACTACCTCCGTTTTTGAAATGTTGACGTTTCGGACAACACGCTCAGGCTAAAATTGAACTAGCAGACATTGTCGGAACGACTTCAATAAAAAACGGAGGGAGTATAAGTTTATAACCAAGGATAGAGATATGCATATCATTGTGGCAAACATTACAGTTTCAAGACAGTGAATAACCATAAGATCAAAGTATTGATAGAAGAAAAGGGAAACAAAGCATGGCAAACTACAAATAACAAATCATGTGGGAATTATATGTCAATGTCTACAGCCACCAAATTTGTCTGTTGCAATTCCGACCACTGTCTTGAAATTCAGGAGTCCAACATGTTAAAACAAGACAAAGGCTCACAGGTTTATCTTTATACTTCTTCTCTACAAATTCCAGGTCTGGTAATACATGCATGCAGTTGATGCAGCAATACGTCCAAAAATCCAGCAGAACCACCTTTCCTTTCAAATCCTGCAGTACAAGTTTAGACTAGTAATTAGTTCATGAGTTGAATTATAGTTTCCAAGAACTAAAATCTGCAGTACATAAAACTGAGTTCATGAGTTGAATTTCGGTCATCCATAATAATTTGCTAATATTCAAGGATCCCAACTGAAATACTGTCTACTCTTGAGCGAAGAGTCCGATAGCAACCCTAGTACTCCCTCCCTCCATTCCTTTTTTTTTTTTAATGAACTAGAAATGAACAAAAAAACTTGTCTGAAACGCCATAAAAAAAAGAATGGAGGGAGTATCTTATATTTAAGTCAACTGTGAGCATCCTGACATTTTGTACAAAGTGTGGCAGTGTAATTGCAATAAGAGCCTAAAATAAATTCAAGCTTGTGAAAGGGTGACACGAAGTGTTGAACATTTTATGTCCCCAGAGATCATGGTTTATGTTGTTTTTGGCATAGTGGGGAAGATCGGTATATTTGCATGCAGTTGAATCATGTATCTATTCAGCCAAAATGTATATGCATCACAGGTTAAAACATCATGAATGCAACTTCCTGACACCGCGGTGTGGGTGTGTGTTGTACTCTGTACTCTCTTCTTCTATTAATGAAATGATATGCAGCTCTCCTGCGTGTTCAAGAAAAAAAAAAAACTTCCTGACCCCAAGAGCACCATCAACATAACAACATTAGACTAGATTGTTTTCAGCTCGCATTTTTGTGCTATGTTAATCACAACCTAGGAAGCCTTATCACATCTTTATTACAGTATAAATCTGAAAGGCAGGACATGAGACTGTCACAGTAGAAAAGTTGCAGCTACGAAAATAACCTAACATAAGTTCAAAATTACTCTTCCAAACTGAAGAGGGGCTGTATTCAACCAGTCAAGCTTTCTTGGAAACTCAGGAACATATGTGGCCGACTCCCTAAGGTAAAGGTTGGAAGATCATTAGTTTTTGAGTATATAAGAACAGCCTGGGATCAACAACCAAATCCAAGCCTTGTAGGCCCTGAAAATTGGAGAGCTTGCCGTTAGGCAGCTACCTACCCAGATTCAAAATCAGCTAAATACGTCTTTATTTCTTGAACTCTTGATGACAGTGGTTCTCCTGCAAACAGATGGTAAGATGAGCAACATATTTTCACAAAAGTTGACGACAGATCCCCTGGTGATCATCCTATTTCCATGCTTTAAATACCTTTTACTCACTGCAGTTACCTCGCAGAAGTGCATGACAGCACGTGTTATGCAAGACGGAATTTTCAATTACTCGATACCATTGTGTTAAGCTGATGATTTTATTTTCAGCTAAAGTCACATCAAAGACCAACTAAGTTGATCCTTTGGAACTAACTGACACTCCAAAATGTTCACGAAATGAATCTGTAAATCAAACTGGAGCTGAATGTCGTACCTTTGTTCTTAGCAAAAATTGAACTATCTCCACCCATCAAAAATTTCAGCAGCCCCTTGGGAGATGCGAACTGCATTGCCTGCATAAATAAAAAAATATTTCTTCCAATTAATTTAAATCTAGACATGCAAAATTAAACTGAAGGGCGAGAACAATGTTAAAGCAAATACTTTCTTTCATTTGAAAATAGAATACCCGAAACTGGTCTTATTTATATTGAAGAATTTAAAAAGTGTGCGGCTACCAATGGTAGTATATCGAAACACATCCACATGCAACGTAACAACCACGTTAGTCAGTGTTAATAGTTTTTTTCTCTGTCAAACAAGTGTTAATAGAACTTTAAGATGTCAAAGCATATGAAATGGGCAAAATCTTATAAATGGATGCCACTGTTAATAGTATTCCACAGAAACTCCATGGTCCTGGAGATAGCCAGGATGACACCGTGAATATCAGTATCAAGGCGAGGAAAGTCTCCAGGCTAGGGAAAAAATATTCAACTAGCACGCATGAAGTCAGAAAAAACACAAGCCATCGGAGTAATAATCACATACTAGGAGCAAAATATGGTCCAGTTAACGCTAAAAACATGGATACAAATGTTAGCCTGGATCTTACCTTGTTCCTGAAGATGCTATTGATTTGGGTTCATTATTTTAAAAAGAAAAAAAAAAGGAATAAATCAAGCCAGACCTTTTAGTAGTTAGTTACTCGATTTCAAAGTAGTTTTCCAGATGCCCTATGCGCCAAAATCCAGGATCAAAATCTGTACCGCAACTGGAACGTTCTTACGCCTAATGTAATTCAATCTTTCAGCATCTTTCACATTAATAACAGAAGAAACCATGCTAACTACATTGTTTGATCCCTAGTATAAGTCCATTTAAACATTAAAATCCACCAAATAAGTCCAAAAGCTCCAAATGCACCTTTTTGTTTCATTCACATTTCTGCCTCTACTTAGATGCGTACAGATCAACAAACTAGTCGCCCAGGTAATAGTGGTCATTTAACACTTTAACTTAATTTGGGTTGTCCAACAATCTAGATATACTTAATAAGGATCAGAGGAAGTACTCGATTACATTCTCAACTTCATCAAAGGACAAATATCTCAAAATTGGGTACTACGTTTGTGCAACAAAGTTTAGTAAACAATACAATAGGTCTAAAAGTATAGACTTAACTGAATCAAAACATCGGCGAAAAGGAGTCCACTTATGATGGAGTAGAGCCCTTTATTCTCAAACACAATCATACATTTTAGGAGGGTAATTATACACAGCAAAATTGGAATGAATGCATCAATGTTCACTTAATTTCATTTTGGGTTGTTTGTGTCGCCCCCTATGGAACTTGCAAGTAAACTTATAATTCTTTTAATTGAATTTGAAATGATCCAAAGTTACAGAGAAACACCATGCACATGTCATATTGATGAATCAGCTGAAGCAAGGGGGGAAACTGCGAAATGACTGTTGTAACAATTGTACCTTCCAATTTCTGACCGCAACGAAAAGACAAGAAACAGCTATTCCCAAGCTTCCATATCTCAATATTTCCCGCCGCGAACCCAGCAGCCTGCACAATTCCTTTTCAACATATTAATAAATTCCGTTTTACATACAGTCATACCTGCATGGTAACTAATATATTTGAATAACACTTCATTTTTGAACAAAGTAAAACCACATTATATGCAGGATGAGGATGGCTCATATGTCAATTATCTAACGATAATGTTTTCATTGTTACCTGCGTGTTCCAATAAAGAGATAAAAGTTGGAACTCAAGTGTATAGAGGCAGCGGTGAGCTCAAGTTTCAAGGGCAGAAACTGACCTTACCCTTCATTTCTCGAGCTTGAAGATTTTTTCGTGTTAGAAAATCCAGAATCAGTTGCTCCATTCAGACTCTCGGGTGAAGAATTTCCTAAAGAGTTATCGTTCTGAGTACTGTCTGCCCGTTCATCTGCATTAACTATCTTCTAATCAGTCCCAAGTACTCTGGTATAACCAACAGCAGATGCCTAACTCCATTGTCAATGAAACAATTTAATATATGCTATAGTTTTTAGGCAGATTAGTTTGGCCACTCAAGACACCCAAAACTTTCAGCAGGAGATCAGAAAAACAGGATAGGTCTCATATTCATTCTAATAAATCAAAACATTGTGGTGGTTCCTGCGCAGGCCCAAAGGTTTTTATTTCTAGGTTTCATACAAGAGAAGTATTCTGGATCGAAACAACTTCGCTGAAACTACATACTGTGTGGAGCATTTGAACCACCATACATAATGTCATTAATTGAAATATCTCCAATGTTCTTTCTTATGATTGAGGGACGGCCCTGTCGTAATGCATCTTCTTCTAGAGTAGTCGTCACAGCGATACATCTGCAAGATGAGTGACCAGAAGAAATATATAAATATGGAATCTTTTCATAGCTCTGATAATCTGTCTACAAGATATACAGTACAAAGTATTTGAGCTCCTTGGATTAACGGGCAGACTAAAGCTGTGGCTATAGTTAACTACACCCCCTTACATAAGGATGTTGAAGTCATTTATCCCATGGAAGTAAATGGCACATCGAATTAGCTATTTAGAATGTGAAATATGGCAATCCCACCGGTAATTTCATGAAGACAAAAGTCAGATCTGTTAGAACTTAAAGCACTGGTAGTGCAGTCACATATACACTAATACATGTCATTCTGTAAGGATGTCAATGTGCTACCTCTATCCCAAAATGTAAGCATTTTTTGACTTTTCAAGATTACGTTTGACTGTTCGTCTTATTCAAAAAAATTATGTAAATATTATTTATTTTGTTACAATTTGTTTTATCATTACATATACTTTAAGCATGACTAATTTGTTTTATATTTTTATAAAAAAATTAAATAAGACGAATGGTCAATCGTGACGTTTGAAAGTCAACAAATGCTTACATTTTGGGACGGAGGGAGTAAAAGATTTGCTTAGGTTCAAAATCTAACTTGAATGGTATGAACAAATAAGCAAGTGAAATTCTGAACAGAAGGAAAAGATCCAATCTGGACCTCATTTTCGCAGCTGTTGAAGCTTGAACGCCAGCAAGCGCATCTTCTATCACAATGCACTGATAAACACCAAAAAGTCATCAAATGTAATATTCAAAATAATAACCAAATAAGGAACTAAAGAATATAAATAACATAGGACAGATCGGTGCGTATTCACATGCCATAATCCCATGTGGTCTAATAATGCTTCAAGAAATCATACACAATAATGCTATCTAGTTTGCATGGGCCTTTTTCACTGTAGTGAGCTGAATTTCATATCAGTTCTAATACAAGTCTTCACCTGCTGTTAGCTTCATCTCAGATGAAATTACCATATACCAAGAGGCTACATACAAAGTTTGTCGAAGTCTCAATAAAGAGCCCCATGTTTGTAGCCAGAAGAATCAAACCAGCATAGTTAGAGCATCTCCAAGAGAGCCCCATAAACCTCCCTTAAATTTAGTTATTGGGATTTTAGGCAAAAAAAACTATCTCCAACAGGGCCCCAAAACAACCTCCAACTTTTCCATAGCCCCTAAACTCCCTTCATTTGTAGCTACAAAAAGGGGAAGAATTGGGACCCCCATTTCTTCTTTTTCCACTGCAATTAATATTTTTGTGGCCCCAAATGCTGATGTGGCCCAATCAAATTTGTTTTGATCAACTTTTAGGGAGGGATTGTTGGAGGAAGGAGGACAAATTGTCCCTCATAATTTTTTGGTTGCTCCTAAAAACAAGTTTATGGGGTCAATTTTATGGGGTTCTCTTGGAGATGCTCTTACAAATTAAGAAAAGCCATTTGTTGCACAGAACAGAAAAGATACAGTCCTTCACAACTGCTAGACTCTATATTTCTTGACTTGCTAAGGAGCTGTCCTTAACAATTCATTCTACTTTTTGCATTATAACTATAAATTACCTCATTTGTGTCCAAATCTAGGTTCTTTGCTGCTGCCAAGAATATGTCTGGAGCAGGCTTCAAATTTTCAAATGCATCGGCAGAAACAATGGTGTCAAATCTGAAACCAAAACAGATTCATCAAGACCAAATAGCATGCGGTGCAAAGATTAAAATGATAACAACAGTATGAAGAAAGTTGCATATGCTGTCAATTAAGCAAAAGCATGCTGATTTGATGTTTTCCAAATTAAATAAATTTTTGAGGTGGTAAAAGCACAAGGATGAGTTGGACTGTTCGCAACCACTAGGTAAGACAGGCAGAAAATAGGAAAGTGCTTGCTTTCCCGGTGTAAGAAAGGAAAGGCCAAATCTATGTGTTGTAGCTTAATAACAATAAAAAAATCAGTTCATTCATAATTCTATGAGGTTTTGTTTCATCAAATGAAAAAATAACCATATCTACTTCCGATGTTAATTCAACCAAGAATATAGGAAGATCTATTTAGGCCAAACTGTGAGGACTAGCAAATGAAGGAGTTAGAATGGATATATTCTTCAAAAACGTACACATATCAATGAAATTATGAGAAGATACTGCTCAAATATGAAAAAGCAGATGATTTACCATGAAATTTGTTGGTTAAAAACTAACATCCCATATACCAAATTAGATAGTACAACATACACTTAGTAAGGGGTAAAAAAAAACGTTAATATTGAAATGAAGCAATATGATGGCATTATATCTCAAGAAATTTAGAATCTGACACTCACAGAGAGACGGGCAAACCAGCAGCAGCCAGATTTGCATCCACCTTAATTCTGTCAGCACTGGATGCAACAGCAACCTTAAGACCAGCATTTTTGCACTGTGTTGAAAACACATAAAGCCTTTTTAATATTACTAGACCACATAGTTTTAATTCATTATGCTGCAAATACCTCCATGATGAGCTCCAGGGCACCTGGGAATCCAATGCCAGAATTCGGCTTTGCAAACTACAGACCAAAACAAAGCTATTAACCATGGTGCAATCAAATTATAATAAATAATCGACAAAAGGGGGCAAATTAATTATTCAACCTTGTCAATATATATCTCGAAAAATCGCTTCTTGGCACTTTCAGGATTGAAATCTTTCACTCCTTTCACTCTTGCGACACCTCCAAGGAAATTGGCCTCACCTAAACAACATTTATCCACATTTAAAGAATATAGATATGTTTCTTTTAACTATAGACTTAAAAATAAAGAGTGGTCTTAGTCCTCAAGTGTAGGTATGTTGCAACTGACAATATTACCAAGGATCAGAGGCAATGCCGCACATCAGCGTACCCAAACTGCGCAACTTTATAAACTAAGGAGCCACAGAATTTCTTATAGGATACAAACTTAATGTCACGGTTATTCCACCGCAAGCATGTAATCATGAAAGTGTCTGGCTGTAACCAGCATTCTGATGCAACAATGTGTTTGCAGACGTGTAGACAGTATAGATGAGAGCACATCGAATTAGCGAGTGGTGCAACTACCGTACAATCATGAAATCGCTGGGCACGAGCAAGCAATTGCAGAGCAAAGCAGTTTGTACAATTTAGGAATCAGGGAATGGCGGAATTATAGGGGATGCGACATGCGAGCAATCGAGCATAGCATAGGGTGCTACTGTCACGAACCCCATTGCAGCTCTACATTGACTGCGGGGTGATCAGACGATTACCGGTGCCCATGAAGGGGACGAAGTCATCCACGGTGACGTCGACGCCCATCTCGGCGAAGACCTCGACGGCGGCCTGGCGAGAGGGCTCCTCGCTGTTGCAGAGCACGCCGTCCATGTCGAAGAGCACGGCCGAGACCTTTCCCCAGGCGGCCCCAGGAGCCACCCCCGTGTCCGGAGATGAGGGCGCCGGGGCGGCGGCGGATGCGGCGGCGACGTCGCGCCGCCCGCGGCGAGGGAGCTGCATCGCCGCAGCGGTCGCGGGGGATAGGGTCTTAGGGAGGAAGAGAGGGCGCGGAGGCGGCGTGGGGGACGTTGGTGGGTAGTGGCGGGACGCGAGTAGGCGATGGAGGCTTCCAGAGGAAGGCGCGAGGTGGCGCGCCATGGCTGCTCAAGTGTTCGGGCGCTCGTGGCCGCGGCGCACGAGTGGATGTGTCGAACCGTGGACGCGGTGTCCTGCTGGCTGCTGCAGTGCCGCTGTCGTCTGGGTCTGGCCTTATCTAGGCATGATCGATTCCAATCACACAAAAGAAAAATGATTTTTAGGCGAATTCACTAGCAGGGAATACGATGAACGAGCTGCAAAAATATGCCAAGGAAGTGCTCGAAACGACCGTTTGTAGAACAGAGTGAAGAAGGCGACTTTGGTTCGGGAATATTCGTGCAGCTAAACTACTGATGCGACTTGTTTCATGCCTGCCTGACATTTTCGCATCACGCTGGTTAGCGCCAGCGTATGAAGGCATGTATGCGCCTAATCAGGTGATTCGCTTTAAGAAAATCATTAAATTGACTTAAAAAAATGTCGACGGAAACAATAGATTTACGATTGTGTCAAGACGCACGACGGCTACAGCCAAAAACAATGGAGGACCGAAGGAATCGGAATTCACATCTAAATGGATCAGGAGCATTATTTCATTACAGTGCATGACAATATTATTCCCGTTGCATAAACCACAAAGCTATCACTTTGGTCCCTAAACAATGAAAGAGTGAGAGGGCATCATATTTTATGCATGCTATTATTTTGTACTAAGATTCCATTTTATTGGCCACATACATAAGAAAATGCAATTTAAATGGCAGTGTAAAGTGTGAATTCTCAAAAACGATATTCCTTATAGTTATAGATCTCAAAGTTTGAATCCCAACAACAATGGTTCATTGAAGTAATTTTTACTCCACTCATTTTCCCACGGTTGAGGCTAAAAGAGCATGTGTGTAAGGAATAGTGTTGAAGTAAAATGAAGTATATTAGAAATTTCTACACCACGGTTACACAAACTAGAAGCTGCGGCGCGCCGCTGGCGCGCTCTTCCATCCTTTCTGTTGTACCTTTTTTTAAGCTATCTGGTGCATGTAGTTTGTTAAGTGCGATTTATTTTATAGGTTAATCAAACATTTTATATACGTTATTGGTAAAGTGATAAGAAGACAACGCTTTATTTAAAGAAGTTCGTACAAGCACAAACCATACAAGCCCTTAAAATTACTTAACGGAAAGAAAATGACTACATTTAGACAAACTTATTGGACAAACTAAGCGATACACTGCTCATGAGCGAATTTCGACGAACTGTCGCAGCCTTGTAAGGTTTAAGATTGCGGTGTTTGATGACATGCATATTAGTCCACCCATCTGCAACGAGAGTAAACGGGATAATTAGTTGGATGTAGTTTCACGGTAATGTGACATGTATTAAAGATGTAACATACTCAATGAAGCTCTTCTCGAATATGTCACATATTTCAGTGAGCTGATTAGCCACCGCATGAAGCACTGGTTTTATTTGCTCAGCACTTGCGTCGTCACCTCCAATGCCTGGGTAGTACGGTGCGGCCCAATTGCTACCCTGACGAAGTACCTTCGCTGCATTGTGTCGTTATTTCCTCCTTTGGTCAGGGCCGCTGCCCGGCGCGCACCCGGTGGCCACGACAGTCAATTTTTTTTTACCGCACGATTTCAATCCGAAGCGAGTGCTACCATCGGGTACCAGCAGTTTGAAGTGAGAAATTCACGTCTAGGTGAAAAACCATGAGTGGGCCCTACAAACCATCAAAATATCTCTCCTCTCCTCCATTGAAAAAAAGGGAAAGAAAAAAGAACGCCGCACCGCCCGCGTCGCCGCCTCCGTTCGCTGCTCGCCCTCCCATCCCCTCCCGGCGCTGCCCGCGCCGCTGACTCCGGCGGTGCTCTCCCTCCCCTCGCTGCCGCTCGGCCTCCCCTCTCCTCCCGGTGTCGCCTGCGCCGCCGCCTCCCGGCGCCGCTCGCCCTCCTCTCCCCCGGCCCCCTCCCTTCACTTTTCATCAGCACACAGCACGAACAAGAGCAACCACGAGGATTCACATCCTCTAGTCCAGATGACGTCCCTCTTGCTTGTTCCTTTAATTTCTAGCGCTGGTTGTCCAGGTAGGTGGCGCTCTTCTTCCCTTCTTTATCTTCGTTGGAAGGATTTCTTTGATTTTTGCCTCTTCAATCAGTTTTTTTGTGTGCCTTACTCCTTTCCTTCTCATCTTCTGTTAGGATTTTTGTGCCTTCAAAGAATTAGGTGCGCTTGTGATTTGTGATGCCTTCAATCTGTTGGCTGCTTTTTTTCCCGCTAGATTTAGGGATGTGTTTTTTTTTTTTTTTTGGCATCCCGGTGCCGTTCGCCCAGCCCGTGGGAGCCTTTTTTTGGGTGGATTTTTGGTGTTGACGGTGGCAGGTGAGCCCAGTCGAAATATTTGCCACGACTATTTTACATTGCAGATGGCAGGACTGCTTGGTTGTTGTTTCTTGGGATTTTGCAGCCTTGTCGCTGTGCACGACTACTTTACAATTGCAGATTCGCTGCAGGTGTCGTCAACCAACGATGGCAATGGCGGCTAGGGATGGACCATGACGTTCAGCAGTCCCTACCAGCAATGGGAGTCTAGAGGAATTAGGATTGCAGTATGACTGAAGCATCTCCACAGGTTGGCTCTACAAATTCTCACCAGAAAATTTTCTCCTCATTCCCTCGCTCATATTCCCCTCATGGTCTGCCATTGAATTGCAGGGAGAGCAGGAAATTGAAGGAAAGGCAGTGGATGGAACTGCAGCTATATAGGTAGAAATACCTTAAAAAAAGGAAACCATATTGGAGCCCTTCGTTGTGGTATGAAATATATTTGTGCCACCATTCTACTAAGTTAATTGGGATTGAAAAAGTTTTGTGAGATTCATGATTTGTAAGTTAGTCTCATTACTGCCATTTTTTGTAAGTTTCTTATGTAATACAATATTAGCTCAGCATAATATTTATGAATCTGTAGCATAATAAGAAAACCATCTGTTCTGTTTCAGTTTTAGTGGAAAATACATCGATAACCTCTCTTGAACTGAAGCAATTGACTGCTATGCTTGCTAAATAACTAGCTATAGTTGTCAACTAGGGTAAAACAACAGCCCCTCATGGTTTTAGATGATGAAGTTGAATGTTATTGTATCTAAAGAAAGCATTACCTTTACAGATTGTTGGCCATCATCTTGCTTTTCATTAATTGTGGAGTGGTGGCACAAAAATTTCAATGTACCTTGACTTCTGCTGATTGAAAAAAAAATAACTTGATGTATTCTTATTTGTTTTATGGCAGCAGATTTGTAACCAGGATTGTTTATTTTAAAGATGGTGGATGAGAATTACCAATGTTTGTTGTCTCGCCCATGTTTAAAGCTAACAAAGCTCAACTTTTGTTTTGGACTGACATTATGCCTCTCTCAAGGTAATACCACATTTTCTGTCCTGAGATTATCAGTATAGATTTTTCTTTTTGGTGCGCTGTGCCTACTTCTATGCAAGTGCTTTCAGGTTTGTTGACAGTTACCTGTCTTAGTTCAAATGGATGCCTTGTTCACAGGTTGTGTAGGCATATTGCTCCCTCTACATGACTATTTGCAGAAATCGGACAATTGTGTTCTTCTGTGTTTTTTTGCAATATCTGGAAATTGCTCCTCAAGAGTGAAAAGGCACCTCTATGCCTATTTTATCGATCTGCTAAACGGAAAAAAGATGATATATAATCATAAATGATATATAAGTATGATATTTTTGTATTGTATTTTGTTCTTCCAAATATATGACAACCCTCAAACCATTAGCATTTGACCATTTCATTTATACTGGAATCTACCTATTTTGAGCTTTCAATGTTTGATTCCTCCATGTATATGATGGATTTTTAGTTCAGCTATGCCACTTATTTCCACTGCTCAATTTAATATTGCTGCCTCTCACCTTTCTCTAAAAAGAATTACTATCCTATCTTCACCGGTGTACCTTTTTCCTTTCTCTTGTTTCCTAGGTTCATAATAGCATGTAAGAAAAAACAGAGGTTCCCTGATGTTGAGGCATGCTGCTGCCATCAGGAGTCGATGCTGTGCTTGTTTCATTTTTTCTCTGTGCCACAAATGTTTTTTAGTCTTCCAGGCACTTAAAAAACTGGCGCATTCTAGTGAAAGCTTGAGGAGGGGTTTCAAAAGACTGTTGGCAATGCAATGATACTGGTTTTAGGTATACATGCTGTCGTGAGACAAGAATTGCTCTGTAAGCTGCAGGTTTTGTTCTTTTTTTTGATACAACTGTGTTCTCATATAATTGTCTCCTGTTCCTCCCTTCTTGGTACGTAACAGGATATATCTTAGTGGGGGAATGCGGATCCTTGTCATTTATCCCACGTAGGTACGGCATTCGACTTATAGTTTTGATTCAGCTATTGTCAGATCACATAATCATCATGCTTGTTTCATAGTGTGGTGCTTGTTTTGCATTCTTCCTAGGTAGATTTCCTCTCCCTAATTATGATTGCATTTTAGATCGTCAGTTATCTTCATGATCGGTGTTCCATTTCTTTCACATGTACATTTATTTTTTAGAACAGCCTTCTCATTTTACTGCTTCCAAATAGCACCTCATTGACATCTACAATATTGGTGTTTCCTTACTATCTTTGGGTTTAAATTTCTCGGTTGATTAGGGTGGTCAGTGTGCCTTAAAACTGGGGGGCTATTGTCTCCTGCTCTATGATGGATGCTGTCATGTTAGTGCAGATGGCATTTTAGTGACGTTCCTGGTGCAATCATATGTACTCTTTTTTCTTTATGCCCGTCTATTATTGGTTTCTTCTGTTTGTGATGTTTTCGGTTTTGCACTCATAAAATCATTTTGCTTCTTTTAGGCCTGAGGCTCTTAGTTAATAAAAATATTTTCCTATTTGCAGCTGATGTTGTAGAAAGTTCGAAAGAGTTTGCATGGTTCCTCCAACCGAACAATCAGAGTTAAACCTTTATCTTCAGAAGGTAACATTAAAATAGCTTAGCACACTTTCATTTCTTAGTCAACACTTTCAATTAATTTAGGGATTGCTTATGAACAATTGTGAAGTATTGGCTTATGCTCATTCTTTTCATTTATCTGTCACGTACACTCCCCTCTCAAGAGGCTGTCCTGCACTGTAAATGTGATTTTGATGTCCCTTAATTAATTTTCCAATGAACAATGTTGGTTTATTTGTTAACCTTACTTCAGAGGCCAAAACAATTTGACTTATATTCATGGACTCCCAGCTCTAGAAATGATCAGGCAGTATTTATCTCCTGAAGGTATAACAGTCTGATATTTATTTCTGCTACCTTACAAAGCTTTTTTCTCCTGTGTGTATAGGAAAACAGAAAATAGACATGCGCCTTTTCGGTGGATTCTGCTCTGTTGACCTTACGATCAGAGTAAGATGTTACTGTTACAACCATTGAGTTTGTAATCTGTTAATAATGTCCAAGGTATATGTGTGCCTTGCCAGTTCAGAATCAAATAAATATTGTCAACTTATGATTCCTTTGCTGATTTCTTAACCTCAGATATACTTTTGTTTCTGTGACCCATGTCGCATGTATCGTAGACCTATAAAAATTCATGCTTGTTCGTGTATCTTTTGTACCGTATAAAGAAACATTTGATTTTGTGTAATATACATGCTTGCCTTCTATAAAAATGTTACTTTGTCCTCAAAGATGCACTTTTATTATCCACACAATCCTACCTACATGTTAGTTTTAACATTGTCGCTGTCTTTCAGCTGTCGTTGTCGTGTTCAAATTAGTATCTGCTTGTCTGTGATCCCTAGGGAAAAAAAATACAATTATTTCAGCGGCCTTACCATTGTTTTTTTTTTTTCAATACTAATGAGGAATATCGTTACAGGCACGCCACACAGGAATAGAAATGGCCATCCAACATGAGACAAACAAAATACATGATAGACCAAAACATCAGAGATGGCATTACTTGGATACTTATAGAATAATCAAGCTGGATAGTGTGACGTGGATCTTTTTAATATCTTTGTCTTTACTCTGCTTCAGCCAACCTCATGAAATGGGAACTCAATATGTCGCTTTTCTAGATATATCTCATCTATATACATGTGCTTTTTTACATTCTTTGATAGGGAATGTTTTTCAATATGTATTTGTCCTCTACTTGATTAGAACTAAGCAGTTAACCTTCTTGAACCTTACTGTGTAATTTTTACCTAGCTGGCTGAAATATGTATGAACCTGCCAGTTATGCATGCTTACCTCTGGATTATCCTCAAGAAATTTTTATATTTACTCTCCATAAGTTTCATGTTCGTTCAGTGTTTAAGGTTACTTCAGGTTTTTCTTAATGCATAAACTGTGGGAGAGTTCCCCACAGGTCAAAAGGTTCTTTCATTAATAAAAAGAAAACTTTGGTACGTGCGAACGGGGAGAAAGGAAGAAAAGAAAAGATTGTATGATGTTGATTTCATCTTTTTTTGATAGAGGAGAAAAGAAAAGATTGTATGACGTTGATTTCCTGCTTCGGAACTGTCAAGTATGACTAGAGGATTATCATTTTTGCGAAGTGGAAAGTATGAAGGCATTACATGGTTTTCTAGCTGCCATATATGTATTTAGCGTACCATTACATGGTGTGCCAGCTGCTTAGCCTTTAGAAATGCTATGTGAATAAAAAAACGTAATTGCACTATATTTTGTTGCATATTATTTATCATGTATGTGATCACAAATGTATTTACCAGCTAATCGGAATCACTGCGATTCACATCACTTATCTAAACAGAAATTTCTGCAACCAATGCAAATATGAAAGATAAACTCAATGCTTCAATGGTGCTTGTTCATGAGTGTTGATCCAGCTGATAAGATGGATGTTCATTTTTCCTTCAGACTTCTTAGTTATTCCCATTCCTTATCTCTCTAAAGATATGCTCACTACGAGTTCCTCTATGGCGTGTGCAAGTTTTCCGATCCAGCAATCTTCCTCCTTTTCGTAACCACCATTTTAAATCACGTACCTTTAAATCACGTACCGAGTCTTCAAGCGGCGCGCGAAGGCGCGCCGTATACCACTAGTCAACCTTAAACAGGGCCGGCTCTGAGGCATGGCGATAGGGGCGACGGCCTAGGGCCCACGGATGGCAGGGGCCCAGCCTGAGGTTTGCATATACTGTATTTTGTACAACGCAGTCTGTGCAGCAATGTAAGGGGCCCTGCTTCTACGCGGCAACATGAAACACCATCGCAGTGCCACAGGCTAGCAGGTCTCATCTCACACAGTATTTTTCTAATCGCTAATCCTGCTCTTTCCTGTCATCTTTCTCCAAAATAAAAGCTACCTTGTGTAATTCCATTAGACTCTAGAGATCAGCGATCGTAGAGGACAATCTTGTAGGTTTTCAGCTGCTGGGTACTTGGAATGCTCCATCTTTTGGCGCTTATGTGGTGTTATAATCGTCATCGGTGCAGCCAATGAAGCTGATCAAGATATTTTGCTTCCCTCTCTTAACCATTATCTAATGAAATATAATCCTATAAGATCACTTACACTTTCACCCAACAAAAAATTACTTGCACCGAATTTTGTTTTAAAATATTGTCTAGAAGATAAAAGCAGAACTAAAAATATTAGATAATGATGAATTTAATTTCAAACTTATATACTACCAAAATTCATTTAATTATCACCATTGAGAAAATGATATTTTCTGATGAATGGAAAAATTTGTATGCTCTAAGACTTTATGGGGGGCCTAAAAATTTCTGTTGGCCTAGGGCCTATGATATGTCAGGGCCGGCCCTGACCTTAAATCAATCAGAGTTTCTCCTCACGAGTAGGACGCTGCAGAGCTCACCATTACATTAATATTTATTTTTCTTTCAGAACTGGACGAAACTTATTATTTCAGTTTCGATATATCACCTTGGTTTTGGTTGTAACGCCAACCACATTATGAATGTCTGCCTATTAGTTCAAGTACTTCCATTTTTGAAGACCATTTCTAATTAATGTTTGATCAGGTCTTCCAAAGCTTAGAAACTAACACATAATAAGTTATAGAAATTATGATGTGTGTAAAGTAACTCAATATTTCACCATGTAACTCTTGGTTACAAACAATTCTAGGCCGTAATAGACATTAGTTGTCATGAGTATATTAGTACTTATATCAAGTTTCAATAGACCATCTTGAACCCGTGAAAAATGCAAGTTTCAAATCTGAAGGATAACTTTTTTTTTTTTGCGAAAAAGGGAATTTCATTGATATTAAAGCATATTACATCCCCTGATTACACAATCAACCCAAACAACGCCACCTTCATTGATGGGAGACAAGAAACCTTGAAAGAGCCGCAAATTCCACCATCTAGGATCATCATCCCAGATAGATATGCCACGGACGAGAACTCCGATCTGAACGAACACGGCCATCTCACCATCCACCACCGTCATCCACATCTCCGACGGGGGAAAAGTGAAACCCAACCCTTTCGCAAAAGAGGGGTAGACCGACCTTCCACACGTGAATACGATGAACTTGTTGCCGTCGAGCCCGTCGCTGACCTCGTCGTCGCCTCCTTCATCAGATTCATCATGGGAAAACACAAATCCGACCAACATCCAGAAAGATGTCACCGGAAACCAAACTCTCACTAGCTCACAACCATGACCATAAAGAACCATGACAAGACAAAAGAAAGGCCGGAGTACCTTATTCTCCATCGATGATGACGCCTTCGACTCGCCACCACCGCTGAGACACCTCATCTTCCATTGCTCCATGCCGACAAAATTGAGGACGCCACACCGCCGTTGCCTCCTTCTTCGACCGGACCACTAGAAGAACCCTAACCCTAACAACCACCACGGCCGTCGCCAATAGCGACCACCGCGGGAAGACCTAATAATCTAAACCTACAACCGAATAGAGCTGACACTAGATGCCGGGCCTCCCTCCTCCGCCAACGGCAAGGCCGCCGGAGACGAGGGGGCCGGCCGATTTACCGCCAGCGAGGAAGCCGCTGATGAGCCGCCGTCTTTTTTCTTTCTTGCATGAGGGGCTCCCCTGTCTGTTCCTCACCATGTAACAGTAGATTAACGAAGTTAAATCTGAAGGATAACTGTGAGCGGAACAAACATACTCCTAGATATTTTTTATGCAAGCACAAAATTTGACACAATTGTAGAACGCTGAAGGAAAATATGACACACTTATAGAATATAATAAATTTTTTTTTGAAGTTTAATGAAGAGTAGAAGATTTGGAGCGGGGACCAATTGTGCCAGAGAAAAATTTGACCTGAATAAAAAGTACTGAAGAATCCACGAGGAATCGTTGCGCGAGATAAAAAAAAACGAAAAACTTGTGTCTCTCTCCCTATCCACGTCTCTCTCTCAGCTGCCCCTGCCTGGCTGGCGAGCACACACAGCTGCATGTCTCCACGCGGCGAGCACGCCTGCACACGTCGGAGCGCCTTGAGGCCGCACCCGCACGCCCGCGCCTTCACCTACGCGTGCTCCCACTGCGCTCTCTCTCACTTCTCTCTCCATACTCGCTCAGTCCAGCAGCAGAGGCAAGGTGTGCGACAGCAGCGCGGGGACCGGCGTCGCCACCGCCGTTCCCAGACGCGCTCTGAGCCACAGCCGACCCACCGCGTCGTCCACTGATCCGCGTGCACCTTCAAGTCCTTCCGCTGCATCGTCTGTCGCGTGCGCTCCCCGCGCTTCGACGACTGCAAGGACTTGCTTCGACTTTGTCAGCCTGGAGCGCCACCGCTGGCTCAAAGTCGCGACGGGCAAGCGCAACACCCGCTCAACTTCGCCATCGACGTGGTGCTTGCGTCGGCATCCCCACCGGGCTGCGTCCGCGTCGGGCTCGACATCAGCGGCGGGTCCGGCATCTTCGCCGTGCCCATGCGCGAGCGCGGCGTCACCGTGGTGGCCGATTGGTCGCCACCATCATCAACCTCAAAGGGGCCTTCAGTGCCTTCATCGTCGCGGGTGGGGTCAGTGTCGCGGCGCGGCTGCCGTTCTTCTACAACACACTGGACATCGTGCACTCCATGCATATGTTCAGCGGTTTGATCCCGCTCGCTCCACTTCTGCGAGGAAGCCGAGATGCCGGCGTACATGGAGGTGGTGGAGAGCGTGGGATTCGGCAAGACAAGGTGGGTCACGGGGAAGAAGCTAGACAGGGGGGCAGTCAACTGGTTCGAGCCCCGCCGGGAGACTCGGCAGCTCCGGCGGCGCCTATCCCGCCACCACCAGAAGCGCACGTCGCGCACACGCTGCGCCAACTGCAGGAACAAGTCGATCAAGACGGCGGAGCAGAGGAGCTCGTCCAGCGACGCCGACTCGAGCCGCGCTAGGAAGGCCTGCTTGTTGCTGGCCTTGTCGCAGCCGTCGAGGTTGCAGCCGGCGGAGTAGGCGGCGATGTCGACGGCGCCGGGGAATGGCTTGCTGGCGAGGAAAAAACAGGCTCATGGCCAGGGTGCACCGCTCGCCGTGTTGGGTGGCGAGCGCCGAGCGCGGATGAACGGGTATGATGTGGCCTGAGACGATTACGAGAGGAGGAGCACGTATTTATAGGCAAAGAAAAGCCTCAAGAAACTACCACGAACTCACACAGCAGCAACATGCCGAACAGAAGAAGACGCGCTCAAGCCGCTCAGCAGCCAAAAGGACGAACACGCAAGCAGTAGCAGCTAGTACGAGTCATGCAACAAGCCAACAACCACGAAGCAGTCCCACACGCGGAAAGATGGGCAAGACATGGGCAGAGGATGGGCTGAGCATGGAGTGAAGCAATTGCGTATCAGAAGCGGATGATGGGCTGAGCATGGAGCGAAGCAATTGCGTATCAGAAGCACCAATCCAGCGCACCGCCTCGCACTATAACGACGCCAGATGCACGTGTAAGGAAGCTTCCATGAAAAACACGCAGGTTTCAGTGCAACAATGAAAGGGCAAGTACGTTACGACGCAGCAACAGAAGCCGCACGATACAGGACGCAGCTACGGCTCCGATTTTTCGGCCGACGCGGCCTCCCAGGAGCACGGGCATTTCAACTCGTTTCATCGTTTAGGATGTTGAAAGATCCAAGCCACCGGTAGCAGCCATTTAACATATATTACATCTTCATAACCAGGTGTCCTCCAAATACTCTAGGGGAGAGACGGTGAGTCGAGGACCGAAGCAGGAGAGGCAACATGAAACACACAATGGCCTCATTTGGTAGGGTTCCCAAACCATCTTTAGCAAGCTCTATCAAACGTTTAAACAGGAGGTTTCGAACCCCAAAGTCGAGAGAAACATGTTCACAAAGTGAACTAGGAGCCAACAACAAAGTAGCTTCGCACAGCTCCTCCGCTGCAGGAGCAGGCCGCGAAGCCGTTTTGTCAAAAAAAAAAAAAGAAAAATGCTTAGACTTCGCTAGACAAAAACAGAAGAATCATTTTATATGAGGCGCCAAAACCATAGCCAACTTTAAAGGAGTTGGATCCCTACTAACAAACATGCCCTATGGAAATAGCAAGCACACAGGGTTTGTTTGGTTCGCACTCTGACAATTTTGTCTGAGGTTTGCAAGTTGCAACTGGGAAAATCGAATCCAAGCAAACCGGACAGGTAAACCAATAAAACCGATCGGTTTGACAGTACAAAGTGTCGGTTTAGAGCAAAAACTAACCGGTTTTGTTAACCGGACTGGGCCGATTTTTTCAGTTTCTGGTCCGGTCTGCACCGATTTTGCAAATCCTGCATACATTCCATTTTGACGCTTAAGGCTGAGATTGTTGCCTAGCAGCCAAGGCAAGAACCAAATAGTCCCACAGTGTCAAAAAGTTAGAAATAAATTGCGGTGTCCCGGATAATTAATCATCCGAAACTCCGTGCTTTCCGTACTTGCCCCAGAATCAATGACAAGTACACATGGCAATCACAGTGGAACCGTAACCATATCAAAATTCATCTACCAAGTTTATTTGAAATTTACAAAATATCGGCGCAACGGCCGACGAAATACCTTAAGAAATAAACACAGCGGTAACACGAAGGAATTCAAATCTCCAGCGCGTGCCCCGTGATCATCCCACAGGCAATTGACTGGAAGTTGAACTCCTAGATAGAACGGCGTCGTTCCTCACCGAGATCCACTTATTTTCTGAAACAAAGGTATCGGAGGCAAGCATGCATGTGAATATTAACAAAAATTATAATTATATGGAAGGTCAAAGTGAAGGAAGGTATAATGTGGTAAGTTTTGCGTAAATGAGCATATGATAAACTAAACTTGATTAAAGAAATAATTACTAAATTGAATTGCTTGAATATAAATTGCATAAATGTAAGCACAAGTAAAATATCATATGAATAAAATGTTATGCTTGACTTCCATGTCAAGTTCCTATCAAAACCATCATCTATACCATTTCATATATCAATAACCATCATGATCAATTTTAATCCCCAACTATTCCCTAAACAAAGACCTATCATTAAGGAGCTTGAGACCGCAAGCACGGCCATTCGAATGGATTATTACTCTGCAGAGTTTGTACGCTGTACCCATGGACAGTGAGTGACCGTCTGTGGTGTTGCAAGCACCGTGCACTCACAAAGTGTGCACATCGGTATCACGCATGACGTTTTCACTAGTTGTTTGCTAACCTTGCCTTCCCTAAATTGTAAACATCCCTCCGTACCTACCAGCTAACATCCCAGAGGTAACATTTTCCCCTCCTTCAAACATGGACTGTTAGGCAGGAATTAAGAGGGTACAATTTATTGTGTCAGCAAACTTTGATCCCACACGTTATAGTAATGGGAGCCCCTTCGAATAACCCCATCAAAAACCGGGAATTATCCGCACATTCTCTACTTCTAGAAGGCAAGGCAACATTCAACTAATTACTTAGCCATGACCGTCCCATACCAGCATCCATGGTCGCACGATGTTTCCTTAAATCAAGATTCAAATGTACCGGTCCTTATGTGATGTGACGGGTCTCCAAAATCATCATTTCCAAACAATCATTAATCCATTTATCATTATCACATCAAACCCGTCAACATCGAGGTTTCCAACATATATAATCAAAGATCTTTCCCATCAACAATATTTGTAAATTTAATGAATGTACATGTGCTTTCATTTATACAAAATATAATAGTTCATTTTAGCAAGCTTAATTAGCAAATGATTATCCCATAAAGCTCATAGCATTTGGCCAATGTGACATTCCAACCTATGGTTACAAAGGATTATGAAGTGGTCCAATAAATGGATAAAACCAATAGGTAGTAGCTACCATTTCCCCAATGAGCATTTTTAGTGATATAGCTTATGCACCAATTTATCCTACAAATTAAACACTTAAATGCATTTGCAAAATATAGGATCAAAATGATCAAGGGGGTGTGCTTGCCTCGCACCTTTATGCACGTAGTTTATTTGACGGTCTTCAAGTGTCGATCTTCCCACGATGTAGTCCTTCGACGATTCACTCGTGTGCGCATTGATCCACGATCGATAAACACCGGAAGATCCAAATAAAGCCATTCGAGAAGATCCAATAAAATCTACATAAATAAATATAAATATTTTGAATAAAAACCCAAGAGCATGATCAAGGAATGCATTTCATGAAAATAAATATGTACTCGGAGATAGTACGAATAAACTACACGTTATTGAGTTCTATCGATGAATAAGAAGAAGGGGATATTAGGGTTCTCGGATTCTATTTGCTCGACGGCGGTCATTTGCTAGGAGGTATATTCATGGCCATATATAGGCCATATTCACCTAGACAAGTTATTTATCACCTATTTTATATTCTTAAAAGAATGTATGTATGTGTGTTATTTAAATTAATTGATGTAAGATTAACATGACGGTATGCGTAGATATCTATGTTTCTGAATCTCTATGGTAAAGATGACAAGATGCATATGCTTCATTGATAATGATTGCGTGCATATCAATTATGTAAATTCTAAATTATTCTTACTAAAGAACATGGTTTGTTTAGGACAACATATACAACTAAATAAGATTTATATAGCAATGAATTCTAGAGTGATTTATACCTAAAGCAAGGCTATATGTCTTCAATGCATATGGAAACCTTCCTAGGTGTTAAAATCTTAACTTAGTTTCTATAAATATTTATATGCTTTTATGCACACACACATGATATAGTCAAAGATATAGTTCTTTGAACCATATTATCTACATATGGCATGTTCTAAGGAGCTATATTTATCTGTTTATTTCACATGATTTAAATTTTATGATGATGGCACTAGGTGCACATGTAACCTACGTATTTTAAGTAAAACGAGTGTGCATGGCAAAGTAAATATAAACTACATGCATAGGAAACACACGCGTTGTATAAGTATATTTTCAAACTAAATCTAATCACTAATGTTTTCTCATTCTTCATTAAATAAATTATTTAAGAGATGCATGACTATTGCTTATGTAATTGGACAATAAGAGCATACAATATAAACAAACCTATATGCACATGCATATATGAGATGCATATATGAGATGTTCATTTACTTAGGTTAATTAACTTAGTATTTTAAAGTTAAACCTATATAAAATTTACTATGTTATTAATTACATGTATTTAGGTTGAGACCTATACATTTTTCCTATAACAATTATAGGTGTAATTGCCATATACATATCCAAATTATTCCTAATAGGGAAAAATATGCAATGTTCATGAAAAACATATATGCATCAAGTTAAATATTTATCTAGTAGTATATCTTATGATTCATTAGTGAAAAACAGTAGAAAAATGCTCCTAGATACATTAAGAAACAATCTTGTAGTTTCATATATTTCATAGGATTTGATTTATACCATAAGTGCAATTTAAGGTTCTATAATTTATAAGTTATATTTATTTTCTACTTCAAATACATAGGAGAAGGCCTTAAATATACTTACATTCTTGTCTAGTATTTTATGAGGAGTTATAGGGTTTTGATTTATGGAAGAAAATGCAAGAAAAGCTTTTAACAAATAAAAAGGGAATGATTACCTAGTAAATTAAATAACATGAGCAAAGCTAACTATTTATTTCCTAACATATTTTCCTATAATTAGTTTCTGCTGAGCAGTGCCAAAAGGTCCTAAAAATGATAAGGAATTTTTCTTGCATTTTTACCGAATTTTTCTCCACTGTCGTTCCATCATTTTCTATCTAAAAATGTTAAAACATATTGTAGCCAATAAGACTGTGGCACATGGCAGCTTAAGAGCTTTTAAGCTAAAATGCGAGCGCGCACAGTAACAGTGGCGGGAAAAGGGCTCGCCGGCGGCGACTCGACGACATTCTTCGACGAAATGTGGGGCAGGGCGGTGCGCTAGCTCAAGGGCTACAGCCCGGTAGTCGCCTTGTCGCCGGAGACGACTTGTAGCGGCGGCACGGCAGTGACCTAGGCAGCGCGGCGGGTGGTGACACGGTTAAGCGTGCAACAGCAAGAAATCGTCGAGTTTGTGCTATGATTAAGCCTCTACGGGACACAAAGGAGCTCACCGAACTAGTATAAGAGGCTGCGATGGCCGGAGACAGCGGCTTGTCCAGCGGCGGCGGCAGAACAGGGGAAGAAGAGATGATGTAGTCCTTCCGCCTGGAATTTTGGACAAAGAGCAAAGGCATGAGCATCAGTATCACTCAGAGGTACCAGAGCATCAAGTTGTCGACGTGAAGCTCACCGGAGGAGTTGGAACTCCGGCAATGGCGGCGGCGGGCCGAAATGGGGAAAACAGAAATTCATCGAATTCTCGCAACGATTGCGAACATGGTTGGGCTCTATAGGATAAGGGTGGCAAGAAGAAGCCAATGGAGTGGTCGATTGGGAGTTTTATAGGTAGGAAAGGCGGTTCGCGCTGGGCCATTGTGGTCAGTGAGAACGAGAGGGAAGAAGAAAGAGAGGGAAGGCTCCAGGCGCGGTGCGAGAAGGCGCGGAGAAGATCTCGGCGCACATGGCTTCACGAGGCACGTCCACAGCAATCGCACAGGGCGCCGGCTGCGTGGCAGGGCGACGATGGTTGGCCGGTGCGGCGGCGTTGACGCGCGGAAGGAGGAAGACGATGGCGACGGTGGCGGTTCGCGAGTTGGGCTGGGCCGGACTGGGCTGCGTCGTTGCTGAGCTGGGCTGCGTTGGGTTGGGCCGAACCGAGGTAAGTCTTCTCTTTCTTTTTTTTTTCTATTTTTGGGATTTTCTAAACGGGCCGAATTACTGATTGAGCCCATGAAGCATTGTATGGTTTTGATTATTTTTGAAGGACAGTGAACATCTATGAATTTTGTACCTATTCAAACGTGCTTCGAAAATTATGAAAAATTCGTCAAAATTTATTTACTCTCAAACCTACTTATGGTGAATTTTTGGGAGTTTTTGGCCATGCCAATTTCCTACGAAAAATCGGGAGAGTTCCTGTGTGCATTCAAATGACATGTATGCATGAATTTGAAAATTCAAAAGAGCTCAAATTTGAAATTCAAACAGAACCCAACTTTATTTAGGGTTTATCTAAATCATTTCAGGCTTCTAATTTTTGGGATGTGACATAAATCTTCATACTCAAATTATCTCCCTTCCCTCCAAAAAAAAAAACACACACACACACATTCTTGTTGGAGTTGGAATCTAAGACTATCCACAATGGAACCGGGGTTGAAATCCTGTTTTGTCTGACACGAAAACTCGGGATTTCATTTGGGGCCGCAGCGGTCGGCACCGATGCCTAACAAACATGTGGGGCCGTTCTGTCAGAGCACATCGTCCTCATCCTCTAGCAACTTCCTCTTCCGTTTCTTTCCTCGCAACAGATGCCCAGAAAATCCTCCTAAATCGACCTCTCCAACCCCATTAATCAAAGCCGCACCCACCAAATCTTGAATGAAAGTCACTTGTGCTTCATCGATCCACAAGAAATTGCTCGGCTGAACAAGAAATTGGGGACCTTGTACGCAGCAGGGGCGGTGAGATGGTGCGCGGCGACTGGGACGAGCGTGTTCGCTGCTGACTGCCCGGCTGTATCTCGAGGTGGCCTCCCGTCCCCAGATTTTGGGCAGGGGTGATGGAGTGCTTGAGGCCATGGGGTGGCCCTTTCAGCCGGCGGCCGCTGCCATGAGTTGTAGCTCCGACCGGCGACGATGCAGACGCGGCCAGACTCCTCGCACCGCCGCAACTTCAGCGCCCGCCGGTGGGACTCACGCATGGCGCCCGAAGTCGTTGCCCTCCCCGCCGCTTGCGAGCCCAATATACAATATTATATGTTTTCAGCATCGACGCATGTAGATGATCCGGAAGCTCGTTTTTTGGTTTCGGCATCGGTAGTTGCAGCGGACGGCACCGGTGCTGAAACAGGAAAGAGAGTGTTTCAGCACCGGTTTTGCCCACCACTGTGGGTAGTCTAATGGTCACACTCCATCAGCCTGTTCGCCTTGCTGCGAAGCAGCCGGATTACTGTAGCGGTTGTTGAAGAAATAACTGCGAACACTGTAGTGGTTGCTGAAGAAATAACTGTAATACTATAACTGCTGCAAAACAGCAAAACGAACATGTATTTGATCTCGAGCGTCCCGCCGGCCCGTAATTCACGTTCAGTAATTTCATACTCCGATCAAAAGAGCTGCTGCAGCCCAAAAACACTGAAGCAAAGGCTTCCGATCGGAGGAGCCATAGACCTGCTATTGGGAGTTTGGCACTACGGTTGTTCTAGACTGCTCGTAGTTTTCCCTCGCGAAAAAAAAAAAAAGACTGCTCGTAGTTTAGTCCGTGCTGATAAAATTATTCGTGCGCCACGTTGAGGCGATGCCGAAACCCAATTTTGTTTCTCTTGTGCGAGGAGGTTTGCGGGATTTTCGTAGAAAGATTCTCGTTAAAGCGACTGAAAAATATAATGGCAGCAGGCAGCAACGATCCAAAGTTTTCAATTTTTTCGACGAGAGCAGGTATAATACAGACAAGCCTCACGGTCCTCGAGGGCCGCACATCAATCAAATCACCACAGACGACGCTCTTTCTGACCGCCAACCAAACCAAGAAAAAGAAATCTCAAAAAACTGCGCCCGGGGGGCCTCTGCAATCGATTGCGAAGCTTTTCATTCAGAGCGCGATGCCTTCGGAGTCGACGGCGAGCACTCTGGCGAGCGCCTCGATCCCCACGCCGCCGTCCCCGTCGCCGCCGCCGGCGACGCGGATCATGGCGCGGACCTCCTCGTCCGCCGCGGGCATCCCGGCCCACCCGAGGTACGCCTTGAGGTCATCGAACCCGACCTTGCCGTCCCCGTCCCGGTCCATGAGCCGGAACGCGTCCTCCATCGCGGACCCGCACCCGGCGGCGCCGCCCGCGGTGGCGGTGGCGGTGGCGCGGCCCAGAAGGCGCTCGAACTCGTCGTACGCCACGAACCCGTCGCGGTCGGCGTCGGCGGCCGCGATCATCGCCGCGAGGTCGTCGTCGTCGAACCGCTCCCCGGCGTCGGCGTAGAAGGACTTGAGGTCCTCCCGGCTGATGCGGCCGTCGCGGTCCGCGTCCAGCACGTCGAACGCCGGCTTCAGGTTGCCGCCCGCGCCGGAGACGGCGGAGAGGTCGAGGCCGAGGTACTTGCCGGTGGGACACATGGTCGCTTTGATTTCTTCGACGCGAGGAGGAAGAGGAGGTGGAGGAGGAGAAGAAGACTCGGGAACAGTCTGGAGCTCTGCTCTGGAACGAAGCGAACGCTCTGCTTTTGCGGGAGGTCACAGCTAATTGCGGCTTGTGCTATCGCAGAGCCAGGGAGGCCGCCATTTATAGAAGCGGGGAACGAACTCTCCAGCTCTCGCGGAGGTTGTTCGTGGACTCGGTCCAAGCACGGTCGAGCTAGCACGTGCCACTGACATTTGGGGCTTCGACACGATTCGTTTTGCGGCCGTGAGGCCGGCGTTCGGTGGCGCGGTGGACCGGGTGTTTGTCACTGGTGCGAAACGGGGACATGTCAACGCGGGAGATGCGACTAGTTTACTCGGTTGGCTTGAGATTTGGGGCGAGCGCAATCTTGGCGGGCAAGGAGCTCGTGGAGGGGTCGCGCCAGGTTGGAGACCGGTCCAAGCGCGAAGACGTGTACGCTGACGTCCAGCGTCGAGTCTTGCTGCCGCTTGCGCTTGCGCTTGCGCCGCACGGCGTCGCTGTCCCGCTGATATGTTCCGTGGCGTCAGCCTCAGCCGAGTGATTCCACCGCCTGTGCAGCTTTCTTCGACCGTTCCCGTGTGTTGCCGCGAGTTTGTAATTGCATGCTGTGGCTTTCGACGGAAATAGTTATACTAACAGCAAGGAGCAGACAAGCTCGTGAGTGTTTTCAAGAGCAAAAGTTGTTCGTGGGCGTGGCCACATCACCACCGTGCAAACAAACAAAAAGACGTTGTCTTTGAAAACAAAGTAGTAGTATTAGGCCAGTCTCAATGGACCTTTGATCAACATTAAATAAAGTGCCACATCAACAAAATAGATGACATAGCAATTAAGATGAAAGAGAAGAAACTTCTTTCATCCCAACAAATTATGACCAATCTCAATGCAACGATTTAGTGTTATGCTTTATCTATGAAACCGTGAGATGAAATTATGCATTAAGAAATGTTATTTCATATATTATATTATATAAAAACTCTAAATCTAACGTGGCACTCTTGAAAAATGTGAAATGAAAGTATGTATTAAGACTGACCTTACTACTTCGTTTTCTTCTTGGAAAGTCAAATCGAAACCTCGCCTTGCTGATTTGTTAGAAAATAAATTAACGGAACAACAACTGATGCACGTTCTAGTCGAGTCCATCGGATTTACCGGATACCAAAGTTTCATTTTAGGCGGTGTTGCGTGCGGGACCAAAAATCCCCAAATTCTGTGGAGGTGGAATCTGATGCGTCAAACACGAACGGTAGAAAAAACAGCTTCAGCTCTCGCGGAGGTTGTTCGTGGGCTCGGTCCAAGCACGGTCGAGCTAGCACAACACACTGACATCTGGGTTGTCGACGCGATTCGTTCTGCGGCCGTGAGGCCGGCGTTCGGTGGCGCGGTGGACCGGGTGTTTGTCATTGGTGAGAAACGGGGACATGTCAACGCGGGAGATGCGACTAGTTTATTCGGTTGGCTTGAGATTTGAGGCGAGCGCAATCTTGGCGGGCAAGGAGCTCGTGGAGGGGTCGCACCAGGTTGGAGACCGGTCCAAGCGCGAAGACGTGTAGGCTGATGTCCAGCGTCGAGTCTTGCTGCCGCTTGCGCTTGCGCTTGCGCCGCACGGCGTCGCTGTCCCGCTGATATGTTCCGTGGCGTCAGCCTCAGCCGAGTGATTCCACCGCCCGTCGTGCAGCTTTCTGCGACCGTTCCCCGTGTATTGACGCGAGTTTGCGCCCGGTAGCTTTCAGCCAAAATAGTTATACTAACTGCAGCGAGCACGGCAGCACGTGAGTGTTTTTAAGAGCAAAAGTTGTTCGTGGGCGTGGCCACATCACCACCGTGCAAACAAACAAAGACGTTGTCTTTGAAAGAAACGTAGTAGTAGTAGTAGTATTACTACTTCGTTTTCTTCTTGGAAGTCAAATCGAAACCCCGCCGCAACTTAATTGCTGGTTTGTTAGAAAATAAACTAACGGAACAACAACTGAGATGCACGTTCTAGTCGAGTCGATCAGATTTACCGGATTCCAAGTTACATAGGCGGTGTTGCGTGCGGGCGGGACCAAAATCCCCAAATTCTGTGGAGGTGAAATCTGATGCGCCAACACGAACGGTAGAAAAAGCAGCGTCAGCTTCACGCCGGGGGAATCTCGTCGGATGCTCAAAACTACGAGGGAGAACGGCCAAGGCACAGTTGTGCTCCTCCCCCACAGGCGTCGAGCACCACCCCAGAGCAGCGGCCCGCATGTGCCTGGAGGAGAGGGCGCGACGTGGCAACATGGTCCATCACTTGGCGGACGATGAGTGATCCCGTCCCGCCATTTGCTAGGAGACAATAACCACCTACCATCTGATGAGACGCGACAATTACCGTCAAACAGGTCCAAACCGATATGGGGTGTTCGTTGCATGGGGTCTAAAATTTAGAAGGAAGAATCTTATCATTTAAGAGTATTAAATAAAGTTTAATTACAAAACTAACTGCAGAACCCCTGGTCTAAATCGCGAGACGAATCTAACGAGGGTAGGTAAGCCGTGATTAGGCGCTGGGTACTGTAGCATCACTGTAGCATCACTGTAACAAAATATAGATTAATTAGGCTCGTTAGATTCGTCTCGTAAAGATGTACCTATCTGTAAAAAGGTTTTGTCATTAAATTTTATTTAATACTTTTAAATAATAAGATTCTCTTTGATGTGATAGGTCTAAATGCTAAATGCTAAAGCAACGAACACCCCCATGTACGGCCGGACTGTCATGTCGACTAGCATGTCCACATGGTTGACGGAGAATGGCGACGCTTCCTTTTGCCATGAGGGCAAGGCCAACCCGAGCCAAGCTGCGCCGATTAGCAGACCACGAGCGAGACAAGCTACCCAACGCCGCGCCCATCAATGGCGGAGCTGGACGAGAAAATCAGGGGGGGCCGGGCGGCGGCGCCACCGCCGGGTCCGCAGCTTCTTTCCCATCGTCGTTGAGCTCTCCCGTCCCCAACATTGGTTTAACCGCTATCTCCCGTCGCCTCTAACGAGCTCCTTTTATAGGTCTGGTGGCCACGGAAGCCCCCAAGGTCTCAATTCTAACAATCCCCCAACCCTAACCTAATAACCTCGCCGGAGATTCAATATCCACAGGAGATTTTACTTAATCTCAGTCAACTGCAGAAAAGTAAATGGGAAGAACAATTTCTAATAATTCGAAGAAGCATGTATAGAAACAATTAGGAAATACATAATTTGATTTTAGGCCAACAGAAACAAGAATTGGAGATAAGAAAAATTAAAAGTTTAAGGCACTGTTTACATTTATATCGTTGGCTGGACGCAAGGAGTAGCCGAGGTCGCCGCAATCTCCATCTCCGGAGAGGGTCAATTCGTGCCGCCGTCCATCATCTCCGGTCTTCACAGTAGCGCAATCTGGTGTCGAGCAGCGGAGACGGAAGGCGGCGCCGAAGAAGCTCGCGGCGAATTGTATCGAAACCAGACAGACTGAACGGCCTGCCCCTGCGTACACACGAAGCTGCTTGCTTCCTGGGCTGCTTGGGCTGCTTGAGCTCCATCTCGTGCATGGGCTGTTGGGTAGCTTTGTTGGGCTGTTGGTAGAATTAGGCTTCGATTACTTGCACGCCTGGGCTGAATACGGTCCAGTGAGGAATACATCCTCTTCAGAATTTCGGAAGTTAGGGGGGGGGGGGGGGGGCACCCCCCTCCCCCAGCTCCGCCGTTGGCGCCCATAGCATGTTAGCGGGTTCCAGAGCCAGAAACAAATAGTGGGCCCACAAACAGTAGCAAAACTGACGACGCGACGGTCGCATCTGCGAGCAACGAGCAAGCCTTTTTCTTCCGTTTCTCTCTCGTCCACGTACACATTGGCCGACGTGTCCTGGCGATTCGACAGGGCGTTGGACCTGCTCTGAACCGTGAACTGTCGTCCTGCTCCTGCTCCTGCTGCCATGAGAAAGACAAGCTTCCGTAGTCCCGGAAACCAACACCATCGATAGCAAATCTCGGGTCAAAGTTCTCCATTGTTTTGTGGCGTTGTTTCATCCAGAATTAGGCCTCGGGGCATTCTTCCATGCATCGAGGCCTTGAGTCGTGTTTCCGGCGAGCTCCATTCGTCATTGATGGCTCACCTCGCTTGCATGGTCGATAAGCATTGTTATGGTCCGTTGGCTTGGGTTGCATGCGGCCCAACTCAGCTACGAAGCTGAGAACCCGATCGTGGAAAGAGTGGAGATATTGATTGAGACAATATACTAGTAGAAGTTTCAAAAAGAATTTATGAAAATCTAGCAAGTGTATAGACGATATCAAGAGACATAAGCATACAAAAATTCAAGTCTAAAGACATCTATATATATAGTGTTGAAAATTTTCAAGTCTAAGACGTATAGTGTAAGTGTTGAAATTTTTCTAGTCTAAAGACGTATAGTCTAAAGACATAAGCATACAACATTTCAAGAGATACATAAATGCCAAAATCATGATGCAAGGGAATAGAAGGACAAAAAAGTTTGTCGGGTCTTTCCGAAAACATGATTTGCTCATAGAATCCTTTGACACTCCTATAGAATGGTTTCCCGTAGGTGTTTTGGAGAAAAGTAAGCATGATCTCAAACCTTTTGGAACTTTTATTTGGATTCCTATTGTATCCCCTCTTCAAATTCATGTGTTTTATGTGTGTTGTATCTACATTTTCCACAGAAAAGTTTTCTTCATTCTAAATCCGTTGGGATTGCAAGTGACAAATAATTCAAATCCAATGTTTTTTCTGTTCTTACGTAATAATCATATGTTCCAAAGGTGGCCATAGTTTTTCTTAGAATTAAATGGTACCCATTGATAACTATATAAAGGAAAAAGTCTATTTCTTTACATTGGGGGAGTAAATCGGATAAAAATTTTCTTTAGGGGGTTAAGTGAACGCTGATAGTTAAGGGTAGTGAAATAGAATTTTTCCTTAAATAAACAAAAAAAGGCGGCATGCTAAAATTATATGTCTGGCCTTGCTAGCTATTTATCAAACACGACGGGTTCATGTGATTAGCTAAAATTTATGGGTCGTTCTATATGAAGAAGTTATACTTCCTACAATTTTAGTTTTCACAAATAAGTCAATTACAACTTAAGAAAATTTCAATACAAAAGGTCTAACTCATAAAAAAATCAATTTAGAATAAAAAGCTTTGAGACAATATTAAGAATCTAACTAAATCTAGCCAGATGCTCATGCTTTTCCACGATACATCAAATCGAATAATTATACATTCATGTAAGGAAAAAAAGTACAAAATCCTCAACTGCGTCCACAGCCGCGAGACATGGTTTTGCGTCCTCTAACACCTGGGCTTACACACCATGTGTCGCCCACTGCAGATGTGAACCTCTGTTCGTGGAGTGGTGGTTAAGGCCAAGTAAAAAGATTGTTAAGGCTCTTGCCTCGACACCTTAGTCATTTTGGTCGCTTGGAGGCTTTGGAAAGAGATGAACAAGAGGGTTCACGAATTCCAAGCACTCTAGTCTGTCGCTCTGGTGCAAGAGGCATCGACCAGGCCAGGCCCGTCGATTAGGGTGTTCAATGTGAGCGACGGAACAGGGCCCCCAAAAATCAGGGCCCCAAATTTTCCTTGTGCATGTGCCTAATTGTTTCAATTCCCTGGATATTTCTCTCCTTTCCTCTCAAACAAAAGTTTCTTTCCATATCTTCCGTATAAGTGTTTGCTTTTGCATGCGTATGATTTAGGCAAGGTCTCCTCTGCTTGATTGCATGCATTATAACCAAAATTTTCATGTGTGCCTGCATGCATGCCATTCCGGTAGCTAGTCAAGATGGACACTATCCAAAGAATTGTTGCCGGAAGCATGGATATAAAAATTTTACCTACCGTATTGTGAACATGGAGATCATGATTTGTTAACAAATAATTGATTTTTGAATCTGACTGACATTCTGACAAAGAAGAAATACATGCCTGTTCTTTAGATTCGAAAATTCTCGGTGCTCAATCCTTGGATGAATCAACTTACTTTCCTACCTTTCATTCCTCCCAGCTGGCTTCCGCCAATCTTGTTTTTAAACAAGCATCAACAATTGATTTTTGAATATGAGTTTGTTCCAAAAAGACACATAATGCAATGAATAAATGAGAACAATATATTTATTCTTCGGTTACATGTGAATGAGTTCACTAGCCCAACATTTTATCATGTAGCCATCTATATTCTTTTCTTTTTTAGAAACACACGTAAAATTTTCATTGACATTTCTCAAAAATAGGGCCCTATTTTCGATTCCGCACTGGGGCTTAAAATTCTCAGGTACGGCCCTGGACCAGGCACACCAGGCTTTATCTAGGTTCTCCAAGCTCTGTGCAGTTGTAACACCTATGCAATTGCCGGATGGTTAGGTGTTTACGTGGGTAGGTCGCTTGGCTTTTAGGCTCGTGGTTTTTTTTATTCGTCCTTTCGCACCGCTCGATTGTTTTTGCTTTCTTGTTTGTCGCCCTTAGGGTCTTGTAATGAATTCACAAGATGCAGCCCTTGTTCATTGATTTTCTTCGTCTATGTGCGACCGTTAACGTTCGCGCTGGCGCAGGCAGCAAACGACGCACGGGACCGAGGCGAGGTCAGCCTATTTGTCCATCCGTGGAGCACGGTGGAGCACCGCACGTGCATGGGGCCCATGTGGGAGTACATCAGCTAGGAAGTGTTTTGTTGTGTACATGTTTTTCTTGAATGAACATAAGTTTAAGGGCATGCTTGGTTGGACGCCGCACTTTACCACGTCACGCGCGCCTTCGCCAAACCTTTGGCGCAGGAAATCGGCGCCACAGCCGCCACACTTTTCTTGCCGTGTTTTGCTGTGGGGACCGCATCTGTGGGGAGCAACCAAGCACTGCCGCAGACTTCGTGGCTGCCGAAAGTTTGGTTTGGCGACTCATGACCGGAAAGCAAGCAGACCCTAAGAAAAAGTTTGGACAACAGCCTTTTCATAAGTTAAATAAAAAGGTTTCAATGGGAGTTTGTTTCGTGAAAGTGGTAACATAAGTTTGTTCATGAGTTCTAATAGAAGTTGTTTCATAAGTTTTTATAAATCTGCTTCATAAGTTTCAGCAAAAGTTATTTAATTTTTTTGTACCCATATTAGACGTTTGTGGGAACCTAACCCTAGCACTGTTTTCACATAAAGCACAAGCCTCTCACATGTGGCTTGCTTGTCTCCCATCGTTAACAGGCGTGCAGACTGCAGACGCCCGTGAGGAGGCAAGCATGCCAGAATAATGCTACGTTTATAAAAAGTTTTACAAAATTCTTATAAAATGCTGACGTGTCATTGAATTTATAGCAAGTGTTGTTGACGTGTGAGTGACTTTATAGCAAATGTCTCATTGAATAATGCTAATTTTAAATCATGCAACCAACCATGTATTGCCACGTCAGCATTTCATGGGAATATTGTAAAACATTTTTGTAGATGTGGCGGTGTGTGTTGTGGGGCGGGGGGGGGGGGGGGGGGGGGGGGGGATGCGCCCTGTGCGTGCGTGCGCGTGGTGCATGGGGCCAATTCAGGAGCAACATTTATCGTAGTGTTGTCTGCTTTATGCACATTTGGGTATGTGCGTTTATTAAACACGCCTCTTATTCATCAACGTTTCTCGTGTAGACAACGGTTTTAAATCTCCCCTTATAGATTTTTTAGACAATGTACTGTTATTTGTATTCATGTACAATTTAACTGTTATAGCCCAATTTAGGTCGTGTTTGGATCCATCTCCTAAACTTTTAGTTGGCTAAGTTTAGTCAGTTTGGATCCAAACATGGTCTCCTAAAAATGACTAAACTTTTAGCGAGGCTACCTTCTAAACTTTTAGTTTCTAGTCACCTCAATTCTCTTAAAAATGACTAAGCATATAAAAAAGGCAAAAAAAACACACACGCACACAAAATGCAAGAAAAGTCTAAAAACCAGAGACGTTAGGCAGGGATTCAAGAGATACCTCCTAAATATTAACTGGCTAAATATTTAAATAGCTATTTTTAACTGGTTAGAGGATCCAAACAGAGCCTTAGCTCTGTTATTAGATGTTTTAGAGTCATGACATTAAATCCCTTAGCCCGTTGTTTACAATATTGGTGTAGAACCTGTTTGGATCCATATAACTAACATTTAGTCGTGACTAAAAATTTGTCTATTTGGAATCCTGACTAATATTAGTTCATACCATTCTCCTGCTGTTTATATCCTCTTGGGACTAAAATTAGTATTATGATTCGAATAGGGACTTGTGCACAAGAGTACAATGAAATAAAAGTGCTATAAAATGATATTTGGAAAGAGACAAAAAGGAAGTTTCCAACGAATCAAATGGCACCGGAGCAAGTTTTATTGAGTGGCGTACAATCTGTCCACAACTACGAGGTACACTTCCATATAAGAAAGGTTCATCGAGAAATGAAAGAAACGTATCCGTAATTCCGTATCCAGGTGCTTAAAGACCTTACAAAGACGTTGCACACATACCTTTTTCATGTTCTACACCGAATCAATCCAAGCCAAGAAGGAAACAAATGGAATATGAAAGATTTGATTCCTCGGGTTTGGGTTCAGGCCTCGTTCGGGCTGGAGTAAAAATACGATAGGGAATGCATACGAAATCGGATTGCGCGCCGTTAGTTTCCTAATTTGAGTTCATGAAATATGTATTGTGTTTTTTCTTTCCTTTGGAGTCGTATAGGGTCTCTATATAGTTTAGACACCACGTTTATGTTGAGTGAGACCAGAATACCATATTATTAGTTCTCGTGAGAAATAAACTCGACACCATGTTTCGGTGAACTATATATCTTGCTCGACTGTTCCAGAATTTAGATTCTAGAAATTTGTGCTCGTCGAGCAGGCGTCACCTCTTGATTTTGTTCGATCTTGGATGAAGATCACCTGCTGATCTCAACCAATTTTACCTCTGGTTCGTGTGCACTTCCCTCACGGGTCAGGATTTCTATCTAGTACTATTTATTCATTGATTATCATTTTTGCTGCCGCTCACCAAAACGAACTATTGTACAGTTCACATCCAGCGAGCAAGACGTTAAAACACGAACGTTATGAAGGGCGACGGTGGTGCAAAAATGGTTTATGTTCTCTTCCTCTTGTTCTTGCTTGCACGGTGTAAGTGTACATAAACTCGCTTGTCTCCTCGCAGCCTTAGTTTGCAATTGCATTCATGATGAATACATATATTTCCACTTTATTACACTAACATGTGCAATTGATAGGTCATGCTCGACTGCCCGGGGACGCATCCACAAGGAGGAGCTCCTCAAATAGTCTTCCTACCACAAACACCACCGCTAGTTCGGTCAATTCTTCCTCAGCACAAGACATGAAGTTAACACTTAATTTTTGCACGATAAAGTATTTTTGCTTGGTCGGCAAATGCTATTGCTGCCAAAACCCGAAATCCAATATGGCGCCACAATGTTATGAGAAATGGAACGACTGCAAGGCCAACTGTCCTGCCTGTAATCCAAGATGCCCACATGAACCAGGCCAATTATTGCATACATAAAAAAAATGCTACTCTATAAGAATAGGTGGCTGCACGTGATCCATAATTTGCGAGGATAATAATATATTTTTCATCTTTTGTTTCAAGCCAGTTCGGTCGTTTTAAATCATGAGTCTTTCTAAGATTTATGCCCCAATTTTACTGGTTTTGTTGCTCCATCAATTCAATTACTATAAGACACACATTTTGTCTTTGTTTTTTCTCCTAATATTATGTTCCAGTTTGCGTTTTCTATTGTCATGTCCTTCCAAAAATGTCCGAGGTCGATAAATGAGTGAGAGAGAGGGACATTTGCTTTTAAAATGAATGAGACGGTTCAAGAGTGTTTTTTTTTGGGATGTGTGACGTTAGGGGCGTTCGATTTCACGCCAAGGCTCGCCACGCCAAGAGTTGTTTTTCAAACTCATTGCCATGTTGCCCACGTGCCCAAGCGTAACACTAGTAGCAAGTTAGTTTTGTTTTTATCGTGCCCATATGCGCATGCACCAACGAGACGACTGCAACAAAAGCCACTCTAATTGTTGGTGCATGCGTGCGCTACTACAAAATGGATCGGCAAGAGTCGTCTGCACGGCCATCCTGACAAAATCAGGCTCCCGTGTGAAAAATCTAAAATGAGGCCTAGGTGTATAGAGGAAATTAGAAAATTAATATATTTAAATAAACAAGCAACTTTACTCATCAGTGGCATTCATTCTCATATACCGTCTTTGTATACCCTGATGGATTGATCGTTGTCTCGTCAAATCTAAGCCATGTTGTAATTTTCCTTCATAAAGTACAGACCAAGGCACCATAGCGAGCTGCTACTCACAACACCACCACTTTGAGCACAACATACACTCAACTGAAAGCCAAGCCTGAGTGTTTGAGGTGCTAGCTCCGCTGTTGCCTGCTGGAGCTACTTCTGATGTGCTACAATTGCCATTGCAAGGGCCAATTAGCCCGCGTCGATGGCTTACCCCTATTCATTGATGTCAAACACAAATAGTCGGCCATTGGTAGGAAAAAGCGATCGATGTTATTGAGGAAAATTTCAGTGCAAATGAAAATTAAGTGCAATGATGCAAACATGCAATTTAACCATGGATTCTAAAAAAAAAAAAAAAGAAGTATCATAGACTCTGACACTGTAGCCACATCTGTTGCATGAAGCTCACGATGTGGCTGTAAGGTCTTGAGCAACTCATGCATGAACTTCTACAAAATATCCTTTACATCTAAGACATCATGTAAATGGCCGTAAGGGGGACTACTACAAGGTCCAAGCTATCAAAAGAAGCCTCACCAGGTCAACTACTCTTAAGTTAGTGTATGCGACCTTGAATACCCATATGAAAGGACAAAATGAAGATTTTTTTATTTTTTTTATTTTTTTTTTTGGTAAAAGAAGAGGAAAAAGTTGTGCACTTGTGCTGCGCTGCTTTTTTTTTAAGTACAAAGTACAACTCAGACGCCCACAACGCACGCACACTCACCTTTACGAACACACGTACGCAAACCCTACCCCTATGAACATCTTCGAAGACTGTGCCGACACAACCACGAAGTCACCACTGGCGTCTCGCTGTCGACAGGAGCGTCGCTTATCACTAAAAGCACAATGCCGTTAAATTCTAGAAAATTCGCTCCCACGGGAAGTCAAACCCAGGACCTGAGGTTCTACTTTTTTTTTTTTTTTGAGCACACACCACCTTTATTAATCATCAACAGAGTATGAGATACAAACACCCTCAGGTGGCGATAAAAACCATACATGTCTGCCCACAGCGCTGCTAATCGAACTTCTTGCAAGGCTGTGAGCACCAACATTGGATCTACGGTTCTCATGTATAATTTCTACCAAAGCAAAACTCCCTATTGTTGATTTGATTTCTCTTACAATGGATCCATAGGTCCCCATACCTGCACCTCATATGTTCCTGACCACGTTGGCACAGTCAGTTGCGATCCTTACTTTCTGAATGAGCAGGTCGCTTGCCAAGGCTAAGCCCTCCCTGCATGCCAAGGCTTCCGCTGTTTCGGAGTCAGTGATGCCTTCCATTGCTACCACGGACGCTCCCTGAAAAAAGCCATGCTCATCTCGTGCTACAGCAGCCACTGCCAACTTGATAGAATTTTTGGACAGTGCCGCATCGAAACCTTCATGTAACCCGAAGGGGGAGGTATCCATCGAGGATGGAGTACTTGGTTGACCTGACTTGCCTTCTGAGTTGTCGCGGTCATACCAAGTTCAGATAAGAATCTGTCAATGAAACAATGCGTTGACATTGGACTCTGAAACTCATTCTCGTGTATAGCTTTTCTCCGAGCATGCCAGATAGCCCATAGTGTTATTACCACTCTTGTGATCTGATCATGTGAAAGTGACTCCATGATCACTGCTAGCCATCCGCGGGCATCCTCGATCTGCACTTGACTAATGAATTCCGTGAGCTCCTCATGCTCCAATGCACACACACATCTCGACATATTGCACTCCAAGAGAGAATGTCTCCAAGAGTCTTCAGCACCGCATAGAGAGCATGAGCTATTGGTCGCCATATTACGGTGATGGCGCACATCACCTGTTGGTATAGACTGCCGAGCTAGTCTCCACAAGAACACATGAACTTGAAGGTACTGAGACTCTCCACAACTCCGTCCATTCTTTTTCCTCTGCTCTAAAATCAGACTTGCTCGTCGTGTTTTCCAGCCATGCTGTTCTTCTTTCTTTATTCTGCACTAGCATTCGATATGCTGAGCGAACTGTGAAGATTCCACTTTGTTCGTAATGCCAGGCCCAAAAATCCTCTCGGCCATCAGTGCTCAGTGGAATATTTTCTATCAACTCCCTATCCATTGGAGTGAAAACTTCATGCAGTTTCTGAGAATCCCATGATCCGGTTGTAGAGTCAATAAGCTCACTGACCATGGTCGGTGGATTGGTTATTCGGCAACAGACTGGTTTCATCATCCCATCGCGAGGAAGCCAGTTCATGTTCCAAATTTCTGTCATAGCCCCAGTACCAATTCTTCGAATAATGCCCTGGTTGAGTACATCCTTCCCGTCACATATTGCGCGCCATACCCTTGAAGGTGCAGCCCCCAATTCTGCATCTAGGAAATTTGCCACGGGAAAGTACACAGCTTTTAAAATTCGCGCGCTTAACGACGAAGGGTCCTGTATGATCCTCCATGTCTGCCTTGCGAGTAGCGCCAAATTAAACAGTTCAAAATCTCTGAAGCCAAGACCCCCCATATACTTGGGCTTGGTCATGTCCTCCTACGCCACCCAGCAAGCTTTGCGCTTGCCCTCCTTACTGCCCCACCAGAAGCTTCTGAGGAGACTATCAAAATGTTGACAAAGACCCCTCGGAAGCCTGAAACAGGACATCGAATATGTTGGGATAGCTTGTGCAACAGACTTAATTAAAACTTCTTTACCTCCGGCACAAAGAATTTGCTCCATCCACCCCTGCACTCGCTTCCAAACTCTATCTTTCAGATATTTGAATGCACCATTAGATGAGTTACCGACGTCAGTTGGCATACCCAAATATTTCTCACTCAAAGCCTCATTGTGAAGGTCCAAAATCTCCATAATTTCCTCTCGAACACTGCCTCGACAACCTTTTGCAAAATGAGGCTCTTGTAACCGTTAGGCTACAGGCACTTTCCTTTGTGCTGCGCTGCTGGGTACTGCTGCTCTTGCTTCTGGGCCTTACGGGACGACTGCCCCACGCGCTACAGAGCACTTGTGAGTCCATATAGCGGCGGTCCAGTCCAATACCGCATCAAAACCAGCCTAAGCATACCCGGCCCGCTAATAGAAGACGCTGAAAACCCTAACCACGCGTAACCTCACGCCCCTATAAAACAAGACAGACGAGAAAGCATTGCTTCTCCACACAGCAGCGCCGCCACGGGTAGGAAGAAATCTCAGCACTTTCCCATCATATTTTCTTGTTCTTTTACCTATATCCCCTTTCGTTTTGTGCTTGATCCCTTGAGAATTCCGACTTGACTCGAGCCCCTTGATGAGTCGATCCCTCAGATCTCTTCGGGGCTCGAATTTTCCGAAGGGGCGAGATTACAGGAGATCTTGAGTCGCTTCGCCTACTGCTCAACGTGAGGCGCAGCGAATAACATTCTCCAAAATTATCCCCATAAGAGGTTTCTCTAGGATTTATTTTTGGTTCTTTGATTGTTTCCATGTGTTCGATCCGGTTCTGTGAGTCCCGTGATGGCACAATCTTTGAGACCTGAGATTTTTCTTCCTTGATGAAAATCACAAGCATGATCCCTGAGGGCCTCAGATTCGATCACCGTTCTCGTTTTGATACACTTTAGAAGCCTAGGATATTTTCCTCAAAAAAAAAAAAGAAATCTAGGATATAGTTGTTCAATGAGTGTAGATAGTATGGATGATGAAATGCACTGGGCTCCGAGCAGTGAATTCGCTGCGTTTTGATGGATATGCACTTGCCTAGAAAGCATTGTCTGACATCAATTTAATTATGGATGAAAAACTAGATTAATTTGCTTACTGTTCTAGTCGAAATCGTGTAGGCTGTATTGTACCAAGATTTGGGCTAAGTTCCGTGCCCTCGTCTTGAATTTGCCGATTAGGCTGCAGCCAGATTAACGAGGAAGAAAAACTGGTCGGCTTGCCCTCTTTCAATGGGTTATCCGCTTACCGACCTTCCCATATCTCATTCATGCTATGCAGTAAAAAATATATATTCTTGTCGATGGATTTATTATTCAAAAACAAAACGAGGGGGTTAGTGGAGGGGAGTGGTTCACGCTGTTGCCACTCTTGCAGGCCCGCTCAAAGAGCAAGGTCCTGTTGATGTCTTCCTCTCTTTGATTTCTACGATTCGTTTCTCATCTCCTCTTTTATCGTTTGAAATCTTGAGAGGAAGATGTGGCGGGGGCGGTCATCATCCGGGCAGCCTGCTGCCATCGTCGCAGTCTGCGTTAATGATACCTACAAATCCATCGTACTGCAAACCATTGTTGCCTATGCTAAAATTAACTTATTGAAAACAACCCACCTTTTAAATATACCTTAAAAAATTCGATTATGATAATATGGGTTATTCTTTGCCTGTAAAGAACAGGAGAGACTATCAGTCCAACGACAACATGGTATGTGGACAGACTGAGGGTTTCAATTTGAAGCCTGTATACCGGCCCAAGCCCATTTGTTTCCCTTGCTGGGCCTTTAACTGCTTCGCTACCCCCTAAGAGCAACTCCAATAGACTAGCTAAATGATTGTTTTTCTTCAAATTCGGCTATTTTCTCTAAAAACGGGTCCCCAACAGCCTCTCCAAGCAGGTCTTCAAAATCCCGAGCTCTCCAACCCGGAAATCTCGCTCGCCAGGTATGGAGAGGGGCGCTCGCTCGCCATTGCCCCATCCCATGCGCCCTCGGCATGTTCCCGCGCCTGCCCACAAGAATCCTACCGCCATCCTTCAACAAGTCCACACGCACGGACATGGACGCCGCTGTGCGCGCGCCATGCCCCTCCGGCATGGGTCGAGCTCCTCGCCGACATGGTCGCCGAAGTCGGAGAACAAGAGCATGTACGTTGATATGTGATCGAGGGCCTCCACGGCGAGCTGCTGAGCGTCGATGTCCTAGACCTTGACCCGCGTCTTCGTCAGAGAGCTTCGGTGACCATCCAGGCGCTGGAGATCGACGACGACGGCGGGAAGCCTCGGTTGGGACTTGGGAGAGTAGCTTCGCCGTCAATTCCTGACAGTTTTCTGGGAGCCAAGCAGATGTAGCCGGCGGGTGTGCCTTCTTCGTGCGCATGCACCCGAGTTCGGTTGATGGGAAGAAGGTCTATGCCGTGTACCCATATAGCTTCAAGGATGGGACCGAGCTGCCAGAGTTTTTTGACAGAATGTCTATGTGGTCTCCTTGATTTCTCCGCTGAGTTCATGATCTCGTCTGATACAGCAACAGAGAAATTCAGTGGCCACCACAGCGTCCCTTATGCTATTGGGCCACAAGTACAGCCCAAACAGGCAAGCTGGAGCAGCAAATAAGGCCCGAGGCCAGTTTGAATATAGATGTTGAGAATATTTGGAGAGACTGTTGGTTTGCCCAAGTTTTTTAGAGCGTATTTTATTTTAGAGAGTAGCTAAAAACAGGAATTTAGCCATCTATTTTAGCTAGTCTTTTGGAGTTGCTCTAACAGGGTGGACCTTTCGTTGCTCGCTATATTGCCTCTCTGCACGCCCGTGGTTCGCCGGTCGCGGCGGTGCAACGGCTTGCTGTAGGCCGGCCTTACAGACAGGGCCGGTTCTGAGATTTTGAGGGCCCGGGGCGAATCTAAATGCTATGGCCCCTATATATAAAAATCAAATTTTTGTACACAATACATATAAATATAATTTCTGTTGCAAGTAAAATGAATAGTGTGTCACAAAAATATTCATATAGAAGTGTTTGTACATAATTGTTACTTATGGTATTGATGTTTTTTTTCTCTTTTCACTACTGGAAGCATACTTTCTGCTTGACGAGAACACGATCTTCCTGAATATTTCAACAAAAGTTTGGATCAAATTAAGCGATAGCATTTTAGGAACTTAGGTCATATCAATTAGCAGAAGTTGATATACCCTCTTTAGCGCAGTCAAAGAAAACTAATTAAGAAAGGCTTGCCTGGACCAGAGATCAAGGTGCAGCACCAGGCAGCGCGGCCAGCTTCTGCGGCGACTTGCGTTGTTTGCGGCACAAAGAATTGCAATGCCAGACGATATGCGCCTCTTCTACTGCTATTCCGTATTAGGCTAGAAGCAAGGGAGACAGGCTGCAAGCAACAACAACAGCCCTCATGGATGCCTGATTGCCTGATGGGCCTGCTGGAATGCCTGATGATGATTAGTAGATAATACGTATATACATACCCTGGAGTAGGGCCCCTCAGATTTGGAGGCCCTGGGCGGCTGCCCCGTTGGCCCTCCCCCAGGACCGGCCCTGCTTACAGAACGGCAGAGCAGGAAACCAGATGGCAGATCCCGGCGTGTTGCGTGCGCAGGCCGGCCTTGGAAGCGTGAGGTCGTTCGTTACTGGACAGCACGTTTGCGAGGATTTCGGCGTATCGATGCGTACTTTCGTCCAAAACTCCAAATGTAACTTTCCGCAAAAAAATCTAAATGTAACTTTCGGTAGAATTGTCATCGTCCAAAACTTATTTTGTAGAATTGTCATCGTTCAAAACTCCAAATGTAACTTTTCACAAAAACAAAAAACTCCAAATGTAACTTTTGTGTGTCCTGAAGGTCAGCAAACTTTACCAACTGCGGTTGAGTTAAAACTTGCTTCTCATTCGTAAAGTATTTTTTGCTACCCGTTGCTACCCACAGATTGCATACGAGCATCTTGGAGCAACAGGATTAGGACCCAACTGGCACTGTTCGTCCAAATCAACTAGCTGGACAGTAGACAAGCTGTGTCTTTGTATGCATGCAGGGCATCCTCAAAATAATAATAATACTGACAGCCGTGTGCCTGCAGGTACCATAAGATTAGCTGTGCTGAGAAGTGCGGAGCATGAACATCAACCAAATGACATCCTCTACTTGACGTGCGACCCAGTCGTCTGTGCCAGCCCTCACAAGTAATGGAAACTCCGTCCAGAGGATTGGAAATGCCAGGTTGCTTGCTTGCGACGTGCCCAGGCAGCGTACAGGGCCAAGCACAAAGCATTTTCTACTCCCCTTTCTCGCTTCCCTCATCCGTCATCAACTGCCAGCTGCCGTGCTTGCTCTTGGACCGTGTCTATGCTTCAAGCTCGAAAACTAGTTTTACTAGTCCAACTGTTGTTGTGGTCGAAGTACTAGTCCATGGTCTTCCAATACTTGTGCTATGTTTTGCACAAAAAAAAAAAGGGCGCGGGGGGGGGGGGGGGGGGGGGGGGGGGGGGAATACCTACCTATTGTACTGTAAACCACTGCCAAATTACTGGCTTGTTTCATTTGTTTCCAAGTAATAATCCACTGATGTTGTTCGAAACATATACATGGTGCGCACATCCGTTGCATGATCCCGAAATGGCACATGTTTAAACCAGCAAATTAAAGCAAATCCAGATAAGAATGATCGACCATCCCTCGCCGCTTTGAAGTGCGGCAACAAAAGCAGAGAGCTACAACGCATTCGCCTATATTAACGCCACGCCGATCAGCGTGCGTACATGGAAACAGGGCAAGAGGAATATTAGCAATTCACACCGTAAAAGACCACGCCATTTCTAACTCGCAAAGGTGCCGTGCCGGGTCAGGTCAACTCCACCCGACCGTGGCGCGAGTCCACGCGAAGCCTCACTGCTAAGCATCCGATCGATCGAGGCCTCGGCTCTAGCTAGTTCTGTCTCCGTCTCCGCGGTCGCGTCGTCCTCGTCCCGTCCGTTCGCCATGGAGGACGCATCAAGCAGCAGCAACAACAGCTTGGGCGAGGAGGAGAACGGCTTCTACCACGCCGACGCGCAGGTGGAGGCCATGCAGCGCCGCGTGGACGCGACGCCGCCCTTGGCCGACGACCCCTACACCATCTTCCGCCTCCCGGCCGCCGTGCGTGAGCGGCACCGGGACCTGTACGAGCCCAAGGTCGTGTCCGTGGGGCCGTACTACCACGGCCGCGCCGGGCTCGGCGCCGCGCAGCAGCACAAGTGGCGCCTCCTCCGCGAGTTCATGTCCCGGAACAAGAAGGCCGGCGGCCTCGGCGCGTACGTGCGCGCCGCGCGCGGCGTCGAGGCCGACGCGCGCCGGTGCTACGCCGAGGCGTTCTCCATGGGCGCCGACGAGTTCGTGGAGATGCTGGTGCTGGACGGCTGCTTCCTGCTCGAGTTCTTCCTGCGCAAAAGCGAGGGCCAGCTCGCGGCGCCTGGCGGCGCCAAGTGGGCGTGGCACCACATGTACCACGACGTGCTCCTCCTGGAGAACCAGATCCCCTTCTTCGTCGTGGAGAGGCTGCACGCCGTCGCCTTCGCCGGCGAGGACGGCGCCGAGCGGGACGCGCTCCTGGACATCTTCTGCAGGGCCTTCGCCGGCGACCTGCCGTCGAGCCGCACCATCCGGCCGGCCAACGACAAGGCCATCCACCACCTGCTGCACCTGCACTACGAATGCAACGTCCGCAACCCGGCCGCGGACGGCGACAAGGCGTGCAACGTCTTCGGCGGCGAGGCCAACGGCAACAGCGGGTCGCTGGCGATCTGGAAGCAGCCGGCGCTGCCGTCCCCGCGCAATGGAGACGGCACGGCTGGCAAGGGTCGTCTGACGTCGATGATCCCGCCGGCCGCCAAGATGGAGGAGGCCGGCGTGACGTTCAAGCGGAAGGCGACGCCGCGGGACGTGTTCGACGTCACCTTCCGCTACGCCGTGCTGCACATGCCGGCTTTCGTGATCGACGAGGGCGCCAAGGTGCTGCTCGCGAACCTGGTCGCGTTCGAGCAGGGAGGCGGCCGCGCGGTGCGGCAGCTGGAAGGGGGCAACCTGGTCACCGGGTTCGTGGCGCTGCTCGGGTCGCTGGTGAACTCGCGGAGGGACGTGGAGGTGCTCCGCCGGTGCGGGATCATGCACTGCATGGTGGCCGACGACGACGCCGTGGCGTTCTTCAACCACGTGGTGCAGTACACGACCATGGACTACGATAGGCACCTGCTCGCCTGCCTCTTCCGAGACGTCAGGGAGCACTGCCATTGGAACAGATGATCGCGACGCTGGGTGTTATTGAATCATGCCTCTATTCGCCCTTTCTATTACAGAAGCCTACTTTGTGTACTTATTGCCAACTATATGTAGATTTTACAATGTACTGGAGATACATGTTACTGTTTCATAAACGAAAATTTCAAATTTCCCTACATCCGATCCGCGTGCGCATTTGCTGCCACCGCTGTCTAGTGTCGTTCTTGAGTAGCCCAGACCCTCACTAAGAGCATCTCCAATGACCCCTTCATCCGGCCTCTCATCTTGTATTTGAGGGTGCAAAGAGTAAAATTCACCTCCAACAAAGCCCTTATCTATCTCCTAAAGATGAGAGAGCTCTGGTATTGACTCTTTCCTCCCTCAATTGTGGACGCCTCTTTCACCCTCTCTCATATCCTCCCGGTGACATGTGAGACCATTAAGAATAGAGAGCCAGATTTGGTAGAATTGTATGAATGACATGTGAAACTAGTAGGAGTAGGGGGCAGAGGATTGTTGGAGATAATAGTGAAAGATTAAAATATAGATGAGAGGGCTATCAAATGGATGAATGAGGTGGTAAAAATGAGAGCCTTATGGGTGCTAGCGTGCTGCCCTTGAGCGCGCCTGGCCGTGGCTCAAAGGTCCTCGGGGAGGGATCTCGTCATGGCCGAGCGCCTTCATGGTCATCAGTCATCGAAACCATCCAAACCCTCACTCCACATCATCAAAATAGGTAATTATTTAGGCAGTAAATGTGAACATCAGTTTTAAAGAAGAGAGGATGAAGATGGCGTAGGCTAGAGGGGAAATGAAATTCAGTGACTTCCAAGTTCTTTTTTCCCGGTTGAAGAAATATATCCATTATTTATGTACTATAGAAATTCCAGAACCAAGCTCCCAAAAACTTGACTGCCGTTTATTAAGCTAGTGGGGTATCGACATATCCTATTTGTCAACCCTATTAGATGTAGCAACAGGCTGGGAAAGAGGGAAACAAAAATATCACATACACCATCTAGTATTAATATATTATATTCTTTATGGATTATCATACAAAAAATGAAAGTCAGTTAGATACATGTATGGGCTGCCTAGTGCCTACTGCTTCTATATTGAAAAATAACTTCCAACGCAAAACTGTGCCGAGGCCCTAATGCGTACAACAGTGTCAGATCATGCCGCCATGCAGATTAACAGCCTTGATAGCCCAGACATACCCAAGTCACTGGTAGCTCAAGGTTTGATCATTTGATGTTAGCGAACTGGTGAGGAGAAGAAAATAACCAGTGAGTACACAAGAAATCCAGCCAGAAGGATCCCTCCATATACAAAAGCCTGGGATGACTGCTTTGGATGACTATATTCAATGCTACAGCACTTCATCTTGTCTCTCTCGGCATACAGAACACGTTCCACATACCTGTCCACAAGAAAAATGGTTAAAAGTAACATACAAGGTTCAGGAAAAAATGAGTGAAGTGAACAGGATTTTTCTATAATGAGTCAAAAATAAGTCAGCTCAGAAAACATAAAGTAGCCGGGGAAATATAAAATATCAAAGTAAACGTACTGTTGTGTAAATATAGTGCTTTGCAGGATGTCAGAGCTGTTTTGGTATGCATCCACCAGACGATGGTCATACAGCAAGGAAGATAAGTCCACAAGTTGTCCTTCAAGTCTCTAAAAAGGCGTAAACGAGGGATAAATATGAGAACAAGATACACACCTTTCACACTAAAAGTACATAACACAATATATGAAACATATACTTACATCCAGGTACTCTTCCAACCTTTCAACAAGACCATGGGGGAAAGGCTCTGGCAGCGTAGTTACCTTCTTATAGAATTTCTCAACCCATAACTCAGTGCTGGACTTGTTTTTATTACCTTTCACAAGTTCTCCTAATGGTGTCTTAAGATGCTCTGATGCGAACGATTGAACAGACTGCACCAAACCAAATAGAATGATTAATAGTTCATGTGCATGTGGAGAAAATAAATAAATGAAAGCAAGCTAAATTGAGTGTGTAAGGACCTGTGATGTGTCTCTTATTTTGCGAAGAGCAGCATCAACTCGAGCATAAATTGTAGTTCTCTGCACATTAAAAAAAACACAATTTAGTACAACATAGATATGAAGGCATTTAGAACCTGAAAGAACCCAAATTTATGACGGTGAAATATCGAAAAACTGAAATTTCTGGCAACGAGGCTCATGCAGTAAGCATAAGATGTTTTGGGATGCATCTCAAGTTGTTACTGTGGGTAACATTATTACCAGGGCAACATCCTGGAGAATTTGACTGATTTGGGAAGTGTTTGAGAATGGTCCAAAAGGATGACAGCCTGCTGCCAAGAGCCAGTTCACTATAGGTCTTTCATGAATATGTGATGCCCGTTCATATGGTGCACTCAGACCTCCAACTGCTGAAGCCAAACCAGCCAAGATATGACGTTGTGCGAGAGATGGAACAGCAAACTGCCTAGTCGTTTCTGAAACATAGCTGCAACATCAAAGGGATGATATAAATATAAAAGCAGTTTGATCCATGCAGTACAGGAATTCATGGGGTCATTTTTTGTCTGCAAAGAATGTTTTAACACACCTTAGAGGAATCTTATCGTTGTTATGCTCAAGCACAATAACAACATCTTTACTTGTCCAAACAAGATTTTCCTCTTCCATGAGAAGTTCAGCATCAACATCAGCCAGTGATAGCACAAATCTGTTGGTTCATTAGGAAAAGAATGATAAACTTTTAGATTGTTGTCAGATTCAAACTTTGTAACATGATAGACTGATTTTGTCATCTGCTTTAAACTTGCACCATTTTCAGAGGAGGTTAGCATGGTAGAAATTGATATTTATCCGTGATTGTGTGTGAGAGCGAATTGCTTACACTGGAATCACTCGGGTTCCATAAGTTCTGTAAAGACTTCCACGTTTCTTTTTTCCGGTTCCTCTCTTTTCTTTCTTATTTCTGGGCATGTAAGATTCCCATAAGGGCTTGTGCTTAATAGAATCTTCCACACCATCTTGTTCATCATTCCAATGCTGCCGTCGACACCCAAAAAATCACAAGAGAAAACCCAAAACGACACCCATATGAAAAGATTTTTTAAAAAAAAAAATAACGAGTATGGGGGACTCATGAAATAGAAAGTTGCACGACGTTTCACATAGAAGGTCTCACCTGTTTCAGGAAGTATCTGCTTGAGAGAGAAGGATTTGCGACCTCTAATAAACCAGCAGACAGCACATCAGCAGAGCGCTCCATTTCCTGAACAAGTTTAAAGCATGGCATTGAAATGCTGCATTGGACATTTAAGATAGAACAAAACTTTTGGCCTATCTCTACGATTCCTGCTCTATGGTATCATCTTCTTCACGCTGCTAAAGTTTTGTTTAATAAAAATTATGGTGACTACCTTGAACAGCTGAGGCCAACCTGTCTGTCACTAGGGCTTGATTCAGCTTTTTCTTCCATTACAAACACATGCAAGTTGAATTTGCTGATTACGGATCAAATAGCTATATGAAAGATAAGGAATTAAGGAGACGTCCAGTGAAATGAAGTACAATGCTTCTCCAGAAGACAGGTTCAAGATATTAATCTAGAAACACATTAAAACTCCTAGCCATGTCCATTTAAGCACAAGTATGCTTCATATAAAAAAATGTAGATATGTTAAGCTACCCACAATTGCACATGTCCTCTGCCATACAAACATGAGCATTTAGATGAAGTCAAAATCTAACAAACCTCTTTGAGTATAGCTCCATCCAAGTATGTTTTGGTACGGACGTGAAATCGACCATCAGTCTTTGTTTCATGGAGAGAATGGCTACGCATTGCTTTTGAAACTGCAATAGCTAACTGTTCATGCTGGTGCAGTGCATGCGAACCAGAGATTATTATTACCTCCTGCCCAGGGTGTACCATCTTTTTAACCTGGAAAATATGAAACTATGAGAAAATTTGGAGGACGCATAGTAGCATGTAACAATCCAGCTCAGAAATTCAAAGAAATTTATGTATATATACTCTATGGCCCCTGATCATCAAACCATGTGTGCTTCTTAAAAACTTGCACAAACATATTTCATTAAGTCATTTTAATGGTACTGGTATTCTTTTTTCAGCTAATATAGGCCACGTGATACTTGCGTTTCTTTTCTAGGCTGATTAGATTTGACATGACATTAGCTGGAGACAAATTCACTCTACTTGGAATATCAGATTCTCCGGCCACAATATGGTAACGACAAAAGAAAATAATTGACTTTGCTTTCCACAAGCACTCAATAGTTCTGCCATGTAAGTGACACTCCTGATGAACAGCTGACGTCATGGATTCTATAGCTGCACGGAATGAACCATGCTGACATTAATATTGACTGAAAGCTCTGTGTATATCAGCGTTCAAGAGTAGATATTTTTAACGGTATGATACATATATATATAGTATTTCTCCCTTATTCATTTTTCATAGAAGTGAAAAAATGCTTCCGATAAGGGAAGCAAGTGACATTTTTGCTTTTTTGTAGCACAGGAATTCTTCAATAGTGAATGAAGAAAAGTACAAACAGTTACATCAGTACAAATTACTGTAGTTCCAGAAACTTAAAAGCTACTCATTTGAGAAAAGTAAACTAACCTCCCTTTCAATAGCTTGGACATCTATACTGTAGTTATGACCTGCTTGAAGAATGTTGTACCTGTTGTGGTTCTGTAGCACAATAATAGGTACAAGCAACCTCACTGTCATGTCAACCGTTTCAAATCTGTATTTCAGGAGGGAGAAAAGGGTTGCATTAGAATAGTTTCAAAGTTCAAATGACACTTGTCCATACATATTAAACATAGGTTCTGCTACAAATCATCATGTAACTCATGAGCATTGTCATCCTGACATATCCTGAACCGAAACAGTTTATACTTCACCACAACTGATTAATTTCTCCTGTTTTAACTAAAAATGCAGTAAAGAAAACAATCCATTTAACCAATCGCAAATTGGCTTTGAAGCACCGAGACAAGACATTGAACATCTTCATAGATCACATGAAACATCAAATTTCTAGTTTCTTACAATACCTTATATCAGGAGCTATCACATGTTCAATGGTAGTTGAAATTAATCCTCCAAGTTGCCCAATGAAAATATCCTGTGTTGAAGGAGCACTTGGAGCAGCAAGTCCCCTTGGGAAGATTATTTGTGATAATCGTGGCAATGACCTATAACTGACACTGCCTTCTTCTGTTTCTATTTTACCATATGTACAAGGGCCTGCCGAAAGATCTATAACAACAAACCTGCAAGGACCAATAGAGGGGTGATTTAGAGAAAGCATGATTTAATTGTAACTACTTGAGCAATCCTAGGCCTTGAGCAATCCTAGGCATCATAACGGAAAATAACCCCAAATTGCAACAATTATCAGTAGAGTACTCCTTACTGATAACATAATGTATAGCAAATAATCTACTGCATGCATTAAATAATTCATAGAAACCAGCGTTTGATTTCTCCTTTTTGTTCAAAACTCAACACAATCAAGTATAGTAGAAACTGTTGTCTTTCGGTTTCGGCAAACTTGTTATCCTAATTTTTTCCTGTGTTTACCTCCTCTCCTATAGCCATTCCAAAGTGGTAATTACCAATAAAATAATAGAAATCTTTTTTTTTCTTTTTGAACCAGAAGATATCTGTATTTCATACAGGTTTACAGTAACAAGTGCACATGGCGATTACTGAAAACAAGTGAGATGCCAAGATGTGGACCCTTTATATAAAATAATAATGGAGAAAGGACTAAATATTATTTCCACTCCACAGCAAAATGCATCCATGGTAATAACTACTTGGTCTACATTATTCATAACTGCAACATAATCACACAACTGGCGATATTAAAGGTATCACTGCCATTCAATTCCCGTGATGTACAAAGAGATGGGTCCAATGGAGATGCTGATATTACTCCAGTCACAAATACAACACTTGACATTTTGGAAAGATGTGGACATATGTTTGATTAGAACTTTGACTTCAGTTGCTTTGAAAATATTGAGTGTGGACTGGAGATATTCAAATCTTGTGTAGATCTGTTTATATTACAAAATTATTTGATTTTATAAATAGATTCTAACAGAAATAGAGTTCAGATATACACATTCAAAATCATGTTGTATCCAAAATGTAAAACTTTAGTCTCTAGTTCTATCTATTCTGATGTTTTTGAGTGTAAAAATGAGTTCCATCTTACATGATGATACAAATTTCAAGAATGAAGTGCCTACATCTTGCGAGTGTCCCTGCCTCTTTTTATGTGCAACTATTTACAAAAGTCATTCTCCTAGCATATTGTTCACAATGGTGTGACTTTTTCATGAAGTAGCTAGAGGTATGGCTTTAAAGGGGGCATGTGATGTGTTCGTGCATTTTCCTTGTGATTGTGCAAAATTCTAGAAAAACATATTACATAGGACCACACAAGGATTTACAAAAGGTGCTAGCAATTATAGAACAAATATAAAGTGTATTTTTGAAATGTAGTGACATGTATATTGTAGCATGTAGTCGTGCAGTTGGATAGTGGCTCGCGGGAACGGATCAGAGAAAATAGAAGGGACAGATCATAAACAAAAGAATTAACTAGCAAAGTGCTCGTGTACAGTGTCAATCAATGTTGACACTGTTGTTTTTATCAAGACTGTTATTTGGCTCATTGGTGTACTGATAATCTAGCCATATGGGGTTAATTTCCATAACTTTTAGTGGCCACCAAAATGTGCTTTCTTTGAAGAGAAGCAAAAAAAGCTTTCCTTGTAACAAGAAAGTAGCATATTCGAACAATTATCACCTTCCAGAACTCAGCCAAACTTGAGTTGCTCCACCGCCATTGTAACGGTACCGATATATATAATCTGCTTCTTGTTTTTTTAGCTCTTGTTCTGTTAGTCCACCAATTGTACCATACAATAAACCATCGAGATCAACTTCTTTGTTCCGAGGATCCATTCTAACCTGTCAAGGGAAACTTGTTAGGATATTAGTTATGATTTTCAAAAGCATAAGAAAATGATGATCGAAACTGGAAGCACTATCTTTTCTCCTGTGACATTAGTAAGGATTGTTCGGCTCTGATAATGTCTTTCAGGAATCCCTGGATATTTCCTGAATGTTACAGGGCAATATAAAACTACTATCAAATACTGTATGTCTTTTGAGAAGACCAAATAAGTCTAGATGGATGAAACATGCTTGGAATTGAATCTGTAAAAGGTAGGTACTAGGTTTCACAAATTGCTAAGGATCTATCTTAAAAAAATCTTTTTCTTACAAATATCCAAGAAAGCACGGATGAATCTAAATATATTTCACTAGAATTGACAGTAAAATGACATCATATTTTCACCTTGAGTCCTATATATTGATATAAAGGACTGTGATTTCTACAATCTAGAATCTGCATGAAGGTAGCAGAGCACAAACAGGAAGCAGCCAATAAAATGAAAGGGGAAAGGAATAGCGTCAAACGCGAGTCCCACCTTATCAAAATTAACAACAAATATTGCAACAGGTACAGGCCTCTCCATATCGTTTGCAGAATAACCAGGCTCTATGTCAAAAATGAACGAGTATAGCCTCTGAAATATAGGCTCAACTGCAGTTGCTTCTACCTCAAACAGAGGGAATTCACGACCATATTCACTCTGTGAGGAACAAAATGGTTAATGCACGCATTGTGCTGATTATGATATAAATGGCAGCTATTCATCATTGAATAGGCCAATAATATATTTCTGGTTACCTCTCTGGCAGTTCCTGCAGGTTGCATTGACTCCTTCAGTGACTTCTCAAGAGAAATCAGCTCAGGTTGTCCAGCCTAGCGAAGTGATTTCATGGCAGAAAAGGATGAAAAATAGGACAACATAATTGCAGGAACAAATCATTATGACCAGAACAAAACATTACCGCTATGACATTGTACATAATATGATGCTCGATATCAATTTGCTCTCCTGTCTCAAAACATGAGGGCCTGTGATATGGGAAGCTTGTCTTCAAGAATTCTTCAAGCTTGTGCCCATCCAAAGGGTATCTGTACCCGCCATCGCCATTGAAACCAATAAGGACAACATTAACCTCAAGAGGGACTTGAAATGGAACCTGAAGTATGTCCCCAACGAGTTAACTAGAAGCATTGGAAACCTCAACAAAAGAAAACAATATGATACATGTTTCAAATCAATAAGAGAACAGAACATCAATGAACAAATGCAGTTTAAATATCATTACATTTTGCTTATTCTGGTAAGGACAACAAAATGTAAAAGCACAAGCACCAGCATGATTGTAAGTCTGAAACAACTGCTTTATTATCCGATAAAACTTAAGGTGAGTACAATTTAGTATGAGATCCCTCAATCCAGCCATGATTGTGAGCCCACACAGTCGTGTATGCTCCTGTGGGGCGGTTCTACCTGGATACGCATGAAAAATTACAAGGTATGAATGGAATCAGCATGCCATACTTCATCAAAGCTAGCTGCCGATCTCGCTGAGGAAGAAAAATGAAATCCGAGGGCAGATCCCGCAGACAGAGAGTAGTGTCACGGAAGGCCATGCTCCGACCTAGCTCAAATCTAGCAGGACTCGGTACCTATGAGCGGATCGCACTGGTACGCGTGCACCATGCGTGCTACGGCGGAGAGGTTTAGTGGGGGAGGCGAGGAGGTGATGGGAAGTACCTCGGCGCGGGTGTGGAGCATGCGGCGGACGTCGGCGCGGACGCTGTCCTCGACGTCGTGGAAGGCGCCGTGGTGCCACTGCGGGTGCCCAGGGTCCCGGCGGAAGGCCTCCCGATGCGCCGCCGCCGACGCGGCCGCTGCGACGGCGAGGGCAAGGAGAAGGCGGAGGATGATAGGAGGCCCCATGGTGCGGAGAAACCCTATGCCGGGGGTTCTGGGAGCTTTTCCGTCCTCGTCTACCGGAGAGAGCGGGGGCGGGTGACGCGGAGGCGGGGAAGGGGCAGCGCGGCGGACCACGGCGAATGCGTTGTCTCGCCGTCCCTCGGCGTGGCCGTTGCTTTGAGATTAGTGTCGTTTGACTTGGGTGGACTGTTGATCTTGCCATTTGCCAAGCTCAAAGCGCCTGCTTTTTTTTCCCACCTTTTCTTCCATTCCAGAATACCCAGTTCGATAGCAGTGGCGGACCCAGACCAGTAAAGTTGGGTATGCACAGTACATAAACAGTAACATAAACAGTACCAAACAGTGCATAAACAGTACCAAACAGTGTATGAACAGTGCTTCAATTGAGCTAAATCTCGAGCTTTAGGGTATGCCGAGGCCTACTCGGACCACCCCGTGGGTCCGCCACTGTTCGATAGTTATGTATATTGCCACAAAATGAAATTTCTTATCTTATAGATACCATTGTTAGCATGAGTTAATGGGATCACTAGACTTAATGCTACACAAATGGTTCACTTAACACTTTTGGTCACATAGAGGAGACGCTTTTAGTCAATGGTAGTAGAACACTGTCGGTGTTGTGAAACCGGCCGACGAGTAAATTTAGACTACACGTTTGGTTGATCGAGTGGAAAATGGGTTGAAACAATGATTTAGATTGGTTCGGGCCAAAGTGCTCTACGTTCAATGTATGGTTCTTGATCGTGTTACTCGTAGTAGGGGTTACAAGCAGGCGAGAGAGGGAGAGGCTCCCAAATCTCTAAGTGTTTGAGTGTGTATTCGTCCTGGCGTGCGTCGCAAGAACGAGTGAAAGCGAGTGGAAGGTGAAAAATGGGATTCGCCCCCCTTGCCGTGGCCCATCTCCCCCTTTATACGGTCAAGGGGAACTTACAATGGAGGAAAGAAGAAAAAGAAACCTAAAGGGGAAGAGGTCGTGCGTGAACAGGAGTAAGCTCGCCTTCCCCGTGGCCTCCTCGCCCGGGCGAGGACGATAACGTTGTCTCCAGTCCAGTCGTGGCGGTCGCGTTCGAGTTCTGTTGAGCACCATTTGGGTACTGTTACGACCCTGTGCGGTACGGGGTAGAACTATTACCGTGTGTGCCGCCACTTGACCACTGTCAAACGTCCCCGCGGGACGTGCAAGGGGGATGGGCTAAAGCTTGCCCGTTTGCGTTTGAATTAAATGCGACCCAACCGTCGGGTCGCTGCGGGGGCGTTCGACTCTTTCTCGCCTCGCAGAGGTCGAGCGCCCGGGGTCGTTCGGGGCGGTCGCCTTCCCAACCCCGCGGGGGTCAGGGGCGTCTTCCCGGGGTCGGATGACATGCCACGTGACTGTGTGCGTAAGCAGGGTTGGGCGTGGCCTGTCCCCCTTGTCTGCGGACGCCTCCCAAAGTCATAAAGGTCCTGGTCCGGTTGGCTTGGGTCGGGGTTGGTACGGAATCTCGCCCTGGCCGGTGCTAACCCTTGGACACGGTTATATTGTCCCTGATCGAGGGTTTGGTGGTTAAACGCGGGTACCTAAAAATTGGTATCCGACAAACACATTTTAAGAAAGGGTCAGGTTATGATTAGCGTTTCGCCAAGAGAGGTAAATGCAGTTTGAGTGATGAGTGTATGAATATTCGAGCCGGAGAAAGGAAAGAGGGGGGGGGGGGGGGGGGCACTAGCCCCTACCGGCATTCCCTAGTACTCATTCTGTACGTAGCGCGTTATGTACGGTATCACGACATTGACAATAATAACATTTTGCTCGTCTATGCCGTCACATATTTTGATCATGCTGTGGTGAGTTGTCCATTGCAAAATGGATTGTATACCTGTTGCATTGTCAAAAATACATACACATCATATAGGTCTAGTTTTCTTTTTCAGCATGCAGGTGCAGTATTGGAGAAGGGTAGTATAATAGATATACATGTATTTTGTAGAATACATATTGATGGCTGAGGTGATTATTTGGTCCTTACATTATGAGCGCCATAATCTTTGGATTTTGAATGGAGTAATGTAACAAGTTCTAGCATCTTTTTGGAAATATTTTGAGCTAGCTTAGAGTAACACTTGGTAGTTAAGATCCGCACCAATTTATGTGGTTTTGTAATGCAAATGGCCATCCAAGAAACGTCCTCAAGGAGCGCGCCATCGAGAGAGACCACCACTCACGAGCTTCATATGCCTTCATAGGAAGCATAGCATTTTCTTTGTTTTGATGCCTAACCATTTAAAGGCCTCGGAAACAAATTACAAGCAGGGAGCCGGAACTCCATGAACTTAAAATGGAAGGGGAGCATGCGAGGCCAGGCAGCAACGATGCATATAAAGGTACATACATCTATCTTATCTCTATGTATAACACTCATCATTCAATACCAGCTAACTAATTATTCAAACTGCATATTATGTTGACTGAAGTGGCACACGGACAATGGGGTGCAGGTATAGGTCGTTCTTCTTCCGAACTGTGAGGCCCATCTCCTCTGTCATGTCCAACTCACTAGGCTTCAACCCGTCAGTGAGCATCCAGTCAAAATGGTAGAGTAGAGCTGCAAGTACAAGCTCTATGTTGGCATGCGCAAACATCATTCCTGGGCATATTCTTCTTCCCGCACCAAATGGTATGTACTCAAAATCCATGCCCTTGAAGTCGATTGTGCCAGACTCAAACCGCTCTGGCTTGAACTCCTCAGGATCTTCCCAATATTTAGGATCCCTGGCGATCGCCCACGCGTTCACAAGCACGGTGGTGCCCTTTGGCACATCGTACCCAAGGATCTTGCATGACTCTCTGGACTCCCTCGGGAGAAGCAGTGGCGCCGCCGGATGCAACCTTAGTGTTTCCTTGATGATGAGCTTTAGGTACGTCATCTGAGCCAAGTCATCCTCGGTAACTTTCGTCTTCCCTTTTAGATTACTGCGTAGTTCCTCTTGTGCTCTCTTCATCGCATTGGGGTTTCTCATGAGCTCTGACATTGCCCATTGGAGTGTTGTTGCTGACGTCTCGCTCCCAGCACTGAATAGGTCCTATACTTAATATGACGTTGGTAAATTTCAACAAAGAAATCAAGGAAAAAATCAGTAAGAAAACATCACTTTATTACGGAGGGCCCTTACTAGGATAACGGCTTTGATGATTCCCATGGTGAGAGGTGTGTCGACGCCACCCTCCTTCTGTATTCTCAAGAGCACATCCACTAAGTCCTCGTGCTCCTCGTCGGTGCCGTTCGCCGCCGCTTTCAGCTCCGCATGCTGCTTGATTGCGGATTCCATGAGCTCAAAGTTCTTCCTATGGTTAGCGTACGCGAGGCGTGCCGTGCCGCTGATGAAGTTGACGAACCGCGACGACGGGAACAGGTCGCCGAGGCTGAACCCCGAGACGAGCTTGAACCCCTCCTCGAGCGACACCAAGAACTCGTCACGCCTCTTAAACCTGTCCCCGATGATGGTGCGCACCGCCGAGTCGGCGACCAGCACGGCGATCCGCTCGCTCACGTTCACGGCCTGCCCCGTCGGCGCCGCCGCCTCCGCCACGGCCACGACGAGCCGCGCGACCTCCTCCTCGCGGACGCAGCGGAACGACTGGACGCGGCGCGCGCTGAGCAGCTCCGTGACGCTGATCTTGCGGAGCTGCCGCCACAGGTCGCCGTAGGGCGCGAACACCAGGCCCTGCCCGTCCGCCATCATGATCCGGACGGTGGGGCTCCAGGGGCGCGTGGCGAACGTGACGTCGTGGGTTTTCATGACCTCGCGCGCGGCGTCCGGGGACGTGGCCACCACGACGGGCACCTCGCCGAGCTTGAGGTACATGAGGGGCGCGTCCAGACGGCGCGCGAGGTCGGCCATCGCGCGGTGCACGAGCGGCTTGCCGAGGAGGTGGTGCAGGCTGCCGATCACCGGCAGCCGCCACGGGCAGGGCGGCAGCCTGACGCCATCGCCGCGGCGCTGCTTCCTGAGCTTGAGCAGCACGAGAGGGAGAAGCAGAGCCACGAAGAGGACGACGTAGTATGCCGCTTGCTCCATGACACTATCTCGAGCTACTAGCTTACAGCTTTAATATGGCTGTGCGGAGACCGGAGATGTCGATATGATTGGTGCTGAATGGATCAACCAAGAGTGATGGCGGACATGTGAAGGTTAGTTGAAACAAAAGAGACACGCCGAGTAAGTTAATGGTCCGCAGCTCGGCATTGCCGAACACGACGAAAATGCTTTGCCTTACTTAGTGTGGTATCGCAGCGGTCGTGTACTCTCCAGATGCCTGACGATCGAGTAGTTCCATGACATCCAATATCCATCGTGCTCCTGTAGCACTCCTTTTTGTAGTCCTAAATCTCCGAATTCTCAAAGAAAAGAACCTTTCGAGTTGAACAAATATCAGATACTTTCGAACTATTTCAAACAAGTTCGAATAGGGTTCTGAATTTCTGAAGGAATACATTTCTGCAACAGGAAAGTGATGTTCAGTAAACCGTATAGACAGAAACTTCATAAGGCTGGAAATAACACGGCAACAAAAATTAGTGCATTGGATTCAAGACTGTTTGTAGTAACTCAATTGCATGTTTCTACGATAACGACCGCTGCCTGATTACACATTTAGGACCAGACCAGAGCCCTGAATCCTCACTAAAATCTCAGGAATTGATGTCGTGATAGAAAATTTCGAGCAAGAAATTATGGATCCTTGATTTGCGAGGATGATTTTTAGATCATTGTGGCTTACGTGACGATGAGCATCGCAGCCATACATGATTGATACTCACTCTATTAAACCAACAAGACCTTGGAAGATCGCCATCTCCTGTGGCCAATGAACGGCCATGTGATCAACATCAAACGCCCCTAAAAATAGTTGCAATTATTGCTTGATAATTTCCAACAGTTGCAAGCTTCCCTCCAATTGTTTAACAAAAAAGTATATGATTGTTAGGGTTAGTTTATTTCCAGCGAAGTTGACTTCATTAATTTTACTTCTCTTCAGATTAAAGAATCAGTAGCAAGTTGTAGCAAGGAACCTGCACATGGTTTCTCTTGCAGGTCAAAAGATATGATCAAATCATACTTCAAAAGACCAAGCCAAAAGATATGGTTTCTCTTAGCGTTGGATATAGTTTCTGTGCGGTAGCTTACCTTCCTTTCTGGGTAATTTCGTATTCGGTAGCTTCATTTTATTGCAATGTGCAATTTCTATATCAGTTTTCCTTTGCACTGAACTTTAGCTGCTAGCATCCGCAAGTTGCAAGTAGTGATGCTGTTATATGATATATTATGACAGTCGAGGGTACCTGGATCATCCTGTTTTTTTAGATAAAGAAAAATCTATTTCATAATGCAAATGAAAACATCCCGGCCTCTACATCTCCGTCTACAAAATAAAACCAAATCACCAATCGAAGGATAGGAAGACAGAAAAAAGTTCATCTCAATAGTACTCCTTTGATGTGTAGCACTGTGCAGCGATTGCATTCGTACCGATTTTTCAATTTTGCCAGTGCAGTAGTGTACAAAATCTGCATTTATACAGACAACTTTGATGTATTCAAGCTAATTTGCTATACAATTTTCCATCAAACCGGAAGCAAAACATGAGAGGGAAAATACAGTATCTCCCGGTAGCTCACCGTTTTTAGCATTGCAAAGGGAGAAGATGAAGCAGCAGAGGATGGCAGCTAATTACAGTACAATTTTAGACAATGACCACTCACTTCAAATCTAAATGAACGCGGCACTTTGCTTGGAGATACTACTCTTTATACTCGGACATTGTTTATTTTTCAGATTATTGAACAGACTTTCAGCACCTGTTTATAGTTACATACATGGACCGGTCATTAATAAATAGCACGGAAACTACAGCTTTGATGGTGCTTTTGCACTCCGGCCTTGTATGAATTTCTGCATATTCGCGAATTGCTCCTTTGTCATGCCGTTGTAATAGTTGTGAGCTCTCTCCTGTAATCATGAAAGTAACATCATATACATTTGTTGAAAGTAAGATGATGTACCTTTTTGTTTCCAATGGCACTACAAAGCTACATCGAATAGGCCAACTTTGAGCATCAACCGGTAAGCAGTATAAACAATAAATTTCGCTAATAATGGTTGTTCAATATTATCACCAAAATAGAAAGTCATCAAGGTCTCCACCAATTCTTGAAGCCTTCGAGGATATCAATGGACATTTCTCAACGATTGAATTGTGAATTGTCGTTTAAAAAAAAAAAATTAATTGTCCTAAATCTACCTAAAGTTTTCAGCTGAATATGCATTGCGGTTAACAATATGAAAAACAAATGTATTAATTCTCAACATGGTGCCATATTAATTTATAAAACAACGTTTTCTAACAAAGAGTGAGCAAGATTTAAGTATTTTGAACCATGCAATGTAAACGTTTGTACCTGCTCAAGAGCTCGAGCATGTTCCAGGTCCAACTGGAGCCCATCGTTTATAACTGATTTGTACAACACAACTAAGTTGCGATTATTCCTTGCAATGGCCTCCGCAACCTCTACTGCCTTATTCAGCACCTGATTGTCATCGACAACATGGTTAACAAGCCCCCACTTCTCCGCCATTTCAGCAGTAATGGGCATACAGGTTAGTGACGCTTCCCGTGCTCTGTTCGGCCCAATTACACGAGAAAGCTTCTGTGACAGACCCCAGGAAGGAAATATCCCAAACCTACATCAAATTTGCCAAAAGCTGATTAGAGCGTGAGGGCAATGAACGAGTAAGACAGCAATAGCATGAATCCAAGCAGTTGTCATACGTTTTAGGTGATGTAGAAGTATTGGCTGAAGATAATGCAGAACGTATGCAGTATTTCAATGCATACTCTGGCCAAGCAAAGGGAAAACTCCAACACCAGGTTTTCATCTTCTGAAAATTGTAGGATTCCATCTTTCGTGTGGAACTATTTGCAGACAATCTTATGTTTTACACAGCATTATTACTAAGCTTCAACCAAGCATTCCCTATTATCCCATTTTTCAAACAACCTAACTTAGCATGTTTTCCCCTAAGCAAAGCTGCAAAGGCATTTCAGCCTTTTGCGATATCTATCGCATAGCACGCTGGCACACTATAATAGGCACGGAGCCCACCCAGAACAAAATTGTAATTGCTGCAGCTTAACTGAGAAATAATTAGATATATAAAGATGACGGGAAAAGATTACTGATCCTAGCTGTGATCCTGTTCGTCAGAGCATTAAGGTGTAGTATGCAGATTTTCAAGCGGATAGTGGAATGAAATAGTTGGGGGACAGGAACGCACTTGGCATGAGTGTCCAGGAACTTGGCGGAGCGGCCGGCGACGAGGATGTCGCAGGCGAGGGCGATCTCAAATCCGGCCGTGACGGCGAACCCAGCGACGGCGCCGATGATGGGCTTGCGGCAGAGCTCCATCTGCGCCACGGGGTTCGCGGCGGGGTCCTTGACGTCGCCCTTGAACACCTCCTCCGCCGCCGTGAGGTCCACCCCGGAGCAGAACGAGCGGCCCCTGCCCGCGAGCACTATCGCTGCGACGCCATCGTCGGCGGCCAGCCGCCGGAACGCCGAGGCGAGGGAGATCATCATCGGGCGCGTGAGCGCGTTCAGCGCCGCGGGCCGGTTGATGGTAATTACGGCGACCGGGGACCCCGGCCTCGCCGGCTCCACCAGGATCAGGTCGCCGGAGTCCGGCGATGCGGCGCCCATCGGTCTGATTGGGTTGGGTTGCTTGGACTAGCGTCTCGGTTTGGTGTACCAGGCGTTCGGTGGCTTTGGGGGGGGGTGTGCTCGAGCAAACGGGCCCTTTTGACTCGGATAAATAGCGTGCACGTGGAGCCCACGTTACGGAACGTATCCGTGCTTTACGGGGTCACTTGCATGTGGCCCCACCGACGCTCCTGCTGTAGCAGTATGCTGATAACGTTGGTGACGTGTTCGTTGTCAGCGGAGCTGATAGTGAAAGAAGCACACGCAGCCGACGGACGTTGAGACCGAACCATCAGTTTAGCCTGTTTGGCAAAATAAATTCCAGTTCTGCTTCTATTATATTTGCTACAGTAGATTACTGTACCTACAGGTTTTGGCTGAAAATAGATTCTGCTACAGTGTTTTTCCTGTAACTACAGTGTCAGAAGCAGAATCCAAAATCCAGTCCAGAAGCTGTGCCAAACAGATCCAACAACAAGGCTGGAAACGCCGCCGCGAAGGAATCACAGATTCCAGCAGAACGATTCACGATTTTGTCTCACTCGCATCCAATTCATCTCATCCGATGCGTACGATACCTTCAGTCATCCACAAACTTTGTTCCAATCGGACCTTCCAATTACCAACCTACTCAAAAGTTCACGACCCAAGAAGAATTCCAATGGGAAACGAGAATGGGGCGAGACAAACAAAGAAGAGCGACTCGAGAACGTCCTAGCCGGCTAAAAAAAAACACGAGTCAAGTCACATTTGGGGACGACGAAGGTTAAATAATCCCAACAAATCTCTTGATGAAAGAATGGATCCAGAGTAGCCCGCATCGCTGATCAAGCGTTCAGGTCGTCATCAGCTGGCGCACGTTGATCGGCGAGATGTCGTCGGCGCCGCCGTCGAGGATCCGGCGAGCGATGAGCGCGTTGACGGCCTCGCTGGGGTGGTAGGGGTCCCAGAACACGTACTTGGACCTGTCCGGGCAGTAGTGCGACGTCGGCCCGCACGGCACCAGCCCGCCGAACCGCCCGCTGACGTAGCAGCACGCCGAGTCCGCCACCTCGAACCCTGCAGCACGACGAACACAACAAAATCAGCACACGATTTCACAGCTTTTCCACGCGACAAGCTACAGCGTTCGCGTTCGGTACCATGTGCTCTGTAGTTGGCGATGATGTCGGAGAAGATGTGGTAGACGTCGGCGTAGACGAAGCGGGAGCCGGGAAGGCTGGCGCTCAGCTCGCGCACCAGGGCCTTGAGCCTCCGGTTGAAGGACTGCGCCATCTGGTTCGGGAGCTCGGCGCAGGCCGTGCCGGCGGACGGGTTCGTCTCCCGCTGGTACGGGATGCAGCCGATCGGCCCCACGTTGGCCACCACGATCTTGCGGGCGTCCAGGAGGTACAGCCTCTGCAGCAACATCCGCGCAAGACACGAGTGCCATGTCACGTTATTAGACACTAGTACGAGTTTGTTGCCAAGAGCTGCAAAATAATATGCTGAAAACTTACCGCGAGCTGCTGCCTGTACTTGGCGAGCATGGCGCTGATGAAGGCAGCAGGCGGCGTTACGGCGCGCTCGGGGGCGGAGAAGATGGGCGTCAGGTAGTTGTTGATGAAGTCGTTGGAGCCCATGGTGACCGCGAAGATGGAGCCCCGGAGCAGGCTCACCGCCGCCACCTCGCCGTGCCGCGCGATCAGGTCGTGCCGGGTGTTCGCGTAGTTGTCGATCTGGGCGTCGAAGTTCAGGCGCCCACCCTATCCGAGACAAAATCCGAGCAGATTTCACATTTGATGTCAACAACAGCAATAGAGCAACCACACATTGTCTCCGATTGAAAAATGTTACTGTAACTGTTAAATCTTGGATTAACTTGTCACTCAGACAGTTAAACCGTAAAATGGTAGTTTACGGCATCTGTGTGTGCTGCAATGGAGGCGTGCAGCGCTGTCGATTGGTTAGCTGCGTGTTCATGCAAAAGAGATGGCGGACTGGCTCAAGCAGAGGCAATGGTCACCTCACTCTCAAATTACGCGCGAACAAGAAAAGGGTAAAAACAGAGGCGTGGCAGTTTTTGTACATAAAACACATGGATTTCACACAATGTCAGGTTCAGTGTAGAGTTACTGACGAAGATACTGCCGGTTTGGTTGAGGATTCCCCCGCCGCCGGACGCGTAGTTGACGCCTTTCAGCAGGGCGTCGCCGGTGGTCTCCGGGGCCAGGTACGGCGGCACCAACCCTTCAAGCCCCATCTCTTGCCCTGAAACATCAAAAATCATGTAGGCGTCAAGCACACCTCAAGCCCTACCTGATTCAATGCATGCATCAAGCACACCTCAAGCAAAATTTCAGGGGATAATGCGTTGAAACTGTAAAGCTCAGGCAAAGAACATGTAGGCGTCCGTCACCTAGAATGTCGACGATGGTCCGGCCGTTGGTGTACCGGCCTGTGGACTGGTGCCCGGCGAAGTCGATGCCGTTCGGCGGGTAGTTGGCCTTCGACAGGGAGACGATGTAGTTGTTGTTGCCGGCGTCCACGAGCGAGTCGCCGAAGATGAACATCGGCGGCATGCCAGCACCGGCAACGCAAGTAGAAGCGAGCACGGGGAGACAGACAAGGAGGGCAAAACGAGACGCCAGTCTAGGCATTGGCTGCCACTCTTTTGGAGGACACATTGAGGAGGCAAGAACGTCACACTCACACCGGGAGATAGGTATGAGGTGAGCAGACAAGAAACGTTTTGCTCGATACTAGTAGATCGCTGCTTGGAAGGGGGAGGCAATGGTACAAGAAAATGGGGCTGTGGCTTCTGACGCCTTGTACCAAGGCTGCAAAGCTCACTTGGTCCTTGTTAGCTGTGGCGGAGAGAAGGTTGAGGGTGCGAGGCAAGCAAGAGATGCCTCCTTTATACTAGGGGTGCCCGGCAAATAAAAACATGAGACAGTGAACGAAACAAACGATCAAATAGCCTTGATTGATGCCTGTAGATGTTAATTAGCTCAACAAATTGCACATATACAGTCCGAAACAGAGAACCACGGAGCCAGACAAAGCGGCCAAGAAACCAAGAATAACGCGGAGGAAAGATTGTGTGATCCGCAAAGGTTGTTGCGAAAACACACAGAAACTCACATGACACTGTTTCCACATGAAATTATTATACCGTCTCTCACCCGGCATTCAATGGTTACGCGCTCTTCAGGCTTTCATCAGCCACCCGTGAGCTCTTTGGCACAGGAATGGCGCCAACATTTCACTTCTAGGGGACGGATCTGTGTGCAGCTCATCGACCTATACGGATTGCATTGATTCTTCATAGGACAATGGCAAGAAAATTTCCGTGAATAGCGCATCGCCAGGTTCCTGAAACGGATTGCATTGATTCTTCATAGGACACCGGGCGCGCAGCAGCGTGCAGCGCGAAGCGAGGAAGCGTCTCCTGTCCTGCGGCTGGTCTCTGCGTCAACATGATCCGGAGAAGCAGCAGCAGTTGGCCGTGGCCGGGCCGGCGTCGCTGCACAGATCTGCAGGCTGCGATCTTATTTACTCCCGCTTGCCTTGGTAATCAAACAGAGGACTGGATCCTGCAGTGACGCCATTTACTGTGGTACTGTATTAACTTCGTCAGGTTATAACGCTCGTCCGCTGCCTTGGTCCATCGCATGACGGATGCAACTTGCGACATGGTCCTTGGTTAAATTGATCATGGCGCCTTACTGGCTACTGCATGGCTAATTAATCAAAACTGGTACTACTAGAGGAATCGTCTGCTCTCGAAATAGAGCAAACATAAAATGGATGCGTACGGCCGGTCTTAATGCATCATTTCATAACACTCTTTTCAAGATTAATTTTAGTAAAGAGAGTCAGCTTCTTTTCATTTGGATGAAAGGCCTTACAAGTATGAATATTTCCCTTCTCTCTCATTATAATTAACTTGCCAAGTCAGCAAAAGATGCACATATAATATATAATTTAATGCAAATAAAATGTTACGTACCTTCTGCAGTTATTGAAATCAAGCAATGGTGCTCTGAAATAGAGGCCAAAGGGAGACTGGAGGAAGCTTGGTTCAGAATCAGGGGCATTCCTATCGATAAGAGATCGGTTCCCAATGTAAAAAGGGTATGCTCACTGGTGGGATTACCCATTGAAGTTGACAAAGACAACCTCACTAAATTTGAGTTTGTAAGGGCAAAAATAGGATGCAGGGATGCTGCCAAGGTTCCTGCTGTGGTGGAAGGGAATCTGGCAATGCATTTCTATGATTTCTACTTCCAGAGAGAAGTACAACAGGAAGGAACAACAAACCCGGCAGGCAATCAATGGATACGAAAAGAGGATGCTTCAGGGCCAAAGGATGAACATCCATCCCCCAAGAAACCAAAACTGATGGAAAATCAGCAAAGTTCGCAAACAACTACAAAAAATGGTGGACCTAGTTCGGCTTCAGCCAAGATAATGGCTAATGCACAGAAAGCTTATGCAACATGTGTTCCTGAATTAATGACAGTGGAAGTACAGCAAGGGAAGGGCAAAGATATTGCAATGATAATCACTGAGGAAGATAGTGAGGAGGAAGATAGCTTGGTTATGGGAGACTTGGTGCAACCTGGGACTGATTTCCTGAATTTTGGGCAATCCTCTTCTGGTGTGAAAATGGATGACAATAACAGGAAGTTGTGGACCATGCATTGTGGTGTGGATCACTCTGTAGTGATTAATGAGTATGGCTCCAATATGGTGATGTCGAAATTTGATCCATTGTCCGCAATTGAGGCAAAGTTGGCAATAGAGAAAGCTTGTGAAGATGGCACAAAAATCTGTTGCTCAGAACCAACAAGAGTAGAACAGGAACAACAAGTTGAACAGCAAGAACACATTAAGGAGACCATATTTTCAGAGGAAAACCATGATATTGAAAGGGCAATATCTGTAAGTCCTGCTGGGGGTACGCAAGAGGAAATCATGAGAGAGGCACTTAGTCAGGAAGAGGATAAGGAGATTAACATAGCACAGGATACTAACAAAGGGAAGGAAATGACTGGAAACACAATACTGAATACCCAGCAAAAGGCCAATGCATGCGTTGAGGTTGTTATGGGAAGTACAAACGTGAGGACAGAGAACAGTAACACTGAAAAAGTGATCAGCAAAAATGAACAACACAGAAGAGGAAGGCAAGTCAAAAAGCTCCAATTGACCCAAAGCAGATCAGAAAAAGCTCACGACTGGAGGGACAATATGGGAAGGTGGCTGATCGTGCTGAGGAGCTGGCAAAGAAGAACAATCTTGAAGGTAATACTATACCTAAGCATAATTCTTTTTCTGCCTTAGATGATCAAATTTTATTAGCTAAATCTATAGCTATGGGTGTTAAAATAAATGTTGATGACATGGAAAAAATCAATGTTATCAAAGACCTAGAGTTGGCCAGGCATAAGCTGTTAGAAAAAATGGAACATAAAGAGGAGGAAAGAAATGAAGTCCAGGAAGATAACCCCCCCTCTGAGGAGGTTAAATTTCTGGAATGGTACTCTGATTCTTCTGACGATGAGGGATTTCAGATTGTTACTAGTAGACAATCAAAAAGGAAAAAGAAGAATAATTCTTTCTGTGGTAACAGGGAAAAGTACTTGGCCTCTCCTGCTGAGGGTGCCAATAAAAAAGGAGTTAACCCTATGGCTAGCCCTGGGGTTAGACTCAGGACAGGAAAAAAACTACATTTCCAATAATGAAAGGACTCATATGGAATTGTAGGGGGGTGGAGAAGAAAGGCCTTGGTCCCTTTCTAAAAGAAGTAATGCTTGATAACCACCTGGATTTTGTCGGGATCCAGGAAACAATGAAAAAGAAATTTAGTGACAAGTTTTTCAGAAAGTTGGACGTTCAGAAATCTTTTGCTTGGCACTGGGTGCCCTCAAGAGGCAAATCTGGGGGAATACTATGTGGCATTAACCTGGATAGGTTTGATATGATTTCATTCAAATCTGGAAGGTACTATGTTGCTGCAAGGGTGAAAGATAAAAAGATAAACAAAGAACTATGCTTGATTACTATTTATGGCCCGGCACAGGAGGATGATAAAGAGCAGTTCCTCATAGAGCTGGCTCAGTTATGTGATACTGGAAATACACCCACCCTTATTGGTGGTGATTTCAATATCCTTAGATTCAGTTCTGAGAAAAATAAAGCTTTCAACCAATGCAAATGGAGTGATATGTTCAATCAAATTATTAACATTTATGGGTTGAGAGAATTGTATCTATCAGGCGGAAAGTACACCTGGAGTAACAATCAAAACAACCCAACTCTTGAAAAATTAGATAGAGTGATGATGAACATGGAATGGGAGGCTCAGTTTCCTTTGTCAAGCATTTGGAAAAAACCCAGGTATATGTCAGATCATAACCCTATCATTTTCTCTGTGGGTGAAACAATGAAGCACCAGAAAAAACCCTTCAGATTTGAACTATCATGGCTCTCACATGATGAGTTTAACAGTAAAGTGGCTGAAATCTGGAATAAACCAGTAAAAGCAAAAACACATTTAGATGTGTGGACAATAAAAGAAAAACGGATCAAACAGTATCTCAAAGGTTGGGGTGATAAAAAGAAAGGTGATGATAAAAAGGTAAAGCGTGAGCTCTAGGAAGAGCTCTTGACTCTAGAAAACATTGAGGAAGAACAAATGCTGGACTCCATACAACTAGCAAGAAAATCTGGGATCCAATCTCAGTTATTAAAAATTTTTGAGCTGGAAGAAGCTTACTGGAGCGAGAGATCAAATAGTACTTGGCTACTCAAGGGAGATAATAATACAGAATTTTTCCATAGAATTGCAAATGGAAAAAAAAGGAAAAACACAATTTTCTCCTTACAGCAAGACGAAAGAACAATAGAGGGTGATGAGAACCTGCTATCTCACGCCACAGATTACTATAAATCTCTGTTTGGTCCCTGGGAAAAACCAAACTTCAACTTTGATCATACTTGCTGGGAGGAGCATGAAAAAATATCTAGTGAGGATAATGAAAGGTTGATAAAATCGTTCACAGAGGAGGAGGTAAAAGAAGCAGTGTTTTCTATGAAAGGGAATACTGCCCCTGGACCTGATCACCTCCCAGTGGAATTTTTCCAAAAAACCTGGGAAATTATCAAAAATGACCTCATAAACCTATTTGAGGATTTCCATAAAGACCAATTGGACATTAGCACACTGAACTATGGGGTTATCACCCTGCTTCCCAAACTAAAAGAAGCAAATAAAATTCAGCAGTACAGGCCGATTTGTCTGTTGAATGTGAAATACAAAATATTCACAAAAGTCCTCACTATCAGGCTAGAAAAATTTATGGACAGAATAATAAACAAATGTCAGAATGCCTTCATTAAGGGTAGAAACATTATGGATGGCATTATGTGCTTACACGAAATTATACATGATACTAAGGCAAGAAAACTTGATGGAGTGGTGCTGAAACTAGACTTCGAAAAAGCGTATGATAAAATAAGCTGGGATTTCCTGTTTGACTGCCTGAAGGGCAGAGGTTTTTCTGAGAAATGGTGTACGTGGATTAAGGCTGTAGTGACCAAAGGTACACTTTGTGTCAAGGTAAATAATGTGATGGGGAATTATTTCCAGAGTGGAAAAGGGGTAAGGCAAGGTGACCCTTTGTCACCCTTTCTGTTTAATATCGCTGCAGACACGTTGGCAAAAATGATCAACGTAGCTCAAAGAAACAGCTTGCTGACTGGTCTGGTACCTCATTACATAGAAAATGGAATAGTTGCCATGCAGTATGCTGATGATACAATTATATGCTTGGAGGATTCAGTTGAAAAAGCGCAAAATATGAAACTCATGCTATATATATATGAAGGCATGTCAGGACTCAAAATTAATTTTCAGAAAAGTGAAATACTCTTGATCAAGCAAGATGACAATAAAGCAGCAGTATATGCGGACATGTTCAATTGTGCAATAGGAACATGGCCGATTAAGTACCTGGGTGTGCCTGTGTCACACTCAAGGCTACATGTGATTGATTGGGTTGCATTAGAAGGCAAACTTGCCAAAAGACTCGATGGGTGGCAAGGGGGGGCCCTGTCAAGTGGGGGGAGAAAAACTCTCATTGACTCTTGCCTAACAAGCATCCCCATTTACTATATGTCCATGTATCTTATCCCAAAAACAAACATTAAAAGAATGGACATAATCAGGAAGAAATTTTTCTGGCAAGGTGGTGGCACAAAGAGAAAATACCACCTGGTGAAGTGGAAAATTGTTTGCAAGCCAAAGAAAAAAGGGGGTTTAGGAATTAAGGACCTAAGAAAGCTGAATTTAAGCTTACTTGGTAAATGGTGGTGGAAGTTGGAAAATGAAAAGGGCATTTGGCAAGAGATTGTGAGACAGAAATATATTAAGACAAAATGCACTTCTCAGGTGAAACATAAGCAAAGTGACTCACCAGTGTGGTCAGACCTGCTTAAGGTGAAAGACCTTTACCTAAAAGGCAGGGTGCTGATAGTGGGAAATGGGAGAAGAACTGATTTCTGGAATGATAAATGGTGTGGACAGTTTAATCTGAGTGAAAAATTCCCTGAACTATATATGACTTGTAATCAAAAGAACTGTTCCGTGGCCCTGTTGGCCAGCAGAAACTGGAATCTAACCTTTACTAGGTGGTTAGATGAAAAAATGCAAAACCAATTAAGGGAGCTAAGAGATATATTATGTTCTGTGAGCTTGTCCAATGAAGAGGACAGAGCAAAATGGTGTTGGGAGGGTTCTGGGAGGTTCTCAGTAAAATCAATGTACGACAAGCTCTGCACTGATGAGCTGGAACCTAGATTTAAAATAATCTGGAATGCCAAACTCCCACTGAAAATTAAAATTTTCATGTGGCAAATGTTCCTTGAGGCCACTCTCACAAAAGATAACATGCTTAGAAAAAATTGGCATGGTGATGCAAAATGTGCGTTTTGTGACCAAGATGAAACAATAAATCACCTCTTCTTCAAATGTGAGGTAATTAAGTATGTGTGGAGCCTAGTAGCTCTGGTTATCGGGGCCAGGTGTAGACCTGAGAATATTGATCAATATCTGGTATGGGTCAATCATTATCTGCCTGCAGGAAAGAAATTCCATTTGGTTGGGTTAGCAGGCGTATGTTGGGCGATCTGGAAAACTCGCAATAAAGTTTGTTTTGACAAAAAAGTGGTGAGATCTCCTACTGAGATCGTTTGTTATGCTTGTTCGTTTTTGAAATACTGGACAGGTCTTCAAAAGGACGAGGACGGTGAAGCCCTTGCAGGAGGAGCCCAGGTGCTACAACAAGCGGCTATCCACTATCACTCAAGGCAAGGAGGAAGGAGCAATGAAGCCACTGGAGGCGCAATCACAAATGGATGAAGTGATCACAGTTTGAATGGGAAAGGCAAACAAGCACCCGCATACACCGAAGGACAAGACAACCAACTCAATTCAGTTTAACAGTTTTCCGCAATTAGCAAGTCTCTGTAATAGTGTAGCTGGAGTGGTATGGGGGGCAAGTCTCTGCTGCAAGAGTGTAGCTGGAGTTATATGGGGTGCTTGTCGGGTGATCCTATGTATCATCCGGCAAGCACGTTGGCAGTTCAGTTGCTTAGGACGCTTTTACTTTTACGCATTTATTTTTCAGTTTGAACTCTGTGTACGCATTGTGGTTTCGTTACACCAGTAATGAAATTCCAGGGCGGTGCCCTGTTCTGCAAAAAAATAAAATGTTGCATTGAGACTAGCCTAATTGCGTAGCCGACGATGCGTGCTGAGCCAAACAACCACTGGCCAGTCAAAGTTGCCATTGCAGGTGGCCTTGCGTTGCTGCAGTGGTTTCATTTGTTTTGCTGCTGCTACGGTTACTTGCCAGTTCTTCCCGTTCCTGAATCTGTGTGTACCCAGCGTCCTAGAATTTATTCAATTCTCTGCTATCCATCCACTACTTCCTGATGAAGCAAGAGTTGTAGAAGGACAGCTTTGCAGGCAGTAGTATAACAGTATGTACAATACTTGTAGGAGTATCTCCCAAAGTCATGAGATTTTTATCACAGGTTGATCGTACAATTCAAGAATGCAACAAGTAGTACTTACTTCAGCAATAAATACTTGACAAACCCGCGCCAAACTTTTGAAACCTCACTGCCCTTGAGAAGGGGGGGAATAGCAAAAGATAGTACTCCTAGTTCCCCACTAAATAGAAATCTCCCCTAGACAAGGAACAGAAAGGACCAAGCGAAATTGTAGTCAACTCTGGCAGATATACAACCTCATGAAGGAATTCTTGCTTATATAGGAGTATCGATCAAAGTATAAAACACCGGTATATTTTTGCATTTCATAATCCATTGACTAGAAAAAAAAAGCCATTTATGAAAACAAACCTAGGTTCCCTACTTAACTCTTGAATACAAATTTGGGACTAACCGGCCACGTCCAATATTTCCGATGACTTTTCCCTAGCTTATCATCTTGCGGACGTTAGACCACCAGTTATTTCATTTTTATCGCTATCCATAGATGTTGCCAATGACCAATCTACAATAGCGCACATTTCTTCAAGTATCTATCTATTGGTAAACTTTAAACTATTTAGTTCAAAACATGAAAATCATGTGCATATTTGCATTGAAATGCTTTCTAATGGATTGGCGAGCGCTTACACATTTTAAAAACATATTTTACAGAGTAAGCAGTAGATAATTTGGGACATCATCACATTCGAAACATATCATCACTTTACTACAAAAACAAGTGCAAGGAATATAGTGCTACAATAAAAAATGTAGTACTAGCCAAAAGAATTTGTGAGATCTTAATTGAAAATCAAACATAAGCAAAAGTAGTGGCGGACCACGACTGCCATCAGGTGGGGGGCTTGAGCCCCCCCACCCCCAGCAGAAATTGGTAGATGGCTAATGAGCCCATTCAATGACACTATTGAATCACTGAAAGTATTGACTACTATTAAAAGTAACTTTTCGAAATCAGATATGATTTCCTAACACAAAAAACTGTTTGGTTGTGCAATTCAATTTATTTCGTTACTACTTTCATCACGTTTAAGTGTAATATGCACTTGATCCTGACAATCTTCTCTATTGTATATGCACAAGAAGCAACGTCCTTTTATAGAAAAGAAAATATATTTCAATATTTGTACCTATGAATAATATACTTGTTCGTTATTGCAACCATAAAGAAATTGTATATGAGCATAATTAAAACAACAAAACCACACCACATTGTTTCAAATCTACGACTGAACTCTATTTCTAAAAAGATATCCATTTTGGGTGAAGACCTACATGATTACTAGAAGCGAATACAGTGTGTTGTCCTAAAAATAGCATGCATATAATAAAAAACTTGTGTTATGTTAAAAGTCAGATCATTTCGGCTTATTCAAAATGCCCAACATATGTTTCCTCCGCAGGAACTACTTTACAAGACAAAAATACATCCACCTCTGAATAAGCCGAAATGATCTGACTTTTACCATAAAATGATCCATAAGTAAACTACCGATAGTGGCCAGAACTTAACTAGTTTACTTCTACCGAAACATGATCCATATTCCAAGATTCATGGCTGCACAGCACGCAACGCATGGTCACGAACTTCATTTTCTGAAATAAGTTCAAAACTCTTCTGGAAAAAAAAACTCTGCACACAAGTCAACATGAACTCTTCTGAACGAAAACCTCCTCTTTGGGCGCTGCGGGTCACACTCACACACACCAGTACAACACAAGTAAAAAAACAAAAACACAAACTTTGAGCCCATGGGCCTGAAGCCTGAAGAGCCCATCCCAACGGACAAGGCGGCGACACGGCAGTTTGCCAGTTTCTGCAGTTTCAACCCGCCTGCTTAATAAATACGTTTCGCATTTCCCTCCCAGCCTTCCCCTGCACCCAGCCAGCAAACGGCCAGAAACAGAACGCCGCGTTAAGAGCTCCGGCCCCCTCCTCCCCTGGATTGCTTTAGAGCAACTCCAGCAGGGCCCCTACATGAGCCCCTACATCCCGGGGTCCAAAATTCAACTCCAGCAGGGCCTCTACATGAGCCCCTAGGCTTACTGAGTCCCTAGATTTTCCTCCAAAGCCCCCAGATGTAGGGACTCGCTGTTGGGTCGCTACCCTTGTGGACCCCACCCAACTGTCATGCGCGCGCATGATTCTTCCCCTTCTCTTCCTTCCCGTAGTCACCGGACGTCGCTTCCCCATCGCCGCCCCGCCCGCCATGCGTCAAATCCGACCATGCCCCGCCACGAATCGTCATGGCTTGGCCAGATCTGACGATTTGGGGTGTCGCCCGGACACTCCAGCCTCTCCCTGCCGTCGGAGCTCGCAGGGAAGAGGAGTGCCGCCACCGCGCCGGCCATGGGCTGCGTCGTCCCACGCCCGCGCATGGCGAAGTGGCCAGCAGGCCCGCCGCGGTCGCCACGTCGGGGCGTCGCGTCGAGAGGAGCCATTCGTCGAGCATCGCATCGAGAGGAGCCGCTCGTCGGGCATCACGTCGAGAAGGAGCTGCTCGTCGGGCGTCGCTCGTCGGCCGCTCGTTCTGCACCTGCTCCGCTGGCCGCAGTTGATTCGCCGCCCCCAACCACCAAACGATGCCACGGCTCCCATGCCCACACTCCTGGTGCCGCGGCCACCCGCCACCGGCCTAGCGCCTTGCCTCCACGACAGAGAGGAAGAAGAAGAGAGAAGGAAGGGAGGATGACATGCGGGACCCGCGCGTGTAGGGGCTCAGGGACAGGGGCTGCTGCTGGAGTTGAAACCATTTTGCAGGGGCTCAAATGTAGAGGCCGGTCCCTAGATGGCATGTAGAGGCTTAAATGTAGGGGCTTCTGCTGGAGATGCTCTTACGAAACCAGGTAACCCAATCCTTGCAGACGTGCGTACCGATGGCCCGGCCGTGCCTCCTCCCCGTCCTGCTCGCCGTCGCCGCGGCGGTGGCGGCGCTCTCGTCGCTGCCCGGCAGCGCGCACGCCAAGTCCAAGCTGTCCAAGAAGAGCGACGACATCGTCAACGGGCCCCTCCTCACCGAGAAGCTCAAGGCGAAGCGCACGCTGATCGTCGGCCCCGACGAGGAGTTCAAGACCGTGCAGGCCGCCATCGACGCCGTGCCCGCCGGCAACTCCGAGTGGGTCATCGTCCACCTCCGCTCCGGCGTCCACACGTATGCTTCGATCTGAATTTGTGTTTTCCCCCTCTTCTCTCTGTAATGTTCATAAGAGCAGGTGTTCAGCATTTTGCCCTCTTCTCTCTGATTTTCTAAGTTCACGTGTTCAGCGTTTTAGACACGCATATATAGATTTTTTTTCTCCTAGTAATTGAATGAGCTTGTGCATGTTTGCATGTAGCGGGAAAGTTGTGATCCCGGAGACCAAGCCGTTCATCTTCGTGAGGGGTAACGGCAAAGGCAGGACCTCCATCACCCACGAGTCCGCCTCCATTCACAACGCGGAGTCTGCCGCGTTCACCGTCAACGCCGACAACGTCATCGTCTTCGGCATCAGCTTCAGGGTCTGTCTCTATCCTTAGAACAGCTGTTTATATACAGAAGTAGAAGATCATAATTCAGAGATGATTCTTCCTCTTCCATTTTTGATACAAAATTATGAGGCTTGAATCATTTTTCTGACACGGTCCGTTTGTCCGACGGCATTGCAGAACAGCGCCAGAGCCGGGCTGATCGCGAACTCCGAGATCCGCACGGTCGCCACCATGGTCGCCGGCGACAAGGTGGCCTTCTACCACTGCGCGTTCTACAGCCCCCACCACACTCTCTTCGATAGCGCCGGCCGCCACTACTACGAGAGCTGCTACATCCAGGGCAACATCGACTTCATCTTCGGCAATGGCCAGTCCATGTTCCAGGCAAGTGCTGCGCGCGACCCCGTCCGCCCAACACCATATATGCACGAACATACACGATACATGCCCATGCCTTCACGGCCGCCACACTAACTTAACGCTGGCTCGCGTGTCGTGTTATTGCAGTGCCCGGAGATCTTCGTGAAGCCCGATCGGGGAACGGAGATCCTGGGTTCCATCACGGCGTAGAACCGCAAGGAGGAGGACAGCGGCGGCTTCGTGTTCCTCAAGGGCAAGGTGTCGGCGTCGGGGAGGTGTACCTGGGCCGCGTCACGGACCCTTACTCGCGCGTGCTCTTCTCCGACATGTACCTCTCCAAGACCGTCAACCCGGCCGGGTGGACCAGCTACGGCTACCCCGGCAGCACGGCGAACGTGATGCTCGCCGAGTACAACTGCACCGGGCCGGGCGCCGAGGCATCCAAGCGCGTGCCGTGGTCGCGGCGGCTCACCGCGGACGAGGCGGCCAAGTACCTCACCGTCGACTTCATCAACGGCAAGGAGTGGCTGCCGGCGTACTACTACTGATCGATCGGACTTTTGAGCATCTGTATTCTTCTTCCATGCTACTGACTCCGGGGGTGCATCAGATCGAGTAATGCTGAATTCTGATTGAAACTGAAACTGAAATGTAACAATCGATATGCTGTGACGATAGGAGACATATTTAATTTGATCACGCTGAGCTCGAAAATTTTGCTAATTATTTGTTAGAACTTAAAATAGAAATCACCCTGAAGTAGGATGTCCAGTAAATAATCAGTGATCGTCACATTTGGTTAACATTTGCAACGGTCTGGCAAAGGAAACGCTTAACTGCTGTCAGCCTGGCTCAGCACTCTGGCAGTATGTAAGCTCAAAATCCACACAAATAGGTTTTCGTCAAAAAAAAATCCACACAAATAGCACACATAGTCTGTTTATTTCGACGAATACATGATAAGCCGTTCATCTTTGCCACTAACAGTATATATACCGTATACGCACACCATCATACAATTGTGGGACTGCAATTATTGTTCTGCTTATTACGACTTCGGCAGGAGCAGAGTATAATCGATCGCGGCATAGCACACGAGTTCTCCTTACGATATCAAACATGTGCATGATCTGCATGTGTCCTCACACGACACGCTTCTCAAAAGCCTGGAGAACTTACACGCCGCCGCCGACGCCACCACCGGCACCACCACCGTAACCTCCACCGGCGCCACCGCCAACACCGCCACCATAGCCTCCACCGGCGCCTCCTCCGACGCCACCTCCAGCACCAGCGCCTCCACCGGCGCCACCTCCAACACCGGCTCCTCCGCCGTACCCACCACCTGCCCCAGCTCCGGCACCACCGCCAGCACCAGCTCCTCCGCCGAAGCCACCACCGTTACCACCCCCAAGACCGCCGCCTCCACCTTCGCCACCGCCAGCACCAGCTCCTCCGCCATAGCCACCACCGGCACCACCTCCAAGACCTCCGCCTCCTCCGGCGCCACCGCCAAGACCACCGCCTCCCCCAGCGCCACCACCGAGCCCTCCACCTCCGCCTGCACCAGCACCACCACCTCCACCGGCACCACCGCCAAGACCGCCGCCTCCACCGGCACCACCGCCAAGACCGCCGCCTCCACCAGCGCCTGCACCTCCACCGGCGCCACCGCCAAAGCCACCACCTTCACCACCTCCGGTGCCTCCACCAAGACCACCGCCTCCACCGGCGCCTCCCCCAAGACCGCCGCCTCCACCGGCGCCACCGCCAAAGCCACCACCTTCACCGCCTCCGGCACCTCCACCAAGACCACCGCCTCCCCCGGAACCACCGCCAAGACCACCGCCTCCACCGGCACCTCCGCCAGCACCACCGCCAAACCCACCTCCTTCACCACCACCTAAGCCGCCACCACCACCGAGGCCGCCTCCACCGCCTGCACCGCCACCGTATCCCCCACCATGCCCAAGGCCACCCCCGAGGCCAGACCCACCACCCCCGCCAAACCCTCCACCGCCACCGAGCCCACAGCCACCGCACAAGTTCTGCTTCTCCAGCACCCGCGCCTCGCCGGCCACCGCGAGAACCACGGCGACGGCCAGCCCCAGAAGCGCCCAGTCCCACACCCCCCTCTCCGACCTCCTCCCACCCATGGCGTCCCAAGCCAGCGATCGAGCAAGCAGAGCTCGAGTGGTAGCTAGCGACTCGTGTGGAGAACTGGATGAAGAACGCCGAGCTCGATCGGCGCGCTTATATAGCGGGGCAGAGTGGCGCGTATAGTCACAGCGAAGTGAATGCAGGTGGTTGCGCGCTCGCGCGCGTCTCACTGTGACGAGACGACGCATGCACGTACGCTGCTTTCAGGACAGCCAGGGGATGAGCAGGCGCGCAGTAGCGTAGCGGACTAGCTAGCGGGCCCAGCTCGATCATCACCGCGCGGGCGGCGGCGGCTCTCAAGTCTCGCTCGCCGCATTGACCTGCGTGGCGGTGCGGCACTGGCGCTGGTGGCGACGTCGCTGCACGTCGACGACGGGGAGATGAGATGAGAAGAGGCGGATCGAGCTGCACTGCATTTATGCGCAGGCGCTGGAGACCCGACGTCGCAACTAACCGCGCACATGCCGGAGCGACTTGGGCGCGCGGCCGGAGAAAACGGAGAGGGCGGCGTGCATGTTCGGGGTAGAGCGAACCGGCGAGGCAGTGGCTAGGGATCGACGTGCCGTCGCACCGGTGGGATGGGGACAGGAAATATCGCCGGTCCAAATCGAAGAGATTGGATGCTTGCTGAAGGTGAAAAACATCGAGGTGATGGATGCTGGAGTTTTCGACAGGCGCATGAGGCTCGTAGCAGATCATAGAGCACAAACACTAAGATATGATCGTCTACAGCGCACGCAGTTCAAAACCTGCTCTTACGCTGGCAGGAACATTCTTAGTTACAGATTTCTCCCCAGTAATTATCATTTTTTTAACCTATAATTAAGTAACCTATCTGTTGCTGAATTGCCGATGATTTATCTAGATGCCCTCTTTATAAACGCCAAAGCACGGAGAAAGGTAAATATCCTCCCCTCGATCTGTTGTGATTTTCTCGTCTTGCTTATTAAGTTTGCCTCATGCGTTTAGAACAAGGTGGGATCGGAATGAAATGGGAGTTTTCTCGCAAAAAAAGAGAGAATGAAATGGGAGTCAACACTTTGCTTACATGATCATCCATTTCTCATTGTATACCCATAACTCAAAGAACAGGATCTTCAGTATCCAATCAGTCAATCGATTGGTTTTACTGGTGGAAAATATCACACAAAAGAGTGCAATTGGAAATGGTTTTATGGATGTTCTAAATATTTTTCACCACATTCATTCTTTTTTGCTTGCCATCTTAAAACAACATGTTTTGTTTTTAAAACAATTCCTTTCCAGTTTCCACGAAGGCACAATTTTGGATACTAAATTTCATATTTGAATGACTTAGTAGGGCCAACGTGAAAAATCTATTTCCATTGAACCGTGGACGGACCATGTTTCAATGTTTGTAAAACTGAATAGAAATAGCATGTACAATAAAGGATGTCTGGTCCACGGCCCATCTGAAAAAAAGAACGAGGTGTTACTTAATAAGAAAATGCTAGCAAACTAAGTAAAAGTTACTATTTAGAAAAGTAAGTGTTTTACCCTCACCTACATTGCAGGAGTAGCCCAAGTGTAGCACTTTGAACAGGCTAATAACGCCTTTTCTTTTGAAAACTTAGCCAGCTAACTTGTGCTTAGTGCTTACTGTTTTCGACACCTACTTAGCCACAAAGACGAGTATGGCAACGGGCAAGAGACAGCCAAACTTGATTGCCTGCGCTGCTAGCTGTACATCAGTAGTTCAGTACATGGAATCGGAAATTAAAACTATGCGTTACGACGAAAACCATACTCACTGTCATGGGAGCAATTCACCAAACGCATCCACACAGAGCACACGAACAATTTCAATTTTCCATGCTCCTCAACAACGTGATTTGCATCCGTTTGGTGGCAAAGGACTCGAGAGATCGAGAGCTCTAGGATGTAGCAGTAATCGAAGACAGATGCTCACCGCAACCTAGCTAGCGACAACTAATCAGAGTCCAAAACAACAGGGCACCGTTATCAGTCGGAGGCATGTGCAGGGGAGCTTCTGAACTGATCGGTAAGCCGTTGCGTCAAGAGTGGCCTGACATGCGCCTCATGTGACATGTTCGGAGGCATCGTTCACCATCCCTGTTTGCTGCTAGATCGATCGTACAAGGAGGTTGCTATCAGCCCACTGTTTAGAAAAGCGGCGAGCACCGACGGTCGATCGCCGCGGTGCGCCGTTGCGGGCGAACGGCTCGTGCGCGCAGCAGTACAGCAACCGCCGTCTCGGGGACGGGAACGCTGGTCGTGATCAGCCTTCGCCGGACGATCTAAATCTAGGACAGTAGTTGTAGTGCGAAGGGTTTCAGGGCGTTTGTTCTTGTGGGGGTGGATAGTCGTCAAACCAATTAAAAAGTTAAAAGTTCAAATCGATGTAAGATGTCACTCGTTTCTCTAGATCTTCCAGTACAAATTGCAAATCGATTCCTATTGAGGCTATATTGGAGCACAGCTGAATCTGTTTAATGAGATTCATTGAGTTGCAGTCCAGTAGTCGATCATCTGTTGCTATGACCTGCAGGCACGTTAAACGACTACAGCATGCTAGAGCTGACTAGTAGTAGTAGTTAGTTACTCTGTCACCGACGGCTGCTACTCGTCTAAAACTACACAACAGCGTAGTACTCCTTATACACGGAACAGTAACTAGTATACGAGGCACAGCAGACAACCTGGACGCACCAAAGCTAGCAGTTGAAAGCAAATGCGAAGAAAGTAGCCAATTCCTCAGCGCAAAGCTCCAAAGGTACAGAAGAGATCAATCATCATTCATCAGTGCAAACATGAATCAACCTCTTTATTATTTAATTTTACCAAGATGATGAATAAACAATCAGAAAATACAAACGCTTACACGGACTCGTTGAAATTCTTAATCGTACAACCTTAAGTTTCAATCATATATACCAGTAAAACACTGCTTATATGCATAATTCAATCAAGTACGTGCCCCACCGATGCCACCACCACCTCCAAAACCTCCGCCGCCTCCACCACCCAAGCCAGCACCACCTCCAGCACCGACGCCGAAGCCACCACCTTTGCCGCCCCCAAAGCCACCACCTGCACCAGCACCACCTCCCCCTCCAAGGCCACCTCCTCCTCCGAGGCCACCACCACCACCTGCACCACCTCCAAACCCTCCTCCGGCACCACCGCCAAGACCACCTCCAGCACCACCGCCCAAACCGCCGCCGCCACCAGCACCACCTCCTAGTCCTCCTCCTGCACCACCGCCAAGACCACCTCCGGCACCACCGCCTAAACCACCACCTCCACCAGCTCCACCACCAAGGCCTCCTCCTCCACCAAGACCACCTCCGGCTCCACCACCTGCGCCAGCACCACCTCCAAATCCTGCTCCCGCACCACCACCTCCTCCAGCTCCACCACCAAGGCCGCCCCCTCCACCGAGACCACCTCCAGCTCTGCCGCCAGCACCAACACCTCCTCCAAGCCCTGCTCCTGCACCACCACCTAGACCACCTCCAGCTCCGCCGCCTAGAACACCACCTGCACCAGCACCGCCTCCAAGCCCTCCTCCTGCACCACCGCCGAGACCACCTCCGGCACCACCGCCCAAACCACCACCTCCACCGGCTCCACCACCAAGGCCGCCTCCTCCGCCAAGACCACCTCCGGCTCCACCACCTCCAAGACCAGCTCCTACCCCACCACCAAGACCGCCACCTCCAGCTCCACCACCTAACCCGCCGCCACCACCGAGACCTCCACCTCCGCCAAGCCCACCACCTCCTCCAAGACCACCACCCTTTCCACCGCCAAACCCACCTCCAAGACCACCACCATGCCCAAGGCCTGCACCGAGCCCACCGCCAGCGCCAGCGCCAAACCCGCCACCTCCACCAAGACCACCTCCCACGCCTAGACCACCACCCTTTCCTCCTCCAAAGCCACCACCAAGACCCCCACCATTGCCAAGTCCTCCACCAAGCCCGCCACCGGCGCCACCTCCTCCACCAAGCCCACCACCGCCACCAAGTCCACCACCTCCACCAAAGCCGGCACCCCCGCCGAAGCCGCCACCGCCGCCCAAGTTCTGCTTCTCAAGGAAGCGCGCCTGGACTGATACTCCGAGAAGCAGCACCACAGCCAATGCTGCGAGCGCCAAGGCCCGCACTCGCCTCGCGAACCTCCTCATTGAGCTGGAGTAAACTGAGCTGTTTGTTTATGTGATGCTTGGAGTGACGGACCTTTGCGTGCTTATATACAAGAGCTAAGCTAACCGGATGGACCAAGTGGCGTGAGTGGACAGCGGAGAGAGCTAGTAGCAGGCTGCATGTGTACGTGGTGTTAATGAAGGTGGTTGGGGATCATGCTAGCTATCAAAAGTCTTGTCTCAAACTGGCAGTCTATCAAGGTGCTTCAAAAGCCAAAAAGCCAGAGCGAGGCGGCGTGTTGCTCAGCGCGAAATTTCTCGGTGGCGAGGGACCGGGCAGCGACTAGGGAGGACAGAGCACGAGCTTTGCAAGCAGAAACGGGCCCCGTCTCACGACGATTTACCGCCCTCTCCACAGCAATTCCCAGTGCGGCTGTGTGCTGGAGACGGTGCGGCCATGCATGGGCGTGCGAGCAAGACGCCAGTTGATTTGGTGAGCTACTGAGCTGTGAGCAGCCGGCGCGGAAGCGAAACAGGGTGCTGGAGCGCCGGTGCATTTATGTTCACGCGCTCAGGCCGCCGGCCGGCTGCTCAACCAACCAGCATGCACGTTACTCCTACCTTGCCTTGTGTTGGATGGATATGGATACGGGCGGCGACCATCCCACGGTGCCGCGGCGCTTTTCGTACGCGACACACGCGCGACGGTGTACGCTTACGACAGCTTACCAGACAGTGCGCGGCAAGACACCGGTACTAACACACACGGATGCCGGCGCACGTACAGTTCGCGTGCTCTTTGCACCTGTCGGGCAACACACAGTATTACGTGTGCCGCGGCCGTGACATGCCACTTTGCATGACTACTTTTGGAATGCGTATGAGCCGGCAGGCGATTTGGTTTCATTATGCACACCGAACTGTTAGATGGCCGGTGAGAGAGTTGGTACGGCTAATGGGTGCACGGGCATCGAAACTGTCGAAGACTTCTGCTTGCATCGTGGTTATACAAACTCAAACAAGGTGTTACCACCTCGTTGGTGTCATGGATGGCGTCATGGCATGATCCATCCTACGATAGAGCTTGCCGTTCATGGATTCAATGATAAAAAAGTCGCGCGTGCTCATGGCGCATTAGCGCATCTTAAAAGTTGCAAGAATGGATTGGGGAGTTGCTCTGGCTGGCCGGATCCTGTTCATGCTTCCAATTCCAAGTCCAAGCATTCATACCCACAGATCGATCGAACCCGGCTGCTGCCATCAATGACGAAGACGGCGACCACGACCGCTCGACGCGCTCCGAGCGGAAGGCGTCACACATGCAAATCGAACTACCAGATCACGGACTTATGGAGGCAAGCCGGCATGAGCCGCACAGGGATATAGGAGGAAAAACGTTGCATCGTCTGCCCGATATGCAGACGAGCATTTAAGCACCCACATGCAGCTGCTGCATAATCTTGCATAGGAACGACAGAACGCACGGATAGTCAAATACAGTGTATGCGTTAGCACCATGTGCCTCGGTACTGAACGTGTTAGTAGGTGTCTATCCGTTATTACTCCGTCTGATTTCTTCCACCATTGCTTCTCTCTGTATAGCCAAACATCAAATACCTGGGTGAAAAATCAAGAGCTCCAAACTTTGTGTTCTGAGGACGTTGTGGAGCTTAACAAAGGCACCAAGCTAGAAACTACAGCGTAATGATACTCATTCTTGCGTGTGGTAGAACGCAGTGAATGGCAAAAACAATGTCGCAGGATGCATGCACTACGCTAATCCCTGCGCAGCTCCATCGTAAAGGGCTCTGTGGTAGCTAAATACTACTAACGCATCTTTCCAGTACTTTGAGAGCAAGCTTGGGCCCTCCCAGACATATGCTTGGCGTCGTAAAAGCCAACACAAGACCGCCAAACAGTAGCCTGCTTCTGTTTTTTCTTTAGCATCATTTGCTTCTGTTGTTTATGTCCGAACATGTTCCGGTAGGCTCCCGTGTTTGCAGAATTGCACAATCGATGCCGTCAGTGTTAAGTGCAACTTATCATACGATGTTAAGAATGCTGGCCTGATATAGTTTCAAGTAACTCCCACCGGTTTTAAATTTGAGCTTAAAGATGTTACCCAACATCATCAATAAAAAACGGAGTACCATTTCTTTGTAAAGCTATATATGGCAAAGGTTTCAGGGAAATCAAATGCCTTTAAGTTAGATCAAGGCGCTTGGGGCTGGAAAGCTCTGCAAAATACAACAACCGTGGCAGCTGAAACAGCTCCTTATGCGTGGTACACGACGAATTATATACATATAAGCTATGTACTACATGGTGGTCATGGACCTACGCTACGACCTACATCACTGTCTGTATACATTACTAGCCGCCATGAACTCTAATCTTACAACAAGAGTGTCCACATCCGGAATTAAATCGGCGCACCGGAAACAACCTCCTCAAAGACGCTGCGAGAATCACAGCTGCAGCTCTATGCATTTCATCCGACTCATCTTGGTTTCCGGGCTTCTCGTAGATTAAGCATCCTCCTATCCGGGGAGCTAAGATCGCATAGTTGACCGAATAGTTAAGTGGAGTAAAGTGCTGACTAAATACATCAGCTGATTTCTCAAGTAGCTGCTGTCCCAGGTTGGGGCAGCTCGAGGATGATGTGGAAGAAACTCCGCTCTGATTCCCTGATATATTGGACCTCACCGCCCATCAATTTGAGGATCTTCCTGCATATGCTTAGTCCAATGCCTTCTGGGGTCGCCCATCGGGAATTGCTGAACATGTCCTGGACAATGTCTGGAGGGAGGCCCTCGCCAGGACAGGCGAATCTAGAAAACATAACAAGATGAAAAACAATCAGTGTGAGGTTCCGTTAAAGTTAGTGGGTTTCTGTTGTATTGTATACAGCATTGAAAGATGGTGTTCATTTGTAATAGGCCCGTTTGAGGTTTGGCCAAACAGTTCACTAAACCAGGGGCTGAACAGCAGTTACTGTTGGCTAAACAGTGATATGGACACCACTGATTGTTCCAAAGACTCGAATTCTGCGATAAAGCAACAAGACTACAGCCTGGTGCCATTTGGGACAAATTTGAACTTCAATGGGTGTGGTCTTCAGTTCTCAGTTACCCACGCGCCAATATACTATGGAAAGTGGAAATTTTGATAGCTAAAAGACCTTCAAATAAACATTAACCAATAGACAAATTTGGATGTGCCTGACTGCTGTCTAAATGCTGTCATGCACTAGGGAATGAACTGAGTATAAACTTGGCCCCTGTTTGGATAAGGGATCACAGTATGGAGATTCTAAGGATTTAGTTTAAACTTTGAACAAAATCCTAGGGATTACACATCCAAACAGGCAGCTGCATGAGTACTCGGATAAGAACACCACAACAAAGCTAATATTCTCCATTATTAGGTGCAGTGCAAACTAGACAGTGCAAACTAGATGTTATCTCAGGCATGATATACAACATATGTTACAGCACTCAACAATGGTAAATAAGATACATCATGACACAAACAAGAACATAATATGTCCCCGGTGAACTACAATGTCGAGAACGATTAATGCATCATGACAGCGTATGAAGTAATTACTGTTATTTGTTTATTTTATTCAAATTCAAAAGAAAACCATTACTTTGAAAACAGAAAGTCGTATCGTACTGCATTAAAAACACAGAAGGAAGCAACTAACCTGAAAACAAAAAGCAGCGCCTCTGTACCATCCGAATTTTGCTTTACATTTGGTCTGACATGTATTTCTACCCAGCCATTTTCGGTTGGAGCAAATCGCACCATGCTTAGCAAAAAGTCAGACAAAACTTGTTGAATTCTATATTGGTCACCATATGCTGATGCTTCCTTGATTTCATCAGGAATATCTCGAATAAGTTGCAAATCCCTCTCTCTCAACAATAGCATAACTTGGCTGACAACAGCATTCATGACGCTTCCAAGAGAAAACTCAGCTTTCTCAAGCACCAAAGAGCTGTTAAATAAACAAAATCAAGGAACTTTCAGTAAATCAGTTGTGGAAATAAAAATAAGCAGGTCAAACTTAACAGCAATGAAAACGATGCCATATTAAGCTATGAAAGAGTCAATATAATTATGCTGAATCGGGGGGAAAAACACAAAGCCAATAATATGATAGTAATACTGGACTAGGCAACTTAAGATGCAATTCAGAATGAAATTTATTTTAAATTTGCCTTTGGAGTTTGTAAATTGACGTATGAACTGTTATCTAGCGCATGCCTTAAGGTAGTCACTTTATAGGGTAAAAAGGGATGCAGACTCATCATCCAAGACAAAAGGTACTGAGGCAAACAAAAGTAATTCCAAATTTTCTTACAAGCAAATGAAGAGTAGTACCTTCAAATTAACTTATAAAGACTAGAGACAAAGGTACTTTCTAGGGTAAAAAGGGATGCAGACTCGTCATCCAAGTAAGACAAAAGGCACTGAGGCAAACAAAAGTAATTCCAAATTTTCTTACAAGCAAATGAACAGCAGCACATTCAAATTAACTTATAAAGACTAGAGGCAAAGGCACTTTCAAACAAAATCTCTTGGTACAAAATGCCATAGTTTAAAATACAGGATATACAAAGTAGTAAGCAGCCTAAAACTGCTAAGCGGAAACCCAAGTGATAACCAGTTTCCTTTTCAGAAAAAATAGAACTTAGCCTTCCATTAGAATTTTTGAATGCTTAAAAAATACAGTAGTTATTTCACTTAAAGGTATAGTTCATGCTACATGCCTACCCACCCTGCTCCCCAAGACAAATGGATATCAGTTTTGGTTGCACTGGCAACTGAATAGTGAAATATGCCATCAGTCTCTGGCTTGATGCATTGAGTAAAAGCCAACCATGACCATCAGATAAAACACAGACCAGCTACAACCGTGCCTATGCCGAAAAATCAGCCACAAAAAATAATCACACTTAAGCTAATGGTTTTCCCTCCAAAAGACCAAAAAGCAGTCTTTCAGATACAATAGTTTTGGACTTAGCTCTAACAGGATATCTTAGGTTTCATCATAATGCATACCTCCAGACTAGGTTCATTTCTACACTGCCACAACCTCACCATGCAATGTTTTTTCATGCAATTCTTGATGATCTTGGATATCTTTAGATATCGCCAAAGCAGCGATGCAGTCAATAGATGCCATGGATGATAAGATGGAAAATGTTTTACAGAAAAGATTCTTGACTGTTCATCTAAAGGAAGGGAGGGGGACGAGGAGTCGCTTCAGAATGAAACAACAGTACAATGGAACTGCCAGTATCTGAATTTTTATGGCATCACCGATTCCTTATCTGATTTCCACATTTCTATAATCAAAGTTAGAGCCAGCTGAAATTTCAAATTATGGCTACAATTGCAAAAGCTAAAAGAACACAAAAAAAATCATACAAAAAATTAAATAGGAATTTAAGTCATGAAGGGTAAAATTAGAATGCTGACCCGTCCTCAATACTTTGAATACTGGCATCCTTTATAATCTTCGACATCTGCTTCTCACAAGCAGAGCTAGTTTCAAGGAATTGCCTCTGATCATCATTTAAATCAGTCATCTGCAATAAGGAGTTGGTGAATCGGATGCCACTAAGAGGGTTCTTTATCTCCTGGCAAATGTACGCCAGTTCTTTCATCCTTGCATAACACTTCTTTTCTTGCCGTCTCTGAATCTCAAAGGCTTGCTGTAATTCGGGACTCGCAATCTGCAAGAAACAAAAGGCCCCAGTAGCTGTACCATCCATTTTTCTCCTTGTGTTGGCAGTCAATAAGGCCTGAACATATTTTCCATTCTTGTCGAAAAATGAAAAAGGGAGCTTCTCAGAATCCTGCCCTCCTATAGCACTATGAAGGACAATCGTGAACTTCGTTAATGCATCCGGGCCCTTGAGTCGACAGCAACTTCCAAATACCTCTCCATTGAGAATTTTACCAGTAACTTGATCTCTTGACCATCCTGTAAGTTTTTCCATTGCTGTATTCCATTCTGAGCAACAGGCATTCTCATCCGAAGCAAAAATCGGGGGTATTAGAGGATTGGGATTGTGTACAATAGCCTTGTAATCCCCTTGTATGTTGACAAACTTATCCATGACCACCTTTTGTCCTGTGACATCTTGGCCGACAAAACAAACACCAACAATATTTTTTGTGTAATCCCTACTGGAGCAAGCATTGACAATAACAAATATTGGTCCCCTCGATTCCTCCGACCCAAATGTTTTCAACTTTATCTCTACATTTTTGTCTTCCTCGCCTGTGAGCAAGAGGTTCATAAATTATCACACACCGATCGCACTGCATACATCAATGCACATAGCCTAACTCCACGCATTTGATAAGTAATTTAAAAACTAATGCCACCTTTTATACAAGTTTGATATACTTAATGTTTCACTGTTGTTCATTCTTGTCTATTAATTCTAAGATGGTTAAGCAAAAATTGGACGAGAAGATTCAATAGGAGCCTAGTTGTTTTCTATATCTATGCCTAGTCAAACTTGCACAATAGGTTGTATGCTTAAAACATCAATGCACATAGCCTAACTCCACGCATTTGATAAGTAATTTAAAAACATATAATGCCACCTTTTATACAAGTTTGATATACTTAATGTTTCACTGCTGTGCATTCTTGTCTACTAATTCTAAGATGGTTAAGCAAAAATTGGATGAGAAGATTCAATAGGAGCCTAGTTGTTTTCTATATCTATGCCTAGTCAAACTTGCACAATAGGTTGTATGCCTAAAAACTGCATATCTATCTGCAAGGAATACGTATACCAAATAGTTGATCTAATATATATGTATGCTTCATGTTTATAAACTACCAATGTCTTATATACCTCCTGCACAAAGAGATACGGCCAGGAATAGACAAATGTTTTATGAATGGCACTGGATAAATGATTGCTACATAACATAGGAACATCAATCACATGAGCAAAACAGATGAAATGTACCTCTTAAAGCCCGCGAGAGTAGCTTCCCAACTATTTCCTCAGATTCCTTAAAGATAAGATCATTTACCAGTGATTTCCCCATTGCATCCTCAACTGAGAGGCCTGTCAACTCAGCAATCTTTGCATTCCACCCATTTATACATCCATCAATATCAACAGCAAATATGGGTACTGTTGCTGTCTCGATCAGTCGAACCATCTCTCTCGCCACTGAGCTAAGCTCATTTATTCCCCGCAATTCTAGCTCCCCAACCTGAACTTGGCCATTGACAATGGCTTTTGAGTTACTAGTACCCTCTGCGGCATCCCTGAAGGAGTCACGCAGTATAAGCTGCAAAGAGTGTATCGCATCCATTTCTGCATTCTCCCATGGTAAGCTCCTGCTTTTAACCACTTCGAGAAATGCTTTGAATGATGACCGTGGGTGCATCCGCTGACCATCATCCTTGTCCTCGGGATGGTGCTTCGCACCACCCCATTTGATCTCCTTAGCAGTGTGTGAGCGGAACCAAAACAAGTAATCACTTGGCGTGATATAAGCTACCGCCATTCCGCACACAGCATCCCCTAATGAAGCAGCACCATGGTAGCCTGCATCAGCCAGGCTATCGGTGCTGAGCCCTGTCGAATCCCCATGACACACCGTCAACCACTCAATGATATCCTTGATCTGAGACTCAGTGGGTGTGACACCCAGTGGATAGTACTTCCCATGGTAATACAGTGCAGCCCCATCACACTTCACGAGGTCCATGATGCTGGGGCTCTGCGTAACGATGCCAGTTGGAGAATCCCGAAGTAGCATGTCACACAGTAGAGTTTGTGTCCGCAGGATGTGCTTCTCTGATAGCTGGTGTGCGACCTGCAACTCCATGTTCAGCTGCAACCCAAAGGCTTGCATGAGGAACTCACATGCGTATCTCAATGGGAAAGGGATAAACCGTGGCGATGTGTGGTGGCACACCACCAATCCCCACAACTTCATTGCCGACGAGATACCACTCCTTGACGTTTGCTCATCATCACCACCACTGCTAATTATCACAGCCATAACAAGCGATGCAATCGACCCCATGTTTGCCATGTACTGCGCATGGCACCCGTGTGGCGCTCGCAGAGTAGAGCCAACCAAGCAGAGAGGCTGCGACAGACCAGGATCCTGGATGACCCTCACCGGTGTGGCATGGCAATCAGCAATCATCCGCACTCGGTTCTGCCGGAACAAGAACCGCGACGCCTGCGGGATATCCGTGGCAGGATAATGTAACCCAAGGTACGGCTCAAGGTCATTGCGCCGGCTCTCGGCAAAAACTTCCCCGTGCTCGTCTTCATGGAACCTGTACACCATGACACGGTCGTAACCAGTGAGCTCGCGGACGTGCTCTACGACGGTGTCGCAGAGGAGCTTCACGTCCCCGCCGGGTAGTGCCTGGAGGCGGGAGATGGCGCGGACCGCGAGCTTCTGGGACTGGACCGCCCCAGCGACGGAGAGCGCGGGGTCCTCGGTGCGGGCGGGCTCGAGGTCGATGACGACGCCGACGTCGATGCGGTGGAGGATGGCGTAGAAGGGCTTGGAGGAGACCCTGGTGTGGATCCAGAGCGGATTGAGCAGCGAGATCTCGCGCGCGGCGAAGGCGCGCTCGAGGAGGACCGCGGACGACGGGGCGAAGAGGAGGCGCGCGTCGGCGCCGAGCGAGACGGGCGGAGGCGCCGTGGATGAGTCGAGCGAGGGGACGGAGTGGTGCGGCGACAGGTCGAGCAGGTCAGCGGCGTTCTCGGAGAAGGCGAGGAGGCGGAAGGACGAGTCGTCGGCGACGGCGAGCGTGCATCCGAAGGGCTGGATGTGGCCGCCGCGCTGGATGCGGGAGAGGTAGGCGGCGATCTGCTGCTCGGAGGACGGGGTGGGCGGCGCGCGCAGCGACTGGGAGTAGTCGAAGCTGCGGCCCGAGGCGCCCGACTGCTCGAACACCGCGTGGAGGCGCGCGTCCAAGGTGTACTGCGCCACGGCCTTGGAGACCGACTCCGTGGCCGCCGCGCCCCCTCCGCCTCCCCCGCCGGCGCGGGACGTGCTCCCGCCCGACGACTGCGAGTGGTGCTGGTACTGGTGATGCGCGTGGCGCGGCGCCCCGGGCCGCGCCGCGGAGGAGGGGGAGCGCGTGGGCGTGGCGCGGCTGCCCGACGCCATGGCGGTGGGGTAAAAGAGCTGATGCGCTACTGGATTAGGCGACGCGGCCTCTGGTGCCGTTGTTGTGCGCTCGTCGGCTGGCTCGCTCCCTCGCCTGGGGTTCGTCCGATCGTCTGCGCTGCGCTGCTGCGCACATTGAGTCGCGAGGATAAAATAAAAAAGTGAGGGGCGGCAGGTACAGTGGAGGAGGGATATTATGCGCAAGGCGATGGGTCGATGACGACGGCATGGCTGGGATAGGGATGGGTGGACAGGGCCAGGGGATCGAGGTATGGATTGTCCTTGCGGCTCTGCTGGGGACGACGACGAGCTAAAAGCTGAAGTGGCGGTGGATACTTGCAGATATCTTTTCCTTTTTCTTTTTGCGAACGTGTGTGTTATATTCTTTCTTTTTCATGATTTTATCCATGATTTTTTAGTTTTTATTTTTATGGAATTTGTTTTCCTTTTGGTCTTGCCTGTGGAACTTGAATGGAGAAGAACCATCATAGGCTGAAATGTTCGTAAAATGGAGCTCCAGAAATGCTTAGGTTGGTTTTCTTGTGCATTGACCGGAGCATGTTTTGATTGTAGCACATCTTGTTGTAATATTAGTCAAAGTATAAAAGACTAGTTTTTGTAAGATAAAACAATCATCATGGTGGTTCAAAATCGATTCCCACAGTTATAGAGAAGTTAGGGAGAGAATATCTGGTTCGCAAAAAAGAAAAAGGGAAGTATCTAGCGTCTGGAGGATAAGATAAATCAAAGTTACTATGCCACCATTATTCTAAACAGGAAACATCGTAGTTGAATGTGAAACTCAAATAAACATTGGACTACAAATGTTAGGAGTCAATTCATTGAATGTGTAATAAAGTTTTGGTTCCTATAAAACATAGCTTCCACAGCATTATAACACAAAAGGAAAGGTTTACAATGAAAAGAGGAGAGTGTAAAGCAAATAATTATTATTTGAAATATGATAATTTCCTATTATTTGTGGATTAAAAAAATGTTACATAGGTTGATTTTCATCTGCATTGAGCATAGCATGTTTCGATTGTAGGACATCTTGCTCTAATATTTATCAAAGTGTAAGACATGTTTTTTGTAAGATAAACAATCACCATGGTGGTTAAAAAATCGATCCCCATAGTTATAGAGAAGTAAACAAAGATAATACCTAACATATAGAGGATAAAATAAACATTCTGACTATTATTTTTCTAAACTAGAAACATCATGGGGCAATTGCACCGTTGCCCCTGTTTTCAACTCTAACTGCACGTTTGCCCCTACTTTTTGAAGATTGCACGTTTGCCCCTGTTTTTTCAAATTGAAGATTGGGTTTGCCCCTATTCCGTTTTGTAGACTTAACGGTGTTAAATCAACTGAAAAAAGACACATATACCATTTGCACGTTTGCCTTTACTTTTTTCACAACTTCACATTCTTACCCCTGTTTCTATCGTATTGTGACTGAAATTCGAAAATATTTAAATTCGTGAGTCAAATTTGATAGAATTCAAATTTATTTTATATTTTTTAATTCAAGACTGAAATTTGAACAAAATTTGACAGAATTTTGTCAAAATTTTGACAGCATAACAACTGATTTTGGGAACAATTTGAAACATGGGCATGAAACAAAATCACTTAGATATCATATATGAGTCTGAACAACACCATACAAGTGTCAAAAGAACCATACAAGTTATCCTACCAGTCATGTTTCTAGCAATCTTAGATCTCAACTCAAACTTGGTTATAATCATTTGTCTGATTGTGTCACACATATCCACGATCTGCTTGTCTTTGGTTTTTGACACCCAACTATTAAAGCATTCAGAGAGGTTGTTATTAATGTAATCTACCTTGCAAAGATCAGAGAATTTGCTTCTACTCCACACATATGGGTGATGTTCATCCAACCAAGCCATTGCTGCGGGGGACCTCTCCTCTATCTTTCCCATATGATAGTTGTACTTGTCAACATTGAATGCCTTGGCTGCTGCCCACATATTCTGTGCAAACAAGGGACCATAGTGTTGCTTCTTCATGTTCTTCCACAAGTGTCTCATACACTCTTTGTGTTCCACTCCAGGGCATACCTTGTCCACAGCTGTCTCAATTCCTTTGCCTACAACAAAATATTAGTAGTATGAGTAAACCACATCACTAAATCGAATTGAGTAAACAAAATAATTCATTGTGTATGGTTACTATCTGTGATTACCTGCATCTGTACTGATTACTAATCCTACAGGAGTTCCAATAGCTTTCTTTAGATTCTGGATGAACCATGTTCAACTTTCTATGGATTCTGTCTCTATTACTCCATATGCTACTGGATATAGCCAATTATGTCCATCAACTGCAACAGTTGCAGCTAACTGCCCTCTTGATCTTCTTGTCAAGTGTGTGGAGTCCATGGCAATGTAAGGTCTACATCCTTGCAGAAAACCATCAATGCATGGTTTCAGTGCAACAAAGAACCTCCTGAAACAAACAGCCCCATTATGCTCCTCTGTGTCGAACTCAACAATGCTGCCAGGACATGATTTCAACAGCTTAGCTTGATAAGTGGGTATCAAATTGTAGCTATCATCCCACTTCCCATTTATCATGTCTAAAGCTTTCTCTTTGGCCCTAAACACTTTGGTATATGGAATATCCAACCCTTTGTACTTTTTCTTTAACTCCGACTGTAACATCATCGGCGTCATTGAAGGGTCATCCTTGAGCAAGTCCACCACTCGGTCAGCCACCCAATTATTAGAGATCATGGTGTCACCACTCTTATTGAATGAGCCACAAGTGTGTTTCGGTCCAGAAGTCTTCACCTGCACCAATAATGCAAAAAACTGATTAGTATATGGACTAAAATAGTGATCAACATAACTGAAATAAGAGGAAAAAACAGTGAACAAGAAGTACCTTGCAACCAAGGTACTTCTTGCTGGTAGATGCATAGAACAACCACTTGCAACCCTTCTCTGCCCTCTTGCAATCAGCTCTAAACCTGTCTTGGTCTTTCTTAATGGTGTGATAAGCATGATCATTCACGACACACCAATGATTGACAGCTGATTGACATTGATCCACATCAGGGAACACCACACCAACATCAATATATGGATCATCAACATCGTAAGAAAATTCAGGAACATCATCTTCATCATCCACATCAACTATTTCACTATCAGGGTCAAACTTAGGGTCAAAGAGATCATCGTCAGAGTCAGAAGAGGCTGCCAAATCGGTGTCATAACTGCTGTCACTTGGTGCCACAAGTGAATCGGTGTCGGAGTACATGCCCTCCTCATCAACACCTACATGCTCCTCATCATGTAAACCTCTTCTTTTCTTCTTAGTTTTCTTCATAGGCTTAGCTCTCTCTTTTGTGTTGGTGGAAGCCTCTTTTTCATTGGTGAACTCTAAAAGAGGAATATCTGGACTCTCATTTCTGGTGTTCACTCTACTTCTCACCGTAGAATGACACCTACGTTTGGTGGGTGAGCATTGCAATGGACCCTCAAAATCCTCTATTTGAGCATATATGCACACTTCACCCTTCTCTATGTTCAGATCAATCCACTCTAGCAAATTTTCGTCATTTTTTATCTCAACACCCTCATCATCCAATTCACACCACAATGTTATATATTGCTTAGATCCCCACATGCGTTGTGCACCTATGTCATCAACTAGCTGCAGCAAACTATAGCTATCTCTGTCAATGAACCATGGCTGCAACCTTCCCCTCTCACAGAATGTCTTTGACCCCCCATCCGGCAAGCTGAAATAAGATTGAACTCTAACAACAAGTTTTATTTTGCTGTGATTTGGCCTACAAATCACAACACATCAGTTATGGCCTATAAATGACAACTGATTCGTCCTACAAAATGAGTCGATTTCACATCCACCTCAACCAATCAGACATCAAGACAAATAAATTTACCTATGCTCATCTGCCTGCTCCATTGCCTAGCTCCTCCAGCCTGCACCACGCCTCCATGGCTGCCTGCTCGCGCCTGCTGCTCGCCCCGCTGCAGCCTTCTGCACGCCCGCACGCAGCAGCGCACGCGAGCCCGCAGGCCGCACGCGCGCCCCTGCCTGCACGTCGCGCGCGTGCCTGCTGCCCCGCGCCTCCTCCCCTGCTGCTCGCGCGCCGGCGCTCGCCTGCTGCCCCACGCGTTAGGGTTAGGGTTTGGGCGCCTGGCTGCTCTGGTTCGGGATGGGAGAGGAGAACAGAGTGAGGCGCGCGTTCGTGAGGGGAAAGGAGAAGGAAGAATGAAGGGCATCCCGGTCATTTGCTGGTGCTCTAAATTATCTTTCCTTTTTTTTTATTTTGTTTATTCAATCCGTTCTTAACGGCAGCCTAAACCAGGGGCAAACGGCACTTTCAGTTTTGAAAAGTAAGGGCAAACGTGCAATCTTGAAAAAATAAGGGTAAACATGCAGTTAGAGTTGAAAATGGGGGCAAGGGTGCAATTGTCCCAAACATCATAGTTGAATGTGAAACTCGAATACGCATTGAACTAAAATGTTGATAGTCAATTCATCATATGCGCGCAGTCTTGATTCCTATAAAACATAGCTTCCAGAGCATTGCAGAAAGATAGAATATATTGATCCTCTAAAACTCTTGCTGAGCATTACAACGCAATACAAATCACTCAAATACTTTCAATCAAAGCCAAACAAGAACCTTATTGCCACATGATACTCTTAGTAAATCATTTTTTTTCCTTCTTCTATTTTTCTCGTTGCTTTTGCCATAGCCGACCCTGCTATCCATCTTTTTATCACCTTTGGTTTTTGCCCCAACTTGTAGGTGCGAGCTTGCTTTTGCCAATTGCAATCACTGTCATGTTATCCATGTTTAACTGTACAAAAGGCATACTCCCTCCAGTTTTAAATTGTTGACATTTGACCATTTTTGAGTTACGTTTGACCATTCGTCTTATTCAAAATATTTAAAAATTTATCATATTATTTTTTATGATTAGTTTCATCACTAAAGGAAATTGAAATATAATTTATAATTTTGCATATTTAAGCTAATATTTTGAATAAGACGAACGGTCAAACGTAACTTAAAAAGTCAACGGTGTCAACAATTTAAAACCCGAGGGAGTATCAAACTGGTGACGACAGCGGTGACACCCGCCATAGGAACATGATAACTCAATATGTCAGTATCTAAGTGAGCCATTGTATCTCTATTTCTGTTTTACAAATACCCCGAACTGACAAAGAGTGGCAAGAGACAAACAAGTTTTCACCCAGGATAACTGAGTGACAACCAAAAAGGATAACTGAACCTAAATTAAAAGGAAGCACACCATGAGGTTTTCACCCAGGCTTCTTCGAATCACCAAACCATGCTACAGCGCACACTTGGAGGCCACGTGACATTTGGATTCATACGGAGATCCTTGCCTCCTTCCAGTTGGCAACTTGTGGCACCATGGCATTGTCGCAGCAGGAGATCACTGCATCATTTTTACCTGTAGCAACTGATCTCTCGACACTGTTGCCCTCGAATCTGCAGACGCCAGTTGCACGAAACCGTTACAAATCCACCCGATATTATTCCGGCCACGGGCAGTCGATGTACTCCACCACCGCCGGTCCCCAGAGTCCAACCAAACCCGGACGGAGCTCGTCGCGCGAGGCCTCGCAACTGGATATTCACTGCGCCTTCATTGGCGGCACTCGGATAATTTGGCTTTGGGGAAAGCGAGCGAGGACGGGGGGCAGGCAGGACGACGAGACGAAAGAAAGCTGCCGCGGCAACGGCGACGGCCGACCCCGAGGCCGAAGCGGCAACCACCGAGACGGGTCATGACGTGACGGGGGCTCCCGGGTCCGGCCCTTTGCCCACGTGCGGCAGCGCTGACGGGCCAATCCCGCGCCGCGGCCCATGTGGCGCGCCTTTCCCTGTCGGCCCCGCCCCTGCCTCGCCGTACGTGGCGGGCGTGCCGCTGCCGGCTGCCCCTTTGCTATTAAATAAAGTTTAGAGGGAAGAATCTTATTATTTAAAAGTATTAAATAAAGTTTAATTACAAAACTAACTGCAGAACCCCTGGTCTAAATCGTGAGAGGAATCTAACGAGGGTAGGTAAGCCGTGATTAGACGCTGGTTACTGTAGCATTACTGTAACAAAATATAGATTAATTAGGCTCGTTAGATTCGTCTAGTAAAGATGTACCTATCTGTAAAAAAGTTTTATCATTAAATTTTATTTAGTACTCTTAAATAATAAAATTCTCTTTAATGTGACAGATCTAAATACTAAATGCTAAAGCAACGAACACCCCTATACGGCGGGGTTTGGTGCAGTCGACCCGATCGGCCCATTTCAGCCGGGCCGTGCCATCGGTCCCGGCCCCGGTCGGGTCGCCGACCGCGCGTGGCATGGCGCGGAGAGATCTCGCGTCTCCGCCGCAGAGATCGCCCGCCAATCCACTGATGCCTGCCTGACTTTTGCTTGTTTGCGTGTGAGAAAAGTTCGACGCTGCGAGTCACGAGATCAGGGTTCTGTATGGACCTTGCAATTGCATGCTCCGCGACGTGTACAAATTGAAACCGTGCATGACCCATGGGGCAGCGAGCCAATCACAAACACATCGGGCAAAGTCCCACTTGGGGCAACCGTGATAATTTCTTGACCATGCATGGAGTGTGCTACATGCATTCATGCTTTGTTTTTATTCGGTTAAAAAAAAAAACTCAACCTGCGGGGGTATGACGGCCCCCGGGCATTTTCTTAAGGAGAAGACTTTTTCACGCAGGTCGAGAAAACCTCCGATCCCTCCTCTCAAACCGTACACAAGGACTCAGCTGGCCTGTGAGCTGTGGCGCGAGTTTTTACTTATGCTTTGGCTTGAGAGGAGCGAAGGAATTTTTTTTGCACTGTAGTCTACAGCGCCGCGTGCGGGGATCGGGAGTCGAACTCCCGACCGGCCGGCTTCCACTCGGGCGCCTCACCAAGGGGCTACCGCCCCGTCCGCGTTTTTTTTCGGTTTGATGTATGGATTGATTCATCTCATAAATTTGGTGGGATTAATCCATTCTTCATATTTATTTATGCAAGACATGTGCTTACGAGGGGTGAAACACTCATATATATGACTTCTTAAACCAAACAAGAAAACAAGTGAGACCATCCATTGCAGGGGCGACGCTAGGAAGGCACTCCCAAGTGCACTGGCACCAGAGAAAATGAAAAGTTCAGTGTAAACATTTACATTTTCACCTCATGTGCACCATGTAAAAAAATTGAAGAGAAGCCAGTGGCCCCAAGTGGCACACGGGTCTTTGTGGGGCTAGCTTCGTCACTGATTCCATTGCCATCCCACTCTCCAAATCAAGCACGCCTTCCTGGTAGCAAGAGAAGCATTTTATCTCTAATTAAATTTTAATTTTAAGATAAGGAAACCAAAGTTTCACTATTGCTGAAAGAGACAAATCGGGCTTTTTTTCTTCTTCATTTAATTACAATGTCAACCGCTCTACAAAACTGATAGCTAGGAGGATTGGATTGTCTCCTCGTTTTCTCATGAAGGAAGGTCATGAAAATTAGCGGTCGTGCAAAGTACATACTTGATGGAGCCAAATCAACACTTTCGTAAGGACTTTCTAAACCCTACAGTACTTGATTGTAGCGTGTTAATTTGATGAATCAATGCATCTAGTGTTGGCCTCATATGCAATGAGAGTGGATCATTTCATGGTTTCTTCATAAAGGATTTGAATGAATGTCTTTGCGCAAAATATGATGTATTGTCTAATATGTATTAGTATACAATTATCAAAGCAGAGCATGTTAAACTTGAATCTTCCTATATTTCCCCACAAAGTATCAAGAAACTCAAGTTATTCTGCTACAATTGGGTAATTATGGATAAACTTCACAAAGGGTATGTACATGCATCGTCATCTGTACGTATGGGACGATTTTGTTGAAAGGCAGCGGAAGGAAGAGAGAAGATTCGTCCTATGGAAAGGTACGATGCTTGTTGTAGATGTGAGAGGTTTAAGCTTCCAATTCCGTTGATTTTCTTTCCCTCTGATGTGATTTCTCCCCGAAGGTGTCTGCACTCTGCAAATTGCTGCCGCACCAAGGGCACCACAATTCACCATAGTTCAAGATCTCTGTCTCCATGGCGCCGTATCTCTCACATCTCTCTAACACAGGTGCTTCCTTTCCTTTTCCCCACCTCGCCCATCACTACCCTCCACTGGTTCTAAGCAAGATCACCGCAGTATAAGTATATTTGAATTTTGACTGTTAAATTTGCATGCTAAAACATATTTACCCTTTTCTTATACGCCCAAATCTTTTTTTTTTCAATCGGATAATTTGTAACGCAAGCAAGTTTGTCATTTTGAATGCAAGGACTGAAACATCGTATGCTACAAGGAATATGGGATAAGGTCCTGCTAACGGTTCAGAACCTGCTAATAGTGCTATCAGATTGTGCCATTTATAAATTGTTAAATTATACGAGATGACCATGTAGGAAATGACATTACAACTCTTTTTCTGCTCACTTCCTTGGCTTAGTAGACGCCTTAAAAGTGATCCTACATTCAACCAATCTTATGCGTGTGCTTGGTTGAGGAAAAGACTTGGTTGGTTCTGGTTAACTTTCTCACTATGCATTTGGCTTTAGAGTCCTCACACAGAATTTATTTTTCATGTCTTTATTTTTAATTGCAATAGTTCATGGCCTGGAAACATGCCTTCCCCCATCAGATCATTGTGATGAATCTGTTCTTTTTTTTTCTTTCACAAAAATGGAAGAACCTTTTTTATTGTTCTTATGATTATGAGCTGAAGTTGTCTTCCCTAACAGAAAGATATATGCATCAGGTATCATTTGTGCAGAGCATCCCGTGCGCAGGCAAGCTCAAGTTTCCCATGCCATGGTGGGATCTACAATCACCAAGGTTGATGCTACTGAACATTGCAGTCACCAAAGTTTGATATAAATATCGTCTCCTGTTTTTACTAGAGTGCTCCACTTGTAAATTTTATTCGTGTGTTCTCTGCTTTGGAAAGTCTAGATCGCTGTTTTGATGAAAATTGCAGTCCTTCACGTTTAAATTTGTTTTGAGATATCACACTCTAGTTAGATTCAGAGGGAAAAAATTATTTTTATTCATCTATCAGCCATGTGTGTTCATTACTACTACCATGACTTCCTGCAGTCCTGCTGTTGATTTAAGAAGGCATCTAGCTGCGTGGTGTGTGGAGTTCTCTTCCCCGTGTGGGCACTGCAATAATTGATTTTCAAGGGCCAACAAAAAAATCTCACTGTTAATATTTCCATGCAGATTTTTGTCTGTAGACTTCTGACCCTTTGAGAATGACTTGTTGACATGCATCTCCATGTCTCCAGCAAGTTTGCCAACTAATCACATTCCATTGCTATCTAAGCAGGTGGTCATTTTGGGGGTTTACATTAATCTTCCAAGTAATCGCATTCCATTGCTTCTATGGACCTTCATCAGATTGTCCCCCAAGTAAAAAAAAAAAAAATCAACCATGAGCCCTCAAATCGTTACTGAGCTACTGGTGTATCCCATGTTATGTGGTGAAACTATTTTGTAAGCTTTTTACTGTTATATGAATTGTGGGGTGCTCATAATTCTTACTAATAAGATGTTTTGGAAATTACCTAACTGGATGGTAAGTTTACTTGTTTATTTCTCATGTGTGCAAGTGTAAGCTTCATGACCATTGGAGTTTGGAAACCCCAAGGTATGAATGTTTTGGTGATTGGATGAGAACCATAAATGTGACTAACGTGTGCTTTGAGTATATTATCTTGTAGGTCACATTGGAGGGAGCACTACAACAACCAACCTAAAACCCCAGGTCAAGGATGATTGGTTGCCTCATCAACTCATGGACGGACTTGAAGGAGTCGCGGTCGAGGAGATGGATCAAGGCTAAGGACATGCTAGATCCAAGCAAGTGTTGGCTTGGTTAGATGTTAAGCTTGAGTCCATAGGAAACACCGGACTATCAAGAGGGTTCGAGTTGGTACTCTTCGGTAAACACTAGTTTAGAGATCTTGGATGCATGGTGTGTTTCTCAGGCGCTAGGGTTGCAGAGGAAGAGTGCAGGAACCAAGGAAGAAGGAGTTGGAAGCGAGGATCAATGGAGAAGATCAAGTTCTAGGTGACGGGAAGCCACCGTATGATACGGTGCCAGTCACCGTATGATACGGTGACTGCAGGCAGGAAATCCAGTGAAAGGAGAGTCACTCGTAGGAGTCACCGTATGATGGCACCGTATGATACGGTGGGTCACCGTATGGTTTCCAGGGGAACTGCTTTTTGGGCAAGTTCGAGAAGAAGAAGGAGCAAAGCCACCGTATGATACGGTGGTAGTCACCGTATGATACGGTGACTAAAGGAAGATGAAAATCCAGTGAAAGAAGAGTCACTGGTAGAGTCACCGTATGATGACCACTGTATGATACGGTGGGTCACCGTAAGGTTTTCAGGAGAAGTGCAAAATGAGAAGTTTGCTGAAGCTGGAATGAAGAAGTCACCGTATGATACGGTGCTAGTCACCGTATGATAGAGGACAGTACCTCACTCAGGAAAAGGAAGTCCCAGTCGACCGTTGGATAGTCACCGTATGATACGGTGGTTTTAGTCACCGTATCATACGGTGACCACAGAAATCTGGGCAGAAAGTTGCAACGGCTAGTTTCGTGGCTTGAGGCTATAAATAGCTGGTTGCTTGCCTCTTTGAGGTGCTCTTGGTCAGTCCAAAGGAGGGGAGGTGCTGTCAAGAAGCCAAGTGAAGGGAGAAGAAGCACTTTTGAGGGATTTGAGTGATCCAAGTGCTTGAGAAGAGTGACACCATGTGCATCCTTGATCTCTAGGCTAGTGAGTACTTGAGAGGATCAACTAGGGCTGTTACTCTTGGTCTATGGCAAGACCTAGACCGGTTAGGCGTTGGTAGAGAGCTTACCAAAGTGTGTGGAAGTCTCTACAAGTTTGTACACGGTCTTCATGCTTCCCGTGTGAAAGAAGCAACAAGGAGAGAGCACCCTTTGGCCCGCATCACGTGTGGATCCTTACCCTCGGAGGAGTATCCGGAGTTGCCGGCGGGACGTGCCCGCGTCTTCACTTGGAGGGTGAAGAATGCTCTAGAGGGGATCGCCATCGAGCGGAGGGACGGGTCAAGACTCCGGCGGGAGTGACCCAACGTGGACTAGGGGGAGGCGTCATCCTCCCGATACCACGGAAAACATCATGAGCCTTTCTATCCCTTTCTCTTTACTACTTGCACTTACTTATCGTCTTTACTATACTTGCTAGTAGTACTTGAGATTGCCTCGTTTACTTGTTGCTCTAAGTGTTTTCCTTGGCCTATTCTCTTGCTCTCTAGTTGTCTCTATCATACATGCTTGCTTGTGTTGCTCTTGTATATCTTGGTTGCTAGTTGATCTAAGAACTCTACTTAGTGTGCTTGATCTAGTAGATCCTCTAGTTCCTTGTGCTTGTCTAGTTTGTAGTGTAACTTAGGTTTGCTCTTATCTAGTGAACTAGCTTGCTCTCTTGTTGTTAGTTCTTTGCTCATACTAGTTCATTAGATTAAGGACTCTTCTTAGTGTGTCTCGTTCTTACACTAGAACTACTTGCTAGGAATTGAGTGGGCTTTTGTGTTAAGAGAAAAATCTATAGTGTGGACCGATTCACCCCCCCCTCTCGGTCACACAGTCCTTTCAAGTGGTATCAGAGCGAGGTGCTCATTTGTAGGCCTCACCGCCTCGAGTTGTGACGTGAGTGTGTTCGGAAAAATGGATAACACTATGGATGATGATCCTAGCACTTTCGCCGATATACCGTTGATTGAGCCTTCCGATGAGTGCTTTAGTGATAATACCTATTATGAGCTTATTGATGAGTTTGAGCTTGCTTCTCTTGGTCATAATGAGGATATTGCTGATTTTGCTTCTCGTTTGTATTTGCTTGCTAGGAGGATGGTAACTCGGAATTATCACTACATCGACCACAAGAAATTGGTGAAGAGATTATTAAGGAGTTTACCTTGTGCTCGAGTTGGTTTTGTTCCGTTCTTCAAGTTGGATGATTTTGCCAAGATGCCATATGATGATGTAGTGAAGGCTATCATGGATATGGAGGTGGCTCATCGCAATAGTCAAGCAAGAATGCAAGTGAATGAAAATCAAGCAAGCATCTCATTACCACTCTCTCAAGCTCATGAAGGTGAAGGTTCCTCCAAGAAGGATGAAGGGATTGGTTATGTGAAGCTTTGCAATGAGTTGGAAAATATCTCTATGAAGCCATGGAAAGATCTAGTGGAATTTGCTCTCCGAGTCGATGACCTTGTCAAGAAGATCAATTCTAGTGGCCTTTGGAAGATTGAGAAGCCTGAAGCCATGAAGAGGTTCTTAGATGGTCTACCTAAAGAGAAGTATGGAGAGTTTGTGGAGTTTGATGATTATGATCTTACTCATGATTCAATTCAAGAAATCATTGTTGTGATCACAAGAAGACAAGCTCATGCCAAATTGTCCGAGGCCTTTTCACCATTGGAAAGTGAAGATGAAGAGAAGAAGATTCCGGTGTATTTTTGTGATGATGCCTATTCTAGTGGTTGTGAAGACTCTCCCTCACCTCTAGATTGTGTGGAGAGAGATGTTTCGGATCTTCCATCACCATACATTGACTACTATAGAGAGAATGAGTCTTGGAAGGTGGAATCTCCATACTATCATCTTCTCCATGACTTTGAGGATTTTCATAGAGATCACAATGAGCCCTTACTTGATGCACTCTTGAGATTAAGGGTTCTAGCCGCAAGAATTGACTCTTTTGAAGGAAGAGAGAAGATTGAGGGTTTCAAGATGAAGGTCATCAACAAGATTAGTGCTCTTGTTCCTTTGAATGTGAGGGTTCTCATCTATGAAGATGTTGGAGGAGAATTGGAAACATTGTCAATTGAAGATGCTATCTACATCGCAATGTCCTACTACACTCAAGTGAAGAATATCATGAAATATCGTCTCTCCGTGCCGGATGTCAATGTGTTTGATGATTTCCCTCTTGAGAAGATCTTTGTACATTTGGGTGATGACCGAGAAAATTGGTCATATCAAGGACTTAGTGATGAAGTTGTCAAGAAGTTTGAAGCCTTGGAGTTGGACTTCATCAACGGTGTTCCCGCATCCTACATCAAGCAAAAGGAGGAGGTAAAAAACAAGTCAATTGAGTCAAATGATACTAATCCTTCTACCTCTTTGAAGGCTTCCAACAAGGTGAATTACAAGATTGGTGGCAAGGATTGGGTACTTGATAGTGGATGCACTCAACATATGACCGGCTCCGCTTCCATTTTCACCACATTGAGAGAAGATGATTCACATGACAAGGTCACCTTCGGCGATAACTCCAAGGGTAAAGTAAGAGGCCTTGGTAAAGTGGCTATCTCAAATGATCTCTCCATCTCAAATGTGCTACTTGTTGAGTCTCTTAAATTCAACTTGTTATCGGTAGCACAAATTTGTGATCTCGGTTTTCAATGCAACTTTGATGATAAAGGTGTTGTGCTTAAGAATGAGGCTATGGGTATCACTATCAAAGGTTTTAGGCACAACAACCTATATATTGTTGATTTTGAAACTAACTTTGAGATTGCACCAAGTACTTGTCTCTTTACTAGGTCTTCAAAGGGTTGGCTTTGGCATCGTCGTCTTGCTCACATTGGAATGGGCCAACCCAAGAAGGTGGTGAAGATGAATTGCATTAGAGTAGTGAAGGATGTCATGTTTGAGAAGGATCGCTTGTGTAGCGCTTGTCAAGCCGGCAAGCAAGTGGCATCTCCACATCCCTCAAAGAGTTTCATGTCTACCTCAAGACCCTTAGAGCTTCTTCACATGGACCTTTTTGGTCCAACCACCTACAAGAGCTTGGGTGGAAATCTCTATTGTCTAGTTGTGGTGGATGATTACTCAAGGTATACTTGGATATTCTTTCTAGAGAACAAGACTCAAGCCTTCGGAGTCTTCAAGAAGTTTGCAAAAAGAGTTCAAGTTGAATATGAGCAAAACATCAAGAAGATCCGGAGTGACAATGCCTCGGAATTCAAGAACTCCGCCATTGAGGAATATTGTGACCATCTCGGCATCAAGCATGAATTCTCGGCAACCTATACTCCACAACAAAATGGAGTGGTCGAGAGGAAGAACAAGACTCTCATTACCCTTGCAAGAGCTATGTTGGATGAGTATGGGACACCGGAGAGGTTTTGGGCGGAGGCCATTAATGCCGCATGCTACACCCAAAATCGGATTTATCTTCACAAGATCCTTCACAAGACCTCATATGAGCTATTGATTGGAATGAAACCTAATGTGGCCTATGTCCGAGTCTTTGGTTGCAAGTGCTATATCTTCAAGAAAAGAGAAAGACTTGGAAAGTTTGAGAAGAGGACCGACACCGGGATTCTTGTTGGGTACTCCGGCTCATCCAAAGCCTATCGAGTCTACAACACATCAACGGGGTTCGTGGAAGAATCATGCGACGTCCAATTTGATGAGTCCCATGGCTCACAAGATGACCTCCACCGCTCTCATGATTTGAGTGATGAGCCTACGGAGGATGTCTTGAAGGATATGCCGGTTGGTGAAGTCATTCCCCATGAAGACGTACCTACATCTCCACCACCAACTACATCTTCATCACGGGACGCTTCCACAAGCACATCGCAAGACACGTCGACCACAAGCGCTCCATCGAGTGATCAACCTCGACATGCTCCGTCAAGTGAATCCCATCAAGAACATGATCGTCCTACTACTTCAAGCACATCACAAGAAGATGATTCGGGATCTCCACTTCGACAACAAGACACGTACATCTCCAAGGAGCAAGCCGCTCATGATGCTCAAGATACTTCGCCGGCTCCACCACCTCTTCGACAAGAACCACCAAGGAAGCATAAACCCATTGATAAGGATCACCCACGTGACCTTATTGTTGGGAGTCCTTCCTAAGGGATAGCCACAAGGAGAAAGCAATATAAGCCAAATTATGTTGATACTAACCAAGCTAATGTGGTTATGAACTACTCTCTTGTGTCTTCTCTAGAGCCAAAGAACATTGAAGAAGCGTTGAAGGATGAGAAGTGGGTGCTTGCAATGCAAGAGGAGTTGAACAAAATTGGTCAAGAGGCCCAAGAGAGCAAACATCGTTGGAGCTAAGTGGGTCTTCAAGAACAAGGAGAATGAGAAGGGTGTGGTGATAAGGAACAAGGCGAGGCTCGTGGCCAAGGGATACTCTCAAGTGGAAGGAGTGGACTTCGATGAAACCTTCGCTCCCGTCGCTCGTCTTGAGGCTATAAGAACCCTTCTCGCTTACTCTTCTCACTTTGATTTTAAATTGCATCAAATGGACGTTAAGAGTGCATTTCTTAACGGACTAATTAATGAAGAAGTGTATGTAGAGCAACCTCCCGGATTCGAGGACCCTAAGCATCCCGAGTACGTCTACAAGTTGAAGAAGGCTCTCTACGGGTTGAAGCAAGCTCCAAGGGCATGGTATGAGCGTCTTCGAGACTACCTCACCGACAAGGGCTACAAAATTGGTAGCATCGACAACACCTTATTCACCAAGCATGTTGGTGATGATCTTTTCATTTGTCAAATCTATGTCGATGATATCATCTATGGTTCTACTAATGAGGCCTTCAATGATGAATTTCGTGCTCTAATGAAAAAGGAGTTTGAGATGTCTATGATAGGTGAACTCCATGTCTTCCTCGGATTTCAAGTCAAGCAAATGAAGGAGGGAACATTCATCTATCAAGAGAAGTACACACGAGATCTCCTCCGCAAGTATAGAATGGAAGATTGCAAAGGTATTGAGACTCCAATGGCAACAAATGGTCTCCTTGATGCGGATGTTTCCGGTATTCCTATTGATCCCAAAGTCTATCGTTCTATTATTGGATCACTCCTCTATCTCACTGCATCTAGGCCGGATATCATGTTTAGTGTATTCCTTTGTGCTCGTTATCAAGCTAACCCTAAGGAATCTCATTTGAGTGCCGTCAAGAGGATTCTTAGGTACATCAAGCATACTCCAACTATGGGCATTTGGTATCCTAAGGGATCGGACTTTGAGCTAGTTGGTTATGCGGACTCGGATTTTGCCGGATGCAAAGTGAGTAGGAAGAGCACATCGGGTGGGTGCCAATTTCTTGGATGATCTCTCATATCATGGAGTTCCAAGAAGCAAAATTGTGTGGCCCTTTCAACGGCGGAGGCCGAATATATGGCAGCCGGTGCATGTTGTGCTCAACTACTATATATGAAGCAAACCCTCTTGGACTATGAATTGGTATATGGTCAAGTCCCCTTGTATTGTGATAGTGAAAGTGCTATTAACATGGCTCTCAACAAGGGTGACCACACTCATGCTAAGCACATTGAAGTCAAGCATCACTTCATCCGGGATCATGTTGCCAAGAAAGATATTGAGCTAATTGGAGTTCGGACCCATGAGCAATTGGCCGACATCTTCACCAAGCCTCTTGACAAGAAGACTTTTAGCAAGCTTCGGTGAGAACTTAATGTTCTCGATCTCTCAAACTTCACATAAGTTCTCTTTAACTTGCCTCTTGTACATTATGTATATTACTTTCTTGCTTATTTTTGTTTGTGCCTCTCTTTTTGGTATGTTCCTCTTGTTTTGTAGGACCGACGACTAACCTTGTTGAGATAGCAACAAGCAAGGGTGAAGCTTGGGATTGGTGGCACTTGGCTCCCAAGGCTTGAAGAAAGGCTTGTTGTGAGTAAGCTCAAGGAGGGATCAAAACTTGTTGTTGGTATTGTTGTTTCTTAGCCTTCTCTTGTCTTTACTTTAGCATAAGCATCATGCATTGTATCTTTGTCATCTCATTTGCATCTTGCATTCTTGCATCGTGTCTTGACGTCAAGATCCATCTAGGGAGAGTTGCTTGTTCACAATATGAGTATATGACTCTCTAGATGAAAAACATAGCAATGCTATATGAGCTTCATGCCCATTGAACCAAGATTCTTTGAGCTCCAAGGTTAAATCCACTTGCGCGGCTCAAGGTCTAAGGGTTCATACATACAAAACCTAATACACTAACCCTATGTACACTATACTTGTTATTCTCTTTTGAGTTTCTTGTGTGTAGGAGGAGCTAGTGGAAGAAGGAGAGGCAAAGAAGAAGATGGACATTCACCTAACCTGAGTTTTCTCTCACTTGTCGTCCATTTTTTCTCTAACCCCTATTGTACTCGATTCTCTTTTTTGTGTGATAAATGACAAAGGGGGAGAAGAAGTCATAGTGGTGATCAAGTAATTAAGGACAATTGTTGAGACACAAGGATCACCACCAAATGATCGAGCTCATGACGAAGACATGATGAGAAGATGAAGAAGAAGATGGTCATCTCAAGGGGGAGTTAAAGACTTGAAGATCAAGAGAAGATCAAGAGTAATCTTGAGATGATGAGGAAGTTGATAAGGAGAAGAAGACGAAGAAGAAGGTGATCATCTCAAAAAGGAAAATGAAGACTTGAAGATCAAGTCAAGGGGGAGTTATCTAGTGAAGCTCGTCTCGAGGGGGAGTTCTTTGGATTTTGAAGAACGAGTGATCAATTCGTAACATCCCGAGACATAAGGCCTCCAAGGTAAGGAAAAAGGTAAAACTCTCACCATGACCCCATGATGAAGATCTCTTATTTCATATCTTGTGCTTTCATCATCATATTGCTTGTCATAGTCTCCTTTGTTTTTACTTCACTTGTACTATGAGTTTTTGCTCTAACTTGTGATTGTCTCTTTGAGCTATGACTTGCCAATGACCTACACATCAAGGTATTATCCTTCTTACCCTTTGCTTGATTGTGTAGCTCTTTGATCGAGTTGTATTCCTTCCCTTCGGCTTTTGTCGTTTATTTCTTATCTTCTCGATCATTTTATTATGGTTGTCATCCATCACCAAAAAGGGGGAGATTGTAAGCTTCATGACCATTGAAGTTTGGAAACCCCAAGGTATGAATGTTTTGGTGATTGGATGAGAACCATAAATGTGACTAACGTGTGCTTTGAGTATATTATCTTGTAGGTCACCTTGGAGGGAGCACTACAACGACCAACCTAAAACCCCAAGTCAAGGATGATTGGTTGCCTCATCAACTCATGGACGGACTTGAAGGAGTCGCGGTCGAGGAGATGGATCAAGGCTAAGGACATGCTAGATCCAAGCAAGTGTTGGCTTGGTTAGATGTTAAGCTTGAGTCCATAGGAAACACCGGACTATCAAGAGGGTTCGAGTTGGTACTCTTCGGTAAACACTAGTTTAGAGATCTTGGATGCATGGTGTGTTTCTCAGGCGCTAGGGTTGCAGAGGAAGAGTGCAGGAACCAAGGAAGAAGGAGTTGGAAGCGAGGATCAATGGAGAAGATCAAGTTCTAGGTGACGGGAAGCCACCGTATGATACGGTGCCAGTCACCGTATGATACGGTGACTGCAGGCAGGAAATCCAGTGAAAGGAGAGTCACTCGTAGGAGTCACCGTATGATGGCACCATATGATACGGTGGGTCACCGTATGGTTTCCAGGGGAACTGCTTTTTGGGCAAGTTCGAGAAGAAGAAGGAGCAAAGCCACCGTATGATACGGTGACTACAGGAAGATGAAAATCCAGTGAAAGAAGAGTCACTGGTAGAGTCACCGTATGATGACCACCGTATGATACGGTGGGTCACCGTAAGGTTTCCAGGAGAAGTGCAAAATGAGAAGTTTGCTGAAGCTGGAATGAAGAAGTCACCGTATGATACGGTGCTAGTCACCGTATGATACGGTGACTAAGAGGACAGTACCTCACTCAGGAAAAGGAAGTCCCAGTCGACCGTTGGATAGTCACCGTATGATATGGTGGTTTTAGTCACCGTATCATACGGTGACCAGAGAAATATGGGCAGAAAGTTGCAACGGCTAGTTTCGTGGCTTGAGGCTATAAATAGCTGGTTGCTTGCCTCTTTGAGGTGCTCTTGGTCAGTCCAAAGGAGGGGAGGTGCTGTCAAGAAGCCAAGTGAAGGGAGAAGAAGCACTTTTGAGGGATTTGAGTGATCCAAGTGCTTGAGAAGAGTGACACCATGTGCATCCTTGATTTCTAGGCTAGTGAGTACTTGAGAGGATCAACTAGGGCTGTTACTCTTGGTCTATGGCAAGACCTAGACCGGTTAGGCGTTGGTAGAGAGCTTACCAAAGTGTGTGGAAGTCTTTACAAGTTTGTACACGGTCTTCATGCTTTCCGTGTGAAAGAAGCAATAAGGAGAGAGCACCCTTTGGACCGCATCACGTGCGGATCCTTACCCTCGAAGGAGTATCCGGAGTTGCCGACGGGACGTGCCCGCGTCTTCACTTGGAGGGTGAAGAATGCTCTAGAGGGGATCGCCATCGAGCGGAGGGACGGGTCAAGACTCCGGCGGGAGTGACCCAACGTGGACTAGGGGGAGGCGCCATCCTCCCGATACCACGGAAAACATCATGAGCCTTTCTATCCCTTTCTCTTTACTACTTGCACTTACTTATCGTCTTTACTATACTTGCTAGTAGTACTTGAGATTGCCTCGTTTACTTGTTGCTCTAAGTGTTTTCCTTGGCCTATTCTCTTTGCTCTCTAGTTGTCTCTATCATACATGCTTGCTTGTGTTGCTTTTGTATATCTTGGTTGCTAGTTGATCTAAGGACTCTACTTAGTGTGCTTGATCTAGTAGATCCTCTAGTTCCTTGTGCTTGTCTAGTTTGTAGTGTAACTTAGGTTTGCTCTTATCTAGTGAACTAACTTGCTCTCTTGTTGTTAGTTCTTTGCTCATACTAGTTCACTAGATTAAGGACTCTCCTTAGTGTGTCTCGTTCTTACACTAGAACTACTTGCTATGAATTAAGTGGACTTTTGTGTTAAGAGAAAAATCTATAGTGTGGATCGATTCACCCCCCCCCCCCCCCCCGCCCCCTCTCGGTCACACGGTCCTTTCAGCAAGACCGAGATGGTGGTTTGGCTGATAAAAAGTGACATGGGTCTAGCTGATCAATGGCACACGTGCGTTATGCCTGAAACTTGCTTCTGGTCCTGAATTATTTTTTTTTCAAATTAATTAATTTTTAATTGTAAAAGAACCTGTAATCAATTTTCTCATAATTCTCATGGTCTTGCCAAGTGGTGTAATTTTTGAACACGTGCGTCACCCAGTCGAGTCGTCGGAGCCAAAGTCAGCTGCTGATTTCTCATGGTACCCATCCAAGCCCTTAAGTGCTCATAAGAACATATGTGAAGTTAGCTACTATACAAAATATCCTAGTGCACAACCTAGTCATGCATAAAAACATACATACAATTACAAATTAAACCCCCTTATCTAGCCTTCGGCATCAATTCAGACCTTGGTCACTTCCAACAGTGAGTCAACACTACGTCAACTTTGTGTGGACGTTTGTTTTGAAATTAAATAACTGTAGCTCAAACTAGTCATTCATCTGTTGAATTATTTTTTCTCTTTTTGCATTAAGTGCCCATGTTATGATCAAAGGGGCCTTAGCCCCCTTGCGGCTATGGAGGAGGGGGTGGTGCGGCTAGGGCAGGAGGGGGAGGCGTAGGCGCAGGAGAGGGAGGCGGCGGCGGCGGGAGAGAGAGGGAGGGTTGAATCCTTTACTTTTTTCTTTAATTGTTCAGGTTACAAACTCCTCACATATATATGAGGGTGGACAACTTGACCTTCAAGTAACCCTAACTTGACCCCTAAACTCAACTCCAAATCCTAATCCGATACGGTTCTCTCTTTTTCTAATCTCAAAAGACTCCTTCCTAACTTAAACCTGAACAATCCTAATGCGATACAACTTCCACCTAGCCACTTTTAAAAGGTGGAGCCGCAGCCCCACCTTGCCGCCCTCCTGGCAGCGCAAAATGGGCAGCAACAGCCCTAGCGCGCTGGGCTGCTGCGCCCGGGCTGGGCTGGGCCCACTGGCCCATGCTCATTACAGCCCAACTGCCCATGTTGTCCTATACTCTACACTCTACAGTATCCGCAGGATCTGGATTTGTGTTCACCTTCTATAAGCCGAGAGGAAGCATTTTGCCCATACATTTTTACATTTCCATTTGTTTTTACGTTTCCATTCTTGACTAACGTAATCCAGCTATCTCCGCGTTCTCCTTTACTCGGGCGGGTCAAACAGCCAGATCTCTCGTATTGTACGGTCCATTCATATTCCCAAATCACCCTCCTATTACACGACTACACCCACCTACCAAGCCGGCGACGGACGCCTCGTTGTTCTTCACTCCGTCGCCGCCGCGTGGGCCACTCTGACTTGACCAACATCTCGCCGTCCCGACCACGCAGAGCACCGCCGCTCCGCGACGCCTCGGTTGGCGCATCCCCGCCTGATGAGGCTCGTCGCCCTCCTGGCGGCCACCGCGGCCCTCTTCGCCGCCGCCACCGCCCATGAGCACCACGGCGAGGCGCCCACCTGCGCAGGTGGAGGAGGGCGGGTGCTCGCGGAGTTCCGCCCCGGGGAGATCACTTTGGACGGACATAACGATGATTGGGACGGCGTGGAGGCCTCGGAGTTCCCGCTGCTACCGGCGCTGGACCCGGACGATGACAAAGCGTACTCCGGCGGCAAGGTCGCCGTCAAGGTGCGTCTCTTCAACTTTCTCTCGTCTTGTCTTTCTCCCTGGGACCCTTCCGTTGGGGGTCATGCGGATCTCCAAAAATCGAGGTTGATCTCAGAATAGTACTGCTTGGGCTCCTGAAAATGGTGATCTGGAGCCAAATCTCGGGCTCTGATCATACACTGTATGCAGCACCTGGCCGTCAACGTAGCAAAATCTTGAATTTATCTGAAATAGGTGACTGTGGGAAAAAGGTCTCTTTTGAACTGAAGAGCTGATCTATATGTTTGATACCTTGATGTCTCCGAAATGGTGATTTGTTTAACTTTTGGAGTGCGCTGTGCAGGCTGTGCATGATGGCGTCAACGTTTTCTTCATGCTACAGGTTGATGGGGCTTACGCTTACACTAAAGGGTACTTTCGCCTTCTTTCTGTCGTTACATCTGTACTAGTGCGGTTAGAACGAATGGGAGGGGGAATTTGCAAAAGTATTATTAAGTGGGCGGTGATTTTGCAAATCCACCATCCCACCTGAATTCATACGCCCCATTGAATCAAAATCATATGGTCCAGATTGAAGTTCTCATAGTTCTCACACGAACCTGGTTCTCATAGGATACGTTGCCTAGAACGACAGGCTACTGGCCTGCAAGATTGATAGTGGAAGTTGTAGTGCTCATTGTCACCTTTTTTAGCCCAGAGACCTTTTATTGGATTGGAGACATTGGTCTGTCAATCAGCTGTATTGTTCTGGTGCTCTAAGCCATTAACTTGCCTCGTCCTACTTAGTTTCTACTTTGGCTGTGACAGACCTGGTTAGTTGATGGAGGCTAAAAGATTTTAGAGGATTCCCGTTTATTTATAAATGACTTAATGATCATATCATGATTGTTTTTTCTTATTGCCTTGTCTGCTTTTTGATTGTCATTGTACCTTGCCATGCAGTTTTATCTCATTGCTTTGGTCTTCTGGGGCATCATTTGATTGAGAGCGCCCTGTGAAAATAGTTTTGCTCTCAAAAATGGATTTTAAGCTTCTACCGTTAGTTTCGGCTATATACTTCTGTATCAAGTAACATGTGCTTTTGGTTGACCTCTTGTTCAACGCAGAGAAGGTCAGAAGTGCCCTTCTGTTGCTCTGATGTTCCAAGTTGGAGAGAAAGCCACATATTACAATGTAAGTTTTAATTGTTACCATCAACTTAATACAAACCATTCCAAGTATTGCTGCAATTCACATGTGTAGCTAGCTTTGTTTCTTGTTATGCTGTACCATGAGCTTCTTTAATATTTATGGATAACATTTTTATACTGTATTGAATCATGTATGATGCACTGTCTGCCTTTTAGATGGGAGGATGCAAAGATATGCCGGGTTCTTGCACAAGTAAAAGCTGCAGAGGGCATGAAGTTGACATTATGCATTTTTCAGTTGGAAATGCTATTCCTGGACGTCTGTATGGTGGCAATCACATAGATAATTCGGCTGGAAATGGAGGCGACAGGTAATTCTGTTCTACCTTTGTCACATGGTAGTTGTGTAACTATGCGATCTATCATGCATAATCTTACTGTCAAAACATTTCTTATAGATTTGGTCATCTTGTTGATGTCTATGCATGGAATCCACATTGCCGGCACCTTGATGGAATAGGTCCTAAAGGTACTCATTGTTATAAAATTCAGAAATTGTATATTTTGGTCATTTCTCATACTAACCTTTTGTGGCCAAACCTTGTTTGCGACTATTCTTGTTTTAGAGAACAATTCAAATGCTCAAAATGATTGGCATGGGGCTTGGTGGCACAGTTCACTGACCGTTCATTCAGGTAAATCATCAGAGCCAACTTTTTTTCTTTAATAGTATTTTTATGGATGCTTCACCGTTGTAACTTGCATTTCTATCTTCAAAATTATGTAAAACATTGATAACATCGTCTTGAGATTGCATGCATATCTTCCTTAGTAACGAGTATATTATTTAATAGTGAGTGATGAACTAACACTGACATGAGCTCTAGGACTTCCAAACAAGTCAGCAAAATCTTTCCCTTTTTGTTCACTATATGGGCGGTGGCCAACAGACAAATTCACACATGTGGAACATTTATCCTGAATATCAATGTAAAATCTTCTTGCAGGCTTTTTAGATGATGACAGTCCTTATGGGAAACAAGATGAGAAGGGCACATATTATTTTGAATTCTCAAGACCGCTGAGAACAATGGATCAGTTTCAGCAGGTACTCATGTACTTCGACACGACATCTTTTAAGGCACTACAGCATAAACACCAGCTATATATTGATGCAGTGGCAGAGAAGTTAACAGTAGTGTGGGACTGAAGTGCTGGTCTACTCTTCTATTCTCACAACTAATTCAGTAGCTTGTCAGATGTTCGCTGCAAACCGCGCCTGCATGTGATCTCAGATTGATAGGCTGACCTCCTAGTTACCTGGTTTCTACTGATATTCATGCATCCCATTATCACTTATTGCTGCAAAAACGTGCTTTTAAGCTGCACAGCGCTACAAAATTGGTATCTTGTGTGAATTTTGGTAACTTCTTTGGGGGCTACGCGTTATTAGATGTTAAATTTCCAGCATGTGGGTCTACTTCCAGGCTGCATGCCGGCAGATGCATTGCTTCCATAGGTCATTTTGAAAAGCATGAAGGCTTACTGAAATGTTAATTTGGCAATGCAGGATGCACAGTTCACTATAGGTCAGCCCAGCAAGATGGCAGTTGCATTCTGGTACCCAACAGATGGCAAAGCATGGAGCAACTCTGATCATTACTCTGCTAGCTGCGACTGGTTGGCTTTGGATATACAACCTTCGTTTGAAGCTGCTCATTACCGCCCAGCTCCTAATCGCTCTTGGGATGCCGCAACTGCCTTCGCTTTGCTCCTTTCTGTTGTAGCCATTGGCGTATCTATCTTTGTGGGCTACTTGGTTTCTAAGAACAAGAATAATGTCCAGTTTACACCGCTTCAACAGATCTAGCTTGCTAAAGAATATATTAGATTCGAGATTATGCAAAACAGAAAGGGACAGTATGCCATCTTTATGTGTATGATCCTTTGTCCACGTTGAGGTTGAGAGATTGCTCCCTCATTTTTGAACATGAGAGATAGGCTTGTGATTTAGTGTAGGCCACACTGCTATGAAAAAACCGTTTACAAACTGTTGATTTTTGGTTGGAATTTAGAATTTATGTAAATGATGTATGTCACATGTACATGCAGTTCATTGCGTACCATAAATATCAAATGCAGCTATGCCTGGGTAAAATCTTGAAATATGTTTATTTCATCTCGCTCTCTTTAATTTTGCTGTCGCTTGACGCTTCAGTCATTGTATAAGACCATTTAAGTGTCAAATTCTAGCTAGTTGAGCTGATGCTATGTTCAAATTTATCCGTTCAACTTTAATATTATTTTTTCCCGAATCTTACCTTTTTTTTAGCCTTGAAAAGAGAAATTCTTTTCGCTTATCAGAGCCCACACATCCGGAACTGTGCGGCCCGTGAGAGAAGGGGAAGTCGCGATGCAGCCCACACGCTGCGCATTCAATCGGCCTCCTCTAGTTCTAGGGTTTAAAGTCTTTCCGCAGCGGCGTTCCAAGGTTTTGCGCAGCTTGCGTCAGCAATGGCTAGCAGCTTGTAGTACCTCACTCATTTTCCCTCTGCTCCTGTTTCACTCCATGGCCGAACCAGGGCCAGGGAACGCCACCACGGCCTCGGCGGCCAACGACGAGGATGACGTCGAAGACCTCTATGCCGACCTCGACGAGCAGGTCGCCGCCGCGCTTGCCGCCGCAGGGGAGAGCGGCGGCTCCAACGCAAGGGACTCCGACCCGGCCTCCGACGGCGAGGGGGAGGTGCCGGGTGAGGGGGAGGTGCCGGACGCTGACGCAAACGAGGCGGTTGATTTGGGTGACGGTACCGCAGACTACAGCAGCACCGATGAGGAGAGCGATGACGGGCTTCATATCGTGCTCAACGAGGACGCTGGCGCGCCGCTGCCGCCGCCTCCCCCCGCGGGCCGCGGTGAGGGTTGCGCGGCAGAAGATGAGGACGGGGAGGATTCAGGCAGCCGTGCAAAGGGGCCGTCTGTCAACGACGGCGGTTGGGGCAAGGTATGCGTCCTTAGTTGTTGAAGAATTGGTGGCTTTTAGATTCTTATTATTGACGCTGTTTTGGTAGGATTGGAATTGCGTGCAACTTATGCATAGGATGTTACTCATTCTCCATCACTGATCTGCGACACATTGTAATTTGTACGGATGATGTTTGTTTCTGTCATTTTTGTGCAAAACCTCTTCTATGCATCAATACACATTGTCTCTCAGTTCCCGTTTTTGTAATATTTTTTACAATTGCATTAGTTTACTTGTGGAAGTAAACTGTAATGATTTGTGCATTATAAGTGAACCAATTTGGATGAATAGATAGTACATGGGGTTGTCCATCCAATCATTTAAGTAGCAATTTTGTTGACTTGTATTTGACTGTTTTAACTTGGTGGCCTCCAGGGCAAGGGACTTCTTGAGAGAACAACAGTACCAATGATAGGACAAGGTGATCGAGGATGCCAGCATGTGTTCCAAAATGATTTCAATTTTTTCTTACCAAGAAACAGGTGCGGTTGCTACATTTATCAGAATTCAGAAACATGCAATTCTACATTTTTGTGTTCTAGCCATGCTCCTTTTTTTTTTGTACATGAATAATTCTATTATTCGGTGAGGTTTTTCTTTAAAAGGTATTCCTGCTACTTGTTGAATAATTAGTTATCGCCCAGTAGCTGTGTCAAATCTGCCTGTCTGTCTATATGCAGTCTTGTCATAGTTAAGACGTACTGTTGAGTTTGGTTGCTGATCCTAACCTTATGTTATATTACCAGCACAATTTTTGACATAAGTAGTGAAGCATTTCAACTGAAGCCTTGGAGAGGACATGGCATTGATCTTACTGACTACTTCAATTTTGGTCTGGATGAACAAGGCTGGAGAAACTATTGGCTTAACATGGTATTTTGGTCATGTTATATCTTTTCAAAATTTGTCAAGCAATTAAATAGCTTTGAGATGATAGTAGAGCTAAGTCCTTTTTGTGCAGAAGCAACTAAGGCAAGGAGCCAGATCAGCTGCAAATGTATCTCCAGGCCTGGAGCAGGTAAGGCATAAGCTTGAATGCTTATCATTTTGCTTATTAAGAAAGAACTTACAATATTTGCATTCAGGAATCATACAAAGTCCAATCTACCAAAGTAACTCCAAAGGTAGCAAATTATTCTGGATTCGAAGAAAGAAATGGCTTTGCCAAGGTAATACAAAGTCAATTTTGGTTGAGTATGCTTACACACGATCTATTTATAGTTTATGTTTAACTTAATTCTTTAAATCTAGTCAAAGGGTAGAGCGATACATGTCGAAGGCAGTGTATATGAACGTGTTCCGTCAGCAGACATGTGCCGTCCAATACAAAGGGATTCTGATGTTGTGATACAGGTGTGTTCCATTAAGGTCTTTCTATGTTTCAGCAATATCCTTGGGTTATATTCTAACAGTCTATTCTGATTATGCAGGTAAACACGATGCCTTCACCCTCAAATCAGTCCACTTCAGATGACAGCTCGACCTTGAATTACAAGCATGTGGCTACTAAAAGGTATGCATATATAATGGTTGGTTTGAGGACAATTATAGGTTACGTGAGTGTTTCTCAAATTGATCTGTGATGTGGTTGTCTTTCAATTACAGTGAGAGACATGTGAAGGACTCTGGCAGTTTGATGGGCAGGGCTATTGATAAGGAAGTGCTCAGAGGTTCTCTAAAGTATATTGGTAATAAAGTGAACAGAAGAGATTCTGCTTGTGCAAGGGACCAATCTTCTAGTTCTGGTTATTCTGATGCACTTTCTGAAGAATCGAAGGAAGATATATACTTTAAGAGAGAGAGTCGACATTCAGATTCAAGGAACTTTTATGAAGAGACCAAACTTAAGGATGAGCATGTCAAATCTGACCTTTACTGCCATTCAAGTAAATCAAAGCACAGAAGTAGCGAAAGAGACTGTCGTATTCGTAGCTATACACCTTCTCCTGCTGACGGTAAACATTGCAAAGCAGCTAAACGTTTGTGGAGGGATGAAGACCCTTTCGCCGGCGAAGGCAGGCCTGTTGAACTTGATACCAACTGCAAAAATGGTCGACATGTCCCTAAGTCTGGACACAATAAAGCGAGAAAAGAACCAAAGAGGCCATCTTTAGATGCTGGAAGGTGTGATATGAAGTATGGGCAGAAAATTTCAAGCTCAACTTCGGGGAGAGACAATTATCGTAATGCAGTTCACAGTGAATTGTATGGCAAAGACTATCATTCCCGGCTTGAACGAGTTGCTCAGAGAAATGATGGGCATTGTTTAAACGATGGGTATAACCACCATCGGGCGCTATCCTCTTGGCGTGACTTCAGTGAAGACGAAGATGTCATGGAGGGCTTCTCTTCAGCGAGGGAGTGGCAGAAACATAGTGGTGATGGATATCACTCATTGCCAAAAGCTGAGATTTCTAATGGTAATGATGGACAAATGTACAGAGAAAGGTATTATGAGGAAATGAGAAGAGTCAAACATGGCCGTAATGGGGATGATGAAATTCTCTATTACACTGATTACAGATTTAGGAGGTCCCAGAGTCCTGAAGTTAGAGGCAAATTCAGTAACAGAGGAATATGTGCCGAAAGCAATGATGAGCATTCAAGACATCATGACCATCTTCCGTTGTATCCTCAGGCAAACCTCAAAAACCCTCAGAGGGACTGGCCTGCTGCTGGTGTAACTTCTATGAGCTCAAGAAACAGATGTATTGATAACAAAAGAAGCCATAATGCTAAAATGGCGCGATATCCTTATGATGGATATCATCAAAAAATCAAGCATCATGATTCTTCATTTGATGCTCACAACATGCCACTATCTGATTCGTACACAGATACTATTGCTGAAACTGGTCGTTATATTCTGCCAGTCAAGAGGAAGCCTCAAGCTGATCTAGGTTCCATGAACCCTAAAGATCTTGCTGATTTATCACTGCCAAAAGGAAGAAGATTGATTCATGATCAATCTGTGGTTAGTGATAGGAAGATTCATGCTATGAAGCTGCACAGTTCCTCAAAGAAACTTGATGCAGAAGCCATGTTTTGTTCCAATGATATGAGAAACAGTATTACTTTTTCAAAAGTTTATGTCGATGCAAGGCATGAGCTGGGGAATGGAGATAATATCCTCTTGAATGATAGGAAAATAAAGGTAAACTTTGAGGAAACATTCCATAATATTGTACACATCCATAAATTGTTTAGCAATATACTATATTGTGTTTTCTTTTTCATTTTTTTGTTGTCCAGATGATGAATTCAGCCAACATGCTTATTAACACACGCACACGCACTCACTTAAACAGGAAAAAAAAAAGAACAGAGTCATGATTTATGGTACTCCACACTTAATTGCACAGATCATAAAGCAGTCTGAGTGCTAACTTTTTGGAAAATATTAAAGCACTTCCCCTGTAAACACTGGTCAGTTTGTGCTGTTCATATGGCGGATGTATCTCGGTTTGGGTGAACAATAGCTACACACTTCCTGTCAAAGACCTGAAGTAACCCCACGGCACTAACAAGAATTGTCCTGTTCCTTGATTTTCTGGCTCTATTTTCTTGCTATCGAATTACCTTCTTTGTGTGACTAGGGGCCATAGCACTCTTGCTGTTGCGCACAGATGAAGAATTGTATTTGGAGAGTAGGCTGTGGAATTTAGCGATCCATGTCCCTGAACAATGACCTGGAAATTGAGTAGGCTGTGGAGTTTACTACTACTATAACCATTGGTCTATAACCACTACTATATGCTACTATTTACTTTATTTCTACCTTTTTTTTTTGTTTATATGTGTTCGTTGAGTTTTCATCTCTATCCTACCCCAACTTGCTTGAGGATAAAGTCTTTGTTGTTGTTGCTGCTTCTGCTCTTGCTGTAATAACCTTCTTCAACTCACACAACCTATTTTTATCTACCTTTGCACCCTGATGCAACAGCCTGCTCTATATTGCTGCATTGACATGTATTCAGTGACTGATTGTATTGTTTTGCGTCATTTTTTTTAACTTTGAATTTGGTAAGGAACTGATAGTTTATCTTTTAGTATCATGTCTTAATCTTACACATATGAATGGAGCAAGGGATTTTCTTTTAGTATAATGTCTTAAGGAACCGCTCAGACACCCCTGGACTGGCGGATCACAGCAGCTAGACATTTTTTGGACATGGGGATACATACCATTGCCCCCCCAAGGTGCTAGCATGCTGACATGAATACACACACATACTTGAGCTTTTGCTGTCCTAAGTGCATGATGTATTGTTTCTTTGTTTATAATGATAAATACACGAAGTTCGAAGTCTTTGTTCATCTAGATATTTATAACCTCTCATATCTCTTGTTGTGTTTATCTCTAGCCTACCCAAATCTTCTTGTGACAGATGGCTTTGTTGTTGTGTTACTGTTCAACTGTTCCATTCCTCTTTGGGAAAAAAACTTGACATGATCTGCGTCTCTTTTCGTTTGAAAGCTTGGGAAATTAAACATATCCCTGGCATACTGTACCTGTTAACATCATGTTATAACAATAGAAAATTCAAAACATCGTGTTATCTATAGTATCTCTTGACATGATAGCCTCCTCTCATGTCTCACTCCAAATTGCTCGTGCGCGAAACTGCAAATGTATCCTAGGAAAATATCCTAGAACCTGTTACACTTACACTATGTATTGGAACACAACATTGTTGGGGGAAAATTAGTTGCAAAATCCCTTATGTGCCATTGCTTAAACCTCTAATCCTTGATCTTCCATTAGTAAAAATCCATATCCCTTATATGCCATTGTTTTTTTAACTTTTATCTCCTATGCCACCACAAGCATTTTCTGTTGGCCTAACACATTAAAATGACCTGTTTTAATGTGTTATACTAAATGAAAAAGGCAAGGGCAATCATTAAAATGACTTGTTTTAATGTGTTAGACTCATAGAAGAAAGTCTCCGTAGTGGCATAGGAGGTATAAAAGTTTAAGAATGATGACATATAAGGGATATGGATTTTACCGATGGCGGATGAGGGATTAGAGGTTTAAGCAATGGCATATAAGGGATTTTCCCGTTAGTTAGATGCTAGACAATCACCATGGTAGGGACTAGGGAACTGTGAAATAAAAGGTTCTTAAAAAGAAAACTATCGTCAACTCTTTCTATGCTAGTTTTGGTAGTTAAAGGGTGTGACAGAAGCTTTTGTAAGCGAGGGTGTTCTTGAACATGAAAACTTGAAGAGATTCAAAGGGATAAAATGTACTTATTCACTTACAGTTTCCTGCCTTTTATTCTTAGAAATAAGTCTATTTTAGTCTGTGTTTCCAATAATTCTAGAAAAGACATGCAAAGACTGATATTTAATCCCCTGAATTTACAGTTGACACAACGATGTGCCTTTTTGGAGGGTGGTTTTGCTGATTTGGACTAAACTTCTTAAGGAAAAGATTTTTTTTTTTTCACATGGGCAAGAGCAACACATCTCCAAGCATATTTGAATTGTGTCCCTAGCTCAAGCTAACATCTTATTCCTAACTTAAAACCTAAGAAATAATAGTCAAGACATGTGGCTTACCTCTAAGCATGGGGATGTTTGGATAAACTATCTGCAATAAGTATCTTGGACCCTTTTTTTTAAAAAAAAATGCATTCTTTCTTCACTGCCCATGTTGATTTCTGCTCTTGGATTTCTTGTTTTTTGTGCCTCTTTAGTTATTTTCCTTTTTATTTGTTGCAACTATGTTCGGCTTTGTTTGTTCTAATAGGCTTGGAATCGAGTTTGATTTCACTTCTTCAAAGTTATTAACTATGCTTTGGTTTCCTTCAATGAGATTAACTATTCTTTTCCTATGCCATTTTTTCTTATTCCTCGTTTTGTTTGCACTATAGGGTTTTAAAATATACAATCCACTTTGGTTAATCCTTTTCTCTGGTCAATGCACATTCCATACTCAGGAAGTAAGAAAGTTAACTAGGGTTTTTACACTTGCGCTTTACTTTTTCTTTGGCCTAATCACTTTCATTTTATTCTTCATCATTTGACACATTGCCTTGAAACGTGGCTTATCATCGATCTATTTGACAAATAATATGACTTGAAAAGGTTCAATGCGATTTCAGTCATCCTATTCAATAGCTGATGCGTCTGTACTCTGTACAGGTGTTCTTGGCGGTAGCTTGGCATTATGTCATGTGATATCATCTCTTGTTTATTTGTATATTGCTTAAAATTTACATTTTGTAAAATGTCTAATCTTCTGTGGCTCATGATGCTTTGACTTATTATATGCATTGTGCATCGCTAAATACCTCATTTGTTTTTCATTTATCAACCATTTGTGTATGCTTGAAAATAAATCTAGAAAAATTCACGAATTTGGGATTGGAGAAGATTTAGTTCGATCAATGTCACTAGAGCATTGCATCTCACCAATCCATTATAACCTTATAGTAACACTGTTTACTGACCTAAATACCTTAACTTCGCTTACATGAAAAAGTTTCAATCATGCAGATATATTTGAAACCGCCACGGTAACATTAATCTTTTCTGATATCTTTTCTGATAGCTAAGAACATCTCCAGTGAATTATTTTAATTCATGGAAACGTGCATGCAATATTAAGTTGTTAACAGTTGAAATGTTGATTCGAAAATGAGTTTTCCCATCAATCTCATGCCGCTGAGGTAGCAATTTTCTTCCTTTAAAAACAACATAGTCAATTTAAGTAATTTATGATTTGGGGCCAATTAGTGCTGAGAAGTGTTCTTTATTTTCTTCGCATTTCAGAAATCAAGAACAGGATTCAGTTCAATCCATGATGTATTTTTAAAGGATTTAATCTTAATGTTAAGAATTAAGGATTTTCTAGCACCCTTGTTTTTTCTTAGGGATATACAATAGGGAAGCCCCTACTGTCCTAACTATATTATACTATTAGAAAAGAAAAGGACATCTGTTAAAGTTACGAGAGCTGTTCAAAGCAGCCAAATATATTCAGAAAATTAAGAAAAGGATTCTAAAAAAGGAAACTGTTTTGCACTGTACAAGTTGCTTTGAAGAAATAAGCTGAAGGGGGTATGAGAAGAGGATCTGTGGTTCCCTTGTTGATATATTGTCACAGTTTCACTGAAATATTTGCCAGCTTCTCTTCCAACATTATTTGAGCCATCTAATGTATGGCAAATTTCTGGAATTTGGAGTTTTCTCCTTTTGCTGATGTGTATACCTGCTCATCAATCTCAAAGAGACTAAAGATTAATTCCGCGTGCCATGAGAGATGACCATCGACTGTATTCAGTTCAACTATAGTTTTAATCTGGTTGGTTGTGGCAATAAACATTATGATTTGTTCGATCAAGAAAGGAATAGGTGTCCAATTTGTCATCTTGCTTCTTCCTTATTTAAGATAGTCATCAATTTCTCAGCAGATAAAGGCAGGATAACTAATGGAAAGTTTGTAGTATTTATGCTGACATGCTTTTCAGCGTCTCTTGAAAGTTGGCAATATTGGATATGTTTTTCTCTCCACACTGATCACCGAGTAAGGCATTGCCTATCCGATTCTAGTTGTGTAGCTTTGATTAGGAGTTACTATGACAGCTTTACAGAGCCGTTGCTATGCAATCATGAAACATAAATGTCTTTATTTCTTGCATTATTTGTTTATGTTTGCTATTTCAGTGCAAAACTATATGTTTAAGCATATCATATTTTGATCATCTGCTGAGCTTTTATTCCTCAATGCTATATGATCATCTTATTGCAGTTTAAGAGACGAGGCAATCAGTTAATTCGTGAAGTTGTAAATAGCAGCGAGGAACATCTCTCGGCAGGAGATGATTTGCATGGTTCCAAACATAAAGACATACAGCGGAACATGCATGGACAGAATAGGGGTTATGGTCATTCAGGCAATCTGGATTGGAAGAAATTGATATACCAAAAGCGACAAAATGAAGAAGATCCTGAGATTGAGGAGGGCGAACTTATCGAACAGGATCAGCAGGATATAATTTCCAGAGGCAAGCTTAGTAAACCCAAAAAAGAACTTAAATCAGTAATTAAAACAATGTCGGAAGATGATGCCTACAATGATGGAGCTACAATAGAATGTGACGACAAGCACATACTTGAGGTCATGGCTAAGATGCAAAAAAGAAGGGAAAGGTTCAAAGAGACTATCACATCCCAAAAAGGAGAAGATGGCGAGAAGAAAGAACCATTGGCTGTAGCATGTAGCACAGAAGATATCAGGAACCAGCGACCTGCAAGGAAACATCGTTGGGGTGGTGATGGTTAGATGCTGGAAGTAGTCTGTGGCTTGCTTTTACTGTATACTTGCGCTAGGTTTACATAGTCATCTTTTGGCTCTTCATAGAGATCAACATGTATGGAGATGCCGCCACCCAAGGTATTCAAGCTCTAATTCTGTAGTAATAATTTATTCTGAACATTGGAATAGGAAGACAGAACATAGTATAAGAGTAACAAGGTTGATAAGGCTATATATATTATATGTGTATGTATTTGTACTGGGGCATTTACCGCTAAAGCCTTGGGAATTTTAAGGTGTCTCTTCTGCACCCCGGCTTAATAAACCAGTATTTTTTTATACAACAACTAATGTATGGTTTATTGTATAGTTGAACTGAACAGTCTGTTGATCCTTAGCTTGATTTTTGATTCTTGAGCCTTAATGTTTTTCTGGTGATATATGATTACAGCATGTGTCATGATTGCCTTTGACTCTGCTTTTGTCACTCCAACAACATCATCCATTTTTGAAAGGCAAATTGATCTTTGCCTTGCCTACACAGTGTTTTGCCTTTGCTTCTCCGGACACCATCTCCAACAGCGCGATGCAGCTGCATCTCCGTCCCCATGGCGCGTGCCATGCTGGGCAGGGCGACGCCACCGCGCCGCCGTGCTCCTCCACGCGACACCACGCGCCGGCCGCGCCATCCTCCCCGCGACGCTCGCCGCGCTCCTCCAGACCTCCATGCGACGCCGTGCGTCGGCAATGCCCTCCTCCCCGCGCTCCTCCACGCGACGCCGCACGCGCCACGCCCGCCTCCGCACGCACTTGCTGCAGCGCGGCGGACACGAGCCGGGGCACGAGCGACGCGACGAGCGCGAGCAGCCGGAGCGCGTGCCGCCGGAGAGGCTTCTTGTCCGAGGACCGTGCGTCGGAGACCGCGGCCACGAACACCGCCGCCATTGCCGTCTTGCTCAAGAACTACAGTCGCGTCACCGTCGCTTGGTCTCTGTCAAGTCCGAGCCTCTCCGAGGTTGCGCAAGAAGGCACTCGAGCTCCTCCCTATCTTCAATTCCACACGACCACGCCATAGGCCGAGATCGACGCCGTTGTCTCGCCATGGCCGCCGGTGAACTCTGTCCACTTCGTCGTCGATTCCTCCAAGTCCGGTGAGCCCCGAAGCAATTCCTCGCACTGGGTGATGCACAACTCGACGGCGCATCTCCCTGATCTCGCCATGGCCGCCGCGCTCGCCTCCACGCCGCGCTCGCGCTCCTCCGCCGCACCCGCCTCCGTGTTCTCGTAGCCCGTGCGTGGCTGCTGTAACATCCCCAAATTCTTAATTGCACTTAGGCCTTCTTGATTAGTGTAAAATCCCTGTTAAGTCCAAATTATTGTAATTGAACTCGCAAATCAAATCTATTAATTTAAAAATCGTCGATTTGAGCTTGAACAAGAACATCACAAATTTTCATAAACATGGGACCAAATGAAACTTTATTCTGGTTCCAGGGGCCAAGATATAATTTTGGGCAATGTTCCATAATTTTATGAGAAAGGGAAGCAGTTTAAATAATTCAAAGAGCATTCAAACAGTTTTTATCTTAACAGAATTTTAATTCAAATTCTGGGCCGAAATTCAAAATCTTCCAATAATGAAAAATGTCCCTGTAGCTTTGAACTTTCAACTCTGAATTTTCCAAAAATTTTCACCGCGTGGAGGGCTGTGAGTGGAGCTCATCATTTCAGCACGTTTAAAAATCCAGCAAAAATGCGAAATGTTACTGTAGCCCCCACACGTCGTCTTCCTCTTCGTGCCGTGCTCCCGCGTGCTGTGGCCGTCGTCAGCCGCTGCAGCCACGCGTGTGAGTGCTCCAGGCCAGCACGCCACCCTCACCTCACTCTTCCTTATCCTCTGGCCGAGACGAGGACGCCGTTCCCCAACCCCTTCTCTTTCTTTTCTTCTCTGCCGAACCACCATGGCTGAGCTCAAGAAAATGAGCCGCCCCGCCTCTACAGCCCCTCCCCGGCTGAGCCCCACATCAAAAGCCAAAGCCAGGAGATACTCTAGCTTTCCCTCACCTCCAATTGAAGTCTCCCCACCCGTAGCACGAGATCGACGAAGATTTCCACGGTGACCGCCGGATGAGCACCTCAGACGCCATCGTCGATTCCTCCCTCCATGGTGAGTTTCCGTTCGATTCCTCGCACACATACCTTCCTCACATCCCTAAGCATCTATTTGTATCACCCCTCGTGCAATCCCACCACCCAAATCGACGAATTTCAAGGATTTCTGGTCCCTGTCTGTAGCTCTGTTCCGATGAAGACGAAGGTGGCAATTTCGTAAATAACTCGAACTTGCTCAGAAATTGTACAAATTTCAAAAATCTATATCTAGAGTTATGGATATCCAAAAATTTCAAACTAAATGTTTTTGGAATCCTTGTAACAAGATCTATCCATTGGTGCAACATAAACATCTAAATACTGTGTAATTAATTCTCTAAAAATCAGAGAAGAAAAATAGAATATTAATTTTATAAAAATATCTACACATGCAATAGGTCTGATTTTTGGCATGCGTATTCCATGTAGGCTCCCTGAACTTTTCCCTGAAACCAGTTCTTAAAAATCAACTTAAATTAAGATTAATTTTAGTTTCAAGCTTCAAGATAAATCATTTTTTAGTATTTTATTCCTTTGTAGTTTTGCTCCCAATTTTGGATATGTGTCTCTGCGGATGATAACCTTGCCAAATAAAAACTCAACATAAATATTTGAACCTTCCAAAAACATTTAAGGAAATTATAAGGAAAATATTTGTACACACTTATACCATTACTAAAGCGAAAACGTTACACGTAAATCTTTGAACACATAAGTACCTAAATCATGTTAGTAAGTCCGCGAACAAGTTATCTTGTTCTTAATAACATCATTGTAATGTATTTATCAAGAAAGTTCCATAAATCCTTTTATTGTGTCCGTATCTCTTATTGCTTTCAATTAAGACCGGTGACATGTTTAACTTTCCTTTGATTGTTCACACTGTTTTATACAACGAATAAACCATTAATGGTAAAAGAAATAGTTTAGACAAAAACAACGAAAATGTTCTTAAGTTACTTTTGAGCATCACCATGTCATGTGCATCATGTCACTAAATTATATTTATCAAGGAAGTTCCATGAACCTTTACACTAATTTCATGAAGTACATTATATTGAATTCGTTGAGGAACATGTACCACTAGTTGCCAATATTAAAGAACAGGACATTGTCATTAAAAATGATGATAATAATAATTAATTTGGTGCATACATGTTTCTTATGATAATTATATAGGTTCCTATTAGAAATAGTTTGCATATTCACATAATGGTTGTACATGTAATTGCTTCGAATAACATATATGGATCTCCATCTACTTGTCATATGTAGTTACTAAAATGGTAGTTTGCACACGTTTTACTTTGAATGTTAAATTAATTAGTCCAAGTAAATGAACATATTAGCTATGCATGAGCATCTAGATTCATTTATACTTGGCACTTATCAGTTGTAGTAAATTAAGTGGTATCCATGCATCTCATGCCCCTGAGTATAGGTTGTCCATCATATGCGCACATATAATTCCGACTTAAGTAATTAATTTCCGCATGCCTTCTTAAATGTAGAAAGTAAACTTTTTAACACATAAGAATGTCTCCCTAGGCACTAGGTGCATATAGCCTCTTTTTATATTCAAACCACCCTAGGATTTATTTATATGTAAATCTAGTTTGCTTACTCATGTTTCTTTGAAACAACCCCATGCTCCTTAGTACTCAATATAGATTTTTCATAATAGATATGCACACCATCACCATGAATAAAACGTACGTGTAGCATCATCTTTCACCATAAGGATTCATAGTAAATAGAGGTTTGTACATAATGTCATACTTGGTTTCCTTCCAAGGAAAACTATAGGGTAAATACTTTGTCTAGGTGAATATGGTCCTTATAAGATCAAGAGCATGTCTTAAAACAAGTGAACATCGTAGAGTAAATCCCAATAGGTTCCCTCCGTACTCATAGAGCTCAAATAATATTCCCAGGATGGACCATATCATGTTCCGCTAATCTACATTTCAGTAAATAACATATACTTGGTTAAATCCCAAACTTAATGAGAAAGATGAGTAAGCGCTTATAAACCTCACTTCACTTTCAGAATAATTGTCCAAGACACTGTTATGCAATAAGAGAAAGCAACTAGTGTTTAATGATGAAACTAACTTCCTCTCCCTTTGAAAAGAATGTTCAAGTGAAATTCGATAAAGCTATAACCTCAACCTCAGACCACACCCCTTATTGTTAACGAAGTTCAGTTTTATTTTAGTCACGACGAATGTTGCCTTGTTGTTAACTAAATCAAACAGGTCACCATTCACTCTTTATTCATGTATTCTAAATTTGCATCGCATCACTTTATATTGTCATTTAGGATGCGAAGGTGGAACCGAAGATATGGGAATCATCGCCGTGGCGAACTTGGTGCTGCTACTAACATATGGGAATGTGCTAACATTTCTCAAACCCAAGGCAAGCCCCGGTGCACTCCTATGTTTACAAATTTTACATTTCCTCACATGTACTTCGAGTCATTTATTGTGCATTTAAGTTTTAGAAGTTGTATGAAACCGTAAATGCATTGAGATCCTTATTCCTATGGGTTGGTTCAGATGGTACAGTCGCTCGTTAGTTTTGCTATGCTTAATATCGAGTCATCGATAGAAAATCGAGTGGTATGGAGACCGCTCGGTGTAAGTGGGGTCGGATTTACTTTATGTTCTCACATGATGATGATAATGAATTTGAGACCGAACGGGGAAGTTTCATGTGTAGGTTGGGGTGACAAGTCTCGCCTTGTTCGCCATAGCCCCGTTTGTGTCGGTTGAGGACCGTTCGTTGTGGCCCCGCTGAGCAAGTTTGAACAGTACCGAATACATGCTAGGAGAATGGGAACTAGTAAACTTAGTAGCTCGATGTTATATTGTTGGACGGGGCCCCACCTCTCTTTTGGTGATGAAGATGGTATGGTGGTTGCGGGTATGTGTTTGAAGGGAGGGTGCACGGGCTAACCACGGATGGCTAGCGCGGTTATCGCGTGGAGGACGTGTACCCGGGAGAGGTGACACTCGGACCGGCTTTATGATGTCTTGTAAAAGGTTGCCGTGCGTGTCCCCTTTTGGGTGTGCGTACGTCGTGTATTTCGGGTTTCGCCTGCAGGTGTAAATCGATTCGAATCGCCGTCCCTCGCGGTTATTGAGTACCACTTGTTCACTGCGTCACATCGTAGTAAGAAGTGGAACATGATGATTATACTTGCTGAATTGTACTTTAATTAATTGTATTGCAACCTTGTATGGATTAGCATATGTGTTAATATTTATGTTTATACAAGAACTCTTTTAATTTGACTAAAATTTGAAAGAAGGACCAACTTTTAATGCTATTTTTATGCAAATATTCCCATTAACCTTGGTCAGCCCCCTGCATGTTAGGAGTCGGTCTTAGAAGGCCATTTTGACGGGTAAGCCTTGCTGAGTATTAGTTGCTCAGGGTTTGTTGTTGAAATCTTTTTGCAGGTGATGCTTTGGCTCAAGAGAATGAAGCATGTTTATGGGCTGAATGTGCTTCATCATAGGATAAATACGTCGAGTTGTATATCGCTTCCGCTACGCTTTTCAAACTCTTTTATGTATTCAAATTGAATCAAAGTTGTAATAATTAAGAATTCTTCTACACTCTATTTTACTTATGTTTATGTGTGTGTACTTTTGGACTCTTGCGTCGTCAAGTGTCACCCGATTAAGATCCTGGTTAGCAAACCCCTCATTAATTTGAGGTGGGGTGCTACAGCTGCAGCTGAGCGGGGAGGTAGCTTCGGCCTGTGCTGGCGTGAGATGGAGCTGCTGGTGCGCTGCTGGTGTTGCGTGGTGCAGCTGCTTGGTGCGTTGCTGCGTGTGGTGGCTTCGGCCGGTGCTGCGTGGTGCCGCGACACCTGAGTGCACACGTGCGCCCCGCGAGCCTCGCACGCACGCGTGCCCACGCCCGCAGCCGCGAACCCCACGGCAAACCTCCGGCGCGTGCACCGCGGCGGACTACGCAATGGAGGCCATCGACTGCCTCAAACCCGACGCCAGAGTTCCCCGCCTCGACGACATGACGCCAGTCGCCTCTTCCTCCGCCGCGCCACGCACCGCGCCGCTCGTCCTCCTCCCTGCAGCCAATCAGCCATGGGCGCCTGACTCTGCCGCGTCTGCCTCCGCTCCTCCTCCCCTGCGGCGGCCGCCGCCGCTCCTCCTCCTCCTCCCTCGCCCGTACGTATGCATTGGAGGAGAGAGGTTATCCATTTGTGCATCGTCTCTCTCCTCAAAGCTATTTTTGCCTGAGGCGTTGGCTTACCTGTTGGAGAAGGTTTTTACGATGCAAATTACACCGCGCGAGCCAAATATGCATTTGGATAGCGCTGTTGAAGTCAGCCTAACTTTGTTGATTTATTCTGTGCGTTCATAGTGATACATTCTGTTTTTTTCCGTAAATGTTGGAGGAAACATTTTCTCTTTTCTTGTTAGAAATATGAAGGCACCCAATTCTTGTAAAGATAGCTCTGCGGTAGTAGATTATATCTCCAGTCACAATCATCACATATGCAAATAGCTGTTTGCCTCTTTCTCCTCTTTTTTTTTTAAGAGAATTTCTTATTTGGCCTTGTTAAAAGTTGTGGTTCCTTCCTTGGCCCAAACTGAAAATTGGTTACCTATATGACCCAAATTATAACTTTGGTTCCTTTTTGGCCCTTCCGTCAGATCTGTTACACTGGGCTGTCAAGTGCTTCTTCCCAGCGACATAAAATGACTATCCTACCCTTTTCAGTTTCCTGGAATTTCTTTCCATAATAAGCTGCTCGCTTGCTCGAATTAAAAGTCATTGTTCCTTAACTCTAAAAATTCTGAAATTTTTTGTGGAGCTGGAACAAAGAACAATCTGCAACTTTTATTTTGAACTCAAACTTATTTGAGATCTGCATTTGGAGTTAAAAAAAATACCGAACAGAGCTGTTTGCTAAAGTTTTCCATGATTTTTTTAAACTTCAACGGTTTGAATTAAATTTGTTGTTATACTGACCTTGATTCCAATTAGTTCAGAAAGTTTGTAATTATGAATCTTGATCAGTTATACTATTCTCAAATTTTGGAACAAATAAATACTTCCGAAATTGAATTTTACATTTTTATTCACTCTAGGGGTACAAAGATCATTTCACCCCTCATTTAACACCGTTAGTACCTCAAACTAACGGAATGGCCAAGAAAGGAACCAAAGTTGCAATTTGGGTCATATAGGTAACTTTTTTTTCAGTTTAGGCCAAGGAAGGAACCACGAACTTTAACAGGGCCAAATAAGGAATTCTCTCTTTTTTTTTTTCTTCTTCTTCACCCTTTTGCCATTTTTTTAGCTTCGCGCTTGAAAAATGAGATGCTCATTTGGCCTCGTCTCGGTCCAAAATGCAAGACACGAGAACAACCCCACGGCCAATGAACTTGTGGAAAGATGACAACTTCGGCTGGCGGGAAGAAACGCCTTCGTCAAGTGAAATACGCCACTCGTCGCAGACAAAAATTATCAACGCGGCCCTCGAGTTCCACTTGTCAGTGACAGTACACTGGGCAGTGATTCGAACGCGCCGACGTGGCGCGCTGACAGCCTCCAAAACCACTCCCCAATCCGAGCGTGCCGCTTCTACCCCTCCAGCTGCGCGTACGGCATTAACGGCACCTCACCCGCGAGGGCAATCCCGTCAATCCATGCCTTCCCGCTCGTCCTCACTCCCCTCACAAAGGCGCGCCTCCCTCCCCTGCTCCGGCCAAACTGCTACGCCTGAGCTCAGCGACATCCATGGCGATGCGGCTCGTATCCCCCGCCACCTCACCTCATGTATTCACGAGTCCCGGCTCCAAGGCCCCCGCCTGCGCTGTGGCGGCGGCGGCTTGCTTCTCCCTCCGCCTCCGCCGCGCGAGGGCGGCTGCAGTGGCTGGCGCGGCCGCGGCGGGGGGCCCCGACCGGGACGGTGGTCGCTTCGAGGGGGAGGCCATGGGCGGCGCATTCGACAGGGGGCTGGCAGATATTGCGAAGAAGGTTCCGCTCTTCGAGCCGGCGGGGGACGGGGAGCTCGCCGCCGCGGCCGGTGAGAAGCCGCTGCCGATCAACCTCGAGCTCTGGCTCTACCGCGTCAAGGTGCACACCAGGAAGTTCGAGTTCCCTGAAGCGGAGAAGCTCCTCGACAAGGTGAGCACGTGGAGCATCGTAGCATGACGCATTGGGAGTTGAAAAACAGGCAGATAGTTTCTTCGTTCTACGCAGCGAATTGAGATGATATGAAGCTAGTAAAAATGTATTTGCGTGTTGAAATTAAGCATTTAGACCGAAGCGTTATCTCATTTGTTTGTTCTGAGCTGATGGATTTGATGCTCTGTGTTCTGAACCAGTGTATCTTATTCTGGCCTGAAGACGGACGTCCATATGTGGCACTGGGGAAGTTATACTGCAAGCAGTCAAGGTTTGACAAAGCTAGAGCGGTTTATGAAAGGGGATGCCAAGCAACACAAGGCGAAAATCCATACATTTGGCAGGTTTGCACATGATTACTTCATACGTACGGTTGGTAGGATAGTGCTACTACTTGAAGGGTCGTGTAGTTCTTGGAATATTCAAAACAAATGTTTTCCAAATTAGATGATTAACATGTGATTTATCATGCATGAGTTCGGTTATTTCTGCTTCAGTTCAGCGTCCTTCCGTTCAGGCATTTGAGCTTTACATCAATGCATTGCTTTCCTCTCAGCTACATACAACAATGTCAATTATAACACCCTATAATTTGTATGGACATCAGTCTGCGTCAGCATTTGACAGATTTATACAGAGCTTTTTCAGATGAAAAAGAGCACGCTAAACCATGTCTAATCTTTGTTATCCTTAAATTTTGAATTATCATTGTGATGAACTATATGCAATATGTGGCAATCAGTATCTATTTAGCACGCACCTGTGCAATGCGTTATTTTGCAACCATAACTGTTTACATTCCATTCATCTATAAAAATTCTTATTTAAGGATAAATCCATCAGTGTGTAACCATGAAGAGTTCATCATTGTCCTTTTGCTTTGGTGAGCAGTGCTGGGCAGTCCTAGAAAGCAAGAGTGGCAATGTTCGAAGGGCGCGAGAGCTTTTTGATGCTGCTACTGTCGCTGATGCAAAGCACATTGCAGCTTGGCATGGGTGGGCAATTTTAGAAATAAAGCAAGGAAACATAAAAAAGGCACGAAACCTACTTGCAAAAGCCCTGAAGTATTGTGGAGGAAATGAGTACATTTACCAAACACTTGCTTTGCTCGAAGCTAGAGCGGCGCGCTTTGAGCAAGCGCGGACTTTGTTTGAACAAGCTACTCAATCGAATCCCAAAAGTTGTGCAAGCTGGCTAGTAAGTATTTGCTTCATAGTTTTTACTGCTGAAAAGTAAACTTCAGCTTCCATTATTTATTGTAACTGTACATTTATGTACGACAACTTTCTAGTAGGCTTGGGCTCAGGTAGAAATGCGTGCAGGAAACAATACCATGGCCAGAAAGCTCTTCGAGGTAATAATTTCTTTTCAATTTGTAGGCTAATAACCATTAGTATCGTTGCTAAATTTTTTTGTTACGGTTTTGCGAAATTTCAAAATAATATACCCATTTACTCATGTTCATGTCTCTCCAGAAGTTCTAATTAGAATGAAAATATTGTGGACTCACTTTTTTGTGGTCTAGATGTGCGTAGAAGATCGTCCTTGCACTTCTATGTGTCAGTGTGATTCTGTTGATAGGTTACAGTGTATTGCTGTTGTGATGCTCTCTTTTAGCATATGCATGTGATGGTTTCTAATATGTGTGACATTTGTAATTTCATCTTCCTGTGCAGAAAGCCGTCGAGGCTAGTCCTAAAAATCGATTTTCATGGCATGTATGGGCACTGTTTGAGGCAAATGAAGGTAACATTGACAGGGCAAGGAAGTTGCTTAAGATTGGCCATGCTGTGAACCCTAGGGACCCTGTAATTCTTCAGTCACTTGCACTGCTTGAATACAACTATTCCTCTGCAAACGTTGCCCGAGTATTATTCAGAAAAGCATCTCAGATTGATCCAAGGCATCAGCCTGTTTGGATAGTAAGAAATTTCGGCACTTATCTTCTTTATCTGCTCCTCTTCTTTACCTGACAGTATAGAGACAAATAACCTTACAAAATATCTTGTAGATAATACAAAAAAAATGGTTTCAATTTTTTGAAAGAATACTACATGAAAATGATTAGTTATTTTGCGTGGATATACTGTAAGGTTCTGATTAGTTATTTGTCTCTATGGTCACAAATGAGTGCATGTAATACAGTGATGTGGGAGGAATGCAGCATGCGTTTAGAATTATCTTAGCTTCTTCTAGTGAGCATTACCTTGGATATTTATATTCAGATCCAGATCTTTAAGCACCCTGTGATAGATTCTGAGCAACTAACTTTAACACTGGGTATGGAATGATTCAAGTAACAAGATCTGATACAAATAGCCAGAAGGCTACAAGTTTCTTAAAAGATCAGGAGTGAAAATATAAATCTTAAGTATCGATTCTGTATTCAGACTTCGGATAGATCCACTTCTTTCCGTTGCTGTGTTTGCAATTACTTACGGAATCTTTTAAATTTGGAGTATCTAGGAAATTCAGCAGTGACATAAGGTTCTTATGTAGGCTTGGGGTTGGATGGAATGGAAAGAAGGAAATGCGAGAACAGCAAGGACCCTCTATCAAAGAGCTTTGTCAATTAATTCGACAAATGAATGTGCTGCTCGATGTCTTCAGGTACACAATTTATATACTTAATAATAATCTGGTACCTGTCAAATTGTCAATGATGGATTTCATCTTGCATATCATTGTATACGCATAATCATCCAAGTACCTAACGAACTACTGCGTCATGGTTCTCCATGATGAATGCTTGTTAGTGAAGCATCTGGTTTACTTGAACTTAATACACATGAACTGAATTTTTTCTAGTCACTGATCTAGAAGGATCTTAACTTCCATTGTTTCCACAATTTCGAAGCATAGGTCCTTCAGTCCTGGCGGGTGGTTGGTATTCTCTTGCTCTTCCATAATAGTTTCTGATTTCATTTGTAGGCTTGGGGAGTCCTAGAACAGCGTGCTGGTAACTACACTGCTGCGAGAAGATTGTTGAGGTCTTCACTGAGCATAAATTCTCAGAGTGAGGTGACATGGATGACATGGGCAGCACTTGAGGAGGAACAGGGGGATCCTGTTCGAGCTGAAGAAATACGGAACCTTTACTTTCAGCAGGTTAGTACAGGCTGCCAATGCTTTAACACTTTTGCCTGTCCATGTCCTAATACAAATTTTCTCTGCATAAGACCCTGAACGAATGACAATATACTACGCAAAAAAATTTGGTGTTCACATTCACATCGTTTTTGCGAGATCCTTAGCGATACACTGACCATTAACCATGTCAACAGCGTACCGAAGTTGTGGATGATGCCTCCTGGGTCATGGGCTTTCTCGACGTCATTGACCCAGCCTTAGACAGCGTGAAGAAGCTCCTAAACCTAGATCCACAATCTGGGACGGCACGGCAAAACAATTTGAAAAGCACAACAGAACCTGGTCGTTCTACCATCAGCAGTTCTGCAGGTGGGGAGTATTCAGGAACATCTACAACGGTAGGTTCAGATACTTCAGACCTTTCCGACAAAGATGATGAGGATAGTGACGAAGTTTCCTCGAAAAAGAACAACGGCGAAGCAGCAGATCTAGGAAGCGATTTTGATTTGGATGGCTTCATCAAAAAGAGGCTGGGCCTCGACCCAGCAGAACTGGATGCGGTGCTCGAGGGTTCAGACCCAAAGGGAGTTGTTACACAGAGGAGGAAACGGCGGTTGCCCAGGAAGCCTCTTCCTCTTCTCCCAGTGCCATAATTTTACCACTTCTTCTTGCACAGTTCTCATTTAGCCATTTTCACTGCACAATGTGTTGACGCTGACAGTAACAGGTACTGTGACTTGCCGCGTAGTATGAATCTGTGTATATCTGCCATTTTTGGAGAAAACCATCTCGACAGCTGCAGTTAGCAATAGCAGTCACCTGTTAATTGTTATTGCACCCAGGTGTATGTAATTGTGCCGCAAGATCTTGTTAGAGGCAGTCTAGCTCTAGCTCTGTACATAATGCCCGTGCATGTTATTACTTCTTTTTTGTGCGTATTTCTCTGCTTACATCGTTTGTTCAACTGAATTATGAAGAGAATAAAATGCAGTATTTTGTTATTACTTTAGGGGAATAGCTAGATTCCAGTTGCATGAGAATTTTGCATGTATCAGTTGGATACTCACACTTTGGATGGTACATCAGATGGCACAGGCAAGTGCCTGAGAATTACTGAACTTTTGGGCAGATTACCATTAGACAAACACCTTTTACTCAATCCCTGTTATATTACTATGAGGAACTGCAAGAGATTAAGAGAGGCGGTAACTTCTGTAATTGCATTTCATCGGATACATCGGTGGTAAAACTACTAATCAAGAAGCAGAAAACAGAAGCAACAATCTACTGTCCATATGCCCCATGTCTCCAGCTTAGTAGGATGAGGATGCAAAGAAGATCGGGAGAGGCTTGGAAGGAGACCGGCGAGCACTCGTAGAACTGTTTCCTGCTAGAAAGGCCTGCGCGGGAAAAAACCCGGCGGTAGCGATATCTGTCCCTGCAAATCCGGTGGCGGCGGCGGCATCTGCCTCTGCAGATGCGGCGGCGGCCCTTGCAGATGCGGCGGCATCGGCCCCTGCAGATGTGGCGGAGGCAGCGATAGCTGTCCCTGCAGATGCGGCGGAGCCCGGCGCAGCTGCAAGTGAGGTGGTGGTCCCTGAAGCTGCGCGGGAGGTGGCTGCTGTCCTGGGAAATGCGGGGGGAACGGTGCTTGCTGGAGGTGCATCGGCGGGTGCTCTGTTGGCGACAACATGTTGGTTCCGTGCGGCGGCAGGGAGGGCGGGCAGACCCAGGGGAGACGCGGTGACAGTGGCGGTAGCAGACATGGCGCGCCCCAGAACGGTGCCGGGTAAGACGAAGGCACCGTAGGAGGTCCCCAGCTCGGTGGTGCTCCCGGGCCTGGCGGACCAGCTGGCAGTGGCAAGCCCCAGTACAGCTGCGGAGGATGCGACGGCAGCGCCGTGGGCTCGCCCCAGCATGGTTGTCCGGGTAGCGGCGCCAGCGTAGGCTGGACCGGGCGCGGCGCTGGAGGCGGCGGCGCCACATCCTGAATCGGCGGAAGCCGCGGGGGTGACGGAGGCGGCGGCGGCGGAGTCGGTGATCGCATCCACCGCGGCGGAGGAGGAGGCGGCGGCGGCGACGGCGACAGCTCCTGCTTCTCCTCCTTCACCGTCACCATCACCACCTTTCTCTGGGCCGCGCACACCTTCACCTTCGTGGACGCGGCGTCGTCGCAGCGCTTGCGCTTGTACGCGGAGCCGCGCGTCCGCTTGGACCGTGGGCGGCGACCCAGGACGACGAAGTCGGCGGGGCGGGGCACGGGGTCCACAGGCACCGGCGCGTCCGCGGCGTCCGCGGTGAACGCGGCGACGCAGCCGATGGGGCACTCCGCCCACCCGAGCGCATCGACGTCGGCCGTGGCCTGCGCCGTGGTGATGACGGCCGCGGCGGGCCGCGCGGCGGCAGCGGCCGACAGCGCCGCGGGGTGCAGCGTGGAGCGGCGCGGCGGCTGCAGGTCCACCTGCCCCACCAGGCAACGCATGATCCTGGGCTGCTCGAAGCCCCCCACCCCCGCAAGAACAGCCCCATGCCCGTTACAAAACAGCGACGGAAAGGGGGGAAATAACAGCGAAGAAACCGGGGTTTAATGGAGGCTTTTGGGGCCGGTGCGGTGCGGTGATGGAAGTTACCTTGGGCTCGCGGTGGAGCTTGGTAAAGCCGTGCATGTTGAGGATCTGCAGGAGAAACAGATCAAATCAGAACGGAGAAATGGCGGCAAACATTGAACATCAACGGAGAAACGGCGGCATCGACACCGAACATGACTCATGTATAATAGAACAAACTGAAAGATCGATGGAAAGGCGAATCGACGTACATGGTTGAGGTCGCAGTTCTTCATGCGGGTGTCCCATGGGTCGACGAAGAAGCGGTGGTACTTCTCCAGCGTCAGCGCGCTTCTCATCATCTCCTCCTCCGCGGCCTCCTTCCTGCCCTGCCCGCCGCCTCTCCGGACTCAACTCGCTTCTCGCGTCCTTCTCCTCCAACCCACGCAGTTTATGGTGTTGCGCCGCGCACAACGGCAGATTCCTTCCGCGAGGTTTGCTTCTCGCAGCGGTTGTGAGACGCAGCAGGCAAAACTGAAAAAGGCATCGGCGCTCTCGTCTGATTGGTGCGGAGGATGCGGGGCCCGCCTGCTGCAGATTGTACGGTGATATGCTGACCTGGGCTGGGCACGCGTCGGCATTGCACCCACCCACCCACCGGCCGGCGTGAACGAAAGAGCGCGCCTGGCGGTTAGCGAAGCCCCGGCCAGCTTTGCTCGGACGGCGAGGATCGACGGAAGAAGAAACCGCGAACGAGGGTTTTCGTTGGATTGGCCGCGCGTCCCGCATCTGGTCAAGATGGAAGGGAGCGTCTGGGCAGGCACCATTCGTCGCCAAAGAAGACGCCGGTCGTTGCATGATGCGTGCCACGCAGGGGGAGCAGCTTTGCACCAGAGCGTACGTCCTTTCCGTTCAATGTGCAGCAAGTCACCAACCAACAAATTGATCACAAAGTGAATGACCAAAAAGAAAAATCAAATGCGGATTGGATACACGAACACGACACATCACATGCGGTGAAAAACCCAAAACTGAATGAAACGTACGTTCGGCAACCACTTCCCCCGAGCGCATCTATTTCCTTTTCCTTTTCTTAGCAAGACAAGGGCCGGGCGTGATGGCATCTCTTCGCTCGCCTGCTCCTCGTTTTATTGCTTTTGCCTTTCCTAGCGCCATTATTGCAACAGTGATCCTGCTGAACTGGGAAAAGAGAAGGCCAGGCCAGCAACCGCGGCAGAAAGCAGAGACTTCTGTTTGTGCAAGCGATCATACACAATTCGAGTAACACAACTCGAGCAAGGAACCATCAAAGTTCATGACTCATCGACGAAACAACCGTGCTCCTGCTGCTCCTGTAACTCGATGGATCAGGACCACCTCTAGGAGGTTCGAAAAGCAATACTAGCTCGAAACCATCATTGTTCAAGAAAAATGTAATTATCACACGCAAGAGCACACAGCACAGAAACAGAGTAGTGTTCAAAGCACATGGCAACGTCTGATACTACTTCACTGCGGGTTTTCCCAAACCAGCAGAATTTACAGTTCACGATTCAACATTGCTACAAAGCACAAATAAGATCATCAAACACTAGAGTTAACCATATCAATTCTCAACCTAAGACAACTGCTAGCATTAATTACGAACTGACGCCGGAGAGGAATAGGCCACGCCGGCGCTGTCCTGCCCGCGGACGACGGGCGAGAAGAGCGAGGTGGCGGCGGTGGCGGTGATCCGGGCTGCCGTCAGTCTGAGGTGGCCATCTCGACAGACGGGAGCGTGAGCAGCTCCACCATGCGCCGCTTCCTCGTCGTAGTCGCCGTCTTCCCCTTGCCCGTCTTCGACCGCTTCCTCCTCGCGGGGGCCGGCAGCAGGGGCGGAAGGGGAGACGAGGCGCTGAGCAGGCTCGGCGGGGAGACGCGCTCCATGGTGGAGCGTGGGGAGGGGGCGAGGGAGGCGAGCGGCATGGGGGACGCCCCGATGGCGGCGGCCGGCGCCCTGCGACCGGCGCGGATGGCGAGGAGGGAGCCGACGGGGCACTCGCGCCAGCCGAGGTCCTCGATGTCGCGCGTCGACTCCTCCGTGGAGAGCACCGCGGCCGCGGCGGGGGCCGCGCGAGGTGGCGGCGCGGTGGCGTTGAGGGAGACGGTGGAGCGGCGCGGGCGCATGAGGTTCACCGACCGGAGCAGGTCCACCATCGTCGGCTGGGGATGCCATCACAACCAAAAGGGGCGTCAGCGATCAGAAATGCAACAACCGGAAAGGGGAGGGAGGTGGGGTGGATCGGGAAGGGACGGGTACCTTCGTCGAGCGGTGGAGCTTGATGAACGCGTGCATGTAGATGATCTGCGACGAGGAGGGGGGAAGGCTGGGATTAGGACGAAGCACACTGCAGAGAGGGAGAGGGGAAGGGAGAGAGGGCGGCATACCTGGTTGATTTGGTCGAGGGTGAGGCCCTGACCGGTGCGGGTGGTGAAGAAGAGGACGTAGTCCTCGAGCGTCAGGCGCGGCCGGTCGGCCGCCAGAGGCTTCGGCATCGCCGATCACCAGCGCTCGCACGCCTCGGTCTTCCCCCTTCGCCTCGGGCGCCTGCGCGAATGGTTTGGTTGTGATAGGCGTGGGAAACTCTGAACCAGGTCCAGGGCGGCGAAAAGCAGCGATCACCGTCGTAGCTGGCCTTGTAGCAGGTGGGACCAGCTCGTAGGTGACACAACCGTTTCAATCTGGGGGGCTTGCTGGCAGATTTGCAAAATTTCTCGCCTCTTGAGGCGGGAAACGGGCCCGCGCGTCAGCTGAATTTTTCGTCGTCTCCCGCTCTGGGCAGCGGGATCCCGGGGCGACGATCGGTGAAGCCAAAATTTAATTTCAAAAAAAGGAATAAAAAATGGGAGTGCGACAGGAGCAGTTTTTACCGTTGGGCAATTTTACTTTTTTTTAAGTACTGAAATTAGTTGTTTTTCTACTTCCCTCTTCTTCTTCTTTTTTGAAAGGGGATAATGTCATCATCTTTAGCATGTACTACTATACAAATACTCCAGTTCATTTGCCCAAAAAAAAAATGTTCGCACCAAAATGACACTGAAATATAATTTGTTCATCCAAAAGGAGTACAAGCATACAATGAGCTCAGCTAAAGAATTGTCTCAGCCCAGTAAAATACCACATTAATAGCTATAGCTCGAATGCCATTAAATAATGACAATGCTAGAGACGAGTATACAACTGGTATAAAGCAAACATGTCAAAACAAAATTGTTAATTTTTCATGTACTTGTATGGAGCCAAAAAGGAAAATACAGTACCAATGTACCATAGGAAACGAGCTTCAAGGGCGTGGCCTACTGGCTTTATTATCTGACGTATCAGATATTCATATTACATCCGAATATACAAACCAGAGCAGCGGCCACTAGCCAGGCTGGCTGCTCGTTTCCATCTGGCGATTTCAGAGGTTAAATCCGGCGGCCCAACGGACAAAGAAAACAGTAGCGGAAGAATACATGGTTAACTAAAACAACATTCTCATACACATTCATCTAATCTACAATCTTCATGATCTTGTTCGAGGAAAAATGGTCACCATTAACTCGTACATCGGCTGGCAGGGCCTAGTGGTCCCAACCTGATGGCCGTTTCCTCTGTCTTGATCGATCCCGTGTACTGCAATTAATTCAAAATTCGACTTAGCAAATTGGATGCAGAAAATGACACGATAATAACAATGGCTCAGCAGGCAGCAAATAATTCTGCAATGGCAACACAATAAGCCAAGAGACCTACCTTTCAGGATTTGGGTTCCCATTTTCGTTGGAATTTCCTGCTGGCTGGGATGCAGGTACAAATGAGGGGGCGGACTGTGCTGGTCGGGATGCAGGGACAAAGGAGGGGGCCGGCTGAACTGGACGCGCTGCTTGCCCATCTCCTCCTATGGTGCCACCGGAAACAAAACCACGAAGTGCTGGTCGTACAAAGGAAGGTGCACTGCTACTTGGCGTACTCGAAGCTCCAGAGACAAAGTTGTTCTTAAACTGCTGCATCATCCCCGTCTTCAACGAACTTACAGCAGCAGATCTTGGCGCAGGTACTTGTGATCCTGACCCAGAATTGTAGCCTATGCCAAGGCCAAAATCAACTCCACGAACACCACGCCCACGTCCACCGCCGCCGCCTCCACCTTTTCCTTTGCCGCCTTTCTTACCCCCACCTGATCAGTAAAACTCTTGTTACTACAACATGTTTCCATAAAAGATTCATCCATAACACCTGCATGCTGCTGTGAATATAAGAAACAGCGTACCTTTTCTAGAGTCCCGCTTTGCCCTGAATCTTCCATCCTGCGATTCAAATTACAACAGTTTTAGACACATGGGATTGTTGATGCAAGATTAAGCAGATAAAATGAAAAGACAGTATCCAAATAGTTCCAAGAATATATTCATGTGTCATTCTATTCAGCTAGAATTCCATGCCAAGTCTAGATTTTACTTTGTACCAAAAAGCAGAACGAATAGAAATCAAGTTAACAAATACTAACCTTCATAGCCAGATCCATTAGTTCGTTGGGTACATCCTGACCAGCAGCAATCAAACTGTGCACCAATTCGCCAGCAAACCGTGCCTCCTTCTGTGTAATAAGAGTGTATGCAGTGCCATCTTTATCGCCAGCACGGCCAGTTCGTCCGATCCGGTGAACATGCATATCCATTTCTTTCGCAATGTCGAAGTTAACGACTGTTTTAATTGACTTGATGTCCAGACCTCGAGCAGCAACATCAGTTGCGACTAGGACATGATATACCCCAGATTTGAACTTCTGCAGCGTTTCCATGCGAGAAGCTTGATCCTTATCACCGTGAAGAGCTGCAATTCTGAAACCTCTCTGATTCAGCTCTGTCTCTACCTCATCCACTCTGGCCTTCTTAGATGCAAACACAAGAACATCCCCATCGTCTATCATGCCTGGCAATTTCTCCAAAAGCCAAGGCATTTTCTCAGCATCAGAAGGTAGTACATTCACAACTTGTTTAATGTCTTCATTAGCACTGCCAACTTGACCAACCGTAACTCTAATAGGGTCAGTCAATATTTCTCTGGCCAAGCGTTCTACTTTATATGGCATGGTTGCAGAAAAAAGCAAGGTTTGTCGGTCTGGTCTAATTTGACCAACAATGGATCTTATTTGAGGCTCAAAACCAAGATCAAACATGCGATCAGCTTCATCAAGAACCAGATAAGTTGCCCTGAACATCTTCAATGCCTTCATTTTCAGCAAGTCAATTAATCTCCCTGGGGTTGCAATGACAACTTCACAACCAGCTTTCAGTTCTTTAAACTGATCAAATTTGGAAACCCCGCCATACACAGCAGCAACTCGAAGGTTGTAAGGCTTTGCAAACTTCTTAGCTTCGAGATATATCTGATGTGCCAATTCTCTTGTTGGGGCACAAATCACTCCTATTGGACCTTCTTCTTTGTCAAGCTCAGGCTGATCCATAATGTGAACAATCATTGGGAGAACAAAAGCTGCAGTTTTTCCTGAACCAGTTTTTGCAATACCAATGATATCTCTGCCTGAAAGTATAATAGGTAAAGACTGGCACTGAATTGTTGTTGGTTTTTCATAACCCTGCTTGGCAATGGCATTCATTAATGGCACAGGAAACCCACAATCCTGAAAGTTTTTTATTGGTCTTGGAACATCAAAACCAGAAACCCTTATTGCCAAACTTTTCATATAATCAGCCACCTCTTGGTCACTCATCCCTGCAAGATGAACTTAATATTTCAATACAATACACTCATATTTTTTAAAAAAAAAAGGAGAACCAACAATATGTCATATTTGAACTGTGTAGCATGCTGGCTATCATCACATCAATCATAAAGAAAAACACTTGCTACGCTCATGTTGCATTAGCTTAGTTCTTGTACTGCTTCATTTAGAAAGGTCAGAAGATCAACCAGCTGAAGGTTTGCTCCTTCCTTTCAAGTGGAATTCAGCAATTGAACTTTTCAAGCAAACCAGGAAATGAAACTTGGCCTAATGACATAAAGTGCGAGATACAGCAGACTTTCCACTTGAAATCAAGGTTAATCTAAGTGGTTGCATAACTGTGGATAAGCTCATGACAATATGGACATCAATCATATGTTTGATTACATCTAGAGTTAAGCTGGCTGGATTATCTAGGAATTGAGATATACAAGCCTTAAACATAAATTCCAAACACTAGCAAGCAACTTCGGAAACTGGGGTGTATATTAGTTTCAGCTCAAGAAAGTACCACCCATCATAATAACGCCTGATGTATCCATCACATAGTTCAGAAAAAGAAAACGAAAAAAGGAATTAAGAATGACAATTCAATGATATGTTGCCAGGTCCATATGCATCAGAATAGCCTAGCTGTCAAGTTTTTTTTTTTAGAATAAAGTAAACATTATAGGAGTATAATCTCGGAGAACTGAACATTGAGTGTGAGCTACAAGAATATGATCTCCAACACCTGAAAACTAAGCATGAACTGCAGGAATATAATCACCAAGACTCCAACACCAGAAGTCTAAGCATGACATCAAAACAAAAGTAATCTCGTTCGCTTCACTTTCATGTCAAGATAACAGGCATGTTTTTAAGTTGTCAGACTAATCACGATTTAATTAAGTATATATATTTGAATTATGCTACGCGAGCTCAGATTTAAATGTCTCGATGTGTACGCTAAAAGGAAAACCTATACAGTACATGTGCAGAACTAGTATTACAGGTTTAGAAAAGAAAATGTAGCGTTCGGGTGCTTCACCTGAAATTGATGGCTTCTCTTCATAGAAATCCTTGTTAAAGGCGTCGTACTCAATGGTGGAGTGGTCGAGTGGTGGTATGGGCTCGATCTTCTTCTTGTCGACGACTATAGGATTATCGTCGGAGTCATAATCCATCATGCCAGCGTCCACGGCCTTGGCAGCAGCGTAGACCTCCTCGTCGGAGTCATACCCGGCGCGCATAGCGTCGGCAGCTAGTGTGAGCCCGGCGTCCTTCTTGGCCCGCAGGAAGCTTTCTACAGGGTCGTCCTCGTCATCATCGGAGTCCACGCGGCGGAGCGCCTCGGGCTTGGGCGCCGGGGGCGGCGCGCGGATCTCCTCCTGGATCTCCGCCATGAACGCATCTAGCGGGTCGATCTCCTCATCATCCCCCGCCTTGCCTCCCTCTGCGGCGGCTCCGGCGGGGGCGTCCGTGGGGGCGTCGTCGGAGAAGGCGATGTCGTCGAGGTCAGGGTCATCGGTGGGGCGATAAAGCCGTTGCACGAGCTGCGAGCGCTCGAAGTTGTAAGAGGTGGGCCGCGGGATGCTGAACCCCTCGACCTTCGGACGCTTCGACATGTCGCCGGAAGGTGATGCAAAGGTGGAGCTAGGGTTTGCCGGGGGTGGTGGAGGAGGAAGACGAAGGCAGCGGAGAGAATTGGCGCCGCTCGGATTGGGTCGGTCGCCGACTCGTGGCTCCTGGGTTGGCGTGGGCCAGGCTCGTGGTTGGGTCGGCAGACGGTGATGGACCAGACGCGCCGGTAGCCCATTGCGGCCTTCGGGGCTCGAGACTCGCCGATCTCGTGTCGGTGGAATCGATAGGCACGGCCCATTACTGAGAATCTGGCCTTCTGTTGAATTCAAGCTCGAATCCTTCACAATCACAAATCTCTGGCTCCGTTTACAGTTCATAAATTTTGTGCAACTCAATGGGCGATGAAAAATTTCACAATTAGGCTAGCAAAATGGAATTCCTGTCACACTTTTTATAAGGTTATTACTAACGGGTGAGAACTAGTTTTCTGCCAATATTTTTTTGTCAAACTTCTATATATTATAAGAATCGTGTCTAACTTTGGTTGTAGCAAGGTATAATAAAGTGTGCCAACTAGCCAAATAGACCAAAACATCCATATAGTCTAGATGGAAAAGAAAGTTTAGCACGTCCAACATACCAGGCACTGTTGCCACGACCGTTCACCAATTTCCTTTCAAAACTTCATCACATTTGATTTACCCATACATTAATAAGCACAAATAATGTTGTTTTTTGAGAGCACTTCTTTAATCGTTTTTTATTTCAAAATGCAACACAAAGATGCCTCTATGGTCAAAGCACCGTTCCTTCGAGGCAATCCGATTTTTTCATGGATTCTAACAAGGAGACCATATCAGTTAATAGTTGTTTGAATAGCATAGAACCGAGGCAATCATTAACCTATGTAGCATGAATGGAAAAAGAAGAAGAAATTTGTTTTAACAACGTATATTAAAACTGGAGAGAGTAATTATGCCCTCTTTTTTTTTCTGATGGATGACTTGCATCGGTTGGCATAGACCAGAACAACAAAAGCCAACAAGTACGTCCTGCTTTTCTTGGTTTAAATATGTTTTCTTATTATCATTAAATTAATAGCATTGGTAGTAGTATATTTATGCAAATAGTATTTTATTTACTGAGACACCTTAAAATTACTTGTGCAGTAATTAAAGTGTATTATCATTTATAATCTCTCCGGTCAGAAATTGTAGACGTTTCAAACAAGAGAAAATAACTAATATTTCCTGTCTGAACCTCAAGATTAAGAAATGGACGGAGTAATCTCTTCGGAACCGTAGCAAAAAAATAATCCCAACTCCGAGTAGTGATGTCCTCAAAAAAAAAAAAAAAAAAAAAACTCCGAGTAGTGTTATGATTTAACAGTTTGCATTATTCAAAAATTTCTATAGTACCATGTTATCATGGAGTTACTCCCTCCGACCCTTTATGTAAGGGATCGGGGGTTCTCCCGAGAAAAACAACCACAAGACCAAAAGACAAGGATATCTCTAATTATTGCTATCTCCTTCCATCTTCTCCGCTCCGCGTCGCAGCCCAAGGCCATGGCGCCCGCGGCTCGCAATCAATCCTCATCGGCGACGTCCCGGCCTCATCCCTCTCGCCACGGCCTCGACGCCGGTCGCGGCCCGCACGGCTCGCCCCCAACACAGCCCGCGAGCTCTCCCCTGCAGCAGCCCACCTGAGCTCGTATCCAAGGCGGCGGCTTCAGAGGTGCGAGGAGCTCCGCAAGGCCACCTGCAGGCGGCGACGGCGGGCCTAAATCAGCGGGCGGGGACATCGCGCGGAGGCGAGGTTCATGGCGACGGCGGGTCTCCTCCCCATCGCCATCCACACCCCTCCCGGCCCTCATCTCCTCGCCCTATTTGACGCGGCGCCGCCATGGATTCGACGGGGCACTGTAACATCCCAAATTTCTACGTGTTTATCGATTTCTCCTAATCATAATTTAGGACTGATCAGCAAGTGCTAAGCTCAATTTTTTTGAGTTTGTAAGTTCAAATTTGAAAGTGCATGTGCACCCCTAGTGGGTTTTGGTGTATTGTATGACAACATGATTAAAGGTCTAATATTCTTCGTGAGTATATGGACAGGTTGCCAGCAATATATGTACAATGTCTCTCATGAATACACTCTTTGATGTACAATTGTTTCAAGCAAATAAAGACCATGTGAGCAATATATGATGAAAAGAAATGAATTACTTCAAATACAAGATTCTATATCTAGTGGCTTTCTCATGGTCAAGATGAAGAATGATCAAGTGCTATATGTCATTTATGGTAATATGTTTGGAAGCAACTTGATCAATCAACAAATAAATCATCAACACAAAATTGGATGCTTAAGGATGATGCAAAGCAATGTATGGCTTAAATAGCAAGAAGGTGAAGGGTTGACATGACTTGGTCGCGATGAACCATAGTTAGGAGAAGGGCAAGCAGGAGTCTTGGCGCCGAGGCACCTAATGTATGGTGAAGGACAAGTGGAGTTGATTTCGATGGACCGTTCAAGCTATATGGAGTATATATTGCTAAGTATCAATTATTGTTGAAACACAAGCTCAAGATAGTGATGCTCAAGAGAAGCTCATGTGGCTGTCCTCATAAAACAAATTTGAAGAGAAGTGGCAATATCAAGTTTCTTATATGCTCAAGTTGTAAAAGTTGTTTTTATATTCGATCTTGAGTATAGGTATGTCGCTCTATCAAGAGGGATGCTACATGGATAGCTAGCAAGTCTCAGTGCTCAATAAAAACCTAAGTGAGAAGAGTGAAACACTATAGCCAACAATTTGCACTTAGTCTGTGAGCCTGGCAAAACCGGAAGTTCCGGTTTGCCAAACCGGAAGTTCCGGTTTTAGCAGATTTGAATCCTAACGGCTAGTTCTGGGAAACCGGAAGTTCCGGTTTCTACTGGCTAGTTTCCAACGGCTAGTTTCGGGGGGATGAGTATAAATACCCCACCACACCCTCTCTTTGAGGGTGCTGACCACATCCACGAATATATCCAGAGCCAAGGTGTCCTAGAGCTCTCCCCAACCTCTCTTTGTGAGATTTGTGAGATTATAGCTAAATCCTTTGGATTGGGTTGAGAGAAATTGAATTAGAGAGCACAAGAGAGCATCTCATACTTGAGCATTTGAGCACTTCGCCTTGAATCCGTGAAGCATTTGTTACTCTTGGAGGTGAAGCCTCCTAGACGGCTAGGTGTCGTCCCTAGAGCTCCCAAGCTTGTGGTGAGCCTTGGGAAAGTTTGTGCAAGGCCCGTTTCGCCTCCGCAAGGAAAGAAACAAATAGTGGAAAGGAGGAAAGTGGTTGAAAGAGACCCGGCTCTTAAGTAGAGCTTCCTCAACAGAGACGTAGGCAGCTTGGAGAGCAAGCTGCTGAACTTCGGGAAACAACTCCTTGCGTGCTTCACTCGGTTTGCATTTGCTTTACACGTACTTATCATTTATATGCAAATCTTGATTGACTAGGTTGCTTGTGTAGTTGAGCTCTTATTCTCTGTGTATACTGTTGCTAAAGCTCTTTTACATATCCTAGTTGTTTACTTTCAACCTAGAGGGAACCGGGGATCGAAAGATCTGAACTTCTGTTTTTCTGTCCCGAGAAAACCGGAAGTTCCGGTTTGCCAAACCAGAAGTTCCGGTTTTGGCAGTTTCAGTTTCCGCTGCAGTTTTAATTGCATAATTTCGTTCATCGCCTATTCACCCCCCCCCCTCTAGGCGACATCAAGGGACTTTCAATTGGTATCAGAGCCCAACCTCCTTATAGGCTTAACCGCTTGGAGGAAAGATCGATGTCTTTAGGCGAAATGGATCAAAATGATTATGGTTGTCATAGTTACTCGCTTCCTTCTATATCTAGACCTGCTTGTGATATTCCTTATTTTTGTGGCTCAAATTATGCTCATTGGAAAGACCAAATGATTTCATATTTTCGTCAAATGAGCCCACAAATTTGGTGGATCGTAGATATAGGCTTTTCTCATGCCTTGGATTACTATCATCTTACAAAAGGGCAAGAGAAATGCTTATATCTCGAAGCTCATGCATATAATGCTTTATCTAGTGCTTTGAGCGCAGGCGTGGAGGATGTGATATTCAAGAAAGTTGGATTTCTTGAAAGTGCTCATCTTCTTTGGATGGCACTTAAAGAAACATATGGCTCAACGGAAGACATACTATTATCCTCAGAGTCTGAGCCTGAAATATCAACATCCTCAACAAGCTTCAATGTACAAGAAGTGAAGCAATCGAGTTGTGAAGCAAACAATGTTCAGTCTGTCAGTCCAGGAAAACCGGAAGTTCCGGTTTGCCAAACCGGAAGTTCCGGTTTTGGCAGGACAGAAACAAGTTCAACTCGAAATGAAGAAAATGATTGGTGCCGCTTTAGACCAAGCGAAGAGTCTGTCTCTTCAAGTGACTCAGAAGGTAAACACTTTATGTGTCTCATGGCTAAGGGCAAGAAGAAGCCAATCAAGAAGGATGAAAGTGAGAGTGAAGATGATGACCTTGAATTTGACAAGTTGAGCAAGAAAGACATGTACAAGATTATGAAGCTCATGAAGAAGATTGAGGAGCAAGAGTTGCAGCTAGAAAAGCAATAAGAGTTTCTCATTGAGAAAATGGAAGAGCTTGAAGCTCTAAGTGAAAATCATGAGAAACTCCACAACTTGCATATATCCTTAACTAATAATTATGATAACTTGAAAAAGGATTATGCATGTGCCACTAACTCTTCTCTATGTGTAGCTTCATTGCAGCAAGAAAATTGCAATCTCAAGGCTCAACTTGGTGTGCTCACTAGCAAGCGACTTTGCAAAAGAGCCATGAAGAGCTTTTGTGCTCACATGAGAATCTTGTTGAGGCACATGCCTTGCTAGAAATATCTCATGAGGTTGTATTGACTGTGGTAAAATCCTATCAACCTCACACATGCAATTGCACAAGTACACAAATGTCTATTAATTTACCTTGTGCTAACATTTGTTGCTCTCAAGTAAAGCCATCATGTGATGAGCATATTACTGTAGAAACTTGTGATGATTTCATTGCAAGTGAAAATGATAATCTTGTGAGAGAAGTTGAGAAGCTCAAGAATGAATTGAGAGTGTTAAGGGGTAAAGGTCATGTGCAACCATCTCAAGATAACCGTGATGACATGGTGAAGAAGCTTGAGAAGGGATCAACCGTCACATGTACAAAGAGCCCCAGCAACAAGCTCAAGAAAATTCATGACAAGAGTGACAAGCAAATGTTCAAGAAGAAAGCTCAAGTAATGTATTTAGAGTGCTCATCAATAGGACACTTTACATCCAAATGTCCTTCAAAGAAAATTGATCAAACCTCACTTTCTAGAAGACAAAAAAGATTATCTCAGAGGAAGTGTTTTGGTTGCATGGAAGAAGGACACAAGATTGCCTCATGTCCTAAGAAAGGAAAAGGTGTGCTGACCAGTCAAAACCGGATGTTCCGGTTTGACAAACCGGAAGTTCCGGTTTCTGCAGAGAAGCCTCAAGTCATTGAAAGATGTGGAAAAGGCTTTATGTCAGCATATGATAGATACATGGGCAAGTGTGGAAGCACAAGAAGGCAAATCAAAGATAAGGAGAGAAGAATCAAATATCGGATTTGCTATACTTGCCGCACAAAAGGACACATTGGTAAGGATTGTCCAAAGGCTCAAGTTTCCATTCCCAAGTTAGTCAATATTGATTCATTAACTATGAAGGCCACAAATGATCCTTGTGCTAATATGGTGATTTGTTCACCAAGTGGTAGCACAAAGCTCATTTGGGTGCCAAAATCTTGTGTGACTAACATTGAAGGACCCAACAAGGTTTGGGTACCAAAATGTGCTTGAAATTGCTGAGTAGGTACACATGATGCATTGATGTCTTGGCATACAAATGAAGCTATGCAAAGTGCCAAGAGTGGAATCATTGTATTATTACCTTCATCAATGACATCATGGTAACGAGTATCACTTCCAAGTTCTTATGATCTCTTATTCTTCTGCAATTAGTTTGCATGTGTCCTCTTTTATCTTGAGAGATTATTAAGAAACATATGCATATGCACAATTGTGTAGAAAGATGCAATTAATGTCTCCTATGGAGAAATTTTGGTTTTCCAAGTCCTTTCAGGAACTCATGATTCATATATTGAATAACTCGAAGACATTACAAAGCACAATTGTGAAGATGTCATTTATTCACTGAAATGCAAGTGTTCAGGAAAACCGGAAGTTCCGGTTTGGCAAACCGGAAGTTCTGGTTTCCCCTGGAAAATCTGAGGAAGTGATTAAAAGATTCGAGCTTGTCCGTATATGTTGCGGACTCTAGAAGCTTGACATGGTGGTTTCTGGACGTGTACTGTAGCATCCCGCCTCAAATCAATGAGGGGTTAGCTAACCAGGATCTTAATCGGGAAATACTTGGCGAAGCAAGTATGTATAGACCACACACATAAGCATAATTAAAATAATTTTACATTGAGTTCAACTATTGCATTGGTTCCATAATTTACATAGAGCATAACAGTTCTGAGTTCGATTATTTTTACATAACAGAGTTCGAAATTCGATTACATAACGCGAGCGGAAGCAAACACACGACGATACATATCTACAAGGAAATCATGTCCGGCCATAGACACGATCTCATTCTTCATGCCCTTGATTGGGAGAGGATGGAACCCACTCCACCGACCATTCCTTAGGCGGTTCACCCTCCCACACGACTTTACCACAGCAGCCGCAAAAGTTACAATTTGGAAAGCCTGCAGAAGAGTTTCAACAACGAAGCCCTGAGCAACTAATACTCAGCAAGTCTTACCCGTCAAAATTGGCCATCTAAGACCGACTTCTATTATGCAGGGGGTTGACCAGGGGTATCGGAATATTTGCAAAACCAGCACTAAAGTTGATCCTTCTTTCATGTTTAGCCCAAATTTTATCTTTTAGAGCAGGAATATAAAGATTTGCACCTAATCTGAATACAAACACTTGCAATACAATTAATTTAAATACATAGCAGCAAATATACATCATCATGTGCACTTTTTACTACGATGTGACACAGTGAACAAGTGGTACTCAATAACCGCGAGGGACGGCGATTCGAATCGATTTACACCTGCAGGCGAAACCCGAACACACGACGTACGTTACTCGAAGGAGTCACGCACGGCAACCGTTTACAAGATACCATAAAGTCGAGCCGCTTAACACCTCTCCCGAGTACACGTCTCCCCACGCGATAGCCATGCCTGGTCTAACCGTGGTTCACCCGGGCACCCTCCCTTCAAACACTGTCCCAAATTCCACCGTACCATCTTCATCACCAAAAGAGAGGTGGGTTCACGTCCAACAATATAGCATCGAGCTACTAAGTTTACTAGTTCCCATTCTCCTAGCATGCATCCGGTACTGTTCAAACTTGCTCAGCGGGGCCACAACGACCGGTCCTCAATCAACACAAACGGGGCTATGGCGAGCAAGGCGAGCCTTGTCACCTCAACCTACACATGAAACTTCCCCGTTCGGTCTCAAATTCATTATCATCATCATGTGAGGACATAAAGTAAACCCGGTCCCAAAACACCGAGCGGTCTCCATACCACTCAATGTTCTACCGATGAAACATCCCTATTAAGCAATGCGGAAATCTATTGCGTGGCTGTCTAAACACTAAACCCGCCCATAGGAGTATGTAAGATAATTGCATCTACGGTTCCATACAACTCCTAAACTTAAATGCACAATTCACGACACGAAATACATGTGAGAGAACGTAAAACTTTGAAAACATAGGAGTGCACCGGGGCTTGCCTTGGGGCTGGTGGTTAGCACACGCAAGCGCGTTCAAGTCAGCACCGGTCTCCTCGGTCACGATCTCCACGTCCTCGAGTCCGGCGTCGGTTCCTAAATGTATGCAACAAAATACACAAGATCAAAGATAGTTCATGGAACTTCCTTGACAAATATGACATGGAGATGCTATGATGCAAATGCAACATGCTGGCAGGTCCAATCATTTGGTTTTAGCATTTTGGTCCCAAGTGATTTGTACAATTACTTTGGATTTAGGAATTTCCGTACGCGTAAAAAGGATCCCTCTTCTAAATTCTTTAAAAAGGGGGTTCTGGAAGATCAAAAATTACATTGGTATTTTTATTTAGCAACTTCATCCTGGGTACAGTGACATATCCAAAATTTGGTGCAAAAAGATGCAGGAATAAAATTATATAAAAGATTTTGTTAGCAACTGGAAACTGAAATTACTCCTAAAACCAGATGAATTTCAAGATGCCACTTGGTGAGATGTTCAGTTAAGCTACTAGGAGTGTGCATGCCAAAATTTAGGATTTTTGCACTTTCAAATCTTTTTATATAATTCATTTCCTGATTCTCTTCTTTGAATTTTATAAAAATAACTAAAAAGAATTCAGATGTTCATGTTGCACCACTGGATAGCTCTCACTTCAAGGATTCCAGAACACTTGAGTTTGCATTTTTACGATTTTTCTACGAATTTCTATCGAATTTACAAGTTTGGCCAAAATCTGGAATAATTCAAATAAAAGAAAAAGACGACGTGGCACTGTAGCAGTGCCAGGGCATGGCGGGGCGCGCGCGACGCGGCGGCGGCGACGACGGCGTTCCGGCTAAACGGCGGCGATTTTCACGAGTTGGTCAGCGGAACCAAGTAGAGGGCAACGAGGCGGCTCTAGCGCGACTGACGAACACGTGCGCTCGACCGGGGAGGAGGATCGGCGGCGATGGCGGCGGCGGTGAGCGGCGGCGCGCGGTGTTCCGACGAGGTGAAGCAGCGAGGCGGCGAGCTAGGGCGCGCATGAGCTTCACGAGGTGATGGGGAAGCTCACCGTATCACGTGCACACGTGGAGGAAGTCCGGATGGCGGAGTTCGTCGGAGGGGCGGCGCGGTCCGGTGAACGGCGGCGGGGAAGAAAGTGAGTTCCGGCGATTTCACTGCACGAAGCTCGACGAGGTCAGCGGTGTGTGGTGCGTGGAGGAGTGAGGAAGACTCGGGCGCAAGGAATCGAGGAGAAGCTCACCGATATGGCCAAATTTCGCGACGAGCTCGACGACGGTCACCCGGCGGCCATGATCGGAATTCGCGTCGATTCTCGTTGCGGAGCGCGGGAACTTGAAGTTTGTGTTGTGTCTGAGGTTGAGGGGGTCCTAGCGCACACTTTCGCTGTTGGGCTTGGTCGCGAAGCACGGCGGAGCGGTGGCGGGGCGGTGAGCTCGACGGCGACGACGATGGCGGCTCGGGGGAAAAACGGAGAAAGAGAGAGAGACGACGACTTGACCGCGGGGAGGGAGGGGATAAGGCCAGGGGGTGGTGGACTTGGTCCTCGACGCCGTACCGAGCTGACGGCGGCCACAGTTCGCCGGAATGGGCAGAGAGAGGAGGAGGAGTCGCCGGCGGCGACACTTGGCGCTACAGTGACTTTTTCCATTTTTCGAATTTCATTGATTTTTCTCGGTTTGAACTGATTCAATTTAAATTCGATCTTCCCGAGTTCCAAAAATCATGAAAAACTGAGGTCTGAAAGATTTCAGTGAGAGGAACAACTTTTCCAATTGGAACTTTTGCTGAATCGGCTTGGATTTCAAACTAAAATTCATTCAAAGTTAAAGTTTGAAAAAGGTTCATGCATTTAATTGCCCCTTTAGATTTTTGCAGAAAAAACTCCAAAATTCTCCAAAATTCTCTTTTAGCCCCTGGATGCTGAGGAATTTTTCATTTGGGCCCACTTGTATAGAAAATTTTAAAGTTGTGGTTCAATTGCTTGTTTGGATGAATTTTATCCAATTTGAAGTGATTTTGAAATCTTTTTCATTTCTCTTTGATTCCTCTTAATCAATTTCACTAATTAGGATTTGTAGCTTGATTAGGGACTTGATTAAAGTGAGATGTTACATGTACTGTGTGAGCAAGATTAGTCCGGACAAGCACAACATGAATAACAAATATCGCTCACATGTCTATGTGGTTGTGAGTATTTTTGACATTCATTCATTCATTGATTATCTTATTTGATTTCTATAACTGAGATATAGCTTGACTCTCTCCATGTTCTTGATTGAACAAGTGCACATGTTAAATTATTTAAAAGTTTAGTGCACCTATTTAGGGGAGACTCACTCTATGTCTTAAGTTAAACGAGACTAACCTTGTTATCTAAGTTGTTTCATGAAAATTGTCTCGCATATGGAGAATGGGTTTATAAAGTGAATGCACCTCATCATGGGATATGAAACTCATGCTAAACTCCAATATCCCAGGTTCCTTGTTCAATTTCTAAAGTATGAGAATTCTGCAAAAACCGGAGATTCCGGTTTGGCAAACCGGAAGTTCCGGTTTGGGCAGATTTCATATGACTACATTTAATTGAGGTCTCTTTGTTATTTCTCCATCTAATTGATCACTATGTGTGATAATTAAGTCTGTGCTACTAATGCTAGTTTGTGCCATTGAAAGTGCATTATATTCTCTTATGAAAAATCTAGCATCGGATTTGTTGAAAAATAAGCACACGACACAAGATTGATATATTCATCCTCATTGATGTGTGTTTGGTTTTTTCGACATGAAGGTACACTCTACTCACCCTAGCATTAATTCTTTCCATCATATAGAACTCATGTGCTAGGATGTGCCTTGGTATGTGGGTGACTCAAATCAACATATACTCTTTGTGAGTTAGGATAGATTTTTGAAAATCCTTATCATGCTTTGTGTGTGTTTTCGAAAATTATTGGTTCTTGATCTTTGTGATCATGTCAAGCTGATTGTGGTTATGGTTCACTTTGGTTGATTGTTGGCTAACCACAATTAGTGAGATTGTTCCTCTCAAGTCCTTAATCCTTTGATATCAAATCTTGATCAAGACCCCTCCTAAGTCAGCAAAATTCCTTGAATATCTCTCAAGACAGCAAGAAAAGACAGTGGTCGGATTGTCCGGCATGAGGTCGGACTATCCGGTACAAATCTTGGAATGTCAGCGATCAACATCAGAGACTCCCCACCGGATACTCCGGTAGGATACCGGATACTCCGAGCTACAGTGATGTGAAGAAATTCAAATTCTGAGTTTTTCTGTCTAAGTCAGAAAAACCGAAAGTTCCGGTTTTGTCGGGTTTATCCCTACCCGAACAGAAAACTTACCCTTTCGTTCCCACATTCACTTCTTTCGGTTCTTCCTCACCGTGGGCGACTCCCCTCCTCTCTCCTTTGGCGATTTCATCTTCCATCCGTGGATTCTTTCGGTTTTTGGGTGGATTGTGTATCCCCAAGACCGGAGACTCCGATTCCACCTCCGGATTTGAAGTTTTTCCCTCTCCAAAGGTACCCTTGATCTCTTTTTTCGATCTTCTTGGTCCTTGGGTAGATTTGAAATTCCTTCCTAGCATTGCTTCCTAGGATGCCATAGTACATATACCTGCAATATCTCTGTGATTGGTGGGTTAAATCGATCGGATTCATGAACTAGGTTTTCCCCGTGAAAACCGGAAGTTCCGGTTTTGACTGGGGAAGTCTATTTCACGAATTTTTGGTTGATTTATATTATGGCTAGGAAATCTAGTGCTATCTTGTTATCTACTCATGCCTTAAAACATCCTTAGTTGTTTTAGATGACTACATGGACATAGGTTTTCCCTGAGAAAACCGGATGTTCCGGTTTGGCAAACCGGAAGTTCCGGTTTCCTCAGTGAAAACCTGAGTGCATGTTTTCATCTAAATTTGATATCTAATCATCTCAATTCCTGTTCTGGCTGTTTTCTAAAATCCTTCATGCATATTTGTTATATCAGGGGCAGCATGGCTGATGATGGAAGGGAAATGAGAAAGAAAGCAAGGCATGATGATCCGACCCCGCGTGTTGGTCGAAAGCAAACAGCGGCTCGCACCAAGAATCTGCCTAGGGGTACTATGGAAATTGCAGATGTTGTGGAAGAGGAGGTTGAGGAGTCCTCCAGTGATGATATGGAGGAAGATGAGTATATTCCTTCTCCACAGCACCAAACCAGCGGTCATTCAAAAGGAAAATCAGCAGCTGGTATTGGCAGTGGTAGTGGGACAGCTGGTGAAAACAGTGAGTCCAGTGAGGAGGATGGGGAAGATGAAGAGAGAGAAATCTTTGATGTGGAGGAGCCTGTTCCAGTGGGAAATGCTAATTATGAGGCTGCAAAATTTCATACTCCAGCTAATCCTTATTGGAGAGCAAAAGTGAGCTATAAAGGAAAATCTGAAGCTGTAAGAGAGATGAGGGCAGTTGATCCTAGGCAACTCCAGAAGGAAGCCTCTGACTACAGATTTCACACATATTTTCAGCAGGATATCTATGAGTCTGTGATTGTGGCAAAGACAACTCATGTGGCTATCTCTCAGTGGATTGATTGGCAGTATTTGGCAAGCAAGAATGACCCAATCATTAATGAAGTGATTGCTACCTGCAAAGCTAGAAATGTCTATGATGTTATGAGCATTCAGAAGGATTGGAACAATGAGATCATTGCTCAGTTCTTTGCTACTTTGTATGTTGAGGAGCATGATAGAGTCAGTAAATTCCATTGGATGACAGAGGGTCGTTGGTTTGAAGTGAGCTATGCACAGTTTGCTAGAATTCTTGGTTTTGGAAGATATGATGCCAACCGTCCCCGCCTTCACTCACAGGCTATTCTGAGCACAAGCAGAATGGGTTTCATGTATCCAAGAAGCATGCAGGGCAGCAAGGGTCACTCTACGGGTTTGCTCCCTTTCTATGGATATTTGAACCGGTTGTTTAGAAAGACTCTCACTCCTAGAGAGGGTGATGCTACAGCTATTCCTTCCTACAACAAGAACATTCTTGCAGCTATGTCTGATACTCCTCTTCATGGCACACCATTCTCAGTGTTTGATTTCATATGGGAGGAAATCAAGGTTATTGCAAACAGTCCTCTCAAGAGTTGTGGCTATGCACCATACATTATGCTTATGATTGAGAAGGTCACCGGTGGCACTTTTGAGTGTGAGATGAAGCATTTGTATCTAAAGGTGAAAACAAATCTGAAAATGCCGGTTGAGGACAGCGGGCCAGCAGCTCAATCTCATGAACCATCATCCTCCCAAGGTCCTAGCAGCAGCAGGACGCATAGGGGCAGCGGATCTTCCTCTCCAATCAAGAAGTTCTTCAATATTTTTCTTGGCATGTGTCGGTCTCAATATGATACGGATGTGAAAGCACACAATGAGAGGAAAGAAAGAAGGAAGCTCACAAAGACAGTGAAGCAAATTGCTCAAAAAGATCATCCCGATATTGTTTGCTCTCCTGTTAGAGATGATGATAGTCCACCTATGGAAAGCTTTGAGGAAAGAATTAGTGGCTATCAACAACAAAATCTAAGTGCTCAGATTTTTTGTGAACAAAGCTTCAATGAGTATGGATTTGGTTTCTTTGGTGAGCAGCCGCAGCAGCAGCCCCCTCCCTTCTCCCCTCCTAGACATGAAGATGAAGGAGAGAAAAATGTTGGAGATGGCGAAGATGACGAGTGAGCATTCTTGGAAGTATCTCTACTCCTTTTTGGTGCTGGATGACAAAGGGGGAGAGAAATATTAAAGCTTCAAGTCGACGCCGTCTAGTTTTAGAGCTTTTTTGGTCTTGGTCTGTTCTGTCCAGTAAAACCGGAAGTTCCGGTTTGGCAAACCGGAAGTTCCGGTTTGGCTGGGCAGAACACTATCTATCCTTGTATCGTTTTTATCGCTTTGTGGACTTGAGAACAATTGTAATGTGTGAATTATGTGTGATGAACCTTGTAATAAGTTTCTAAGGATCTCTTTATGCTAGTGTGTGATGCATTGTTGAAATGGTGAATTGTTTCCTTTTTCTGTCTCTGTGCAGCCTGAAAAACCGGAAGTTCCGGTTTGGCAAACCGGAAGTTCCGGTTTTGGCCAGACAGCACAGATGCACTTCTGTTTATTATGTTGTGTGATTATCTTGTCATATGCATCACGTATTATTTGTTCACACACACTTGTTGCACCCCACAAATGCATACATGTAGGAAAAGCTCTCATGTTTTCCATTCTATATGTGCAAATGGCATTTGAGGCCAATTTTTTTTTGAATTTCATTCAAATATGCACATATTAAGGGGGAGCTTGTTCTACATGTTTGCATTCAAAATATTCCTTGAATATCATTTGTAAGCTTTAATCAAGGTTGTCATCAATCACCAAAAAGGGGGAGATTGAAAGTGCATGTGCACCCCTAGTGGGTTTTGGTGTATTGTATGACAACATGATTAAAGGTCTAATATTCTTCGTGAGTATATGGACAGGTTGCCAGCAATATATGTACAATGTCTCTCATGAATACACTCTTTGATGTACAATTGTTTCAAGTAAATAAAGACCATGTGAGCAATATATGATGAAAAGAAATGAATTACTTCAAATACAAGATTCTATATCTAGTGGCTTTCTCATGGTCAAGATGAAGAATGATCAAGTGCTATATGTCATTTATGGTAATATGTTTGGAAGCAACTTGATCAATCAACAAATAAATCATCAACACAAAATTGGATGCTTAAGGATGATGCAAAGCAATGTATGGCTTAAATAGCAAGAAGGTGAAGGGTTGACATGACTTGGTCGCGATGAACCATAGTTAGGAGAAGGGCAAGCAGGAGTCTTGGCGCCGAGGCACCTAATGTATGGTGAAGGACAAGTGGAGTTGATTTCGATGGACCGTTCAAGCTATATGGAGTATATATTGCTAAGTATCAATTATTGTTGAAACACAAGCTCAAGATAGTGATGCTCAAGAGAAGCTCATGTGGCTGTCCTCATAAAACAAATTTGAAGAGAAGTGGCAATATCAAGTTTCTTATATGCTCAAGTTGTAAAAGTTGTTTTTATATTCGATCTTGAGTATAGGTATGTCGCTCTATCAAGAGGGATGCTACATGGATAGCTAGCAAGTCTCAGTGCTCAATAAAAACCTAAGTGAGAAGAGTGAAACACTATAGCCAACAATTTGCACTTAGTCTGTGAGCCTGGCAAAACCGGAAGTTCCGGTTTGCCAAACCGGAAGTTCCGGTTTTAGCAGATTTGAATCCTAACGGCTAGTTCTGGGAAACCGGAAGTTCCGGTTTCTACTGGCTAGTTTCCAACGGCTAGTTTCGGGGGGATGAGTATAAATACCCCACCACACCCTCTCTTTGAGGGTGCTGACCACATCCACGAATATATCCAGAGCCAAGGTGTCCTAGAGCTCTCCCCAACCTCTCTTTGTGAGATTTGTGAGATTATAGCTAAATCCTTTGGATTGGGTTGAGAGAAATTGAATTAGAGAGCACAAGAGAGCATCTCATACTTGAGCATTTGAGCACTTCGCCTTGAATCCGTGAAGCATTTGTTACTCTTGGAGGTGAAGCCTCCTAGACGGCTAGGTGTCGTCCCTAGAGCTCCCAAGCTTGTGGTGAGCCTTGGGAAAGTTTGTGCAAGGCCCGTTTCGCCTCCGCAAGGAAAGAAACAAATAGTGGAAAGGAGGAAAGTGGTTGAAAGAGACCCGGCTCTTAAGTAGAGCTTCCTCAACAGAGACGTAGGCAGCTTGGAGAGCAAGCTGCTGAACTTCGGGAAACAACTCCTTGCGTGCTTCACTCGGTTTGCATTTGCTTTACACGTACTTATCATTTATATGCAAATCTTGATTGACTAGGTTGCTTGTGTAGTTGAGCTCTTATTCTCTGTGTATACTGTTGCTAGAGCTCTTTTACATATCCTAGTTGTTTACTTTCAACCTAGAGGGAACCGGGGATCGAAAGATCTGAACTTCTGTTTTTCTGTCCCGAGAAAACCGGAAGTTCCGGTTTGCCAAACCGGAAGTTCCGGTTTTGGCAGTTTCAGTTTCCGCTGCAGTTTTAATTGCATAATTTCGTTCATCGCCTATTCACCCCCCCCCCTCTAGGCGACATCAAGGGACTTTCAAAATTTCTCCAAATCAAACTCATTTTTTTTGTACTTCTACAAGTTTAGACAAGCTTGTGCGTGAAGCAAAAATCAAAATATTGATCTAACCCAGGGGGCTGTGGAAAACTCTTAAACATTTTTGGGACCCACACCTCTCTCTCTTTTGTTTCTACACTCTTCCACAGCCATCGAGAGCTGCGCCACCTTCTCCTCTTCCTCTCTTTTCCTTGTCTCTTTCCTGCCAGACACATCTGCCATGGCCATCGCATGAGCTCAACACATCGCCGCCGCTACAACGTGTCCCCGGCCCTATCCTCGACACCGAGGGCCGCACAAGGGCTTCCTCAACCTTCTCCCCACCTCCCATCCCAAGCTCCTCTACTGTAGCCCGAGATCGAAGACATTCTTCATCGAGTCGGCCACCGAACCTTCATCAATCTCGTCATCGATTTCCGCTTCTTCGGTGAGTTTCCGTTCGATTCCTCGCACACATAGTTTCCTCACATCGCAAATAATCTATTTGAGTCATCTCCCATGCAATTCCACCACTCAAATCGACGGATTTTGACGATTTTAGGGCGCCTGTTCTTGAGTCCCCTGTTTTTACTATTCATCGCAAAATTCCAGAAAATGTCAAAAAACATATGTTCTTGTAAAATCGATAGAAAATAAAATAAAACTCAGAAAAATGTGAAACAAATTTTGTTGGCTTCCCTGTGACTAGATATACCCAGTGGTACAACATAAACATCTGAATGCGTCTTAGTTAAGTCTCTAAAATTCAGAGAAGAGAAAATGTAAGTCATTTTTGTAAAAAGATCTATACATGCAAAAATTCTGATTTTTGGCACACACACTCCTTATAGGTTCACTGAACTACTGGCCAAACAATTTCTTGAACTTCAGCATATTTCGGGAGTAATTTCAGTTTCAAGTTTCTACTTAAATCGTCTTTCATATTTTATTCCTGCACGTTTTGGCACCAAATTTTGGATATATTGCTGTGCCTAGAGTTAGGTTGCTAAATAAAAATACAAACTTAGTTATAGATCTTCCAGAAACCTTTTAAAGAATTTAGTAGAAGGTCCCTTGTATACACTTAACCAATTCATAAATTCGAAACAATATGTGTAAATCTCTTGAGACCAAGATACCAAAATCATGTGAATGGCCCTGCAAGCATGTTGCATTGTGCATAATAACATCATCATGACATATTTGTCGAGAAATTTCCATGAACCCTCTTGTTGACTTTATTCATATCATTGCATTCATTTAGGAACCGACGCCGGACTCGAGGACTTGGAGCTTGTGACCGAGGAGCCCGGCGCTGACTTGAACGTTCTTGAGTGTGCTAACCACCAGCCCCAAGGCAAGCCCCGGTGCACTCCTATGTTTACAAAATTTTACATTTGCTCACATGTACTTCGTGTCATGAATTGTCCATTTAAGTTTAGGAGTTGTATGGGACCGTAGATGCATTTGCCTTACATGCTCCTATGGGTGGGTTCAGTTTTATACAGCCGCGTGGTAGTACTTGTTAGGCTTAATAAGGTTGTGTCGTCGGTAGAATATCGAGTGGTATGGAGACCGCTCGGTGTAAGTGGGGTCAGATTTACTTTTTGTTCTCACATGATGATGATAATGAATTTGAGACCGAACGGGGAAGTTTCATGTGTAGGTTGGGGTGACAAGGCTCGCCTTGTTCGTCATAGCCCCGTTTGTGTCGGTTGAGGACCGTTCGTTGTGGCCCCGCTGAGCAAGTTTGAACAGTACCGAGTGCATGCTAGTAGAATGGGAACTAGTAAACTGAGTAGCTCGATGTTGTATGTGTTGGACGGTGCACCCCCTCTCTTCTGGTGATGAAGATGGAATGGTGGTTGCGGGTTTGTGTAGGAAGGGAGGGCACACGGGCTAACCACGGATTGCCTGGCGCGGGTATCGCGTGGAGGACGGGTGCTCGGGAAAGGGAAATCGGCTCGACCTTACGATGTCTTGTGAAAAGTTACCGTGCGTGACTCTTTTGAGTGTGCGTACGTCGTGTATTCGGGTTTCGCCTGCAGGTGTAAATCGATTCGAATCGCCGTCCCTCGCGGTTATTGAGTACTACTTGTTCACTGCATCACATCGTAGTAAGAAGTGAATTGAATGAATAAATGTTGTTGTTTTGTATTTCAATTAATTGTATTGCAACATGTTTTGATTTAGATTAAGTGCCAACATTTATAATTCTGTCCTAAAAGATAAATTTGGCTAAAACATGAAAGAAGGACCAACTCCTAGTGCTATATTTATGCAAGGATATACCCTTTTGCCCTGTCAACCCCCCTGCATGCTAGGAGTCGGTCTTAGAAGGCCATTTTGACGGGTAAGACTTGCTGAGTATTAGTTGCTCAGGGTTTGTTGTTTAAATTTTTGTTGCAGGTATTCCTAATTGTAGTTTCTGTGATTGTTGTGGCAAAGTGGTGTGGGAGGGTGAGCCGCCCAAGGACTGGTCTATTAAGTGGGTTCCCCCCTCTCCCAACCAGGAGCAAGGTGAGTGAGATCGTGTCTACGGGCCGGACATGATTTCCTTGTAGATATGTATCGTCGGTTGTTTCGCTTCCGCTAGTGCTTATGTAATCGAATTGCGAAGTCTTTTATGTAATATTAACCGAACTTCGAACCTTGTAACCTATGTTAATCGTGTAACCAATGTAATAACTGAACTTATTGTAAAATTATTTTACTTATGCTTATGTGTGTGGTTATGTGCATACTTGCTTCGCCAAGTATCCCCCGATTATGATCCAAGTTAGCCAAACCCCTCATTAATTTGAGGCGGTATGCTACAGGCACAAGGTCGCGCGTGGGCGCGAGTAGCGGCGGCGCAACGACGAGCTCCACATCTCGTCGATGCCGGCGGTGCAGGGGGCGCCGTGCGGCGGCGAAGGCGAGGCACCGCGTTGCACGGCGGCGGCGAAGGCGCTGCACCGCGATGCCTTGCGCTGCGCGGCGATCTGCGAGCGGCAGGCAGCGGCGGCGACAGCTGGTCGGGGAGCTGCATGTCGACGTTGGTGATGGGTTGCGGCATGAGCGGATAAAACTGCGGCTGTGGTGGGTGGTGGGGGAAGAGAGAGATGGGGAAAATTCCAAAACATGGGACCCACCTAGGCTCTACAATCAGTAATAAAAAAGGAAGAATTTTGAACCCTCCGATCCCTTATAAAAAGGGACGGAGGGAGTATTACCATACCACAACAAGACAAATTCTAGGCGTGTTCTTTACTCCGCCGTGCGGAAAACGGAGACGCTCCATGGCGTGCACTAATGTAGGATAAGCTCATAAATCACGGTTCGTGCCTTGCTCGAAAATAGGAAAACTAGGCGGTGTTCGTTGCATGGGGTCTAAAATTTAGAGGGAAGAATCTTGTCATTTAAGAGTATTAAATAAAGTTTAATTACAAAACTAACTGCAGAACCCCTGGTCTAAATCGCGAGACGAATCTAACGAGGGTAGGTTAGCCGTGATTAGACGCTGGTTACTGTAGCATTATTGTAGCATCACTGTAACAAAATATAGATTAATTAGGCTCGTTAGATTCGTCTCGTAAAGATGTACCTATCTGTAAAAAGGTTTTGTCATTAAATTTTATTTAGTACTCTTAAATAATAAGATTTTCTTTAATGTGACAGGTCTAAATGCTAAATGCTAAAGCAACGAACACACCCCTAATGTCCTTCAGTCCACGAGCTAATCCATGCTATATTAAAGAAACCAGGGTTGCTAAAAGAATCCAATGCCCTGACAAAACACTGAGCAGCATAATTAGACAGGCATGTCATCATTTAGTAGAGAGCACCCTCAACCTGGCGTGACCGGCAACTAATTAATTAACTATTAGTACTGCCCAAGAAGTCCTAGGTCGCATCAAAGACGTCTTAATCTAATGAACTCGATAAACAAACCACACCACCAAGTTTCCATATCGAACTCGTCGCTATCCAGGCGCACTCGGTGTTCAAAACGCACGCACAGTCCCTGTTCAAGTACGTGGCGTGGGCACCGGGTAAGCGCTGCTGCCTGCCCTCAGCGTCGCGCGTGTTGTGGAAAGCGCTCGTCGCGCGTCGCGGGAGAGGGACACAGGAAAAAAGGCTGCTGCAATTGGCGCTGCCACCGAGGCCTCGCTCACGTGGTGTCTCTCTCCTCTCCTGTCCTCGCCCCCTCTCCCACCCCAAATTCCCCCCGCTCCCAACGCCCGTCGGTTCCGTGGCCGCCAGGTTGGGTTTTGGGTTCTTCTCCGCGGGTTGGGTGGCTTTGGTCGTCGTCGGCGGCGGCGGAGGCGAGAGGGGAGCCTGCGATATCCGGCCGCGGAGAAGCGGTTGTGTGGAGTTGGGGTGAGATCCGGACCGTTGCCGGCGGAAGCGGAAGATGGGGTTCCTCCCGGCGAAGCTTCTGCCGTCGTGCGAGAGCATGTGCGTGTGCTGCCCGGCCCTGCGCCCGAGCTCGCGCCGCCCCGTCAAGCGGTACAAGAAGCTTCTCGCCGAGATATTCCCCAAGACGCCTGTAAGTAGCGCCCGGCTCTCTTCTCGGTTCGGTTTCTTCGGCGCGGGGTCTAGTTTAGGGAGTTCGGAAGTGTCATTGGTCGTTGCTGTCGCTGGATACATTGTTCTATTTCTCGATCTGTAAGTAGCGGCTAACGACATTCCTTAAAAAATGATATCCGGAGTATTTCCTGTTCTGTCAAATGGTGGTCCGCGGAACTTAGTTTAGTGGGTAATGTAGGTTAAAATGTTTATTGTAGAAGCATCAGTACCCGCATTTGGGTGCCGGAGTCTGGTATATCGCTGTTGACTCTTGTACGATATTTACTTTTGCAGGATGGTGCTCCAAATGAGAGAAAAATCATGAAGTTATGCGAGTATGCTGCCAAGAATCCCCTGCGCATACCAAAGGCATGTGCTGTTGCTGTTTTGTTACGTTTTGACGTGCTGTTAATGCATTCCTTAGAAGCATGTGGTTAATGATTGCTTGCTTCTCTTGTCAGATTGCAAAGTTTCTGGAACAGAGGACTCACAAGGAGCTTCGTGCCTCGCATGCCAACTTTGTCAGGATTATCACTGAAGCTTACAGCAAGTTACTCTTCATTTGCAAGGAACAGATGTGAGTTTGCAGAGTTTTTGGCTTGCATTTATATCATGTATCACAATGTTAACTGTTTCACATATGGGGTTTTATGGCCGAGTTTTCATACCGTGCTGCTGTGTGCATGTGATGGTACAGGGCATATTTTGCCATCAGCCTGGTGAACGTCCTTACCGAGCTTCTGGAAAGCAAGCAAGAGAACATTCACATTCTTGGATGCCAGACTTTAGCGAAGTTCATCAACAGCCAGGTGGGGCATTGACAAGTTGAATATTCAGTTCTATAAACGTTCATGTTGTGGTTGTCAATTGCGTTTCCTTTTTGAGGCGTGCATTGGGATTCATTTTTGTGGCGTATTAGCAGGTAGACAACACATATGCACGCAGTATTGAAAGCTTGGTCCGCAAAGTGTGCGCGCTTTCACGCCAAAAGGGAGAAGAGCATAGTCTTCTGAGGGCAGCAAGTTTGCAGTGTTTGTCAGCAATGGTAATACATGGGTTGCTTTTCACACATCTTCCCATTTTACTATTCTTGTTCTGTCTTATAATTCTGTCCAGAACTTGAATTCTGTCTTGACTGTTAAGATATCTGTGCAGATCTTATTCATGAAGGAGCATTCATACATATTTGCTGATTTTGATGAGGTATAGTTGGAATCGGTTTTTATGGCATTTATCCTGTTGCTGCTGCACGTGCGGAACTGTATGATATTAAACTAGTTAACATGAGTTCCTTGTAGCTTCACGTGCGGAACTGTATGATATGAAACTAGTTAACATGAGTTCTATATATATTGTTTCTGCTTGCCTTCTGATTAGCTTTGCTTTGTCTGATTAGTGTCCGTTTAAGAATAACCAGCTTATGCAATTAGGGATGCCTCTTGTCAATCCTATGGTTGAGCTGGGTTTTGGATTAGGGCTGCTGGATGTAAATATTTTTTTCCCTCCTGTCTTACACATAAACATTTTACTATGTTATTATTACTTTTTTGTTGTTTCTTGTTTGCTAGCATGATGCATTCAGTTCAAACTGGTTCAGTCTAGGCTACCCCTTTTCAGGACTACTTGATCCTTAATTTGTTTTTATCAAGACTACATTTAATAGTTTATGATGTGCTAAGATGACTTGGTGCCAAATATTTGCAAACCCCTAATTGGCCAAATTTACAGCTAAAAAAAGGGGCAAAATAATTTTGTGCCAATGCTCTTAGTGGCTTGTGCTTTGTGGTCTAGTCCCCTGGACAATTTTGCATGTTCTTCGTTTACCTTAAGGTGTTAATCAAAGTATAGGCTCTGTTCTTGGGTAGCTTGTCAACTTCTCGACTATTTATTGGATGCAACCATTTTCTGTATTTCTTGAGTTCAATGCAATGATGGGGATCCAGGATTCAACTTTCTTTCCATTTGGCAGATAGTGCAATCGGTATTGGAAAATTATAGGACAGAGGAAGCAATTGGCGGTGCTAATGAGAGGCATGCCTCACAGCATAATTGGGTTGATGAAATAGTAAGATGTGAGGGTAGGCCTGGCTTTGCTGGAGGTAATGATGTGAATGTCAACAGGACAACTATTAGGCTGCAGCCAGCAAGGGATTCTTCAGCTCTTAACAGGTAAAATATCACTACTATGTGATGCAGTACCTCCCTTCCATATGCTATTGTACATCAGAATAGTTTTATTATAGTCTTATTATATGCCCATCTTGCAACAGTATGCCTTTCATTCTCCTCTTTTGAGGATTTAAGTATTCGGACGTGTTATAAGTTGAGGCTTGGCAGCATGCTTAAGTTCTAGAATATTGGTGTTATTTAGTGTTTTTTGGTCTAATATAGATTTTTTAAGAGTGTAGACATGCTAGATATGGAGATTGATTGCACAGAGTTGTTGATGTATTTGGATTCTTACAAAATGACTTAGATTAAAAATATAAATAGTTGGAACATGAAAGGATTATCTATTGCTTAAAGTGGAAGTTGCATCAAAGATATATTTAATTCCTAAAAGTGCTTTGGAAGACCTGCATATAGTAATGTAAAGAGTTTTAAATTCAATTTTTTGTTTCCTTCTGCCAGTTTATGAATTTGAATGATAACACGACTTCTTGGAAAATTATCTGCCATATTTTGTGGTGCTTCTCATCCTTTCTTTTTTTCATACTTTGTTTTGTTGCGTGTGAATCTTTTATCTAATTATTTATTGGGCCACCTTATGAAGTTATTCCTTGTCTTCTCTTAGATTCTTTTTCACTTGATCAAGTGCAGTGTACACTATATATTATGATTTACTTTAACTGAAATGCAGGGAGGAACGTGAATCTCCTGAAGTGTGGTCACATATTTGTGTTCAGAAGCTTGCAGAATTGGCCAAAGAGAGTACAACTATGCGTCGCATCCTAGATCCAATGCTTTCGTACTTTGATATGAAGAAACAGTGGGCTCCTCAACGTGGATTGGCTTTTCTTGTTTTGTCTGATATGGCTTATCTGGAGAAGAGTTCAGGTATTTTGTTTAACCGCAGCATTATGATCTCTATGAAATTCTTTCCAGCATTCTTGCATGGATTTCTTCTCTTCTGGTATTATAGTGTATGTTTCTGGTTTCTTATGATTGAGCTATGGAGGGCAGGCCCTCGTGCATGGGGCAGGCATCTCAAAGCACGGGTTAAGGCCCTATCCATAGGGGATGGCTCCCCATGTAGAGGGGACCGGCTTTCGTGACCTTTCTCGGGCCCAGTTTTGGGTGCTTCTTAGTTTACGTACCTCAGGGGAGGTTTTTCCCCTTGGTGTCGAGTTTTTGGATTCTTACACAATTGTCTCTGATAAAGCTCTTGATTCGGGAACTTAGTTTGTAAGACGGGTTATATCTCTTGTTCCACGTCAATCTTCATGGAATATGTGAAGCCTCTGCTTCTTTCCCCACTCCACACTCACATTATAATCTGCATCACACAATTTACCTTTCATGTCTGTACTTTTTTTTATGGGATATTATTCCTGCATGCTTAAGGATTCTTGACTTGCAGGCAATGAGCAACTGATTTTGACTGCTATCGTTCGGCACCTGGATCACAAAAATGTTCTACATGATCCTGAGACAAAATCTAATATTATTCAGACAGCAACATTGTTGGCACGGCAGCTGCGCTCACGAGGAGTTGCTGCTGAACTTGTAGTAGCAGGTGACTTGTGCAAGCACTTGAGGAAAACATTAGAGGCTGTGGAGTCTGGCAGTATTGAAGAGTTGAGTTTGAATGAATCACTTCAGAATTTCTTGGAGGACTGTCTCATGGAAGTTGTTAAAGGGGTATGTGCTGTACAATCCTGGTCATATGCTAGTATCTTTCAATGGGCATGGATGCTTTTGGTGCATAACTGCATATTTTTTAAGTGTTCAATAATCAATAACATGACCTTCGCTGCAAAAATTTTAACAACAGCAATTTGGTTGTTGTTGAACACTTCAAAATTTTGCAGTGTTCAATAACAGCAATTTGGTGCATATTTTTGAAGTGTTCAACAATCAATAACATGACCTTCACTGCAAAATTTTGAAATGTTCAATAACAACAAGTTTTACATCTGTTAACTATTTGTTTCTCATATTTCTACCAGATTAATGACATGCGTCCACTCTATGACATGATGGCAATCACATTGGAGAATTTGCCTTCTATACCAACTGTTGCTAGGGCAACGCTTGGAAGTTTGCTGATCCTTTCACACATAGTCTCATTGACATCAGTATCATCTAACACTCCTATGGTCAGTTGACAGATCTAAATTGAAGCTATCATCTTTACATGTCCACCCATTATTTTAATGTATTGATATGCCTTGGTATAAAAAGAAAAGTAAAAAGGTCCTGAACTGTTTATATAATATACTGTATTGTTTGAAATGAAGTTTTACCGTATTTGTCTAATTTCCTGGCAAGAGAATTGATCCATGACGGATGAAATCATGCTCAAATAGTATACCGTCCCTGCCTATTTTCTCTGTCTCTGTTACAAAGTTTTATTATTGGCCACCTCGTCATTGCCGGTTCCTTTTGTCTTGTTTTCAGGTGTTTCCAGAAGCACTCCTCCAGCAGATATTGAAGTCCATGATACACCCTGATATTGACACTCGTGTGGGAGCACACCACATGTTTTCCGCTATTGTTGTCCAAGGACCAACTCATCCAAGGAGTGAAGCAGAATACCTCTATGAAACAAAGAAGCAGTCACGGACTACATCTGTATTTGCTTCAGCTACTGCTTTACTGGAGAAGCTGAGGAGAGAAAAGGAGAATATAGGTTCAGATAAGCCTCGAAATATGATGCCTGATGAGGTAAAGGAAAGGAACATGCATGAAGAGGATAACAAACATGTTTGGGCACGGAAAAATTCGGCTTATTTCTCAAAGCTGGTTTTCTCTTTCATTGATCGATGCGCAGCACTAAGTAGCACTGCAGAGGTAAACCCCTTTTTCTCTATGACGTGCCTATATAGCAGCTCAAAGTAAAAGGCATTAACACTAGTTTTCTTAGCTTTCTTACAATACTCCCCTTCTTTTAGTTGTGTTTATTAGGGCGACTAACTGTTTCATTGTACATGTATTTCAGGAGACCAAAATTGCCATGTTAACTGAAGATCAAACGAATCAGTTGCTTTCTGCATTCTGGATTCAGGCCAGTCAAACTGATAATTCTCCTTTTAATTATGAGGCTATTGGTCATTCATACAGCCTCACAGTTCTTTCTTCCCGCCTCAAGGTATGGATTCTTTGTAAGAGAAATGGCCCTTCGAAGTTTAATTTATGATATATGGAAGCTTATTGCAACCAGTTGTTTCTCGAGACGTTTTTGGCTTCCTTTTAAGAGGGAACCACTGGCCTTGATTGGCGGCCTCTTTTTTGTCACTGCAATTAGTATCCTTCCTTTTTTCTTTGGAAATCAACATAATTAAGACTTGTTTCCCAAATGTTCTTGATGCTGCAGAATTCAGCCAACAATAATATCGTCCAGTTTTTCCAGTTGCCGCTTTCCCTTCGAAGTGTTGCTTTAACCCCGGGTGGTATGATCTGCACCCTGAATTTGTAGTTTTCATTATTCTGCATATTTGTCACTCTCATGCAAGTCTTGATTTATGTATCTTTACAGGAATCCTGCCTGCTCCTTGCCGCCGGTCTATCTTCACCTTAGCGACGAGTATGCTGGCTTATGCTGGAAAAGTCTGTCACATTGCTGAGTTGTCAGACCTGCTACGGTGCTTTACATCTTCCAATGTAAGTTTTGGTGCAGATGATGATGAGGAGGATAACAACACATTGCTTCATTTCGTTTGAAATACTTTGTCCTGTCATAATGAACTTTTTTTTTTGGTGGGGCAAAGAGGGGAGAAATGGCAACGCTCCCAAAGACGGTAACAAAAAATAGAAAATACGGGGAAAAAAGAGTGCATGTCGAAACAGTATGCATATCTAGACCTTACCTATCTGCCCCTGTGCCAGGCAACATGCACCATCAGCTTTTGATTTTTTTTTTCCTTTCTCTTCTGTTGCCATTTTCCAGCTCTGTGCAACCAGCTTTTGCTTTGTGTTATTTAGCAAAACGAAATGTATTCACAATTGATGATTGATCAGTGAAATGTATTATCAAATGTTTTGCAGATTGACCCGTACCTAAGAATTGGTGAAGACTTGCAACTCTATGTAAGGTTGCAATCGGATCTAGGCAGTTATGGTTCTGAAAGTGACCAAGAAGTTGCTAGATCCACACTTTCTGACTGCAGAGCAAAAGTAGGGATTACTGATCAGCGAGTGCTGGATGTTATTGCTTCTGCACTTGTTAGTTTCACTAAGGTTAGTCTTGTGTTTGGCTGTTGTGCCTTGCCGCATGTTTACTGTTGACTTCACATGTATCACATTCTCCTGAAGACGAAGCTAATCGTTTTTTTATTTTTGTCTTCTTGGATGCATTACTAGATGGACAAGGATGTATTGACAAAGGAGCTCACAGAGATGTTCACACCTGAAGAAATGCCCTTGTTTGGGTCAAATTCCGCACTTGATTGGGCCAACTTTCATGCGCAGGCATTTTCTGATGAATCCCTTTCGTTTGATGAGGTAGGTTGCTTATGTTGAATGGTGCCCTTGTGATGCATTGGATGAAGGAACATGCGGAAATCTCGAACGATGCAATGTTCTTTTAATTGTTCCTTCCAACGTGACAACTGACAAATATTTTTAGATTGCCTAACTATTTCTTTCTTTTCCTTACGTTGCAGGAGTGTTCGAGAACATCTTCAGTGGATTGTGGTTTGCATGAGTCACCAATTACCAACACTGCTAGTTCCATCTCAAAGATTACTCTACCACAATCTGTTCCACATGTTCTAGGCGTTGGTCAATTATTGGAGTCGGTAAGTACATAAAATTCAGCTGATTTGTTACCCAGCTAGCTCACATTTGCAGTAGTTATATGGAGTATTGGAGGTTTGGCATCATCATGTTCTCTTGCACGGTCAAATTAGCCATATCTATAGGGAATTATTTTTCTATTACTATTTGGATTTTTACAGCAGTTTCTGAATGTCGTTCTTTCTGCTATTAGGCTCTGCATGTGGCAGGCCAGGTTGCAGGTGCATCTGTTTCAACGTCACCCCTTCCATATGGTACCATGACTAGTCAATGTGAAGCCCTTGGCTTGGGCACTAGGAAGAAGCTCTCAAGCTGGCTTGTCAATGGCCACGAAGCAACTCCGGACAACCCTATGCCAAGCCTTCCTTCTGCACATAATTCAATCATTCCAAGGGTACGTAGATTGATAAATCCCAATGATGTCTGCTAGTATGTTTTAAGTTGTCAATCCTGTACATTGTGGTCACACGATCTGCATTTGTCCAGGTGAACTCTTGCGGTTTCGAGAGCATTCACCGCACATCATCAGAATCGTGCTCTACAGTGAAACTACCACCAGCCAGCCCCTTCGATAACTTCATGAAGGCGGCCTATCGCACCCAGCCAGAGATGTGATCAGCCTTGCGGAGCACCTAACCAACCCTCACTAGTGCTAGACTGCGTACCTAAGCATATCCCTAGGTTGTCAAATCAAACACTAGGCCATCCTGGGCCTGTAGCCGTAGCGTTGATGTAGTTGTAGAGTATGTATGTATGTGTATCTATCAGCTCTAAATGCCTTTAGCGGATCCGTATCTATGATCATGTGTACTTCTCTTAGCTGTAAGCCCCTATGTTGTTTGTTCAGACCTTGAGCTGTAGGATAGTACTGAATGCTTCTCTTTGGAACTCATGTTAATGTTATGTACTGCTCGTCATGAAAGGGATCGTCTACCTTTGCTAGCAAAGTCACGGCTGTGATGCTACGCCGTGAAGATGCAGAATTAGCTGAAAATGTAGAGTGAAACAACGTAATCCCTCCATTCTTTTATTCTTGACGTTTCAGACAATCTATTTGTACTAGCCACAAGTCAAAAAATCCTGTCCCAACGTCATCAATTCAAAGGAGGGAGTATCAACCATGGTGGTCATACCGCCACTGCAAGGCAGAGATTCAACACAAGTCAAACCATATTCCTTTGTAGTTTGTCATTCGATGAACCAGCAGTCAAACTTCAAATGTTTAGTCGTCAATATGTTTATTGCCGTTATGGTTCAGCATGAAACTTGTGAGCTGAATATACTACACTACCCACAGTAGTGCCTTCTACCGATGCTGAAAACAAGAGAGAGCATTTGGGCACCGAAGCATCCACTGCACAGACCGGTGCTGAGTTGAAAAAACATGGCTGCCGATCATGTACATGCATCGATGCTCAACGATTAAAAAATCATTTCACAAGCTTCAACATGGACCATGTATTTCTGCCAAAATTGTCAGACATACCTTTGAGCATCGATGCTCACCAGTGCAACAGATAATGTGTTCTCAGCATCATAAAGACGTGGCACAAAAATGGGTTTTTCAACACCCGTTCCACTGTGGCTAGTCTAAGCTTATTGCCTTTGACTAAAACAGCAATTTGTAACGTGTGACGGTGTGAGCAATTATCGACATATCCTGAACCCGTGAAATATCAAATATATAATCCATGTGCATACGATTCATCATTCATGAATCTTTTCAAGATGCAAGTTCGCATACAAAATGCAATGCCAATGATAGCGATTCTGAAGTTAAAAAGACATACTTTTTCCCCAGAGTTCCAGGCTTCCATGTTACCAAGGCCCAAAGACTATGTTTAAAAAAAAAGGCCCAAATATTAAGCCCACATAACAACCCGCACCGTTTCTTCTCCTTCCCCGTTCACTCGCACAGCGGCTGCTGCACTTCCCCAGTGAGGCAGTGAGCCTCGCTCGCGGATAAGACGGCGCAACCAAAGCCCCTACGCCCAAAAACCCCTCGCGAGCTCGCTCCCCACCCCTATCCATGGCGACCACCGCCGCCGCCGCCTCCTCCTCGCTGACTGCCCCTCTCCTCCACCCGAATCCCAACCCCAACCTCGCTCCCAAATCCCTCCCCATCGTCAGGTTCCCGCTCCGTCCTACCTCCTGCTCCCTTCTCGCCTCGCTGCCGGCCCTAACCCGTCTCTGTCGACGTCTCTTGCAGAAACCGGAGGTGCGCTCGCGCGGTGAAGGTCTCTGCTGGGGGCCTGGGGACGTACGGAGCAGCCCAGCGGCGCGGGATTTGGTCGATCAGGTGAAATTCGTGACGACCACACCAGCACATCTGCAGCTTCCAGTCGTCTATTGTGGGCGTGGGAGATGCTTGTTTGGACTGTGACTTGTGAGGGTGCTGATGCCACTCTCCTGTTTGCATCTGTATGTATGGCAGGGATGATTTGGTGGTGCCGAGGTCGCCCTACTTCCCAGTGGAGTACGCTTCCGGGCAGGAGCGCGGGCCGTCGCCGATGGTGATGGAGCGGTTCCAGAGTGTCGTCAGCCAGCTCTTTCAGCACGTACGAGAGTACCACATCTTGTTGTACAAGCGTTTGGCCTCCAATTAGGAAGGTTCTTTGAATGTGATGAGCTGTATCCGATAATGTGTCTATGATTTGGTGCAGAGGATTATCCGATGTGGTGGCCCTGTGGAGGATGATATGGCGAATATCATTGTTGCACAGCTGCTCTATCTTGATGCCATTGATCCCAATAAGGTAAAATGGGGAGACCTTTTAATGCTCTAATTTCAATGTCATTAAGGGTGAGCTTATCAGCTTATGCTGAAATTGATCTTTTATTTATTTTTAGTTGGTAGGGAATGAGCTTGCTATACCTAAGGCTTTTGTAGTTTTCATTGGTGTTTGGGTTTATAGCTACAAGATGTGCTGGAATTGGGTTATATAGCTGTAACCTTTGGACTTATCTGTGGGGCCAATGCTGCCATTTCACTTAGCGGGGGATCAGATTTCATGACATCATATATTCGAACATACTTTTTTGTAACTTCATCTGTTGCTTAATCCTTGTCAATTTTCTTGTAGGATATCATTATGTATGTGAATTCGCCGGGAGGGTCAGTGACAGCTGGTGAATGTCTCCTCTTACGAATTTGTTGTCATACGCTCATCTTATGCTTATATCGGTTTCTTTGACTAACTCATAAAATTATTTTCATTTCTGTTAGGGATGGCTATATTTGATACAATGAAGCATATTAGGCCTGACGTTTCCACTGTTTGTATCGGGCTAGCTGCAAGGTACTGAATACACACATCATTGTTATCCTTCTATTTATGTTGAATGGTCAGCGATTGATTTACATTTATGGTTTGAGTGTGATATGATCTTTATTGTTAGGCTTTACGTTTGATTATGAGTCTGAGTTTTAATTCTTGTTTGAGTCTGGATCCCATAGCTGAACCTTTACTTGTTTCATCAACAACAATAAAGCCTTTTGTCCTTATCAAAGTTTCGGTAGGCTGGAGCTGAAACCCAACAAGATGCTGTGGGTTGCGGATGGGCTAAGATGGCGTAGAGTTTAGGAGTGCTCATTGGGAGGCCGAGGCTTAGGTCCTTGCCTTCCCAGATCCATGGTGGAAGAATGGCGCAGAGCCCCGGGAGAGGGAGATGAAGATTAGGATAATTCTTTTGCTTGTTTTTGATTCATGATGGACATCTCTTTATATAGGGGGTCTGCCTAACAACTTGCTAGCAATCTTTAATTAGAATCAGTCTAAACCGAAGTTGACCACTCAGTCTCAACTGTGAAGTTAATGCCGCGGCAAGCAACCATCGATCGCATGCTTGTCCCCACATGACAAGCGTGTAACCGTTTTCAGTTGTTTTTTTTTTCGTTGTAGTTTTAGAACTGTCAGCAGCACATTTAATATTTGGTAATAACTGGAATATTCAGTTCAGTATGGTCTGCCCAGTGAGGAGATTGTGTGATAAGTTCACTTCGCTCCAGCTTGCACATAACATTATTTAGTTCTTCCTAACAAAATTTACACGGCTTGGATTTTGTATCATATGATTTTGTAACATAATGGGTTTGGTAAGAGAAATATGTGCTTCATTTGTGTTTACTTGCACTTTTTGGTTTTTATTATTTTGCAAATTGGTCTTTTATAGAAAGCTAGGTCAATAATTATTAGCAGAAACATATGATTGTTATAAGTCTAGTTCTCATTTTGATAAACTTTTGCTATAAATAAAAAGGTTTCTATGCTGTCAAGGAATAGGTGATTACATCCGAATGTTTTGGCTACAGCTCCCAAGTTCAGTGTAAAACTGTAAATAGCTCTAGGTATATAGTACTCCATCCATCCCACAATAATTGACATCCTAGCATTCTCTAATTTTTCCAAACTAATTGGCATTCTCACTTACCAGTGCACCTCGTTTCCTGTGCACCCACCTTTTGTACCTCTCTTTAATTCCCATGCCCAGAGCTAGTGTCAAATAAATTGGGATGGAGTGAATAGTGTCTTAAGCGATGTAATTACTGTTTCAGGCTCAAAGTTTGTTGGCGTGAACACGATTGTTACTCTTTTATTCAGCAGTGCAAGTTTCTTACTATGCCTTGATTGGTGTTTTGTCTTTAACTTCATATAGTAATATACCTCACGCTAGTTTTCTTGCATTACATAGATTCTTACAGAGCTCTTTCTGCTGTTTTATGTTTGCATAGATTCTTACAGAGCTCTTTCTGCTGTTTTATGTTTCTTTTGACAGTATGGGAGCTTTTCTATTGAGCGCTGGTACCAAAGGTAACGCTAATATTTTTCTGCTATAATACATAGTCTACAGCAATATGACCGCCATGCTGGGTGTAGAAATCATTAAACTGGTGAATGTAATGCAGGGAAGCGTTACAGCTTACCTAACTCAAGGATAATGATCCATCAACCTCTAGGAGGAGCCCAGGGACAAGAGACTGATCTTGAAATCCAGGTAAAATCGAAAACTTGGGCCATATCTGTGCTTGTTAATGATCAGAACATCATCTTGGTCAGTGAAGATAATTTTCCCCAATTTCTGACAATAACCTTTATTTGTCCTGTCCAACTGGTGCATGCTTCTTATAACCCAAAAATATATTTCGTTTTACTAGCCAATTAGTCCCTATTTTGTCAAACGAGTAAGAAATATGACTGTTATTTGCATGACCGGAAGCGACTGACCCTCTAGGTTCTTGTTATGTTCAGGCTAATGAAATGCTTCACCACAAGGCTAACTTAAACGGATACCTGGCATATCACACTGGGCAGCCCCTGGATAAGATCAATGTAGACACAGACCGTGATTACTTTATGAGTGCCAAAGAGGCAAAGGAGTATGGTCTTATTGATGGAGTAATCATGAATCCCCTCAAGGCCCTTCAACCGCTTCCAGCTTCCAGTTAGTCATGAAATGATCGGCTTCTATCAAACATTTTTGTGTTGTACGTGTTAGCACTGCTTCTATTGAGCTCTTTTTATTAGTCTGGCTAGATGATTATGTAACTCGGCATTCTGAGGCTTCAGAGTTTGTACAAAACAAGATCTACGAGACCATGACTAGGAAATCCATCCTTTGCTATAGATATTGCAATTGATTAGCAGTTTCGTTGTTGATTTTGCTGTCCATGGACCCCTCGGGCATATTATCATGCTGAGGTGCTGCTGTGCAAGTTCAACTTCAAACATTTTGTCATATCTGTTGCACTACTCGTTCTATTGAACTCTTTTTTATCAGCTAGCTAGATGGCGGGCGTAAATCGGCATTCTGAGGAATTTGTACCAACAAAAAAGATCCACAAAACTACGACTAGGACAACCAACCTTTACTACGGATTTGCTTTTGAATTAGCAGCATTTCATTAATTGCTTATGCAGTCCATGGATCCTTGAGTAGTTACCGTTTTTTTTTTTTTTTTTGAAGGAAACGGATTTGCTTTTGAATTAGCAGCATTTCATTAATTGCTTATGCAGTCCATGCATCCTTGAGTAGTTGCCGTTTTTTTTGTTTTTTTTTGAAGGAAAAAGTAGTTGCCGCTTTGGCATGTGGGTTGGAAAATATAGCAACACCGTCCGTCGTGGAACATTAGCCGCCAGGCAATGGTTATCGTTCCACCGATGACCCTCTTCCTTCCATACCAATTGCTCTGTAGCATACTACCTGGTCCTCTCTGCATACTGGGCGGCATGTACCTAAGAATTTTACATAGATTCGGCGATCATATTCAAACAACCATACTGGACCCCTATACAAGGCGAAAGCAAACAGCACATCGCAAACGTTTCGTAATGCAATATACACAAACAGATATAAAACCTCTTCAATTTTCCATTAGGTGTACTACTACATACAATGGGGTATCTGATAGAACCATCCCACTTCTGTTTCATCTACAGCTAGACAACAAGCATTTACAATTCTTAGGATGTTATAGATTATATAGCGGAGGGTAACATAGCCACTCCCATGCGGAATGGAGTATTCCAAATTATGCACAACCTACTCAGAACTTGCCCTCAATGAAACCAGCCAGGCCATTGATTTTTAGAAACTTCTTGATCACAAGAGCCATAATAGCAAGAGTCAGACCAAATGCGGCCAAGGTCAATAGCCTGTCATGCTTCGGCTTCTGGATCGCAGTTGCGGGAGTGTGCTGCGCCATGGGGACTCTTGGAATATTCTCCCTATGGCCCACTTCAGGAATATGATGGTGGGTAACATCATTAGCTGGGGCTTCACCAGTGTTTTCTGCAACTTCCAACTCCGATTCAGGCTTAGGCACATCACTCAAGGAGTTCATGGACCCAGATGCATTATCACCTTCAACTGGCTTGTCCACATGCTCACCAAGAGAGTCAGACCCAGGCAACATGTTAGACTCCTCATTAGTGCTATCTGGAAGCTGTTGAGGAATAGGTGGTGCCTTGCTGAGCATTTGTTCATGGATCTGTTGATGCAACATTATGATGTCAAAGATACAGAAATGACTGCACTTTTGTTCTAAGGCTATAGGCTGGCAATTTACCTCATCAATTAGTTTCTGACGTTCCGGGGAACCAAATTTTGGCGGTGCTTCACGAGATTTTATAGCAAGTGCCCGTCTGTCTTCCTTTTTGTAGTCCAGGGAACCCAAAGCGCCGCCAGGGTTTGTTGGCATGAATGCAATTAAGGCAACTAGCGCTGTGCGCACTGCCAAAAGAAGTAGTTTAGCTTAGCAAGGTGAAACATTCAGACACGGGGAAAAAATCAGAAAGCAATCCCGTAAAGCCATAATGGACAAACATATACTACCTCCATTTCAAAAAGGTTGTCACCCCATATTCATAGCCAGAATCACAACCTTTTTGAAACAGAGGTAGTACTGATTTGCAAAAATAATACCATGTTCATCTGCAAAGAAGCATATCAAATTCATAAAATCAAACGGATCAACCATTTAACATATTTCTGAATCACAATCAATGTTCACAGACAAGATAAATCCATTCCCAACTGAAACACAATTAAATTAAACAAGAGCTATTGCCATATCATTGAGTTGAAATCCAAATTCCAAATCAAGGGATAAGCAGGATCGCACTAATTTGGTTAATTTTTAAGCATACTCCAACATTCATTTGATTCTAAGCTAATAAAGCAGACAAGAACCATATCCGAAGTACATGTTGCTCCTTTGGCCTGGTCATGGGAATAAATACTTGCCACAAGACAATTCTCAAAGAACCAAAGAACCATTTCCTTTTGCACCATGCTCGTATAGCGTACATAACATAGGTATATACACTATGAAAAAATGGTGCCAACATATGAAGCCAGCAAAAGTCCTGCTACCTCTAGTCTTGTTATACCTTTATTTGCAAGAAAGATTTGTAAGCAGTATCGCACTAATTTGGTTAATTTTTAAGCATACTCCAACATTCATTGATTCTAAACTAATAAAGCAGACAAGAACCATATCCAAAGTACATGTTGCTCCTTTGGCCTGGTCATGGGAATAAATACTTGCCACAAGACAATTCTCAAAGAACCAAAGAACCATTTCCTTTTGCACCATGCTCGTATAGCGTACATAACATAGGTATATACACTATGAAAAAATGGTGCCAACATATGAAGCCAGCAAAAGTCCTGCTACCTCTAGTGTTGTTATACCTTTATTTGCAAGAAAGATTTGTAAAACAAGTTACCATACAAACTATATACCATCCAGCGAAAAAAAAGGATACCAATTGTGTATGAGGTTATCATAGCATACACCAACTATATACATCCAGAACCAACAAAAAAAGGGAGATCAATTGCATATACATAACCAAAAACATGGCTAATGCCTCTCTGAGCCAGCACTGTAACTGCCCACCCAGAATGAAAAAGGGCAGTAAAATCTTCACTGCTAACTAGTATGACCACACCGTCTATATAACCCATCCATCCTAATAAGAAACGTATGTTTACCTTTGGCCGAACCATAGGGTAAGAACTTGCCCTATGAGAATTCCAAAGAAAAGGGAAAACAAGCAATTACTCTAGCACCATGCTCGTATAGCCCACAAGACCATACCACTGTGGATTATGAATAATGGTGCTCGCCAGCTTATTAGATGTTATCCATTAGAGTCTACCAAGGGCACTTCAGCAGTCATTAATCAGGAAATGTCTAAATGCTACTCACCACTCCATGATGGTTGCCAGTGCTCAGGATGGTAATTAGATATGCTCAAACATATCTTCTTCTGAATCTCAAATCGTCCACTCGGCTGCAGCATAAAGAAAAAGAGGCAGAACGATTAGCATCAGCTCACAAACAGGATGTTAAACCTCCGCAAGGTAATTCTTAGATTGCAGACCGTGAGCAGCATGAAGGATGGAGGCTTGAATGGATAATCTGAGGGCAGCTGGATCCTGCCATGGTAAATTCCACCCTCAAACTCGCTGTCTCGTGGCCCCAGGATAGCAAACTGCCACTCGAAGATGTCCTCCTGCTCAAATGTATATGTTTTCAGTTATAATATAATATCCATTTCGTAATTAATTCTTTGGAAAAGACCTTGCCAAAATCGATCACCTAACTCGAGGATGAAATGTCCTAATACTACTCTAGATCTAAACTCAACTACACCAAATGTTTGGAATATGGGCAACTGCAATGGTGACCTAATAAAGGTCATGTCATAGCTAACTGATGAGATATTAGTAAAACCAATAGATCTAGATAAAATGCATGTAAATCTCACGGTGAACGAATTTATCGGGTCCCCAAATCGCCGAGCAGCATAAAATCAGGAAATCCTCAATCAATACTCAAACAAATGTTCGATTAATACCCGTGAAAGTTCAGATCGAGCAAATATCGCGAAATAGTAAGGGGATGGGGCTGAGATTGGGGACCTCGAGGGGCAGGGCCATGAAGTCGGGGGAGGGGTTGGACTGCATCTCCTTGACCTCCTGCAGGATCCGCTTCACCGCCGGGTTGCTCCGGTTGTACTTTGCCGTGGCCGCCATCGCCGTGGCCGCCGCAAGGGACCCTCTCCTCGCCGCCGCCGCCCGCCGGCGCAGGGTTAGCTTTCGAATTGGGGATTGGATGGAAAAGACAGAGACGGGGCGAGCGGTAGTGGGAGAGCGTGGGGGCTATTAATGAGGCGTGGGCTGTCTCCCTGCCTCGTGGGGCACATGACCAAGAAAGCCCACACGTCGGTGAGAGATGATGTGGATGGGTTTACGTGGCGTGTCACCATTGGTGGATGAGTCGTGTGAGAATTGGGTCGGAACCTTCTGATTAGTTGGGGTTTGAGCGAGTGGGCTTTGGAGTAAGCATGCAGATGCAGTAGCTTGGCAGCTTATCCAGCCCAAGCCCAACCAAATCACCGATGATGATTTATTATACTTGCACGGGGAAATTTTCAGTGCAAATGGAAATTGAGTGCAATGGTGCAAACATGCAATTTCACTCGTTCGATCGCGATCTAAGGGCTCTTGTTCCTTCCATAATCCCACATGTGGTCTTTTAGAAACACCTTCCCGATTGTATATTTTTATTTTGGAAATATTTAGAAGGAACAAGAGCTTTTAGATCACGATCGGACGGGTGAAATTACATGTTTACACCATTGCACTTAATTTCCATTTGCACTGAAAATTTCTCCTGCTTGCACAGAGGCGCGACGGTAATTCTACACAACCATTAAACATTGCATTTCCTCAAAAAAAAAACCATTAAACATTGCCGAAGCATAAGCACTAATAAAGGGAAAACACGCAAGTAGTGAAAAGGGTCTTGGCCTGGTGGTTAAGGTATCTGAGTAGCACCTTTGAGGTCCTGGGTTCGACTCCCGGTGGGAGCGAATTTTCTAGGATTTAACGGCATTTGTGCTTTCAGCGGTAGGCGACGTGGCCGTCGACAGCGAGACGCCAGTGGTGACTTCGGAAATCTGGAGAATTTGCCGGCTCAGTTTTCGAAGATGCTCATAGGGGTAGGGTTTGCGTATGTGCGTTCATAGGGGTGAGTGTGCGTGCATTGTGAGTGTCTGAGTTGTACTGTGTAATTTCTCAAAAAAAAAAAAGAAAACACGCAAGTAGGATGGACAGACGTCCCTCAAACATGCAGAACTAAACTTGTTTCAGCAGATACTGATCGAAAGGTATACCATTGCAAACATCAATACACTTCTGTTCTGAATCCTGCATAGGTCTAGCACAAAATTATCAAGCGATAGCAGTCTAAGCAAATAGGGAAAATTGTGTTTTTACCATCATTCTAAATACCAATTACGATTTTAACCTCGAATCTGCGTTTTTGCGTTTTTACCATCACTTTTTCAAACCGAAAGTGCCGTTTGCCATCAGTTCCATTCTCCCGTCAGATCGAATAAATTGGACGATTAAAAAAAAAAGAAAAAAACACAGGAAGACGAAACTACCCCCGCCCAACTCAACTCAGTCGTTCGTTCTCCTCTGTCCCGAAACTCTCTGTGTTGCCCATTGCAAAGTCTCTTCCTCTCCATCCTGTCCCGAAACCCTAACCCTACGCGGAGGCGGCGGCTGGACGCGGCGGGCGCGCGACGCAGCGACGCGGCGGCTGCTGGACGCGGGCGCGTGCACGCGGCGTGTGCGCGGCGTTCGCGGAAGGTCGAGGAAGCCCGCCGGCCCTGCCGCTGCGAGCTTGGGGAAGGCGGCTGCCGCTGCCACGAGCTTGGGGAAGGCCACCGCCGCCGCCGCGAGCTTGGGAAGGTCGCCGTCGCCGCGAGCTCGGGGGAGGCCGTCGCCGCCGTGGGTCAGATGTGCTCCGTTGATTTGATTTCTCTGATCTTGCGTGAGTTCACTTGCAGTAGAGAGCTTGCTCTCGAATCCCGTACTGTTCAAAGAAGAATTCAATTTCGTGCGAGCTTCATGTTGATTGATAGCAGTGTCATTGTTCCTCTCGCCTACGCATCAAAGAATTCTGCACTTCTGCTCTTCATCTCCCTTAGGGAGCAGAACCCTGGCCCGTCTCCAAAATTCTCATAAATCAGAGAATTTGTGCCATTGTTGGACAACTTGTGTCAGTTTTCACCAGGCACATACATTTTATTTTATTTTTTGTTTCCTAATGCCGGCTATATGAAAATGAAAATTCACAGTGGAAATGATGGGATTTGGATACCTCAGTTTAAGAATGTGCATTAGCGATGAGTGCAAGCTTTTTCTATAGGCTGACTTGTGCGTGTTGCATCTCTGGTCCTCCTGTTGGATGGGCAGATGACCTATTTTCAATTTCACATTTATGTGTTTCTATTGTTGAGCCACATAATTCCTGCTTGTTTTCACCTTTATGGGTTCCTAGTCTTAAGATCAACTATCTTATGGTATTTCATTAAGCTGAAACTTTCCCTTAAGCACGGTGCAAAAATATGTTCCTATGTCATCAATCGTCATGATATAATAAGCCATTATAGTCGGAGTGTTGGACTGTGCTCATGATGTGCTAGTTTACACAATATTTACTCTGAGTTTCATAAATGATTTTGGGTCATGAACTCATGATTGTTCTGTCCAAATCTGACCAAATGTTTGTCAAAATTTAAAATTTGTGGAAATATATCCAAATATGTCAAAACTTTGTCAAATTCTGTTGTATATGAGTTCATGTCAAAAGTGATGGTAAAATCACAAGAGGGTAATTTGGTCTTTTCCTTCACCAGTTTACACCGTCAAAGGGCATGTAACGGACTCATGGTAGAATCTTTACTCAGTTCAAAAAAGTGATGGTAAAAACACAAAATCGCAGATTCGGGGGTAAAATCACAATGGCATGAGAAAGTAATGGTAAAAACGCAATTGCCCCAAGCAAATAAAATGACGTCTCCGGCCGAGCTTGAAAGTCCGATAAACTAGCACCGCGGCGTTATCAACCGATCCAGCATTACGACACAGCATCCTAATGATGTAAGTTGCCTTCTGGGCCTGGACGACACAATGCAAGAGTAGATCCTGATCCTGTTACGCTCCTTTGCAATCAGATGTTGGTGTCATTGACTCATCTTCCTTCACACCATTGTGCTCCTCGGGCGAACCTGAGATATGACATATCACAAGTTAATGAAAAGATTCAAATATACATGCATTCTGTTTTATTATCATACAAAACCAGATGTCATTTTATTATCAGAGCACACAAAGGGTGCGTCCAAATTCTAACCCCGAGTCCAAATAAAAAAAAAAAATGCATGCCTGCATGCTAATGGTCATACGAAATTCATCTCGGAAATATATATGCAAGGGGCAATAGCAAACGTAAAAAAGTAATATAAACACACTTGTCATGTCTGGCAATCGACTACCATACGCATCCGCATGACATGACTTTCACTTGAGCAGCAAGAACAACTCAACCATCCCACACAACCAGGACTGCACACAACTTTCGCTGATGCTGGCTACATATAAGCAGGCGTGCGAATTGTGATACCTATTTTGTTCGAAGAGAAGCATGATAATCCACGAACCAGAATCATCTTGAAGCTGAAATTTTGAGATTTGTCCCCTTTTTTTTTTCCTCGGTCATGAAATACACTCTCTAAGACGTAGTATTCAGTAGCAGTTAACAGATTAGCTTAATTATCAGATAATAATAACTAAAAATCATGAATTTTAAGATCAAAATTCGTTCTACTAGCGAAGTAAATCGTGTGATCATGGCTATGCACGGGTACATGCTCTACTGTAATTGAAGTCTGTAAAAACGTAAACCTGCCGATGAAACAGCACGGGTGTGTAGGAAGTCGGACAGATTTGCAAATTGCACTATACCAATGCGAGAACGCCGGACGAAAAGGCGCCGTCTTTAGCCAGCTCGTGGACCTCGCACTCCACCACCTTCTTGGCACGCATGTCGACGCCGAAAAGGTACTCCTTGACGAAGAAGTAGAGAACGTCGGGGTTCTCCGGGTGGATGAGCGCGATCACGGGAGCTTTCTCCGGCAGCCCCGCCGCCTTGTACGTGTCCCCTGCCCAGACCTCGTCGAAGCGGACCTCGTACTCGAGCGTCCACTCGGCGGTCTCCGGATCAGCGAGCGTGCGCATGGTGACCATGGGGGCCTCGCCCTGGCCGTGGTCCGCACAGGTCATCTCGACGCAGCGGAACTTGCCGTTGCTGACGTTCACGACGCGGCGGGCGCCGATGTCTCTCTCGGAGCAGTAGTAGCAGGAGGCGTGATCATCGTCGTCGTCGTCATCAGCAGAGTCGTCGCCGTCGTCATCTTGTTCCGGGAGCGGGACGAAGAGCATCTCCGGCTCGTCGGCGAAGGGGTCGCAGGCGAGGAGGCCAGCGGCGGGGTCGACCCACCAGAGCTTGGCGTCGTGGGAGATGACGTCGTCGAAGTTCCAGATCCAGCTGGGCAGCGGGTTGTCGACGTCCTTGTCGACCCACTTGCCGGTCCGGGAGGAGAAGCAGGTGAGCGTGGCCTCGTCGCAGCCGACGATGTGGTCGAACTCGGCGAGCATGAAGCCGGAAGCAGCGGCGCCGGCCGGCGCGGCGATGACGCCGAGGTTGCCCCAGTTGTAGACGACGCGGCGGGGGTCGGGGACGCGGGTGGCGGTGCCGGAGCGGACGTCGAGGACGAAGTAGCCCGAGCGGGGGATGTCGGTGATGTTGAGAGTGACGGCCTCGTCCCACTCGTCGTCGTCCTCCTCCTCCGCCTCCTCATCCTCTTCTTCATCGTTGTCGGGCGCACTGGTTGGAGACGCCGGCGGCGGGGTGACGGCGAAGAGGAGGCCCGAGGGGTCGGTGGCGTGGAGGTAGGAGCACTTGACCCTGGCGCTCGGGTCCGGGCGGGCTGGGGACACGCGCGGGGAGAGGGTGAGGTGGGTGACGCGCGGTGGCGCGGCGATGGCGAGGGAGAGGTCGGCGTTGTTCTGGAGGTCGTCGGAGACGTGCGGGACGGTGGAGAGGATGACCCACGACGGCGACGAGGGAGGTGGAGACGGGGGAGCCATGGGGCAGGTGGTCTCGCGAAGCAGAGGAAGCAGAGGAGTTGCGTGGCGAGACTCTGGTGAGTGTTGATGGCCTGGTGGGCGTGCTAGGGCGCAGAGGAGAAAACGTTCCGCTTTGGCGAAGTTTGTCGCGGCGTGTAGACCGTCGAGTCCAATGCAATCGCGATTTGACTGGTACGACGAAATCACAGCTGGGCGTCTCGTGGAGGGAGAAAGTACAAAACTGAGGCGGGGCGAAAGCGTGGCTTGAGGAAAGCTTGCATGCTTTTCCACACCCCAATTCCATCCAAACTGAAAGGAGAAACGATCACGAGCAAGGTTTTCAAAATCGACGAAAACCGGTCGGTTTTCGCGAAAACCGGTGAAATCGGTCCGGTCCGATAAGTCCGATTTACCGATTTTCGAATTTGAAATTTGAAAATTTGAAAAAATTTGAAACAAAAAATATCGATCAAACCGACCGGTTACCGGTCGAAATCGGTCGATAACCGGTGAAAATCGATCGGTTATCTTTTCGCCATTTTTCGGTCCTGCGTCAAAAATCGACAAAACCGACCGGTTACCGACACAAACCGGTCGGTAACCGGTGAAAATCGACCGGTTTGGTCGATTTCGAATTCGAAATTTGAAATTTGAAATTTCCGTCGAAAATCGACCGGTTATCACGAAAATCGATAAAATCGAGGTTTTCGTTGGCGGTCGGTTTTCTCGAGTTCGTCGATAGTGCAAACCTTGATCACGAGGCGATGCAGAACGAAGCAGAGGAAGCAGAGGAATTCGCGTGGCAAGACCGAGACTCTAGTGGTGGATGAGCGTGCCAGGGTGCAGGGGAGAAAACGTTCGGCTTTGGCGATGTTTGTCGCGGTGTGTAGACCGTGCAGTCCAGTGCAATGGAGATTTGACTGGTATGACGAAATCATAGGGGGTGTTCGTTACATGGGGTCTAAAATTTAGAGAGAAGAATCTTGTCATTTAAGAATATTAAATAAAGTTTAATTACAAAACTAACTGCAAAACCCCTGGTCTAAATCGCGAGACGAATCTAACGAGGGTATGTAAGCCGTGATTAGACGCTAGGTACTGTAGCATTACTGTAGCATCACTGTAACAAAATATAGATTAATTAGGCTTGTTAGATTCGTCTCGTAAAGATGTACCTATCTGTAAAAATGTTTTATCATTAAATTTTATTTAGTACTCTTAAATAATAAAATTCTCTTTGATGTGACAGGTCTAAATGCTAAATGCTAAAGCAACGAACACCCTGCATAGCGTGGAGGCATGGCTTCAAAGCTTCCTTGCTTTTCCGCACCCCAATTCCATGCAAACCGAAAGGAGCAAACGATCACGACGAGGCGATGCAGAGCGGCAGGACAGGCAGATTCGCGGCAGGCTTTCGTTCTGGCAGTTCAGCCTCGCCATTGCCGCTCCCGCTCGCCAACAAACCCGCCTTCTTCGCTTTCGCTTTTTGGCTGGAACGGTGACCGGGCGGGAGGCAATGCGCCAAGGCCGCTGCCATGATTGGCCTTGCTCGCATCAAACTACATCTGTCAGTCAAGAAAAGCATTAAAAAAAAGGGGGGAAATCGGCATTCAAAACACATTTACTGAGCTCCGGTAAAATAGTCTGGATCTTTTCCTTTTTCTGAACTATGAAAATGGGTGAAGATTTAGGAGACACTGCTTGCGCACGGTTGGAACTTGGAAGGGAAGAAAAAGTGTTCGTCTATTCAACTCCGTCGACTTCCAGTCATGTGCCGACACACCACACCAGACAACACACGACGTGTGTGAATCTTGTGGGATGTGTGTTCACCGGTCACCGCTCTACTAGGGGCAGGTTTATGCCAAAGGTAATCCATCTCAAACTGCTTAACAATATATATTGTAATTTGTTCGTAATTTACCTGATTAAGCATGCGTAAAAGTATCTTATAAATGGCACGGCTCATGTGCCATATATATATATGATTCTTTGCTCCGCACCTTTTGTTGTTGGTTATTAGACGAGGTTACGAAAATAAAGTGAAAGACAATGTCGCATGTCATGTACAGCCAACAATTCTTAATATGATGAACAGAAACCGAAGCTACCAACAATTCTGCAGAGACAAAATGCTTGCCGTGGCACAGAAACATTCTGCTGTTTCATTACGATACTAAGGCATACGACACTGACGTTAAGATAGCAGGGGCATAAGTTAACTAGCAAATTTGGGTTGAAAACAATTAACAAGCCACACATGTCTGTGTATCCATCCTGATATGGTCCATAAAAAAAGGTCTAGCCTACGTGCGGCTGCTGAAACGGCGATATCTGATGACAAATGCACCCTGCAGTGACTTGATGCTCCTCATATTACTTCCTCAACCTGCAGGAACGAAGGAAATCGTATGAGAGAAATGCTACTTGATGTACTGTGTGTTGTGCAAGGAATAAAACCCGGGGAAACACCACAAAGAACTCAGCCTCACCTGCCAAAAAGTTGACCACTATTCCCCAAACCCAGGGGAAAGCCACCGTGATGCATTGATGCTGTTGCAGACTCATCCTTTGAACCATTGTCAGTAGCATCCTTCTGAGGAATACCTTCAAAGACAGACATATATATCTGTTTAAACATAGCATTATTCCCACTTCTGTTAAAAAAATCATATAATGTGAACAAGGAGGCGCAAATCATATTGCGGACAAACACCTAGGATCAATACAAAACATACACTGAAATTTGGGGTCACTGCACAGAAATTATACACAAGATTGAGAAGAACCATACACTAAAAATTGGTGGCAGCGAATAAAATATTACAGAAAAGAAACTAGGCATCTAGAAATTTTTTTCAGTTATTTCAGAAAGTTGGCTACAGTACATGCCCCAAGCATTATGCCGTGCACTCTTAAAATCCAAGTCATAAATATATCTAAGCTGCGAAGCGTTTCCAAATTGATTTCTAATCTGACAGTTTTGATTTGCAAATTCTGTAGTATAGTTAATCTTTGAATTCAACTTGAAAGGAATGCTATGTTAATGCCATGCTTTGACAAAATTCTTTAGGCGAAACCGCACAAATGGAATCATGGATGTTAGTGTCTGGAGAAGGATACCAGAGTAAGTCAGGGCTAATTAACAGTTATTCATGCAGTCCTAGATTCCTAAGAGCATCAGGTGCCATATAACGAAAAGAAGCTAATCAAGCTGCCAAAGTATCTAAAGAAAAAGTCAAATATTATCTGTAAGATTAGTTTTACAATGTAGTATATCCAAAATGTCTCATCAGATGGTATATCAGCAAAACCAAACTTGGCAAAGTGAATTCATATGCATTTGTGTGTGCTACCACTAGTTATTCGATTGAACAAGAGTCCTTAAATAGATGAAATCTATATGCAGAATGCAGCCTCCAGATATGATAGCACTATCTTGGCAGGATGTAAGAAGTATGAACACGTATCATTTAAAGCAGCATCATTGTGTATATGATATTGGAATCTGATCAAATGAAAACAAAAGAAAAGCAATTTGTTGTTGCCTGCAGTAAAACAGCTCGAGTGATCTACCCTAATTCCTTCATAAGAACAGATCAGTACCACTTGCAACTTATGCATATGCACCTCTAATCTTTAGATCATCAGGCAGCACTCTCAGGGTACAACATGAATGATTATTTGCAACTAGTGGAGTGTTTACCCAGTGCGAGGTACACGAGTGTATCAAATGCCCTCTGCAAAAACTATAATCCACTTACCAAACCATACAGAAGAGAAGGCACAATGTATGAAGAAACATCCATCTTAACATTTACTTGCCAGTTTTGTGCTGAAGCTTTCCTGTAAATGGCCCTTTTGGAAGGAGCACACAGAAAAAGTGATCGGCAAGAGTCCATTTTTGACTATCAGTCTTAGAAGGCAGTTACATTATACTGGAAGCACGTTCAATTGTGAACCAAACAAACAGCACCAGATCGAGAACAGCATGCAACCAAATGTTCAATGCTCATTCAGCCAGTCATACTACACTAGCTATCAACTAGCATAATAGTATGGAAGAAGTCCATTTTACTACCCTCAAGTATTCATGTAGTTCACTTAACCCCCTAAACTAATGTTTGGTTTAATTTACTACCCCGAACTATCTAGATTGGTTCAATTCACCCCTTCGTGAATTTTTACTTTTTTGTTTCTCTTTGTATAGGTTATATTTGAAGCTAAAATTTTGTAGGATGGTAGATGACATCATCCTCTATGCTAGAAAAATTATTTCATATTTTGTTAGAAATATTTTCTTACATTATTCTATCTTATATGTCGAATTAATATTGCACACTTTCCACATAGAATTTTTTTTAAAAAAAATTCTTTAAACATTTATCTAACATAAGGTATGTTTTAACCTATAATCTCACAAAATTTTACACTCAAACATGATGTGTACCTAGAAATAAAAAAAATAAAAATTTCATGAGGGAGTGAATTGAACCAATCTAAGGGAGCGTTCGGTGTACCCCTCTAAAGTTTAGCTCTAAAGAGAATCTTATTATTTAATAGTATTAAATAAAGTCTAATGACAAAACCTTTTTACAGATGGGTATATCTTTACGAGACGAATCTAATGAGCCTAATTAATCTATGTTTTGCTACAGTGATGCTACAGTAAATATCGTCTAATCATGCTTTAACTACCCTCATTAAATTCGTCTCGCGATTTAGAGGGGGGTTCTGCAGTTAGTTTTGTAATTAAACTTTATTTAAGATAAGATTCTTTTTGTTTAGACCCTTCTAAATTTTAGACTCTAAAACGCCGAACGCACCCTAAATAGTTGAAGAGAGTAAAATGGACCAAAAATTAGTTTAGGAGGTTAAATGAACTACATGAATACTTGAAGGTAGTAAAATGGACTTCTTTCTAGTAGTATCATACAAGGAACAGACATCACAAATATGGAGACTGTAGACAGCATCACATCATGCAAAGGAAGCGGTCTTGTTCTGGTCTGCAATACCTGAGGAAAGAGCGGGCGGCAGCTCCCAGGCACGAACGAAGCGGGTGGCGACGAGGTCCCTGCGCGGCTCGACCAGCTCGTAGACCTCGCACTCGACGACGCTGCGGGAACGCAGGTCCATGCCGACGATGTACTCCTCCTGGAAGAAGTAGAAGATGTGGGGCTCCTTGGGATGGATGAGCGCGAGCACGGGGATCTTGTTGGGGAGACCCGCAGCCTTGTAGGTGTGATCCTCCCAGATGTCGGCGAAGCTGGCCTCGTGCTCTAGCGTCCACTCCGTGGCGTCGGGGTCGGCCAGCGTCCAGACGCAGACCTTGAGAGCGCCGCGGTTGTCACGGGTGCGGTACATGTCGACGAAGCGCAGCTTGCCGGCGCTGACGCCGACGACGCGGTGCTTGTCGAGCTCGCCCCAAGCTTCCTTGTACTCGAGAGCCTTGCCCGGCGGGAGGGGGACGAAGGTGAGGACCGGCTTGTCAGCGAAGGGGTCGCAGGTGAGGAGGCCTCAGGAGAGATCAACCCACGAGAGCCTGCCGTTGTGTGAGACGACGCCGTTGGGGGCCAAGGGGCGCGGTGGGAGCGGGTAGCGGACGTCCTTGAAGACCCACTCCCCGACCTCGGAGGAGAAGCAGAGGAGGGTGGCTGTATCGTCGCCAATGATGGGCTGGAGTTCGACGACCATGTAGGCGCCGGCGCGGACGGGTGAGGCGATGATGCCGATGTTGCCCGGGTGCATGACGTACTCGGGGTTGGGGAGCGCGAGCGCGGAGGCGGAGGCGGTGTCGAGGACGAAGTAGCCGGCGACGAACTCGAGCCAGCAGAAGGAGTAGTGGCCGGGGCGGTCGATGATTGTAGGGCCCTTGGCGCGGCCCTGGTTGGCCTGGAGGAGGAGGAGGCCGGAGGCGGCGTCGGCGGCGCGGACGGAGGGGTAGTTGCTCGGCGTGACGGCGTCGGGGAAGAGGCGCTTCGGGATGGTGAGGAGCGTGACGCGAGGGGGTGCGGAGAGCGCGACGGCGAGGTCGGCGTCCGGCGGGAGGTCGGCGGAGACGCGCGGGATGGTGCCGAGGATGACCCACGACGGCGGAGGCGGCGCGGTGGGAGACGACATCTCGCGTCGCCGGGGTGAGTTCGCGGCGGGGGGTGGAGGAAGTGGGGATGGAGGCGAGAGGCGAATGGGACTCTGGAATGGAGGAGGGCTTTGCTTTGCAGCCGGTGCTCTGTCTTATACGTGGCTGGGCCCGGCCTGAGAACAGGACCTCCAGTTTGAACCATGTCTGCGCCGTGCTCGCTGCTTTTGTGGTTGGGAACTTGGGATTGGACAATGCAGAGCAGCCTTTTCTCTTGACCACAGTCACACGCAGGACCCAGCCTTTCTCTTCTCTTTTTTCAGTTTCAAATACAAGCTCCTTGGAATGTGGAACAGTAAAAACTTAAATTAACCTTGATCATATCCTCTAAAACTAACAATTCAAGAGATTATTTTTTTCAAGCCCTGTGTGTACATATCCTCTCACTCCACAAACTCATCCCCCACACACATGTTCAACTGAAAACTACTGCACAAAACTTTGTTTGCCTCGCTGCTTTGCAGCAGTTATAATGTTCGCAGTTATTTCTTCAGCAGCAGCTACAGTGTTCACAACAGCAGCTACAGTATTCGCAGTTATTTTTTTGTAACCGCAGCCGCAGCTGCAGCGTGCCGAACAGGGTGAAAGTTCGTGTCTATAGAGCACCGGCACCAAACGTCAAAGTTATTACAGGCTTGATCTCAAGAATCACACTCAGGTGAGTAGGCTGGCAACTGTCATCACTATACCATACCACCAAACCAGTTGCTCCTTGGCTCTAAACAAGTCTCTAGACAATGATGCATCAACGGTATTTCTTCATGAGAAAACACGTTAGTGATGATCGATTGTCTTGTCGTGGAATGTGTTGCTGCTATTTGATCAAGCATAAAAAAACGACATGTCTAGATACCTGCCCCAACCAAGATTTTGTTCACGCCGTCAACCTATCGCGCTCGCCCCATCCAGTGGCGGAGTTGGGGCCCCCTAACTTCGACGCAGCCCCTCTACAATTCAGTCCCCCCCGCCTCCCCCCCCCCCCCCCCCCCCCAACCCCTCCCAGAAAAAAATTCCCTCAAATCCTCTGGTCTATCACGCTCCTGCCGCCATTGAAGACCTGAGTCTCGAAACCAAAGAGACATCAACGGAGGAAGAAAGGAGCGAACCCGTTTTCTATGATCTGAGCTGTGGATTGGATTTTGTGAGCTGTCTCCCGTAGCCCAGTTTTGTGAGCTGTTATTTTTTTTTTTTAAGAAATTACACAGTACAACTCAGACACACACAACGCACGCACACTTACCCCTATGAACGCACATACGCAAACCCTATCCCTATGAGCATCTTCGAAGACTGAGCCGGCAAATTCTCCAGATTCCCGAAGTCACCACTGGTGCCTCGCTGTCGACGGCCACGTCGCCTACCGCTGAAAGCACAAATGCCGTTAAATCCTAGAAAATTCGCTCCCACCGGGAGTCGAACCCAGGACCTCAAAAGTACTACTCGGGTGCCTTAACCACTAGGCCAAGACCCCTTTCACTAGGAAGAGGAATTAGAGTAGTGTAAAAGAAAAGGCCTGACCAGGGGATCCGTACATAGACCAGCCCAATTGTCTAAGCGTATGAGCCCAGGAAAATAATACAGATTGATCTCAAAAAAAAGAGGGAAATAATACAGACTGTCGAAACGTTCATCGATGGACATCTTACGCAGACGCCGTAGGCTTCGCACGTTGCTTCACCGCCTCCGTAGAAACGCAGGTCCACTCCTCGTAAGTGAGCAAGCCATAATTTCTTATTCCCCCAATTGTATTTGTAGTTGTCTTAACTAATGCAAAGCAATAGGATATGCGATTGCAACTTGTAGGATAATGTGTCCTCTTTTCTTTTTCTAAGAAATCAAGCAATAGGGAAGACGGTGGTGGCGGTGGCGGACCTAGAAGAAATCAAGAAACTAGCGGACAAGAGAGGTTCTGGTGAAGCGGCAGAGACAGGGGTGACGGGCCGCGCGGGTGGCGGGAGATGGCGATTAGGCCAGTGTTACTGTGTTAGGGTGAGAGAGTTTGACGACGATGGGTTAGCGCTGCAGGGAGCTCGGCGGCGACGGGTTAGCGCGGCAGGGGAGCTCGACGGCGATGGGTTAGCGAGGCGAGGGACGCCGCCGAGGACACCCCCCCCCCCCCCCCCCCCCCCCCCTTCTAATTTTCTGATCCAGCTCCGCCACTGGCCCCATCAACCTTTCGGGTCTATATGATCGATGAATTCTAGCATATATGATGGAGTGCTGCATGATGGCATAGATGAAAGGTGAGTATTGCACAGATGATTTTTTCATGAGAAAGTTTAGACGAAATAATTCATGTTTAGTTTAGTGTATAACTGCGATTGTATCCGGAGAAAAACAAACGGTTTTGACGCGCCTGCGCCGCGCGTGACCGCAAAACGGCCAAACCGCGGCCGTCACCGTCAGCCAGCCAGCCCATCACGGTGCCACGCGAGTGTGCCGAATAGCCCGGCGGCCCCGGCAGAAGAAGCGGTCCCACGCGAAGCAAGGAAGGCAGCAGCTGCGCGCTGTTTGATGTGGCCGCCGCCGGGGAAGCGGCGCGGAGGGCGACAACGCACTATCGAAGCTAGCCGCGGAGGGGCATCTGGGTTCGAACGTGGCAAAAAAACGTGCTTTCGTCGGCTGGGACGCTTCTCCTCTCAAGCTCCGGTTGTACCCCGCAGAAGACCGTGGCGCGGTTGGAGAAGCTGCCGTTGATTTGAGAATTGAGAGGATCCATCCATATACGCTAACGCACGAGGGAGTCCGCCGTGAACTCGATCACGTTTCAACTAGGACGAGAAAAACGAAAGATGCCAAGCGCTCGTTCCGGAGTCCGCCATGAACTCGATCTCGTTCCGGACTAGTACAAAACTCTAGCCTTACTCGAAGTTTCTCCTGCGCCGCACCTGCACGTGCTGTTTCGGATCCTGCCATTGGCAAGGACGGGGCGCCACTTGCCGGTTCCGACGCGTCGTCCGGCGCCGGTGCGGCGGTGGATCTGCCTAGTAGCTTGGCGACGATGTCGATTGCCGGTTCCGACGCGTCGTCCGCCGCCGGTGGCGCGATGAATTTGCCTCACATCATGCCGGCTCGCTCCCTGGAGGAGCGATTTTCCGTTCTGAGGAGCATCGCTGAAGAGTGCATAGAGGAGGACGAGCTACTACAATTACTGCAGAATTCTCCCAATCCAATCTGCTACGACGGCTTCGAGCCCTCTGGCCGCATATGCATATTGCCCAGGTTTGTTGGCAACCATCTTGTTCTTCTCAGTTCTCACTTAAATCGGTGGCGAGCTTGGCCAATGGTTTTTCTTGCAAATTCGTTTGTGCAAACTCCTTAGAATTGTTAAACACATTTTTTTTGCGAAGATTGTTCAATACCTGAGTAAAGATAATTTTGTGTTTTATTTCGTAGGGTGTTGTGAAGGCCATTAATATTAACAAAATGGTCAGTTGTGGATGCAAAGTGAAAATCTTGGTAGCTGACTGGTTTGCAATGCTAAATAAAAAGTTGGGAGAGGATTTAGATAAAATTCAAAATGTTGGTCGCTACATGATTGAAGTTTGGAAAGCGCTTGGTGTCAATGTGGACGCTGTGGAGTTCTTGTGGTCATCAGAAGAAATTTTCAAGCGGCCAAATGAATATTGGCCGCTTGTCATGGACATAGCTCAGAAAAGATCGCTTAATAGAATAGTGAGGTACCTTCTCATCTTGATTTCTTGTATCTTAAATGTTTCTGTGCTTCCGAAGCTCACCCATATTGATTGTTATATCAGTAGGAAGTGTGCAAGTAACTCTTTTTTTTTTTTTATGTACTGTGTAGATGTTGCCAGATCATGGGACGAAGTGAGAAGGATGACCTGACAGCTGCCCAGTTCTTATATCCTTATGCAGTGTGCTGATGTTTTCTTTCTGAAGGTTTTATCACCATGAAGCAAAAACTAAGCCCCTTTTATCATTTTTTTGCATGTCAAAGAAAGCTTTTGGTATCTTCTTTCTAAGTTTAGGTGCTGAATATTGCATCTACTTGATTAATGATTGGTGTTTCTTTATGTCTGAAGGTAGATATTTGCCAGTTGGGCATGGATCAAAGGAAGGTCAATATGCTGGCTAGGGAATATGCTGAACTATCTGGAAAAAGCAAGCCAATTATTTTATCACATCGTATCCTATCACATGTATATTATATACATATAATTTCAAAAAGGATGTTATTATTTTGGTTTCATGTGTCCTTATCTTTAGAATTTGTTTGTGAAATGCCTGTCCATTAACACTGGTTTTAGATATGCTACCTGGTTTAAAAGAAGGCCAGCAGAAAATGTCAAAGAGTGATCCCTCCTCTGCTATTTTTATGGAAGATGACGAGGTATTTTCCTGGTGATATATGTTATTTTACTAATCATCTAGTCTAGTCTTCCCCGAACTAAAAGTCGTGGCTTCCAAACAAGTGTATACTAGTCTGTCCGGCACTAGACGCTATTTTTCGGGTACAGATACCAGTGCTCCACTTGAAATTGCCAAATTCGTACCCCTATCTCTTAAAGACTCTTAGCCATGTACTCTATTGACTTACGTTTGTTACACTTCCCTAACTCACGTTCGATTGCACATTTAATGAATTACCTTGTCACAGAAGACATGCATGCTTGAAGAGCGGTGCCTACCTTAATTATACCAGCTGAGAAGTACCCCTAGTAAAGTTGTTCAGAGGGGGTACATGATTTTCCTGCAGCTGCCATATATATTTATAATTATTTATCTGCAGATGCATCCATATATATTAATACCGCTCTGTCCAGTTTTAAGTTTGTTTTCGGTAGAAGCATCTAGCTTCCAATTCTTTCTGTATCCATGGTTCCCCGTTATAAGAGTTATTCAATATACTGCAGGCCCAGGTAAATTTGAAGATAAAGAAGTCTTTCTGCCCCATGAAAGTTATTGAAGGAAATCCATGTTTGGAGTATGTCCAGCACATAATATTCCCATGGTTTGGAAGATTTGAGGTGGCTCGGAAGGAAGATAATGGCGGAAACAAGTAATGTTTGAATAAAACATGAGTTTTTTTTCTGACTGATAACAATGCATATGGAATAAATATTATCTGTTTGCTAATGCATCTTTGATAGAGCTTTGTTAGTTTTGATGTAGAATTAGATGTCAATTGGTTTTCTGTTGGAGAATTAATTGGGCTATTCTTACAACATGTCAGTAGTCCTGAATCATTTGTTCAATTGTAAATATTCGTTGCTACTTGACAGGATCTATGAAGGAATGGAGGAACTCCTCCATGATTATGGCGAGGGTGACTTGCATCCTGCTGATGTGAAGCCTGCTCTTGCAAGAGCAATAAATAAGATATTGCAGGTAAGAAGGCTAATGTTGACTAGTTTCAGGTGGTTAAGGCTTAGGTGTGTCCTTTTATAATAGATTAAGAGCTGGATTTGAGTGATACGTTTATCTTCATTTTTTTTTTTGTTCTATGGCAAATGCATGGCATTAACAATTTCCCCTTTTCAGCCTGTTCGCGATCACTTCAAGGGCAGTACTGAAGCCAAAGTTCTCCTTAAAACTGTCAAGGTAACATTAATTATACTTACTTCCGTGGTCATCCGAAAGATGTTTTGATGATAGTAATGAAACATTTAGTGAAACACGCTGTGGTACGAGTAACTTCAATTGTCTGTCGTGCTTCCTTCTTTCTGTTTATGCATTAGTGGAACATGGTACGGGAAACCGGTTGTTTGCCGGGTGCCCGAGGATTTGCCGAGAGCAATTTATCGGGCACTCGGCAAACAGAGGGTTTGCCAAGAGTAGCTCTCGGCAAAATCAGGGCACTCGACGCTATAAGGTTTGCCGAGAGTCAGCCTTCGGCAAAAATAAACACTCGGAAAAAAAAATTAGTTTGCCGAGAGCGCGACACGAAACACTCGACAAATTTCCAAAAAACTCTCGGCAAAAACAAGACGCTCGGTAACATTGGACGGACGTCCGAAATGTGGGCCATGTGCCGCGGTTTGCCGAGAGCCGTATGGGGACACTCGGCAAAAAAATTTTAGTTTACCGAGTGTAAGTGGACCGGCTCTCGGCAAACCAGGCACTAGGCAAAAAAAATTTTGCCTTTGCCGAGAGCTGCTCTCGGCAAACTAATTTTTATATGCTTGTGATGGGTGATGATAAATATGTGTATCTGATGATGCTGATAATATGTGTCATTTATTTGTGATTGTGGTTCAGGTTGTAGCAAAAATAAATATTTTATTGAAATCTGGAACTATTATTTGCCAAGTGCATGACGTCAGCACTCGACAAAGAAACCATTATTTGCCGAGTGCTGACGTCATGCACTCGGCAAAGAAACAAACATTTGCCGAATGCTTGCGTCAGCACTCGGCAACCACCTTTATTTTGCCGAGAGTCAAATGGACACTCGGTAAAGATTTTGCCGAGTGCCCGACATTTGCCGTGAGGGGTTTGCCGAGTGTACGTTACACTCGGCAAACGCTCTGTTTCCGTAGTGGTAAGCGCTGAAGATATATGTTTTATAGAAGCAGTTTTAAACTTTTTTTAATGGACTGTCGAGTTTTATTTTGAAGTATGGACGAAAGTGGAGTCGCATGCTATTCAGCAGGCATAACGCACATTCCCAACACTCATAATATGAAAACACTAAAGTATTTTGGAGATGCAGACTTGCAGGCACTCAAAATATGAAAAAAAATGCCATTCCAAATTTTGTTTCTCATGCTCTTGTATGGATTTCTCTTTTCCCACACTGTACAACTGTAAGAAAATTGATTTGAGTCGTTCTTTTGCAGGGTTACCAACTGGGAGCAATGGCGGCTGAGTGACTTAGTTCTCGGTGGAAATTTAATATTAAGAACTATATGGGCAACTTTGGACAACAATATTTCTAACATTGTACAATTTTGGATTTAGTATATATTTCATAATAGTTCTGAGAAGTCTTTGTTTGCCGTAACTTGAGATTTACCCTTTCGTAACTTGTCTGGATGTGTTCATTTGCACTCATATTTGGCTGCTCATATTCTGAGCTAAACAGGCTATTTATTGTCTTTGTAATTGCGTGGCTGTTTTGCACACTGTAATGTTGTGATTGATCATGCAGAAAGCAATCCCATAATGGACAAACATGTATTGATTTTCAAACATTGCGCCACCTTAATGAGCAAGAAGCGCATACCAAATTCATACAATCGGAACAAGCAGCCATTTAACATTGAGAAATTTAGGAATTTACCATCCCAAAGTGAGAAGAATTGAAGAATGTTATCACAAAGATTCGGAGCTGCAGAATAACATTGCAAAAATCGTTTAAGTTGCGAAGTACCATTGATGTCATTTTTAGTGTGAAATCCTAACAACACCTATGGAATGGACGTGATGCCCCTAAACTTGTTGGCTTGGCCGTTCAGCATGCACATGGTGTTTGGCATGGCATTTTCCTTAAAAATTTAGCATGATCTTTAGGCATTTCCAAGATTTTTTTTAACGGATCAAAGGCATGAAGGTATTTTAATCGTAACAGCAGCTTCCCTCGTCAATGCAACGTGACACGAGGTTAGCAAGCCGGTGTGGTGGCCGAGGATTGGCGGGCGCGCCGGGTAAGCTCGGCATGGCTGGCGAGCATGACGGGAGACGGGGAAAGGGTGACCTCTGCCTGGCCAGCGAGGATGGAGCGAGATAGGGCGAGCTTGAAGTGCCGGAGCTCGGACCACATGCGGCGAGGTCGAGAGCGACGGGAGATTAGACCATCTCCAATAATTATGTATAATTGCTCCTTAAACCTTAATTTAGGTTGTTACTTAAAAAACACTCCAACTGTCATGTAAACACCATCTCTAAATTTACAGACCGGCCAGTTTTCCCTACTCCATGGCTACATCTGGTGATGCTATTCGCACTCCCAACCAAGGATTACAATTTCGTTTATCTCGGTAAAACCGCTCGCCGCCGGGAAGTCCGGTTTTCGGAAAAACCGGACAAAAACCGGTCCGAAATGCGTTTGATGAAATTTGAACCAAAAACTACTGAAATCATCGATAAACCGGACCGGTAATCCGGTAAACCGGACCAAATTTCGAAAAACCGTTCAAAAGAAAAAAATGCAAAATAAGTCAAAAAATGAAAATTTGAAAAAATTGAAACAAAAAATATGTAAAAAAACTAGATCAAATTTTCAGCCCAATGGTGGAAACGAAACATGAAAATTCAATCGTTTGCTTGGTCAAACAAATCGAGAAAGATTGCTGGTGCATTAAAAAAGGTTTTTCTTTTTTTTTCCTTCCTTTTTTCTACACTGAAACTTCCTCGATTTTTTTTGACATACCAAACGATTGAATATACATGTTTCGTTTACACTATTGAGCTGCAAATTTGATCTAGTTTTTTTACATATTTTTTGTTTCAAATTTCTTCAAATTTTCAAAAAAAATTAAAATTTAAAATGGAAAACCGGAGTACCGGTAAACCGGACCGGACCGGTTTTTCCGGTTTTCGCAAAAACCGGTCCGGTTTACCGCAGTAATGTAAACCTTGCTCCCAACCCAGGTACCCCCGCACTTTCCGCTTCTGTTTCGTCCGTGATGGTTCAATTCGCGCCATGGCCTTCTAAGTTTCCAATCGCGGCGCGTGTGAGAAGTCCATCCTCTAGTTCGTGCTGCCCCTGCAAGGGACTAGGTGGATTCGCGCCGCGCTCGCCTTCAGCTGATCCGGGTCTCCGCCACGCCATCCACTGCTCCCCACCTCGCCGCGACGCGCTGCCGCCTCTCCCCGTCAAGTTCTGAAGGCCGATGCCGCCGTCCGTCGCCGCGCCGCGGACCTCCTCAACCCGACCTCCTCGACTCCTTCGAGCACTTCCGGTGCCTCCTCTTCGAACGCAGGAACACCAACATATCGCAAGGCAACCAGACAGGCAATCAGATTACGAACGGAGGAACTCGATCACGTTCGTGAACGCCGAGGACTCTGTCTGCAATTGTTTGTACGTGAGGATCACGATCGGCCAGGAAAATCCCACGCCAACAAACAAAAAGGTAGGGCCCACAAACAGCTGACATGGCAGTTTTTAAAATTATTTGGGAACCAAAAATTGGGAATGGTCGGAAGAGGCAAGTTTTTATACTACCAATAGTGTTTTAGAAACTCTCTCGATGATTGTTTAGGTTCTTTTTTTACATAACTATTAGAGATGCTCTTAGACTGACCGCAACAACAGGGAACTGTAATAGACCTGAAACCCGTTGCAAGAGAATCCTGTAAACGAGCCACCATCCTCTAGGGTCCCGTTGAGGACCGTCAAATCTGGTGACTGCCTCCCTGTCCGCCAAATCTCCTCCTCCGCCGCCTCGTCTCCCCTTCGCCTCGTCGTGTCGCCGCCACCTCACCGTGTCCCCGTCGGCCTCCGTCTCGTCGCCGCGCCTCCCCCCGTCCGCTTCGCCGTCTCGTCGCCGCGCCTCCTCCGTCCGTCTCGCCGTCTCGTTGCCGCGCCTCCTCCGTCCGCCTCGCCGTCTCGTCGCCGCGCCTCCCTCTCGTCGACGCTGCCTCCCCCTAGTCCTCGACACCGCCTCCCCCTGGTCCTCAACACCGGCGTGGCAAGAAAGGTAATTTCTTGCGTTTTGCTCTGGATTGAATCTTGCCTGTGGATGAACATGTCAGATTTGCCTTCTACTTGATTTGCCTGCTAGTGAATTGATTCTTGCCGCTACTGAATCTTGCCATTGCTACTGAATCTTGCCTGCTACTCAAATTGCCTGCTACTGAATCTTGTCGCTGCTGCTACCTGAGTAAATTGTAATGTACTTGTTTGTGATGTATTTTGTAGTTCTTTTGTTGTGTACTTATGTCACTCTAATAAGACTATGAAATTCCAGTCATAAGCTAGTAGAACATTGTCCATGAACTAGTGGAACACTAGTCATCAACTAACAGAACATTGCTCGTGAGTTAATAAAACACGTGTTGAAAACTTCTGGAAAGATAGTTATCAGTTAGCAGAACATTATTTGTGAGCTAATGGAACAATTTATGGTAATCTTGTGAAACACTAGTCATAATCCCAACAGAAAATTTCCGTGAGTTAGGGACCTTTATTTTTTTGCATAAACTAGTGAAACATTGTCATAAACTTGCATAACATTTCTCATTAGTTAATGGAACATTTTGTCGTAAACTAGTGGAACACTGATCATAAACTAGCAGAACATTGTTTATTTTTATGAAACAATGAAATGCGTATCATAAACTAGTTGTACAAATACTATTAAACAATAAGTGTATATTCTGATTAACATATAGGAGAAGTAAAATATATGTAATTCTTGAACTTAAATTTTAACTTAGCAACGAAGTTGAATTGAGCGGTTGCTCACAAGGCGTCATTGTTTTTGGATAGTGCAGAACTTTGGAGCTTAGCTGTGTGGGCCATACAAAATTCTAGTTGTCTTTGTGCTCGCGGGCGCGACCGCTCGGCCCAGGCGGCTCGCTTGCTGAAGGTGTGTGCGAGTCAGCGAGTGCGAGTAAGTTCGCTGCACGCCGGCCCCACCGGCAGCTCCAAGAGCCGCGTCGACACAACAGAACAGGAGTCTTTTACCTGTGTGCCATTAAGAAAGTTACGGGTTACCTGTGTGCCATAAAAAAGTTTGGAGACACCTGTGTGCCATGAGTCCAATTTTTATTTACCTGTGTGCCATATTGGATGGATGGAGACTTAACAGAGGTGATAGAAGCTGTGTAAAGACAATTTTGCCCTTTTGTACAACAATGGCTTAAAAAAATCAGGAAAGTGAAAATAGTTTTGAAATCACGTTAAAAATCAGTAAAAATAGTAATAATTTGAAAAAAGCGTAAAAAATAGAAATGTGGAAAATAAGAAAAAAAAAGGAAAAATCGGGCATAAATTTTGAGAAAAGTCAGAGGCCGGAGGGGAGCTTGGCTTGGGCTGGGCAGCAACCACCTCAAATGCTTGTGTCTGATGTTCTCTGGGGCTGATGAACAGAAGCCAGAAAGATTTCAGCTTCCAAGCCGGAGCTCATGAGCCAAGCAAGAACTTATCAAAGAACGATGCAAGAATCTCGCTGGCTACAACAACGAACCAAAGCCGGAAGAATCCAATCGCAGCAAGGAACCAAAACAAAGCCCACTCACATTTCAGCAGCAGGGAGCCATCCGATGGGGCGGAAGAGGACAACAAGAACCGCAGCAGAGCAGCAGCAGAAGAGAGAGGCGCGGCCTGGACGCGCCGGCCCGGGCGCGCCGCCTGTGCGCGCGGCCTGGGCGAGCTCCTGGGCGCGCTGGCCTGGGCGCGCTGGCGCGCCGCCTGGGCGAGCTGCCGCGCGGGCCGGGCCGAGCTGCCGCGCGGGGCGACTGCCGCGCTGGCCGGGCCGAGCTGGCGCGCCGCCTGGCCGAGCTGCGGCGCGGGACGAGCTGGCGCGCGGTCGCTGCGAGCTAGGGTCGGGAGAGGGAGCCAGAGAGAAGAGAAGAGAGAGGGAGCCGGAGCAGGGAGAAGAGAAGAGGATAACTTTCATCGATTCAAGGGCAAAATAGTCATTGCCATACGTGGGTCCCACATGTCAGAGCTAAGAATCCGTTACAGTCTAACAGAAGGCGAACGGCATGGCAGACGGGTAAACGAAAATTAGGCTCATGGCACACGGGTGTCTTTAAATATTTTTGTGGCACACAAGTAACCAACAACTTTCATAATGGCACACAGGTAAAGGACTCACAGAACAGAGGGGGGAAGCGGTCTCTGTCGCTCGAGGACGGGAGACGAGGTGGGCGTCGCAGGAGCAGCTCACTCGCGCCACCGACATGGCGTCGTCGTCGAAAGCCTCGGACTCCTCCTCCCAGGGTTTCAAGGTGAGTGCGGCCTCTACCCCCGTCGCTTCTCAATTTCACTCTTCGCCGGCCCGATCGCCCGATCGCCCCAATTTGATCGGTTCGATCTCTTTCGGTTTGTGTTTTCCTGTTTGGGGTGCTCTGCAGCGGCCGGATCAGGGGATGGGCAGGGACGCCGCTGCCGCCTCCGTCGTCGCGATCCACAGTAAGCTGGCGCAGCTGAGGCGCGAAATCCAATCCGGGCGGCTCGCCTACATCAAGGTGAGTGCCCTGCGCCGATCATTTCGCTGGAGTTTGACTGAGAAGCTTGTGGTTTGGGATGCTCAATTGAGGCCGTCGTGGTGGATTGGGTGCTTGTTTCTTGCAGGAGAAGGTGGAGGCGAATAGAATGGCGCTGCTGAGGCACACCTGCGCGCTGTTTGATGTGGCCGCCGCTGCGGAAGCGGAGTCGAGGGGCACGGAGGGCGACAACGCACTATCGCAGCACGCCGCGGAGGCGCAGTCGAGGCACCTGGGGTCGGACCTGGCCAAAAACGTGCCGGGAGAAAGGGAGGTGGTGTGCGCGCAGGAGGAAAACTTGTCGGCTGGGACGCTCGTCCTCTCAAGCTCCGGCTGTGCCGCGCACAAGACCGTGGTGCGGTTCGTGAAGCTGCCTTTGGTCGAGAGGATCCCTCCATACACCACGTGGATCTTCCTGGACAAGTAAAGTGCCCTTTCTCTGTTTTGATTACTTTTAGTACTTGGATACCTTGCAATTTTAGAGTTGTGCTAAGTTCATATGAGATTACAGAGAGAGCACTGCAGCATGTATGTTTTTTAGGTGAATAAAGTAGGAGAGGCTCCTACGGCGCTTTGTTTTATCAAAAATCAAGAAGGTGTAACTTTACAAGAAAGGGGAAAAAAAAACCTTTACTGAAACTAAAGCAGAAAAAAATACTACCATGAGAAGAAATTAGAGGTTTAGAGGCACAGAATTGAGCCTGGGGACCTGCATTGTGGACCTGTCTATATTTGATTCTTTAAGCCGGCATTAGGAATTTAGCAACAAGATAAGAGATTTTGGGTCATACATAGCGAATTGTTTACCCAATTTAGCTTTGGAATATTTCTCAAAAAAAAAAAAAGCTTTGGAATTGCACAAACATTTCTGAATTTTTTATAGGTTTGCTGTCAACATGGCACCTCAGATAGTGTTTTTTCTCATGTTCAGATGTTTTCATTGGTATGAAGAAGGGGGCTAATTTGGAATGTCAGACCATTCTAAGAGTATTTGAGTTCTTGCAATCGATTTAAGTTATGTGCATGACTAA